>JAWQEG010000199.1:877500-1477500 GCA_033782935.1 Petrolisthes cinctipes
TTAAACGCCACACTCGACATATTGTACTTACGTGCAGCAAACAACATTAATTCACTTTTTGATGAAGAATATGAAATAACACTCCACGATGTGTCTTTGAACTATTCTGACCAGTCATAAAAATCTTTGCTTATTGCATTTAATCCGAGCCCTCCCCTGCCTCAGTACAGTGGACTCCACTTTCGCATTTACCACTTAGTGTTGCCAATGATGAGCCATTCAGAAATATGAATCCCGAGCCACGTCTGATCATGTTGCAAACCGAATGAGATGGAAAGAGGAGTTGGGATAGGGACACTGGTGGTTGGTTCACCCTGGCGTGGGAATGTCTGACTTAGACATTAATCTCGAAGGATTTTAATAAGTTGTCTTGCCATATTACATGAACTGCAATTGTACACAAAATATCACATCATATCTTTTCACTTATTGCTTTCATAATATTTGATTGATTATGATGATGAAGGTAGTGAGAAGGAGAGTGAGGATGTTCAGGTTGTAGATACCCAGGATACGATGATGGGGTAGCATTGATAGAGTTGAGCTATTGTGGCTGTAGGTCTGTATTTCTTGTAAGGTTGTGTGTAGCAAAGTGATAAACTTCTGAGTTTTAACACGGTTTATTGAAGAACAAAGCTTCTTGTACAGCCAGTTGGACTAGGAGTGTTAACTATATGGTAGCTAGTATGAGAGTGATTTTTGTACTGAGGAAGACGAGACTGCGGTTCGTACCTGTTATTTTCCAAGAGTATAGGGAAGTGGTCACTACCATATAAATCGGGCAACAGAGCACTGGGTGAACAAAAGGGAAATGTCAATGGTGTTAAAAGTTCCAGTAGAGGTATTGCAATGTGTAACATCTCCCCTTTGACTGGGGTTCCCTATTTACATTCACATAAGGTTTCTTGCCTCCAGGCTCTCAACCTCTTGAGGGTCCTGGGCCATACGTCCTGGGGGGCTGATCGGGCCACCCTCCTCCGCCTATACCATGCTCTTATTAGGCCGACACTCGACTATGGATGTGAGGTCTACGCCTCTGCCACTGATGCCCGTCTCAGAGTCTTAGACCCTGTTCATCATGCTGGGGGACGTCTGGCAACCGGAGCCTTCAGGTCGTCCCCAATCCCCAGTCTCCTGGTGGACGCTGATGAGCCACCTCTTGATCTCCGTCGCCAGTCCTTGTCGGTTCGTTGTTGGCATCACTTACATCTATTTCCCGATTCCCTTCCCTGTTTGGCGGTGTCTTATGATATCATGTCTTAGTACTACCTCTCACATCCTCGCACGCCATGGCTCTTTAGCTTCCGGGTCTGGAAGGCTATGGAGTAGCTTGGTGTAGAAGACTTCCTGATTTGTCCTGTGCGGGTCCCCAGGGTAGCTCCATGGCTTCTCCCAGAAATTCACACCAGCAGTTGCTTTTCAGACAAGAAAGAATCTCTTCCTCCACCAGTGGCTAGCTCCTTCTTTTTAGAACATGCCTGCACAGGGGGTCCCTCCCTGTGTACACTGGTGGGTCAAAGTCGGATGCAGATTTGGTTTTGGCGACAGGCTCACTTCTGTCATGTCAATTTTTAATGCTGAGTTTTCGGCCATTTTATATGCCCTTAAAGTAATTTTTACTCTCCCTCAGCAGTCTTTTACTATTTTTAGCGATTCCTGAGTACATTGCAGGCCTTGGGCAATTTTAACTCTTCCCATCCCCTGGTGTGGGGCATTCTTGAGTGGCTTGTCCTCCTGGGATGTCATGGCTTGCTGCAGAGTCCTGGTCCATGTGGGTGTGAATGGGAATGAGCGGGCTGACGCCCTGGCTAAGGCTGTGGCCTCCAGTTCTCAGCCTCTTGCTGTCGTCATCCCGTACCTGCCGTAGACCTTCGACCCTACACAGATGCTGCTGTTCGTTCCTGCTGGCAGGACATGGCCACTCGTGTTTGACTCATGGATTTTTAATGGAGAGGACTCCCCCTCCCAACTGTGATGAATGTCTATTCCTTTTGACAGTGCGGCATCTTCTTTTGGAGCGTCCCAGCCTTAGGGACCTTCGTCGTCTGTACCACTCCATGTACTGGATGGGGAACGGTTCTTACAGTCTCTCTCAGGCGTTTGGAGAGGCTCTTTTATATATATATATATATATGTATAGTTCAATATTTTTTATTCTTATATATATTTTACTAAAGTTAATCAGATTATTTTAGTAAAATGTGAGTTTTAGTTAATATATCCTTTTAATCACGCTGATTTTCCTTTTGGGGTAGTGAGGCCTATATAAAATGTGTATATATATTATAAATTATATAAGTGGCCATATTTTGAAATTCATGGAATTTAGTATTCTGTTATATGGTATATGACCCTAGCTGTTGCACCGCCAAATGCCTAGTGGCATCAATAAATCAATCAATCAAAACCCTCATTTCACCCTGCTGTATCGCCAAGGTTTTGACTTATGAGGTTAACTGTACCTTCATAAACATCGTGGACGATGAATTCTCCACTTCCCTAAGTTATTAGAGTAAATTTATACTATTGTAAATCATTCATACCTGACATGTATACTGTCACTCAACAACGTCTTGTGTAAACCCATAAGCAGAAGTTTGCCTACCATAAGAAGAGGGGGAGAGGGAGGGGATTGGTTATTATTATTATTATTATTATTGTTATTATTATTGTTGTTATTATTATTATTATTAACCCTCTCCCACCAAGGTAACCCTGAATCACAACTGTGGGTTCTGGTAGCATTTTTCCCAAGAACCAATCACAGCGAGTTCCACCCTGTAAACAGTGGCTGTTCAATGCGTACTCGATATTTTTCTCTTTTGCTCTTATACTCATATGTCCAGTACCATAATCTGTCTATTTTTATCGCTCTTTTTGACTGCCTTCATGGGGTACATAATTGTTACAGACTTTCATAGAGCTGAATCCAGGAGGACAAGAGTGATACTTTTTTTTTTTTTATCGTGTTGTACATTATTATTATTTTAATTATAATAATAATAATTATTATTATTATTTCAATGTCCCTACAAAAAAATAAACTAAGACGTAGGTTAAGATGTTATATACATATAGATATTTGATGCTGTGTGAAATGTGTATGAATATAAATATTGATATAATACTTAATCTAAACTCGTTGATATTGATCATCATAACTTGATTTCCCACCCGTGGTGTAGGCCTAACAACGTTAGATAGCAACGATGCCAAGTGTTATGGTGTTTATAAAAATAATTGATATTATGGGAAATAAACGATACATTCATAACAATGAACAACTTTATAAGAGATTCACATATATACACAGTGATTCAAATTAATTAAAAATTAGTAAATGGCCGATAAATGAGACTAAGTGATATGAGTTTTTGGCAATTGCAAGAGCAGAATAATAAGTGCCAAAGCCAAATCCCAATCGCTATGATCATTCTGGAAGGACAATTGGAGTCATGTAGGGTGGAGGTTAAGGTGACGTGAGCCGAGCTGAACTGAGAAAGGAGGTAAGAGTGTTGTGGATGAGGCAGTACGAAGGTGTTCTGGCGAAAGCGAATGACCACACCCATATGTTTTGCCATTTGCATCATGTACATTGACGGCATGGAACACTGTTTCCTCCCACCATACATGTGCAGATGCCGATTGTAAGGTCAACAGAATAAAGTTTTGACGTGTGTGTGAGTGGGTAGTAGTTGACCTGGGCCTCGGTAACAGGCTTGATGAAGCCTTTGTCCAGTGTCAGAATCACCCTACACTGCACCACCCACATGTGTCACCATTTCATTAAGGATGGTGTTGAAATTTACTCCCAGTTTCATGAGCCGCATATCTAGTGCCACTTCTACTATCATGTTCTGTATGTAAGCTGAAAGAGGGCGATCGCCGTCGAGCTTCACCCTTTCAGTGATGAGTATATGAGTAGCAAAAATGGCACTAATATTGTTTAGTGAAGAGTATGTGCAGTGAAAATGACGCTTTTTTATATAATTCCAGATAGTGACAGTGTATAGTGTGTGTGACGCAGCGCACGTGTGTAGAGGAGACAGTGTTGTCACGCTACAGTGCTACCTGTTTTATTATGGGTTAATGAAACTATACGGGTACAGGGACTTCACACCGTTTATCTTGTATTGACCCAGGAAGGGATTTGGGATACAACAGTGTGTGTGTCCATGGTACCCAATAATGTTTCGCGATGTTAGCGCTTAGGGCTATTTTTCAAATTCGTACGTAACAACCGACAGTGACGTTATATTATGACATTGTGTTTGTGGAACATGTTATTTTGACACATTTCATGATGAAATAAGAGTGTTCAACCGTCAATAAAAAGTTCAGAGGAGGGTTAAGGTATATTATGAGTTGTGTTGATTGTCGCGAGTCGATGCTCGTGGCATAATAATATAATATTCGTAGCATAGACAGTAGGGTCTAGTTAAGCCAGGGGAGTGGAATTTTTTACTGGTGTAGCTAGCGTCCCTTTCAACTGTAGACTCGTCCGTATACCCCGTTCGTATTATTATTACCGAAGGAATAAATTATGCCGAGAAAGATTTAATTCCTTGTATTACATACGTATCATGAAGTGGAAATCCGTAGGAAATTATATATACGTCGTTAATTAGAAGTGCATGTATGACTGACATGTATAATAATATAGGATGTTAAGATAGCCAGCATAGGTGCATTCGGACTAGCGTGTGTGTGTAAATGTTGGTGGCGAGGAAGGGTGGTGCCATGCCACGTAACGTCACCACAGAGAGAGTTAATTCGGCCTCATACCTTCGCGAGTAAACATCAAGACGTATTGCTCGTCCTTTTTCTCTCTCTCTTATCTTGCCTTTGTCTCTCGTGACGAAGAGATAACCAGAAGTCGAATAAGCTCGGTAAAATACCAGTATTCACAAGGCTTCAGGGTTATTTATTAACCGGTTGCAATAGACGATTGGTTGAATTAAGACAAGGAGAGGTAAGCGGCTTCCGTCGAGGCTGGTAGAGGCTTGCCTTAAGAGTCTGCCTCGTACCTAAGGTAAGGTTTATGAGTGATACAGTGTAAATAGGCATTGAAAATTACAACAGGTGTGAGGACAGTCTTTAACTAAAGTCTATGTAGCGATCTTTAAATTTTAGATATTCCGAACTCGTCTCAGTGTTAGTTTGAATTTGAACATTAATTAAAGTAATTGAGTAGGAAGGCCTTGAAATAGCACCTAATAAATAATTAAACACAGTGTTAGTCTTGCTTAATCATTGAATTAACGTAAGATAGGATTATATATTATCATAAGAATTCCGTGGGTGGAAGGAGGGTGGTGGTGCAGAGAAGAGGAGTCACATGTGCTAATGCAATATTACAGCCATTTTAATATATTTATTAACATAATAGTAATGTGTTATCCCCCAAGTAATACAAAATGTATTTACATATATTCATTTTTGTAAACACACAAAGTCTATTAATAGTGGTGTTCCTCAGGGTTCTGTTCTATCACCCACCCTCTTTCTCCTTTTCATTAATGACCTTATCTATACCTCTTCCCCTATCTACTCCTATGCCGATGATTCCACCCTATACTACTCCAATCAGTTTGACAACAGCCCATCCCAACAGCTCCTCTCCACATCACGCAATGATGCAGTAGTACGCCTGACTTCTTATCTCTCCCTCATCTCCAACTGGGGCAGAGAGAACCTTGTGGTTCCTTCATCTTTCAACTCGTACTAATCTTCCTAATGACTATCCCCTTTCCTTTAACGACACAACTTGATATTTCTCCCTCTCTTAATATCCTTGGAGTCTTTTTCTCTCACAATCTCTCCAGGAGAGATCATATTACCTGTCTAGCTAAAACCGCCTCAAAGAAGTTGAGTGTGCTGCCCAGATTCTGTGAATACTTCACCCCCACACAGTTGTTGTCTCTGTACAGGAGTCTCATCCGCCCCTGTAGGGAGTATGGCTCTCATGTGTGGGATGGCTTAACCTTTACAACACTCCTGGACAAGGTGGAATCAAAGGCTTTTCGTCTCATTAACTCTCCTCTTACTGATTCACTACAACCTCTCTCTCTCTTCGCCGCAATGTTGCATCACTTTCTCTCTTCTATCGCTATTACACTGGACTTTGCTCTTCTGAACTCTCTCAATGTATGCTTCCTCCCCTAAGGAGAGCATGCAATACTCGCCAAACCTCTCGTTCTCACCCCTTTTCTGTCCAACTCCCTAATTGTCTTAATCTTTCATATACACAAGTGGTCAACTCTTGAATACTCTACCTTCATCCATCTTTCCACCTTACTACGAATTATGTTCCTTCAAACGCAATGTGTCTAGGCATCTCGAACGAAATTGGATATGATTTTGGACCACTCTCGCATTGAACTACATAGGTGGGGACGACGAGCGGGCTCACAGCCTTTAGTACTCAACTTTCTAGATATAGAAAAACAAAATCCTGTACAGTAGTTGTGACAGAACAGATAAACGTGTCAAAATGTGCTATACACCTAAAATAAATATGTTTCATACATACTTTTCAGATGAGATGTGGATAAGTTTAATGGCCGTAGGTGTTGCATGGGGAATAATACTGTGGATGCTAGAGTGGTTGTGGTTAAAACTTGTAAAGGAATCTGGTGTCCACTTTAACACTTCTCTACTGTACAGTTGGGGTGCCCTACTGGAGCAACCCCCTCGAGATCCCTCCGTCAGCATCTCAGGCCAAGTATTAAAATATTGAACTTGGTTATTGCCATATGTTGTTACATTGGCTGTATTATATTAACATAATTTAAATGTATGAGTTACATATAACACAATGCTTCCTGATTATACAGATTATGGTTGGTTGGTGGCTGCTATTCTGTCTCATCATTTCAACAAGCTTCAAGTCATCACTCATCTCCCACCTCACCGTTCAGAGCACCACAAAAACTTTGGAAACATTTAGTGACTTAGTCAACCAAGACAACTGGAGATGGGGTACAGAATCTTGGATCTATAATGGAGCTGCGCTTGAATATTTTTCAAAGCACACAGATCCTGTAGTACAGGAAATTCATGAAAAAATGCAAGTTAGTATATTGTATATATTATCCTAACAGATTATTTCCATTAAATTGCTATAAGTTCTTACCTCCAATTAAACTATTTTATTCTTGACCCCTTCAATGTGAGTAACGAGATAATTCGACAGCACCAAGTGTGGAGGACCGTGAGTGATGATATAATTTGAAAACTTAGTTTTTAAATTAGCGTGCCCCATAATATGATAAGCTGGCAACACTGCATGTGGTAGCCAAGGGACTCCCCAAGACTCCAAGAGTCTAACCAGCCAGTGCTAAAAGAGCAGGGAAGGTGGGAGGATATATTTTCAGAGCTCCATTTGTCATGTAATTACCATAAAACAGTAAGTGCAGCTCCGGATAGATCAAGCGTCCACACCCCATCCATCAGCGACTTGGTTTGGGCCTCATCGGATCTGGCAACAGTTGCAGGTGGAGGGAGGTGAGATGTTAGTGGGTAAGGAGGAGAGAAATGTGGGCGGGGCTATATAGGAGGTAATGTGGGAGGGTAGCGAATGATCAGGTAGAGGAGACGTGTGTCAGGAGGAATGAATGTGAACGGTATCAAATCACCAATAGTTTAAAATAGGTAATTTTTTTTTTTTTTTTTTTTTTTTTTTGCTAACTTGGCTAAAATCTAGCTATTATTGTCTTCAACACGTTATCACAGTTTGAGTATCATTTGACAACTTTTACTATGGTATATTTGGCTATAAATCAAGGTTTCTGGAGCTATGAGCGATCATTTACGTTGCAATAGGAGCAACTGTGCGACATAACATGGTACTATATTCATTCTTGTGCAATTTTTCTTGATATGGTTATTTCATGAACCAATGGCAGCTGCACTGTCGAACGTGGCAACTTTGTGTGTGTGAGGCAGTGTAGCCACAGTCAGCAGACGCAAAGACAGTCAGACACGCACAGCAAAGGAGTCGCTAGACTATCTAACTCTAACACGTGTGCGCTCACAGCGCCCTTAATTCGTGCTTCTACTCTTCATTTTCCTTTTTTTTTTTTTTTTTTTTTTTTTTTTTTTTTTTTGTGGTGCCAAGGAAGTCAAGATGCCAAGGAAGTCCATGAAAGCCCGCATTCGCTCGGAGAAGGGGAGGGAAGCAGTGAAAAGAGGGAAAGGGGGTAGGTGAAATAGCAGCGTCTGGCAACCACTACCATCAGCTGATTGACCACATCAATGTCAACAAACCACACCACAACCACCCCACCGCCCATATCTGTACTCATGCCTACGCCCACATCAAGTGCAAAGAAGTGGAAGATACTCTTTATAAGTGAAAATAGTGATCAGAGTAAGGTAGAGATTGATAAGATAACTTGAGGACTGTAGCAAAAGTAACGAAGTACTGCAGATGAGCCCCTTCGATTCCCAGGAGATGGTGGATTACTGATATATAGAAGTCACATATGATCATTGTAATGTTATGTAAGGAATACTATATGCAATTTTGCAGAAAGACATGAATTTCATAATACTGTACTTCCGTGTAATGTTCATCTACAATACTGTACTGCAAATACTGCCCAAGTGTTAAAAGCCTTGGCAAATCCACACTAGATTTTGCTGTAGCCCAAGCAATTCTCTGTTAAAATGTTGGTTATGAAGCTCAGGTTTTCTAGCTGAAGAATTGTGCATCAAGAATGACAGAATGCAAAAAACGTTGCAGGATATGGACAAAGAGAGGGAGCAAACAAGAACATCAAAGTGCAGAAAAAAGAGGAGAATACAAGCTGATCCTCATTATGGTGCTGGAGAGTACTAAATGCCATTGTCTAGAAACATTACTGAAGGTTGTTACAAAAAAACAACAACCTGATGATGTATTGTTTTCAAGAATGCCCCAGGGGTGAGGTTACAGAACCGGTTAAGGCCTTTTTTTTCTGTATGTACAGTACCATATATAGTACCATATACACCTAATTACTGGAAACTATTGTTTTGTGTTGTGTAATAATTAATTTATAAATACTAAAGCAGATATTATCATAGAAACAACTCCATCTATTGCAGCAAGAGAGGAAAACACTTAGATAAACTTTGACGCTCATTTCCCGAAAACTTGTTTTTAGCCAGAATATTACCATAGAAACTGCTACTGCTCAGCCAATTCTTCAGTTATTTGCATGATTTTTTTTTATTTGAAAGCTAATCATATCATATCTATTTGCAAGTAGGTTTAGTGCTGTAAGTTGAATATCTTCTTTTCTAGCAACATATATGTTTTCTCGTACGGAGAATAATGCAATGGAACATTATGCGTTATTCAGAACAAAACCGTTGCACCTATGCAAATAAAATTACTTGCAATTTACAATCATATCAAGTATACTTGGCAGCAAAAACCTCAAAGGAATTACTCCAATATCTCCAGAGTAGTAGTAGTAGTAGTAGTATATCTCCAGAGTATACTGTCGTATTTTTGAGCACCAAGAACACATTTTATTATATTACTATATATGAAACTATATCTATATCTTAGTATACATCTTCACCACCTTCAGTAAAAAAATGAGCTTCCTAGGTCTGCTAGAAAAAAAAAAAAAAAAAGGTTCCGAAGTGGACCCTCGTCCTCAAAGTGGCATGACTATAAACAACACAATGTGGTTAACCAAGCTGGCATCCGCCCTTGAACAGGGTCGGGTGTTGGTGTGGAAACCAGACTGTTGGGCCCGCCAGCACAGGCATAAAGCCCAAGCAGAGGTAATTTCCCCTGCAATCAAAATCAACAAACATCAATTAAATTAGATCTTACTCACTAACCAGTCTCTTGTATCTGCCCTTCCCTAAACTACTTAAAAGAGAATCATAGACACTTAAGAGTATTATAGACACTGCTTAGGTATAATAAAGCAAGAAACAGACGGGTTAAAGTAGCTACCGCTACATTGGTAACCCAGGAGTTGTTCAAGCTGTACGCTCACATTTTCTACACAATGGAAACTCTCTCCAGCAATACAGCACTTCTTACTCCTGCAGAAACTCACCCTGTCGCAGCTGCACAGGTCAAGCTTCCAACTTTCTCTGCAATCGACTCCCCGACCTGGTTCCGGCGAGCAGAAGTAAAATTTTGCCTGAAAAGAGTAAGCAGCCAGAGCACCCAAGCCGACTATGTCTTAGCAGCCCTTTCAGATGAGCTCTTTTCTCGCATTTCAGAATTGCTGGAGACCAAGTTTGATGCTGCCATCCAGTATGCTGAACTAAAAACCTACCTTCTCAAGCGTCAAGTGTATCACAACTGCTCTACCTCTCACAGCAACCCGTCTGCGACCAGAAACCGTCCGATTCCCTTGATAAGACTTTTCCCAGCAACCAACGGATCAGCACGGCAACTGTATTTGCTGAGGGCATTGTGGCTTCTCCGCCTTCCTGAACCCATTCGTGCCTCCATTCCCAATGCAGAGGAAATGAGTGAGGAAGCCCTGCAGCAACAAGCAGATAGCTTAGTAGATTCCCTGGCAGCAGCATCCCGCCGCATCGGCGCCGTGCCCTGGAATGATACATCATCAACCCCAGAAGAGATCAACTTTGCAGCAGCAAGCCACCCACCATGATGGTACCGCCAGCAGTACCAAGCTCTACAACATCAAACATCACAGCGGTGGACAAGTAGAAAGTCGAGTGACTCTTGTTTCTACCACACCAGATTTGGACACAAAGCAAGAAGATGCCAACCAGGATGTTTGTGGTAAAAAAACGAGTAAGACAGCGCGGCAGCTCCTAATGGAATTCATGCTTTCTTTCTCCATGATCCAGTGTCAGGTATGCGTTTCTTGGTTGACACTGGTGCCTCCTGCTCCCTTCTACTGGCTGGACGGTGGAAGAAGCCTCATCAATCTACAATCAATGTTCAACTAGCTGCAGCCAACAGTACACCTATACCAACAATTGGCCGTCAACACCTCTAGATCAAGATTGGTAGCCGCTTTTTTGTGGATGGAGTTTTATAGTGGCAGACGTAACAATACCCCTACTGGGAGCAGATTTTTTAGCCCACTATCAACTCCTTGTGGACATCGCAAGACGCTAGCTGGTGGATGAAGCCTCCCTCAACATCAACCCCATTACAGCTGCACCAACCAACCTCGCCCTACAGGTAATCAACACATCAGACAACTTTGCTTATCTTCGCAGCACCTACCCAGATGTCTTCAAGCCAGAACTCTGGCAACAACCACAGCATCTAGCAAAACACGGCGTTTACCACAGGATAAAAACATCAGGACCACCTGTGTTAGCTGCAGCAAAACGGACCTTCACCGAACTTGGGCGACTGGGAATCTGCCAGAAAGCACCAAGCCCCTGGGCATCCCCACTCCACATAGTAACAAAAAAGGATGGCTCTCTACGCCCCTACAGTGCCTACAGGTGCCTCAACACCAGGACAGAATCAGACCACTATCCACTTCCTAACATCACTGCCATCACCTACCTTCATGGCGCCAAAATGTTGTCAAAACTGGACCTATTAAAAGGTTACTACCAGGTCCCCATGCACACTAAGGACATTCCCAAGACTGCTGTTACCATACCTTTTGGCACCTTTACTTTCAACTATAGCTATTTTGGACTACGAAACTCTGGCGCCACCTTTCAACAGATGATGGATGGAATCCTGGGCGATCTACCTTCCTGCACTTGCTACATTGATGACATCCTCATTTTCTCATCAAAAGAACACCTGAAACATCTCTCCAAGGTACTGGAACGACTTCAGCAGAACGGCCTGGTGGTACGGTATGACAAATGTGTATTCGGTGCTAGAGAGGTGGACTTTTTAGGGCACCACCTGAATCCAGCAGGTGTCTCGCCTCTTCCTGATAAAGTAATGCGGTACCCAGAAATTGATCTTTTAATCAATCGAACTCGGTACCAGACCGACATCAGGCCTCAACTCTACTAATGAGCCATAAGGGTACCCCACTGGTCCAGTATTCGAGATTTGCCTTTATCTCTCATGTCTGGTCCGGTCACTACATCCCTTTCTTCTCCAAGTAGATCAATTTATGGGCTCTATCTGAAAGCCCTCAACGTGTTAGCGTGTGTGACGGAGCAGACAAGGCTGGCGAGGGTAGGTTGGTAGTGTGCGGCAGGGTTCCGACCATGCGGAGGACACACCAGCAAGACAACTAAGCCAAGCCCCAACTTCACTCCATCATAGTTACCACACACTAACCATTCCACCGTTGTAGCCACCATTTGTGGTACGCAGAAATTGATCTCTTAAAAATCCCAGAGCGTATCCACGGGGAGTCGAACCCGGTACCAGACCGACATCAGGCCTTAACTCAACCAATGAGCCATAAGGGTACCCCACTGGTACAGATTCGAGATTTGCCTTTATCTCTCATGTCTGGTCCGGTCACTACAGTAAGCACAATCCAGAAATTCCCCACACCCACCACAGTCAAGGCCCTCCAAGAATTTGTGGGTATGATCAACTATTATCACCGGTTCCTGCCTGGAATTGCACACACCATGGCACCGTTGTATACAGCACTAGCAGGTAAACCTAAGAACCTGGTATGGGGTTCCCTTGAAGCAGACGCCTTCAAGAAAACAAAGGATTCATTGGCCTCTGCTGCTCTCCTTGCATTTCCAGCCCCCGGGAGCCCTCTCATCGTCACCATGGATGCTAGTAACATTGCCATTGGAGCCGTCCTGGAACAAGTCTGCCATGGAACACCACGCCACTTGAGCTTCTTCAGCCGCAAGCTCCTTCAAGCTGAGAAGAACTACTCCACTTTCGACAGAAATTTCTTGCTGTTCACCAGGTAATTCGTCACTTTCCCCACTTCCTGGAAAGTGTCACTTTCACCATTCAGACTGACCACATGCCCCTAGTACATGCCTTCACAAGACAAACAGATGCCTGGTCTCCACGACAACGTCGACATCTCTCAGCCATCTCAGAGTTCAACTGTACCTTCAAGCACCTACCAGGCAAGAAAAATCCAGTAGCGGATGTCCTCTCCAGAATAGAAAATCAACGCAGTTCAACTTGGTCTCGACTACAACCACTTTGCCAGAGAACAGAAGCAGGACCCCGAAGCATCAGCAACCAGAACTTCAATCACATCTCTACAGTGGACGGACGTGCCTCTGAACGATTCCGGTCAGCGAGAGGACTATCAGAAGAGTGTTGCACGAAGCTGGGGTGCATCACAGGACCCCAGGAAACAAGGAATTTCTAACTGACCAACATCGCGAAGGAAGGTTACGGTTTGCCCAACAATAAGTTGACAAGCAAGAGGATTTTTGGAAGAGAGTGATCTGGACGGATGAGAAAACCTTCTCATCTTCGTGTCACGGAAGGCGTCACTGCTGGAGGAGGAAAAATAATCGGTGACTATAAATTCTGAGGTTGTTTTTTCTATAAACTATTTAGTTATACGTGACCATAAGAATATATTAATAATTACTGCAGGGGGACAACCAATATCGTTACAATGTCGGCAACATCAATAAAACAGTTATTAAGATTATTCAGTTACTTGAGAGATACTGTAATATATATAGCCTATGCAAAAAATTAGACCAAGTTTATTGAAAACACCATATAGCGGCGCAGATTTAAGTTTTTAACATCGATTATTTTTAAGGAAATGCATATTTAGAAGAAAAACCGTGGTAAATAGCTTAATGAATTTGTTGACAAATATTATCATTAAAAAAGTTAGAAAATTAATACAAAAACAGCTGGGTTTGAGAGAAGGTGATAAATAGGGTGGACTACAAGCACGAGGGATTTGATTGATTGATATTAGGTGGCGCATTAGCGAGGTCATATAGCACTAAGAAAAGGTGATAGAGAGTTGTGACAGCAAGCAAGAAGGAAATAGGAAGAAAGGAGGGACAGTTGAAGAACTGAAAGCTAGTGGCTGGGGCCGAAGGGACTCCAAAAGCCTCATTACAGGCAATACCCCCCTACGGGGCAAGTACGAGGGATAAAAGGAATACAGGGATAGCAGTCTAATATCCAAAGCATAATATATAATCAGTAGTCTATCCCACTACGATGGTGAACAAAAGATAGTGCCTTTATTCAATTAAAGGATATATTGTAACAGATATTCTAATTATATTTGTTTGTTATTACTTTTCAACTAATCACCTTCATTAGTCTTACCCTCTTCCCCCTCACCCTCGTTTCAAATCATCACATTTCTTCTCTCCTATATCCACCTACGTTAATGCAGTACGCGCTTCTTTGAACCCGGGTTCTTCAAACTACGGGTCCCGAATTCCTCCAAATTGGGTCGCAGGCTCACAAATATAAATACATGAATAATACAGAATAATAATGTTCATGACAATAAAATAAATATGAAGTTCATACATGAATCCACTTAACATATTTTTATAATCGAATATTCATATATGTAATTATCAATAAAACAAAATCATTGCACAAATATTAGCCTTCTTGAGAGAGAATGAGAGACAGTGAGGGGGGGGGGGTAGGTGAGGCAGTGTTTATAATTCTGTTTATAATGCCTTTTTATCATAATTATTGCGTTTCAGTTTCTGGACTTGTATTTTCTTAGGTGGATAATTCCGGTCATTTGTAAAATGATCTTTTTATATGGGTCGCAAGAATGATGTCATAGTAAAAACTGGGTCACGACTGAAAAAGTTTGAAGAACCCTGTTTTAAGACGTCCAGAAGGAACCGCCGAGAAGGGGAAGCACACTACAACCACCGATCCACCGCGAATCCCCCCTCCAAATCAGTAGTGAAGAATGTTGAATCCTGGTGGAAATGCAGGATATCAAAAAGTCTTGGAGAGTAGGGGATTGTCTGAGTGGTTTAGTAAAAGTTGGAGTAAGGTCTGGAACGGAGTCTAGTTGAAGAGGTAAGAGGTTGAACACTGATGGAAAAGCAGAGTTTCTATAGATTGATATAATGAGTGACTGGGTGAGAGTGTGTAGTAAAGATTTAAGGTAAAGACTTTGAACTTTTATGTCAAAGTTGGAACGGAGTGTAGTAGGAGGTATAGTTATTGGATATCCACCTTGCTGAAATAATCCAGTAATGTGTGTGAGAGTGAGGGTATCGTTGACGAGTGGGTTTGATACAGAGCAAGAGAAGAGGGGTGAGGATTTGAAGGAAGTAGGGGGTTACAGGGGTTTCAGCCCTGTTTCCCTAATTATGATTAATATAGTGTGCTTGATTGTTTGGATGTTGGCGTTCGTTGTAGTGTGTGTAAAATGTGTGTGTTGCAGTTTAGGTTTGTGGGGTGGGGTGAGAGCCATCATACGACCCAGACTTGAGGAAGGAAGTACACAAATAGCCCTAGGCTCCACTTGTCCACTGCAGTTCGGTGAACTGCCTCTAGTCTTTGGTGCCACGTAGTACTAAACAAAATTAAACAAAAAAAGCCACATGAAGACATCATTCCCGAGCATGACACTTACACCCGTCACAGGCTGCTAGTAGGAGTTGTACCGCTAACTTGGGGTGCTGCATGTGTACAGTACATACAGACACTGTAGCCTAGTGACTCACCAAGAGGCAAGGCAGGTAAAAGATAAGATTAGCTAGGGTCAGATAACCAGACTACCTGCCTAGAAATGGCACAAAACAAATAACCAAGAGATAGGAGCAGTACCTGGAGATAGGAGCAAGGGACCTTTCAGCTACCTGAGGCATGACTCAAACCTCATGACCATAGTTCCACGTGATTCATCCTACCACATGACTACAGGTAGCCCACAGTAAATCATAACCATCAAGTTGGTAATATTGTATCCAGACACAGCTGTCAACTCCAGTAGAGAATGTATATAAACAGTGAAGTTTAACTAATAGGTAGGATACTTAACACTGACTCCCAGGGCTATACACTAGTCTCCACAAAGAGAGACCATACAAATAAGACAAGGCACATCATTATCATTCCCTATATATATATAAGTATATATTAATAAATTAAGCCTTAAGAAACTTATGAAGTCAATTGCCTAAGAAAGCACCCCATCTTCCACGATACCAAATACATCAACTCCACATCAACTACAACAGCAACTCCAAGAAATTACCCACAAGTAATTTACCAGTTTCTGACCAGAGTTTAAGCCTTCAGAACTGGTACACATGTATTTGTATGGTGTATAGTGTTTGCAGTTTAGGTTTGGAGGGTGGGGCGAGAGCCATCGAAGGACTCAGGCTTGAGGAAGGTAGTACACAAATAGCCCTAGGCACTGCTTGTCCACTGCTTTTCCACATGAGGAAGGGCCTCTCACCAGCAAACCATGTGGTTTAACCGAGCCTGTGGTCCAGACAACATCAGTAACATACACCTTAAACACCTTGGACCACAAGGCATACAAGCACTCACTAACATAGCAAACTACAGCTACTCACACAACACATTACCCAACATCTGGAAACATGGAAACATTATCACCATCCCCAAACCAAATAAAGACCCCACACTACCCTCATCACACCGTCCCATCACCCTCCTTTGTACCCCCTCCAAAATCACTGAGCGCCTCATTATTAAACTAATCACAACACACATCCCCCTTGCATCTTCACAACATGGCTTCAGACCACTACACTCAACAAACACCCTTCTTACAGACCTCACACAAAGAATTTTTGATGGCATCAACTCAGATAGACCCCCACACAGAACACTCTTAGTTACATTAGACATTAGTAAAGCATTTGATGCCATCCCCCGCCACAACCTCACAAACAAAATATACAACACAAACATGCATAATAACACCAAAAGATGGCTGGCCAGCTTCTTGGGAGGAAGAATAGCCCATGTTACATTTGCTGGTCAGTCATCTAACATTAAAAATTTCACCAATGGTGTCCCCCAAGGCTCTGTACTCTCACCCACCCTTTTCAACCTATACATGCACGACATACCAACACCCCAGGCACCACAAATACACATAGCCTCCTACGCAGACGACATAACACTCACATGTACACACAGAAACGCAGACACAGCCACCCTCATCCTCCAACCCTACCTCAACACACTCAATGCCTGGTTCACCACAAACAGACTTAAAATAGCACCCACCAAGTCAACTGTCACCCTTCTCACCAACTGGAACGCAGAACACCGATACACACCACACCTCACCATAAACAACACACCTATACCACACACACACACACCCAAAATACTTGGCATAACATACAATACATCCATGACATTCAAACAACATATTACGACCATCAAAAACAAATGCATGCAAAGACTTAAAGCCCTCAGATCACTTGCCAGCACAACATTCGGACATAACAAAGAAACCACAACCACAGTATACAAACAATATATTCGATCAGTGATGGATTATGCAAGCCCTGCCTGGGCTTCAAACCTCACTGAGACTCATCACAACACCCTTCAAACCATACAGAACAGAGCCCTAAAGACAATCACAGGCTGCACAGCTACCACACCCACAGACCACCTACACTACGAAACCAAAGTCCTCAAAATCAAGGATCACCTTGACTTGAGAGGCACACAAACACTTGCTGCAGCCTCCACAAACCCACACCATCCACTACACTACATGGCACAACACCCACACATGCCAAGGAACATCAAAACAACACCCAGTACACGATACCATACACAAATACTATCATCTCTTACACCCTGCCCACCCCAAACCAATCTCCAGAAACACATCCATACTCAAATCACTCATCAATCCATCCAAACACTCAAAAACAACACTCAGCTGCATGCACGACCTCCTGACATCCACCCATCCGAATCCTCCCTTCCCCGTGAGGACAGAGTCCACCTGGCCAGGCTGCGGTGTGGCCATCACCCGGCCCTTCTGACTTATCAGAAGAGGCTGGATGGAGCCATTGTGGATGCCTGTCCGGGATGTAACACAGCACCCCATTCTATTAAACACATCATTGAAGACTGCAACGCACACAACCACACTCGCCAACAACACAACATACACTCTCTGAGGGCACTGTGGGAAAGCCCGGTTCAGGCCATGACCTTCCTCAGGAGCTCGGGGCTGCTCGGCCAGACAGCTTGAGGAACTTCAACAACAACAACCGAGCAGTGGCATCGCTGAGTGAGACCTTCAGTGACCTACACCAGTCACAGGCTGGTAGTAGGAGAGGTGCCTTGAACTCTTGGTGCTGCAAGTGTATGTTTACCGCAGAGGGGCGCATCCCCTCATGAAGCCAACTGTCCTTACGATGTCATCCATGAGGAAGTGTACTTGAGTTGCTCCTGTGGTGACTTGGTCTTCGCCGGTCTGCACTCGGGGTCTCCTTCTTAAGCTGGCTGTGCTTGGGCACTCCAGAAGGTAGTAAATGAGTGGCTCTTCAGTCTCCACAGTGCTGACACTCCTTTGACGCTTCTTTTAAAATGCAGTAACGCATCGTTACATACCCCATCCTGATCCTGTGTAAGTTGGTCCAGTCTCAGCGTGGAACTTTGGTTGTGAGGGGTATCATCCTGTTGCTAGGGTGTACCACTTGGCAGCACGTGAGGTTGCAGAGACGTCTCTAAGTCTGGAAAGTATTCTATCCTTGACTGCAGCCCCGGCCATGCTCTTGGTTTTCTTAAGGCTGGGAGGGATTTTGAATGTCGGAGTAGGTCCTCTGGCTGCCAATTTGGCTCCTTTGTTAGCCCTCTCATTTTCATCCACTCCAACATGACTTGGGATCCAACAGATTGTGATGTTCCTCCCTTGTCCTTGTATCCTTTGTGCCGTGGCAAGTACATGGGTCATCAGTTGGACATTGTCTTCCGGGATGTACTTCCTGAGATTCTGCAGTGCCGTCATTGAGTCTGAGTAGATGAGGATGTGCTTCTCTGCCCTTCTCTCTGCATGCCGCATAGCCTGGGCTATGGCTGCGAGCTCAGACTGAGTGGAGCTGCAGTGGTCAGAGTTCCTCCAACCAAAGACACTGTTGCCAAGGACAAAAGCGGCACCCGCCCTGCCACTCTCCAGGTCCACTGAGCCGTCAGTGTAGTAGACGGCTGTGTCTTCGTTATCCCTGCTGCCAATCACTCTGTTGGCATGCTGGAGGAGTTCATTTTCGCTGAGGTCTTTCTTACCTCTTGGAAGCCGAACTATCTCTGTTTTGATAGCTGGTGTGGTCCACAGTGGTGGCATACGGCACTCACCGGCTGGTGAGTCTGTACCCTTCTTCAAGAGAAGTTTGAAGTTAAGAAGGCTGTGTACTGTGTCTGCCACCCTTCGGATCCAGATCCCTCTCTTTGCACTCTACCTGTCCTTTCTCAGTTTTTTGATGACCTCACTTTTGAAAAGATTATCCCTATAGTGATGTATGGTTCTAGCTACCACACATGACACTACATAGCCGATTCTGTATTGGATAGAACCCAGACCAGATTCATGCTTCATCACTTCTGTTATGGTCCATAATGGGGCACCATTTATGGTCCTCAGAGCTTTGTTCTGGATGCATTCCAGCTTGCGTGCCAAGGTCTTTGATATACCTGGAAGCACTATGGCTGCATAATCGATGATCGATCGGATGGCTTGTTTGTAGAACATCGTGAGAGTTCTGTTTGAGGCGCCGCTGTCATAGGACACTAGGGCCCTCAGGGCTGCAAGACGAGATTTAGTCCTATCCTGCAGGTACTCTATCTCTCTTTTCCAACTGAGGCAGTGTGTTATCCAGACTCCTAGGTACAGGTAAGTTGACACCCATTCAAGTCGGGTGTCCTGTATGTGCAGATGCTGTTGGGGAGCTCTTCCCCTGATGAACATTGCCTTTGATTTCTCTCTGGAGATTTTCAAACCCAGGTTTTTGCATTTCCCCTCGATCAGGTCGAGACTTTTCTGAGCTCTTCTCATATTTCACCCCCGAATCAGAAGTGCCAGATCGTCAGCATAGCTGATCAGTTTGACACCAGCTGGCAACTGGAGTTGCACTAGCTCTTACATAAGAATATTGAAGAGGAATGGGCTTAAGACCCCTCCCTGTGGAGTTCCGGTTTCTAGGGACTGGTAAGTCGATACTCGACCTTGGTACTTGACCCTGGCGGTGCGGTCCGAGAGGTAGTCCTGTACCCATGCGAGCATTCGGCCTCTAACTCCCCTTTCTGCCAGTGCTTCTAGTACGGCATAAGAGTTGGCTAGTTC
This sequence comes from Petrolisthes cinctipes, assembly GCA_033782935.1. NCBI lineage: Eukaryota > Metazoa > Arthropoda > Malacostraca > Decapoda > Porcellanidae > Petrolisthes > Petrolisthes cinctipes. The sequence goes on from JAWQEG010000199.1 coordinate 897,705, forward strand.
GAAGGGTTTTTCTAGGTCGAGAAACACGACAATGGCCTTTCGGTCCTTTACCGTGCTCAGTAGAGATGCAATGGCAGTTGTGGTCCCAGTTCTCTTGACAAAGCCAAAGAGATGTGGATGCCATGGACCAAGTTTCGATAAGAGTCGGTTGAGCACCATTCTCTCCATGGTTTTACAGAGACAGCTTGTCAGAGCTATTGGTCTGTACTTGCCCTTCTCTTTGGGCTTTGGAATGGGTAGAATATCTGCCTTTTTCCAAGCCAGGGGCAATCTTCCTGCACCCCAAGACTCATTCATGAGGTTAGGAGGGCCTGTGACCCCCAGTACCCAGTCCGGAAATAATTGAGTATGTTATGCCATCATCTCTGGGGGCCGTGTCTTTGCTCTTCTTTCTGGCTCTTACGAGTTCATCCAGCGTGAACGGTCCGTCAGTCTCATCTCGCTCGAGGACTGCTTCATCTATTTTCTCTTGTCTCGTGTCACGGAGCAGTTGTAGGCGGTCCTGTATTTCCATCGGGAGATTAGTTGTTGCTGCCCTTGCTGCAAAGTTGCTTTTAAGCATTTCAGCATCTTCGAGGGGGTCGAGACGTGCAGGCGGACGAGTTGCCATCTTGCCTGTAGCTATATTGATGTTTCTCCATATCTCTCCCAGTTTGCTGTGTTCGTTAATGGTCTAGCACCACTCATACCATTTCTCTGCTTTCACTCTTCTTGAGATTTCCTTGGCGTGCCACATCACCTTCCGTAGTAGAGAGAGTGATTCAGCAGTGGGGTTTCTCCTGTGAAGTTTTCTGTGTTTGTTGATTCTCCTGATCTGTTCCCTAATTTCGTCACAGTAGAACCAGTAGTCCCTGTGTCTTGCACCGGTCCTCTTTCTTGGGATGAATTTTTCAGCTGCCTTGTTAACTGCATTAGTGAATGCTGTGAGATTGGCATCAAGGTCTCCTCCCATTTCGTTTTCGTCATGCCAACCTTGTAGGTGGCTCTCGAACTTCCTCCAGTCAGCCTTCTTGGTGTTCCATCCTGGGAGTGGTCTGGGAGCATAAGATCTGGTTCTTAGTTCCAGGCTTATCCTGATGGCATAGTGGTCACTGGTGAGGGTGGGGTGGATCCACCATTTCGAGCAGTGGCCGAGGTCTCTAGGTACAATGGTCAGGTCAAGCCTGCCTCCTGCTTGGTGTGTGGGGATGCCAGAGTTGAGGAGACAGATGTTGTCTGTTTCCTCCATCACCATGGCTAGGTGTCGGCCCACATCATTGTTATGTTGTGAGCCAAGAAAGCTGTGGTGGGTGTTGAGATCACCCTCAATCAGCAGGGAGTGTGTGTGGTATGCTGAAGAGCTCAGAGAGATCCAGTTCCCACCTTTGGCTTCTGTATATGTTGTATACTTGGAGGTCTGTGGATCGTGTGCGGACCTTCCTCGCAAGGTATTGGCTCTTCGAGGAGTTCCTGAGGGATGCTTCCCTTAATGTATGTGGTCAGACCTCTTCGCTCATCACTATGTGGTAGTGTGTAGTGTTCAAATCCTGGGAGTTTGGGTGTCGTCTCGTCGGTAATGAGGGTCTCCTGAAGGAGGACTACATCGATCTCTTCCTTGACAACAGCTTCTTTTAGGGAGTTGATGTTGCCACGGAGTCCGCAGATGTTCCACTGTAGGATCCTCAGCATACTGAGATATCTGACTCAGAATCCGTTTCCTCATCCACGTCTGGTCTTTGATTGGGATGAGGTGGGAGGGCCAGTGCCCTTCTAGGTGCCTCCTTTTTTCCTGGTTTGACAGGCGTGCAGTGTTCTACGGGGGAGTGTGCGTTTACCTGTTGGGCATTCCTGTCGGGGTGTTCCTGTTGTGGTACCAGCGCGTTCTGGATGGCAGTAGATACCTCTTCTGCCGTTCTCTTGATACCGAGGAAGGCTAGAACCTTCCCAATGACGTCTGCCAGCATGCTCTGCATCAGCTGGACTACCTCCTCCCTGTTTTGGCTCCTCTCAATCACCACTTCCTCCTGTGGTGGTGGTGGTGGTGGGAGGGCAGCAGGGTTGTTTGTATTCTTCTTCATTGGTTTTCTTTTCTTCTTGGGAGAGGTGGGCAGTTCATCACCTCTTTGTGTCTCCTTTACCTCTCTGGTCCTCAGTGTTTCTCCTAGCTGGGGGAATTCTTCGTCATCTTGAAGAGGGGGTGGTTGTTGTTTGTCCAGTTTCTTTCAGGCTGTTGACTTAGGCCTGTAAGCTGGGGCTGTTTTGGTGCCGTTGCATGGTCCGATAGCCTGATGTATCCTTTCAAGTCTCGCTGGGCAGCTTCTGAGCCAGACATGGTGAGACTTGTGATAGTTTGGGCACCTTGAGAGGGTCTTCTGGCCCTCCTTGTATGCCTGTATACCCGTCTTGGTCTCATGCAGTCCATTACAGATCCCACAGATGATGGGATTTTTGCAGACTGCCCTGTGGTGTCCGTACTTCTGGCACCTGAACCGGTTCTGGAAAGTACTTTCTCAGCCAGTATTTACCAAAGGGGCCCAGGTGCAATGCTTCTGGAAGCTTCCCTATGTAGGTGATGAGGACCTGTCGTGTCACCGTCTTGTCCCTGCTCAGACACCTTTCAGCGTCATTTACTGATGGATGAGTCCTGATGGCATCCAAGTCTTGAGTTACTGGGTAGCCCAACATGACACCCTTGTACTCCTTGTCTTCTGGAGCTAGTTCGTGCAGAGTCATACCTTGCACACAGTGGTGGCGAAGGATCTCTTCGCTCTTTCTGTTCCAGGGGTGCAGTAAAATTCCCCTTTATTGTTGGCCCTCGCTGACATCCGGAGCTCCTGGTGGGCCTTTTCGAGTGCCGTGATTGCCTTCACCTGGCTGTCGTAGGCATTGCTGGAAACTTTGAATTTTGCCAGTTCCTGCCTCTCCTTTCTGCTGTCTGTCTCAGACTGGGGCTTCCATCTTCGCCTCCTTTTTTGCTGGGTCCATCCGTCATCATCGTCGTTTACCTGCTCCTCCTCCTCTTGTTGAGGCTGCGGTGGAGTCTCATCGTCTTCTCGTCGCTGCTTCCTCTGAAGATCTTCCGGGCTGTCCCTATCACACTTCATCGTCTTTATAGCGCTTCCTGCCAGGCTTTATCTCAACCTCCTATAGTGTATAAGACACTGTTCCTACAGTCCCTGTCCCTACGCAGGTGCCTAACCAGCCCTATTACTGTACCGGTTATGGTAGGCCTGGTATTACATAACTAATATCCCGTAACCCCCCTGTAAGGCTTCTGGCGCGATCACCAGTATTACAGGGTTCGATGGTTGCACCTTCGTGTAGTCGGAGGCGTGTACTATGCTCTGGCTATAGCGCTACACCTCCAACAAGTTAGCAGTTCCTAGGAACAGTGGCAGCTGTTCCGAAAGAGCCGCTTCAACGGTGCGAGTGTTGAAGAAAATATTAGAAGAAAAAGTGTGTTGCAAATCGGCACCCACAATACAGAATATTGTCAAGCCTTCCAGCTGCACAGGGGTGCTGCCAGCATGGTTCTGTCACAGTGGGGATGACCCAACAACAAACTGAATTGTATGTGTACTGCAACTGTGTCACAAATGTACTCTCTTTATTTATTGGCAGAGGCAGGGAAGAGTTACCCAACTTCTGCCAGGTAGATTGTACAATGTGTGCTAGTCTGTTTAGTCTGCCTTGGTGTGTTTAACACTTTTTAAAGTGTACACGTCATGCTCGAGAGCGGACGTGTCTATCTATCTATAGATAGATAGATAGACACGTCCGCTCTCGAGCATGACGTTACATAATCACGAGTCTATCATTTTAGCCAATCAGCGACGCTTGTGGCGAGATGCCGATGCTGACCGCCACAGTCTGTGCATTGGCTTCTGCGCTATGTAGTGCAACGTGGATTACGTGGTCGTCTTCCGCGTGGTAGGATGCCATACAAGGCAGTGTCCTCTGCTTTGCCAAACAAATTTAAAGTTAGTTCTAACAGTGCTTATCACAGTTGTTAATAAAAAGTGCCATAGACACAGATAGGTTGATAGACAGAAAGATAAAATATGCTATTGTATATACTATATATATATATATATATATATATATATATATATATATATATATATATATATATATATATATATATATATATATATATATATATATATATATATATATATATATATATATATATATATAGTAAATACAATAGCATATATATTTTCTTTGAGGCAAGTAAGGTTAAAGGAAATGGCAATTTCAGCTTTGGAGTGTTTATGGTTGGTTTTCACCAATTGTCTGACAATTTTCTTCTGGTAGGGGTAGATTTTCTGTAGTAGTTGGCCTTGGTTCGACGACGTGATTCCGGAGTATATATAGGGAACTGGTGGCTCAAGTGACACTAAGAGGGCGTGGCAAGGAGGGTTTAGTCTGGGTGGAGGGAGGCTGGTTAGTAGAGATAGTGGGAGGTAAGGTGAGGTGAGGTGAGGGTGGTGGGCGGGGCTTAGGCTTGTGGGTGAGGTGTTTTGAGGGAGGTAGACACGGGGTTGGGATGGTTGGGTGGAGCTGGCTTGGATGATCTTAAGTTGTATCTATGTATAGGCTGAATGATAGATGGTATTGGAGTCGATATGTTGATGGTAGAGGAGACCTGGGGAAGATGGTTGGAGGGGCGCTTGGAGCTGGGTAGAGCTTGAAAGTCTTCAGTTTGTAAGTTCATGGAGGGACGGAGTGTCTGTATATATATAGCTTCTAGGAGAAAAAGGCATCTGGGGTCGTTCTCTCTGTCCAGTATAGTGGTGTTACGGTCCAAGTCAAGTCGAGTAAGAGGGCTATGGGAGGGGGGCTTGTAATGAGATTTAATAGACCCAGTCTGGAGGTGCATTGTAAGACGTCTTGTCAGGCGAGTCGTCGTCATCCCGATGTAGGAATGTGGCCCACAGTCCACATTGGTGCAGTTATGTCGGTAGATGACGTGGTCCTCTTAGAGTGATGTCTTGTCTTTGATGGGTCTGTTGTGGAGGAGAAGGTTGGAGGTCTTCATGGATTTGTAGTAGATGATAAGTTTTACCCGATATTCTGGGTTGGTAGGGTGAACATTCCTCTTGATGATGTCTTGGATGGTGGATTCATCTGCTTTGTATTGGCTGGACATATGGCTTCTGTAAAATATCTTGATAACATTGGAAGTGGAGATGGTGTCTTCCTTGTTGTACCACTTTTCCAGGTTGTTGTTGATGGCCTTATGGATGTCAGAATTGTTGTAGCCATTATTTACCAAGACTTGGGTGAGGCGATCAAGTTCTTTGTGGGTCTCACTCCAAGTACTGCAGTGGGAGATGGCACTTCACACGTAAGCATTAATAGTAGATCGTAAGTACCGGTGGGGGCACTCACTTCTACCATTAAGGCATCACCCATTGTTGGTAGGTTTAGTGTAGACTTTGGTTTTGAAGCCTTCATTGTTAGCAGTGACTAGTACGTCCAGGAAGGGTAGTCGACCACCAGTGGATTCTTCATAGGTGAATTTACAAAACAACTAGAGATTTATGGGGAAAGATATATAAATTATATATATATATATATATATATATATATATATATATATATATATATATATATATATATATATATATATATATATATATATATATATATATATATATATATATATATATATATATATAAATAACTTATATATCTTTCCCCATAAATCTCTACTTGTTTTGTAAATTCTCTACATATTGACCCCGTAGGGGAGTATTGCCTGCATTAGTGATGTGGGCAATACTTTAAGGGTTTTGGCGCCGCTTCGGCCCCAGCCACTAGCTTTTAGTTCTTCAACTATCCCTCTTTTCTTTCTATTTCCTTCCTGCTTGCTGTCTCACCTCCATCATCGTTTTCTGGCGCTATATGGCCTCGCTGTTATGGCGCCTGATATCAATCAATCAATTAACCTCTACATATTGAGAACCAAAATGCGATCAACAACATAATCTCAGCAGCAGTTTTTCGAATAATATAATTGAACTATAAGTGATAAGGGAGAAAGGCCTATGTCATTAAAACTTTTTAAGAACGAATGAGAAGGTTAAAAATATGAGAAAGAAAAGATAAACGGTACGAAAGGAGAGAGGGGCAAGCGAGAGAGGGATAAGACAGTAGGAAGGATGTGTAAGGTTGCCAGTTACTTGAGAGATACTGTAATATATATAGCCTATGCATAAAATTTGACCAAGATTATTGAAAACGCCATATAGCGGTGCCTATTTACGTTTAACATCGATTATTTTTAAGGAAATGCATATTTAGAAGAAAAAATCCTGGTAAATAGCTTAATGAATTTGTTGACAAATATGATTATTAAAAAAGTTAGAAAATTAAACCATCTTCTGCCAAAAAAAAAAAAAAAAAAAAAGTGATAAATAGGGTGGACTACAAGCACGAGGGATTTGACTGATTGATTGATATTAGGTGGCGCAACAGCGAGGTCATATAGCACCAGGAAAAGGTGATAGAGAGGTGTGACAGCAAGCAAGAAGAAAATAGGAAGAAAGGAGAGACAGTTGAAGAACTGAAAGCTAGTGGCTGGGGCCGAAGGGACGCTCAAACCCTTAAGGGGGTGCGGGAATAGGGGACAGGCTTGGGGGGGGGGTGCGGGAGTAGGGGACAGGCTTAGGGGGGGGGGGTGCGGGAGCAAGAGGACAGGCTTGGGGGAGGGGTTAGTGGGGTGCGGGAATAGTGGACAGGCTTTCTGCCAACCCCAAGCCCGTTCCCCTTATTCCAGCACCCCCCAAAACCTGTCCCCTACTCCCGCATCCCCTTAAAGTATTGCCCACATCATTACAGGCAATACCCCCCTACGGGGCAAGCACAAGGGATAAAAGGAATACAGGGAGAGCTGTCTAATATACAAAGCATAATATATAATCAGTAGTCTATCCCACTACGATGGTGAACCATAGACAGTGCCTTTATATAGAGGATATAATGTAACAGATATTCTAATTATATTTGTTTGTTATTACTTTTCAACTAATCACCTTTATTTGTCTCACACTCTTCCCCCTCACCCCCGTCTCAAATCATCACATTTCTTCTCTCCTATATCCACCTACGTCAATGCAGTATGCACTTCTTTAAACCCGGGTTCTTCAAACTACGGGTCCGAAATTCCTCCAAACTGGGTCGCAGATTCACAAAAATAAATACATGAATAAAATAGAATAATAATGTTCGTGACAATAAAATCAATATGAAGTTCATACATGAATCCACCTAACATTTTTATAATCGCATATTCATATATGTAATTATCAATAAAACAAAATCATTGCACAAATATTAGCCTTCTTGAGAGAGAATGAGTGAAGAGAGGGAGGTGTAGGTGAAGCAGTGTTTATAATTCTGTTTATAATGCCTTTTTATCATAGTTATTGTGTTTCAGTTTCTGGCCTTGTATTGTCTTAGGTTGAAAATTCTGATCATTTGTAAAAGATCTTTCTGTATGGGTCGCGAGAATGATGTCATAGTAAAAACTGGGTCACGACTGAAAAAGTTTGAAGAACCCTGCTTTAAACTATTGGTGATTCGATACCGATCACAGTGTATGCTTCATTCATTCCTCCTGACACACGTCTCCTCTACCTGATCATTCGTTACCCTCCAACATTACTTCCTATATAGCCCCGCCCACATTTCTCTCCTCCTCTCCCACTAACATACCCCCTCCCTCCACCTGCTATGGTTGCCAGATCCGACGAGGCCCAAACCAAGTCGCTGGTGGAAGAAGTGTGGACGCTTGATCTGTCCGGAGCTGTACATAAAAACGACAATGACGTTATATTTCCTATTGTTGTGGTGAAAAATGTCATTCTGACATGTTTTATAAAGAAAACAGAGCGTGAGATAGAACTTAGATATATAAATAGAGTGTAAAACACTAAATAAAGTGTAAATTTTGAGTTGCGGTCATTCTGAGCTGGCTACCCACCCTACAGATATTCATTTAATCTTCACTGATAAATCAAAAGACAGCTAGAGGTTTGTATTTCAATATCCTGTATCATTTATATATGTAGCGTGAGTGGTTTACAAGCTATTAGCCGTCAAATGAGTTGTATACATAGTGACCGCAAGTGTAGGATAAAGACCCGGGCTGCAGAGCTACCAATGCTCGATAATGCCCGCGTTTTAACCCTTTAGCTGCAGCAGTCTTTGTCACAAGCTTTCCTCTGGTGCGGCAATTGACATTAAATCGATTGGTTTTCAGATGCATAATTTCAATAATAATAAATTACCTACGACAATAATATTCCGTATATAAAAACTTAAACCTCTCCAACTAAGCATGATTGCATCAGTAGATATATTAATGCTACTATCTTTCCTTAGTAATGAGTTGAAGAAATCCTCTTTTCACCCATTTTTTGTACCGGCGTTCAGCGCTCCCGCCGATTTCAAGCTCATCATCACCATAGGCATAACCCTACACCGCCAGCCTCGTTCATCACTTCACAAGCAGGACATTGAATATATATATATATATTGTTACGAACTCTTCCATCACCACCTGTGAGAAACTACTGGTTTCGCCATCTCCTGTGGTTTTGTACAACAGTGGATAAGGAACTACGCCACCCATATCCTGCTTCGTGACCCCCTTAATGTTTCGAGAACATTGTTTTTAAGGATTCATTGAAGCTTCCTGGGGGTATAGATACATCGGAAAGAACATGCCCCGGTGCACTAGCCGGATTTGATGGTGGTAAAGTCCTTGGTTCACTCCATGCCCGTCGGAGGAAGATGGCTGACGGCCAACCATCGCAGCGACGGAAGCAGCGGGCAGACATCGTCACCGTCTGCACCAAGACTACTGTTGCCTTTGCTGCAGAAGGGCTGGGTCATCTTTCCGACCTCCTCCAAGACATCTTCAGGAGAAATGGCTTGCCACCAATCGCCATTTCTCCTGATATACAACCACCCACCACCAATACTACCACAAAGAAACGAGGCAGCAAGCCGGCACGGCGAAGGAGGAGCAGAGCGGACACACCAACAACTCTAGCTCAGGCCCATTCCCATCACCGATTGATGTTTCCTCGTCCCCTGAACAGGAGGAATGTTGGGAAGGTACCACCACCATCACCACCGCCACCACCACCCCACCCTGAGCCTGCCCAACAAAACCCTGAGATGGAGAAAGACTCAGACACAAGTTCCTACTCCACCGCCACCACCACCAAAGATGACTCCACCAGCGACAACATGGACCTGGATGATGAAGGGGGATGGCAGATGCAGGGGAAGAGGAAAAGGAAGAAGAGAAGGACAGACAGTCCACCACCAACAACACCACCTGCTGTCACCATAGAGTGGTGGATGACTGCCCGCCTCACCTTGACCTCTTCTCCCAGCACACCTCACGCTAACGGGACCCCGACGTCTTCCAGGTTCAGGAGGTGTGGACGAGCAGTGCAACACCGTGTCTGCTCGTTCACTCTCCAAATCCTCAACACAACAAATCTCCTTCCTGCCAATATACAACAAGCAGAGGAGGATTATGATTATGATTTATTTATAGATACCATTAGGCATCTGGCGGCGCAACAGCAATGGTCATATACCGCCAAACATAAAATGGTCATCTACATCATTAATAAAATATATACAAACATTAAATAATTTTCACTACCTCGAAAGGGAGAAGCAGCATCAATAAAAGCCACATCTTCCAAAAATAATATTTTTATAAAATAACCTACTTAAGTTAAATATATAAAAGAATTAAAATATAAACAAAAGAAACATTAAACTTTACCTACCTAAAAATGAATAGCCAAAAATATAATAAAATTTACATTTTGTGGAGGAGGCCAGCCTCCTCAACATAGGAGAGGGTGTTCCTTCCCACACCACAAGCCTCTTCCCCGAGGACCTGGGAGAGACTATAAGAACCGTCACCCACCCGGTACTCGGAGAGGTGCCAACGACAAAAGTCCCCAAGGCTGGGACACTCAACAATAAGATGCCATACTGTCAGAGGGACCAGACAATCATCACAGTAGGGAGGGTGAGCCCTCTCCATTAAAAAGCCATGAGTCAATACTGTGTGGCCAATGCGGAGACGGACAAGAGCCATCTCCCACCAAGGCGCTGGCGGATGCCTCGGAGCTTGTTAGCCCCGATGGCATCTCATCTGTCCTGCCAGCGGGAATGAATGGCAGCATCTATGTAGGGTCAAAGGTCCACTGCAGGAACGGGATGACGCTGAGAACTGGAGACTGCAGCCTTAGCCAGGGCGTCCCACTCCCATTGACAACCACATGAGCCGGGACCCAACAAAATGTAACTCTGTGGCCACGACGACCCAGGAGGACAAGCCACTCGAGAATGGCCAACACCAGGGAATGGGAAGAGATCAAATTGCACAAGGCCTACAAGGCACTACAGGAATTGCTAAAAATAGTAAAAAAAATGCAGAGAGAGAGTTAAAATCACTTGGAAGGCATGTACAATGGCTGAGAGCTCAGCAGTAAACATTGACATGACAGAAGGGAGCCTGCAGCCACAACAAAAGTCAGGAAAGACAACTCCAAAACCAACTCCAGCATCAGACTTTGACCCATCAGTGTACACAGGGAGGGACTCCCTGTGAGTGAAGGCATGTTCTAAAAAGAGGGAAAAAATGAGCCACTGGAGGAGGAAGAGATTCCTTCTTGTCTGAAAAGCAGGTGCAGGGGAAAACTTTTGGAAGAAGTCATGGTGCCACCCTGGTGACCCGCACAGGACAAATCTGGAAGTCATCAATGCCCATCTCCTCCATAGCCTTCCTGACCCGGAAGCCAAAGAGCCAAGGTATGCAAGAAGGTTAAAGGTAGTACTGAAACATGATATCAGATGACACCGCCAGGCAGGGAAGGGAGTCAGGAAGTCGATGTAATTGATGCCAACAACGAACCATCAAGGACTGGCGACGGAGATCAAGTTTCACCTTGTCTTGATCACGTCCTGGACACGTGCTCACCAACTGTTACCCTCCCGGAATGAGCTCAGAGCTCGTAGTGACCGATCTTTGGGTTAGGCTGGGACCTTTTTCCACACACCGGAATAGCAAGGTCACAACTCCTCGACTTACATCCCATACCTATTCTCTACTAGGTGAACAGGGGTTACACATTTAAGGAAACAATCCCAAATTGTCTCCACCCGACCGGGGATTCGAACCCAGGACCTCTCGGATGTGAGCCGAGCGCGCTATCCACCACACCACCGGGCTAGTGGTGGCTCATCAGCGTCCACCAGGAGACTGGGGGGATTTGGGAAGACCTGAAAGTTCCAGTCTCGCCAGAGGTAATCCAGCATGATGAACAGGGTCTAAGACTCTGACACGGGCATCCATGGCAGAGGAGTACACCGCACACCCATAGTCGAGTTTCGACCTAATAAGAACATGGTATAGGCGGAGGAGGGTGGCCCGATCAGCCCCCCAGGACATATGGCCCAGGACCCTCAACAGGTTAAGAGCCTGGAAGCAAGAGACCTTAAGTGAATGTAAGTGGAAAACCCAATTCAAACGTTTGTCAAAAAGCAGAACCAAAAAGCGAGTCTCCTCGACACAACATATCCGATGACCATACATGAATAAGTTCGGATCGGGGTGGACACCTTGGATGCGGTAGAAGTGCATAGCAACTGTCTTGGCAGGAGAAAATCGAAAACCAAGAAAACCAGCCCAGCGTGACACCCTGTCAAGGGCAAGCTGCATGCGCCGCTCCGCCACTGACATTCGGGAAGCAGCAAACCTGACCGCCTGGTCGTCAACGTACATAGAATTGACTATACTGTCCGGAAGGGATGAGGCAATGGCATTAATTGCTACTTCAAACAATGTGATACTGAGGATGCTTCCCTGGAGGACGCCCTCCTCCTGTGCAACGAATGCTGAGAGGGCTGTACCAACCCTCACAGAAAAACTGTGACCACTGAGAAACTCCTTAAGAAAGCGTGGAAGGCGAACCCGCAGGCCATATGCATGTAGTTGCTGCAGGATACCATATTGCCATGTAGTTTCATACGCTTTCTCTAAGTCAAAGAATACACAGACAAGGTGTTGATGTAATGCAAAGTCTCACATGCAGCAGCTTCCAACATGACCAGAGTATCTGTAGTAGAACGGTGTTTACGAAAGCCAGAAAAAGACCCACTTCGAGAAAGTATATCAGTCTGACATTCACCATCTTCTCAAATAGTTTACAGAGACAGGAGGTTAAGGCGATAGGTTGGTAATTGAGGGCAACACTAGAGTCCTTGCCCAGCTTGGGGAAAGGAAGGATGGTAGCAACCCTCCACCCAGAAGGGAAGACAACCTCCAGCTAGATTCTGTTATATAAAGCTAGAAGAAATGAGATTGCCTCCTCGCCCAAATGCCACAACAGTGCATATGGGATATTATCAGGCACAGGAGAAGTGTTGCCGCAGAGAGAGAGAGCAGAGTGCAGGTCTCTCAGGGTGAATATATGGTGATAACTTTCATCTCGTTCCCTGAGAAATCCAGGACAGTGTTCTCCTGGGCTCTCCACTCATGCCTGACAGCCAGAGGTTGAAAGTCACGGCTGGAGACTCTTGCAAATGCCTCCGACATGGTGTTGGCCATTGTTAAACCATCCATAATCTTAATTCCATTGACCTTAAGAACAGGTGGAGAATTAGGAGAAAACTTCCCAGCCATCTTACGGACTCTCCTGTACACTTGGGTGAGTGGAGATTTAGTACAATTGAAGACACATAGGCCTTCCAAGATGCACGTCGTGCCTCTTTGAAAACTCGTCTAGTCTGAGCCCTAGCCCGTTGAAAGTCCTCTAAATGAGTTGGGTCCCCATGATTGCAACGAAGGCGAGAGAAAGCAGCGCTTCTCCCGCACTGCAGTGGTGCAAACTGGTGACCACCAAGGGACACGATGCTTGGGAAAGTGGCCAGAAGTTTTTAGAATAGAGTTGAGACCAGCAGAGTGGAGCATATCAGTGAAATATGTTACAGCCTCGTCAGAGCTACCAAAATCTGCTACAGAAGAGACCAAAGAAGTTAGCTCTCTCAAAAACTGCCAGTCAGCCTTGTCTAATTTCCACCTAGGAAGACGCGATTGTGGTTAGTACCTGTTACCTTCTACAAGTATAGGGAAGTGGTCACTGCCATATAAATTAGGCAACACACTCCAAGTAAAATCCAACAGAGCACTGGGTGAGCAAAGGGAAATGTCAATGGTAAAAGTCCCAGAAGGGCTATTAAAATGTGTCATATCTCTCATATTTAAAACCCCTAATCCCTCATCCTCAATAAAAGAAGCCAATAAAACACCCCTAAGGTTGACCGAACTGTCACCCCACAGAGGATGACGACCATAAAAACCTTAACTGCAACAGCCTGGAGCGGAGTGTCAAGCTCCAGGCTCGTGCATGGAACATCTCGGCGAACTAGGATGGGAGAGCCAACTTGGTGACCCTGCCCTTCAAATGAAATTGAATAAAATGCAGAATATGCTGGAGGACTGGCAGGCATGTAGTCCCCAAGCATTGTTTCTTGGAGAGAAACACATGCAGGAGAGAAGCTAGAGAGAAGAACGCGCAGTTCCTCCCAAGAAGCACGCAACCCACAGCAATTCCACTCAAGGACCTTGAACAGTGTTACTTTATTACTGATTTTTGGGAAGCCTCACGGATGTACTTTCCACTACCACCTTGACCAGAGGGTTTACTCAAACGATAAGTTTTGTCTAGTCATGGGCCACTAGAAGAAGAGCGAACCCGAGGAGTAGTACTTGGGGCAGTAATTGGGACTCATAGACGAGTCCCTGAAGCATCTTATATTTTAGAAGAAGATGAAGGTAGATGAGCAGAGATATTCTCTGATACAATTACATTGGTATTGTCCTGTACAGCAGTGGTATCGCTGACACAGGCAGATACATCAACTTCCATAATACAGGTGGAAGAATCACTCTGCTACTCAAGTGGAAGAGAAACTGAGTCTTTTGAAGTCATAACATCCGAGGCATCCACATTAACTTCGTGAAGGAATCTTGAGAGGAGGAACTTCTGTTGAATCAAGAGATTCATCAGAGCCACGAGAACGCTTCTGGTGAAATTGAGAGGAAACTATGGATGAGTCCAGAGACGGTTGCCTTGCAAGGAGGAACATCTATGGAGTCAAGTGCCCCAAAGGAACCACGAAGACGTCTCTGTGGCAGTTTAGGTGACTTAAGTCTCCTTTTTAGAGAGCGTGTGGCAGCGTGAACCTCTACCACATGGACACCTTTAGTTAAAGTCTGAGAATTGTCATCAATTGAAGGGTTTCAAGAATGAGTGTCTGATATAGTTTCCAAGACAGAGAAACTATTATCTAGTGAAACCTTAGAAACCCTACCTCATAAGAGGTGGAGTTAATATTAATGCGATCTGGGTTATGCGAGCCATAGAAAGTGAGGATGATCATATTTTTACTGCCTTTCATCTTTGATACTCGTTGGACACTATCTGGGCACATAGCGAGAAAAACCTGTTCTGAGAATTCATACAGGTCATCATTATATATACTCCCTTTGCTATAATTATATGTTCGATGTGGTTTGATAGATTCAAACATGCTATCAGAAGGACAGGGGAGATTGAGGAGCATCATGGCCTGTGTAAGATCTTAAGCTCTAATTAAAACGCCCTTACCGTACTTTTTTATGTGGCCCATTGGTAGTAATCCAATTTCTTTCTCCAGATACCGGGAAGCATGGAAAAGGTTACCACGTCCCTCCCTGTAGTAGGCCACAAACCAAAAGGGTGTAGGAACCCGACGCTCCTTAGGGACATGCTCTACAGAGTCATCAAAGATGTTAGGGCAGTAGTCATTGTCACTGTTAACTACATTTGTGGACCACATCATCTGAACTTTGCAGTGAGTATCCCCCACAATCAGAGATCTTTTGCCTCAAAAGCCGCTTCGGCAGCAGCATTTGTATTGAAAGTAATATAACACCGTATAGACCTACAGTCACTGTCATAAGTGATTCGGATACGAAGAACCACTCCAAAACACTTAAAAATGGAGTGGATAGCGCCATAGGAAAGGGTTGCAAGTAGATTCGTTAACATTAACGTGTCCAAACCGCTAACAGGGTTCGTCGACACAACACTCGTCCTGCTGGGTCTACTCTTAATTGTAGTCTTCTGCATACCACCACGACCAGAGAGTGACGTCTCGTGGGCCTGGTCGACCACCACTCGAGAGAGAGATTAGGGCATTTTCTTTTCCACATATTATTGATTTTGTTATATTTGCCCCAGGAGCCAAGAGCTACTACCTACCGGGCAGATGAGGGGACCGAGTGCTGTTCGCCGTGGGCCTGGTACCTCTTCCCCCACGGGGCCACTCGTTTTAAAAAGCAGCCCCAATGGCTCGAAAGTTTGCCCACGACGGTGCTGAGACCCCCTTCCCCAACATCTCCTAGCCCAGACACCCAACCATCCAACATAGGACGGCCCCTAGAGGGTGGTCCCTCTGGAGGGCAGCAATGTTGGCTCGTACTGGCAGCCTATTGCATGGGAACCATTTAGTCTGGTCTCTCACTGGCGACCTTACTTGCATGGGAAACCCTCTCTCCCCGAAATTGGGGCAGAGCAGGGGCCGGAGTCCCCTCTACTCTAGCTCGCCAGGTCTCAGAGACACGCAAGCCCCCCCACCACGTCAAGGCGGTTCCCGTTGGGGGGGGCAAAGGAGGAGGCACTAACATACACACACACACACCCTGACACACACAGACCCCGACACACACGTACAATTCTCCACATACACACTTTTTATTACTCTATAAATATATCGCCTTAATGACAATTACGAAGTCGATAGGCGTTAAGCCCAAATACACACACACACACACACACACCGGTGCACTCTATGCTTGACCAACAACATTATAGCTTCTCTAAAGTGACTCCCTTTTCCTCTTTATTTGTGTGTAGATTCAGCTATATTTCAGTCGTCTGATTACTCGTATGTTAAGAGCACAGAAAATTTATCTTTATGAATATATATATAAAATAATTCCATTTAGTATTTTTCAGGTTTTATATTACTTACGATATTCAAGAATAATGCAATGAAATTAACTGAAATTTCTTTAACTAATAACATTACAGGTACTTGATGCCAAGCTGGCACTACGAAACGTTCTTGATGGAGGATTTTCATTTATCATAGCTGAACCCTATTTAAAAGTAATGCTGGCTACTCGCTACACGGACGTGAAAGGGTGGAACCCGTTCTACATCAGCAGAAAAGGAATATTCTACATTCCCTCTGCTGGATGGAGCATTAGGTACGAAAAACCGCTAAAGTATAGTCTTTGGAAAAATAATTATTGGTGTATATTCTCAATGGGACTTATTTTTACTGCTCATATTTCACCTGGGCCATGCCTGTGCAATTATTGCCACATTATTTTTTTTTCCCTGGCCTATTGTGAAAATATATTATAAGTATGAGCGAAATTTATATACGAAGATTGGCTCTAAAAATATTTGTGTGTGTTATGTAAGCCCGAATTGTATTTATTTTATATTTCATATTGTTTGTTGTATAAGAGTGGCCTAGTGAGATTCCCATAATGACATTGTGAGAGGGACTCCCGGGTCATGGACACGTGAATTCCCGTCCATACCCTGAAACCAAAGAGACATGAGGGAGTGTTTGTTTCGTCCCGAACGAGTGAGTTTTCGTCAGGATCACAGATACCAGAGGGACATGGGGGAAGTGGTACTTTTTGTCCGCACGGCCCATTCATAAGAGCGAGTGTCGAGTGCACTGTCGACGCTGCTCGTCAGACACTCGAGTAACTTGGTAGTAAATGGTGGTGTTCGTGCTTGGCTGCAGAGAGGAGGCTTGTGGTTACGTCTGTTGTACATATTACGTCTAATTAAGTACTATTCTATGATTTTCCTTGCCTATGTTTAGTGTGTAAACTTATCCAAGTCAATATAATTATATTTAATTGAGTAAAGTAACTAAGGAGTTCCTGGCAGTATTAAAGTAAATTGTTTAACTCTGTCATAACTCACAACTTAGCTGTTGAATAAATAAGTGCAGCCTCATAATTATAATTATTGTGTAATTAAGTGAATTATTGTTATCAGTAGTATATTTGCTTATTAATATTATGTTGTTATTATTACTATTATTATTATTGCTGTGTCATTTCTTAGTGTGATTTACCAGTGCTGTTTCTTACTGTGTGCTAACGCAGAAGAAATCGTCGCACACAACAAATCGCGACATTCTCTAACGCCATGTCTTTATTCTGGATTATAAACCTTACAAGCTATTAATACAACAAAAAATACCTATTAGGCAACTCTTGGCTTCATTTTCTATGCTTGAGTTTTAATTTGTGTAATTAGTAACGGTCAGCTAGGCCTACAGTGAGGGTGTTGGGTACGCTCTACTCCTCCCTCCCGCTCCCGATATCAGTTTGCCATTTTTACTCTGCAGTTATTTTTTTATTACGCTGCAAAATGGGTCCTACTAAGCTGACCATGGAGGAAAAGAGCAAGGCGATGGCATTAGCTGGTGAAGGCCTGAGCAACCGAGAGATTGGAAGGCGGTTAAGAAGGTCAGAAACAGCCATTCGTCGGGTGAAACAGGCAGCGGCAACACTCGGGACAGGCGCCACACCACACCGCAAGAAAGGCACAGGGAGGACGAGGAAGACAGACACAAGGACAGACAAGATGCTGGAGCGACAAGTGAAGAAAGACCCGTTTGTGACTGCAAAGGAACTTAAGGAGATGTACCCTGATCTGTTGGGAGAGGTGTCTGTGCGCACAGTTCAAGTCCGGCTGCAGAAGGACCTCAAGTTGAGGTGTCGTCGCGCTGCACACAAACCTCTCCTCACCAAGAAAATGAAGAAACAACGGGTAGATTTTTGTAAAAGGCATGCAGACTGTACGCAAGAAGATTGGCGCAAAGTGATGTTCAGCGATGAAAGTGCCTTCAAAACCATCTCTAGGAGGCAGAAACTGGTGCGTCGTCCTTCAGGCAGCGATCTGTTCGACAGTCACTATACGGTGAAGACGGTGAAATTTTCAGCTGGTGTGATGGTGTGGGGCTGCTTTAGTGGTGAAAAGGGAACTGGTGGTCTGTACTTTTTAAATAAGAACGTGAATATGAATGCCAAATTGTACGTTAGTGTCTTGGAAAGTCATGTTGCCATTTTACCAGACACACGAGAATGCCACTTTCCTCCAGGACGGTGCACCATGCCATAGGGCCAACATTGTCAGACATTGGCTCACAGAAAAACATATAGACTTAATGGAGTGGCCAGGACATAGCCCAGATCTTAACCCAATCGAAAATCTGTTGAATGATATGAAAAGAAAGCTGGGCAAGCTCCCAATATCCAATGTTGACTGTTTGGTAGTTAAAGTTAAAGTTGCATGGTTTTAGTTCTGGTATCTATCTCTGATGAGATACTCTCCTGAACGTCAGCCAGGCAAGCCCAACTCCCAACCATGGTAGTAACCCCCCAGTAAACAGTTTTAAACTCTCGGGCCTGGGCGAGGCTTGACCTGCCGACCTCACGGATGCGAGGCAGGCGCGTTACCACTGTACTAGCCAGGGGCTAGGTAAGGAAGCTGTGGGCGGAGGTTGATGATGATTATTGTAAAAAATTGGCTGACAGTATGCCAAAGCGTATCAAAGCTGTGTTAAAAGTTAATGGAGAAATTACTAAATACTAATAATCCTTCATGACATAAAAAATGTGTTTCATTCATCCTAAATAATATTATAAGGTTAGTAAATCATCCGTGGCTACGGATTTCAGCTGGTGCGACGATTTCTTCTGCGTTAGCTGGTATTTATCAAGTATTGAGCGAGTAATTTATTCTCTGAGGTGCAGTACAGGAATACCTGATTATATTTTCATTTATTGTATTGTGCTTGTCCTACTACTAAATCTTAATAATAATAATTGTTAATTGTTTTACTTCGTGTTTGGCTTTACACCAACTAATATAGAACCTGGATTGTTGCAAGAGGGGTTTATTTATGTTTCTTGCTTTAATTAAGTATTCATTCATGATAGTCAAATAGTCAATTTCATTCTTCTCAGCTTCTCTTCTCGTAACATGTGTTAAAACGAATTTAAACCATTATGAAGTCATTATGGCACTCCAAGCTTCCTCCAAACATTTCCTTTATAAAAGCATATAATTGGCTTAGTCTAGGTCACAAACCACTCACACTGTATGATCCGTATCTCTGTGTTACCCGTTGCTTAATCAGAGTACGTTTGCCATGTCCTGTGTTCCAATTTGTTTTTGTGTTTTGCGAAAATCTCGGCAAAGTTTTTTGGTGTCATTCAATAATTATGTCTCCATGTCCCTAGTTATCACAGGATACAATCTTTAAGATCGTTGCACTAAAGGATGTAGGACACCTGAATAAAGAATTTGCAGAAATAACTTGTGTATCTGAACGAGCTTGGGTTGCCAGGTACAGTGAGTGTTAGGTATTTCAAACTATATACATAGAATTGTAAGTTGTTTCGCGATTCTCTTTTGTTTGAGTTCGATCAATGTTTACAGTGCCAAGGTTTAGGCACGGAGTCATATGTCGAAACTACCAAGAATAAACACTCCCAGATCTAGCTTTTATTTATAGTTTCTGGCCAAGTTATGACAACTGGCGACTAGGACGGGATTGGCCAGAGAGGATAGAGGCAGGGCTTCCATTCTAGGGTAAAATACCCTAAACTAGGGTAATTGGACCCTTCCTAGGGTAGTGTTTAGGGTAATGCATAAACTAGGGTAATTCTAGGGTAATCTGCCGTCAGGCTGGTTTTTATTTAATAGTGTCCGATTAATGTACTGTACATATTATCATCCCCGTGATTTGTATGAGCATACCCGGGCGCCAGGGATAGGGAGGTAGGGAGGTGGGTACCAACCTACTGGAACTCATGTCACTTTGATCCTTACGTAAATAGTTCGTAAGGATGAATATTGCTTATAATCATGAGGATTTTTCCGCCTTTTCTTTTCCTTCTGAACTGTTCCCGTTCGATATTGTGTGGGTGCAACCAAGAGTCATCCATAAGTAAATATGTCGTACGTACGAATATTCTAAGCATAACCATGAGTGCTTTTACGGCTTTTATATTATCCTATTTCGTCCCGTACGCGTTCGCTTCTGAAATCTGGAGCGTGAAGCTGTTCTCTTGATCTCTTCACAAGTTCACACACACGTCACACAGTCAGACACTTGCGAGGACGAGTCCACATAATACAGCAGCAGCAATAGTGCTCCTACCAGCTATATTCTACTTGAAGGTGGCCTCCTCCCATATAAACAGTTAACTTCATATCCATTCTATAAGGTAATTTATTATTGTATATATGCATATTTTGCTTGAACTAAGTTATGTTAACTGCGAATAAGTGAAAGAAAATGAAAATGCTATTAAGGTATATTTAGCCGAAAATAGCCTATGCTATTTAACCCTTACACTGCCGCCGACAACATATGCTGATCGCTACAGAGCACTCCGCAGTGCCACCGACAGCATATGCTGTTTTCACTTGTAATAATTGTTTAAAAGTGGGAATGGTAGGTTTAGGTACTTGGTGGTTACTGACAACTCACCATGGTTTGGCACCAAACACAAAACTCAGCCAGGACAGTTGTTGGAGTATAATATGAGACATTAGGTGGTAAACTTATGTTCATTGGAGCCTACTAGCCAGTATTCTGGGAGCTCGTTTTGGTTTATAACCGACCAGCGGCCGTGGTTTTTGTTATTTCGTCGTAATGCGTCAATAAATTATATGATTGGAACTTTTTATATTAGTAGTTACCATTTATTATTTATATGGTGTACAGTAGGCTATATTTATATGTTTGAAAAATTTGTGTTATTGAAGACAAATTTTCTAGACCTTACTTAGAATTCCTAGACTACAACTTGGGTAAGTTTAATAGTTACAACACACTTTTCCAGTCTGAGGCTCCAAATTTCTTCACATTAAAAACTGAAACGTGTAAACTCATTAGAAATTTATGTTCAGACTTCATGGATGTAAGTTTTGTTAAGAAAGCAGACATTTCTCTCCTTACTCCTGCTCATCCCATGTTTTCTAGTACTTTCGTCCCAACTGAGAATATTTATCTAGGAGTGAGTACATCAACATCAGTAAATAATATGAAAATATCAGGAGCAGCTACTAAAGAAGAACTTTCTCAGTTTCAAAAGTCATGTCAGTCTTTCCTGATAGAAGCTGTACTCCAAATCCAAAAAAGATATTCCTTGAATGACAAAATTCATGACATAGTAGCCTGCATCAACCCACACTCTGCTTCTACCCTTAACCCTCCCTCCCTAGCATTTTTATTTGATGAACTGCCCCAGTTACAAAAATTTGCTGACAAAAAGCTTGTGGATGAAGAGTGGAGACTACACTACTTGGATGAGGAACTATCTAAACAACTAAATTTCATGCAGTACTGGAAGATAGTGTTAAATAGGAAAAATGATGCAGGCCTACAATGTTACCCTAATTTATCAGATGTTATTTCCACTCTCCTTTCACTACCTTTTTCAAATGCTGCTGTGGAACGTTTTTTCAGTCAATTAAACATAACAAAAACCTCATTAAGAAGCTCTCTCAAAAATTAAACAATATGTGGTCTCATGCATGGAATTTATTACATGAAACGCCTTGGTTTTGATGACAATATGCTAAAAGCAATGAATAATGTTTAATAAGAGTGATGCTACATGTTCTGAGGCTGCAAATATGTAAGTCTCCTGGAGGTTTTACAGTGTTAGCAGATAGAGTATACAACTGCATATTTCTAAATAAAATACCCTTTAATTTATGCGGCATTTGTTTTTTTCCTGTGTGTGTGGGGGGAATGTTTGGGGGGGGGGGGCAATATATAAACTTATGTATGATAGTGCATGAATCAACAATTTTATGAACAACTTCGACAATCTAGGGTAAAACACTCGAATCTAGGGTAATATCGACAAAAATCTAGGGTAGGATTTCATCAACTCATGGAAGCCCTGGATAGAGGGCGGCTAGAGGCAAGCAGTCATCGGAAGTCCCCTGTCCGGCCGGTAATAGTGGTGCTTGTGTGAAGTGGGCAGCATGTAAGGTTGATGCAGCGAAAGATCCGTTTTGAGATGCCTGCAGCTGTGATGGTGCCATTGTTCCTGATCATGGGTGAGGCCGACACGATTGTTTTATACATCTGTTGACTGCCTGGAGTTGGTCATGGCGTCACAGGTTAAGATTGACTCTTTTGACTCCGCTAAAATCTCCTTGGAGCTGTGGCTGAGTTTATTGGAGGCGCACTTTGCTCATCAGGAAATTACAAGAAGAATAATGTTTTGTTTGTTTCAGTTGGTACAGAGACTTGCAGTGCTTTTGGTAACCTCTGTGCACCAGATTTATCGCACTCAAAATCGTATGATGAAATGGTGGCACTCTGAAAGGGCATTATGTGGTGAAACCTTCATATCATCGTAGTTTGTTATCGTTTCAGCAGAGGAAGTAGAGGCCAGAGGAAACCTTAAATTTACTGTATGCAGATCTCAAGGCTTTGGCAATGGACTGTAACTTCGGAGAACAAATCGACCCACGGGTCAATGATCAGTTATTTATAGCAGTAGAAGATTAGATCTATTTTACTAATTTCGTTGCAGAAAATATTGATATGCGGAAGATGACATTAGCTAAGATTTTAGATAGAATTCTTAACATAGAGAAAGCGTTTGTAAGTGAGAAAAGGGAAACAGTTACAGTACCGTGAAAGCAGTGAGTGTTGAACCAGTGAAAAAGTGTCGGTGTAGGAAAAGGGGGCACTTGAAGCGAGTGTGTTCTGAAGGAAGAAGGGAAGGCACCAGGGATGATAAAGGTCGAAGTAAACCAGGAGTGTACAGAGATAAGAACATGGGACAGTAACAGTTTGTCAAGGTTTTGGCTGAACCAGGCTACCCGACTAGTTCTGAAGTCGAAGAGGGCAAATTGTTGTCAATAAGTGACCATGTGTATGCAATAAAAACTGAAAAGTTCAATTTTAAGATTAATGGACAGTTAGTACCATTTGAGATTGATACTGGAGCATTTGTTTCTACCTTGTCCAGTTACTGGCTTAATTAATTTATTGCAGCTTGAGGTTGAACCTGCCAGTAAGAAATTGAAGGAGTATGATAATTCTGTTATTCAAGTACTGGGTAAAACAGCTGCTTCAGTCATTGATAATGGTTTGGAGAGTGATCATTCCTTCTATGTGGTTGATGGCACTTGATGCTATGAATAACAATCTGTGTGGTAAAGATCTCATGAGCAAGGTGCGGGCATTTATCTGGCTGGAATAGATAACTGTTCCAGAGCAAATCAGATTTCGGAGGCACAAGAGTTGTTAGATAAATATTGTGTTGATAATACTAAGCCCATTTGTAACAAAGATTCATGTCAAGTCAGATGTTGCTCCCAATTTAGTGAAAGCACCTACTGTTCCATTTCATTACAGAAAGAAGGTGGAAGAGGCTTTGAAATTTCTTATGAAAGATGATGTGCTTGAACCAGTTTCTTGTAGTAAGTTGGCTGCACCCATTGTACCTGTGCTAAAACCTGACAAGAAATCATTTCGTATGTGTGGAAATTTCAAGGAGCTGAACAAACAGCTTCAGTGTGACAGGTATCCTCTACCAATAATTGATGCATTAATAGTTGTGGTTGGTAACTGCAAACTTTTTTCTAAGATTGATCTTAAAATTGTCTACCTGTAAGTACCAGTTAATGAACTGAGTCAGGATTTGTTGATGATTAACTCTCCTATTGATCTCTCATCTTCACCAGGAATTTTTCAGAAGTTTATGTCTCAGTTAGTTACGCAGATGGATGATGTAGCAGCTTACTTAGACGACATAACAGTATGTGGTAAAGATAAGACTGAACATGATGAGAGACTAAGGAAGGTTCTTCAGATTCTGTTTGACCATAATGTAAAGATTAACAAGAGTAAATCAATACTGCATGCCAAGTCCATGGATTACCTAAGCTACCACATTCGGGTGAAAAAATTACACCTTCACGTGAGAAATTAAGGGATATTGTAGAGTCTCCTCCACCAACATCAGCAGCTGAATTGCACTCCTTTTTAGGCATGATTACCTATTACTGCAAATTTGTTAATTTTTCATCCAAGTTGACACCATTGTAGGAAATAATGAGGAAAGGAGTTCAGTTCAGAAGGACTGAGGTGGAAGAGAAGGCATGGATGGATATCAAGTGTGACATGGTGAATTCTACACTACTAAGTTTGATGGAGAGAGCCCTTAAATTGTAGAGTAGATGCCTCCCCTATGGGGGTTGGCTGTGTTCTGTTGCAGAATAAACAGGGTACTGAAAAAAAAAAAAAAACCGGTGTATTTTGCTATCAAGAAATTGTCTGCTGCTGAGAAAAATTGAGCCCAAAATGACGGGGAAGGTCTGGTACTAGTATTTGCTTTGCAAAGGTATAGATATTTTTTGATGGGCATGCATTTTATAGCCAGGACAGACCATAAGCCCTTGATTGGCTTATTTGCTAAAGGAAGGCCAGTTCCTTGCAATGCAAATGCCAAAATACAAAGATGGGAACTGTTGTTAGCTCAGTATGATTATGATTTGGTGCATAAAACAGGGAAGGATAATGTAGTGGCTGCTGCCCTAAGTAGACTACCAGTTGAGGGTGATCTGAAGATTAACACTCCTGCGGAGTATGTAAAACTGATAGAGTCACAAATAATGATTTGTCCTTCAGTATTATTAAATAACAGACCAAGAGGGACCCAGTGCATTTTGAGTTGGTAAACGGCTTACGGTTTGGTTGGAGTAACGACAGTAAACCTCTCCTAGTGGAGTATGCCTCGGTAAACGAGGATCTGAGTTTGTTTGATGATGTCATTATGTATAGAAACAGGGTGCTAGTACCAGTAGATTTGCATGGAAAGGTGAAGGAACATTTGCATATTGGTCATAGTGGCACAAATGCTATGAAAGCTGAGGCCAGGAATTGGATTTGGTGGCCAAAAATGGATCAGAATATACAGTAGAAGATATGTTTGTTTAAAAAATTTCAGGGCCGCTGTTAAACCCGTTCTTTCCTGGCCTAGTGACAATTCACCATGGTCTAGACGGCATATATATAGATTATGCTGGGCCTTTGAACAACAAGTATTACCGTGTTATAGTAGATTCCATTAAAAATATCTTCGAAGTGTATGTAACTGGTAGTGGTAGATAATACCCCTTATTTTATATCAAAAAAGATGGAGCAATTTTGTAAGAAAAATTGCATTAAACATGTGACCCCAGCCCCATATAACCCTGCATCTAACGGGTTGGCAGAGAGCGCAGTCCAGATATTGAAGGAGGGTTTGAGAAAGTTCCGTAATGAAAGATTGGAGACCAGGATTTGTAGGTTCCTGTATAATCAAAGAGAGAATGTACACTCAACAACAGGCAAATCACCAGCTGAATTGATGTTTAACAGAAGGTTTAAAGCTACAATTGAGTCAGTAAAGCAGGTACAGCTCCGGACAGTTTCTGGCCTTGTATTTTCTTAGGTTGATAATTCTGGTCATTTGTAAAAGATCTTATGTACGGGTCGCGAGAATGATGTCATAGTAAAAACTGGGTCACAACTGAAAAAGTTTGAAGAACCCTGCTTTAAACTATTGGTGATTCGATACCGTTCACAGTATATGTTTCATTCATTCCTCCTGACACACGTGTTCTCTACCTGATGATTCGTTACCCTACCACATTACCTCCTATATAGCCCCGCCCACATTTGTCTCCTCCTCTCCCACTAACATCCCCCCTCCCTCCACCAGCAACTGTTGCCAGATCCGACGAGGACCAAACCAAGTCGCTGGTGGAAGAAGTGTGGACACTTGATCTGTCTGGAGCTGTACCTACAAAAGATATAGCATTAGGTCAGATTAGGGATAAGTTTTCTGTGATGAGAGAATTATAAAGTTTGTGTAGAAGATATTAGAAATATAGTATGGAAGATACATGCAGACCAAATAATGCATAGGTAGCCTACTTGATATCAATCTCCAAGTTCAGAGAAAGCTGGACATGCTGTCAACAATGAGTTCTCAGGAAGGGGTAGTGTTCCAGTTGGAGTAGGCTACGTGAAACAGTAGCAGGGTGGTGTCCGGAAGAGACTGGGTGTCAGGAAGGAGGAGATGTAAATACTTCCCATAATAATGCTTGCCTGATCAGGTAGAGAAGGATTTTATATGCTCAGAAAATTTTTCATGTTCTCCAGCCCCAGCCCCGAGACGGTCAGAAAGAATTGTGAAACCTCCTGATCGGCTAATTTTTTTATGTGTATTCTTTTCATTACATTACATCGAGTAGTACTGTACTGAATTTCTTATACCATAAGGGTCCTGTCATCTGTTAACTTTAATCTTGTATTTTACTTAATTTAGTTTATTCTATTTTATTTATTTTACCACAACTTGTCAAGACAGAGGATTACTGTATTAAAAAGATTAATAATCTTAAATGGGGAGAAGTGTTAGGTATCGAAAACTTTATCAATAGAACCTAAACACAAATACTTTTGTTGTGACAACCAAAAATAAACACGTGTACTCCCAGATATAGCTTTTGTTTATAGTTCCTGGCCAAGTTATGACAGTGAAGGAGTTAGCGTTGCTGCACCAAACTATTTCTGATCGTGCAAAAATACTGGATATTGTGAGGTGGGAATTGGAGAAAACAAAAATCAATACATCATCCCGTACCTTCACAAGTCGCCTGTACCTGAGGAAACCAATTCACAGTCCCGCACAAAGGAGGCGTAGTGTCGACTTTGCCTCAAAGTACTTGGCCTGGAGGTTTGGTGTGCTATCGAGTGATGAAGCAACCTTTTCAGTTATATTTGTGGAACTATAAATCACACTTATTGTTAAATACTGTAAGGTTATTTCTCAGGAAAACTGTTAGGATTGTGAGTGGTATTTCCAGCAAATGTGAAAGTGAATAGTTTTTTTTTTTTATTGCGCTGTGGCGTCAATCACAAGACACAACAAAACATAAGGGTAGGCGGGACCCATGAAAATCCAATGACCACACACAGACACACACACACACACACACACATAAAAAAAACATAACATAATGAAACACGAGATTGATTGATTGATTAGTAGATGCCACTAGGCATCTGGCGGGGAAACAGCTAGGGTCATATACCACCCAACATAAAATGGTCATCTACATCATTAATAATATATGTACACACATTAGGTAGGCTTCCCTACCCCGAAAGGGAAAGGCAGCACGATTAAAAGGACATATAAACTAAAAAGCACATTTTTACTAAAATAACCTGATTAACTTAAGTAAAATATATAAAAGAATCAAAATTAAAAGCATTGAACTATCTAAGAAGCCATAAATATCATAAAATTTACAATTTGTGCCACAGAGGAGAGGGTGTTCCCCCCCACACTACAAGCCTCCTCCCCTGAGCACCTGTGAGAGACTGTAAGAACCATCACCGACCCGGTACTCGGAGAGGTGCCTACGACGAAGGGACCTCGACAATAAGATGCCGCACTGTCAGGGGAACCAGACATTCATTACACTAGGGAGGTGGTGCCTTCTACATTAAAAAACCATTAGTCCATAGTGTGTGGCCAATGCGGAGACGGGCAAGAGCCATCTCCCACTGGCGGGACAGGCCGCTGTAGCTTCACAAACTCAGGCGCTGACAGATGCCATGGAGCTTGTTATCATCGACGGCGTCCCATCTGTCCTGCCAGCAGGTACGGGATGATGCTTGGCAGAAGGCCGAGAACTGGAGGCTGCAGCCAAAGCCAGGGCGTCAGCCCACTCATTCCCATCCACACCCACATGAGCCAACAAAATGTGACTCTTTGGCCACGACGCCCCAGGAGGACAAGCCACTCAAGAATGGCTAACACAAGTAAATGGGAAGAATTAAAATTTCCCAAGGCCTGCAGGGCACTACAGGAATCGCTAAAAATAGTAAGAGAAGGCTGCGGGAAAGTAAAAATCACTTGGAGGGCATATACAATGGCCGAGAGCTCGGCAGTAAACATAGACATGACAGAAGGGAGCCTGCCACCACGAAAAAAGTCAGGACAGACAACTCCAAAACCAACTCCAGCATCAAATTTTCACCCATCAGTGTACACAGGGAGGGACTCCCTGTTAGAGGAGGAATGTTCTAAAAAGATGAAGCGAGCCACTGGAGGAGGAAGAGATTCCTTCTTATCTGAAAAGGCAGGTGCAGGTGAAGACTTCTGGAAGAAGCCAAGGAGCCACCCTGGGGACGGGCACAGGGCAAATCGGGAAGTCATCAATGCCCATCTCCTCCATAGCCTTCCTGACCCAGAAGCCAAAGGGCCATGGTGTACGAGCATTTGAAAGGCAGTATTGAGACATGATATCAGATGACACCACAAAGCAGGGAAGGAAGTCAGGAAGTCGATGTAATCGATGCCAGCAACGAACCATCAAGGACTGGTGACGGAGATCAAGAGGTGGCTCATCAGCATCCACCAGGAGACTGGGAATTGGGGACGACCTGAAAGCTCCGGTTGCCAGACGTACTGCAGCATGATGAACAGGGTCTAAGACTCTGAGACTGGCAACTGTGACAGAGGAGTACACCTCACACCCATAGTCGAGTTTTGGCCT
This sequence comes from Petrolisthes cinctipes, assembly GCA_033782935.1. Taxonomy (NCBI): domain Eukaryota; kingdom Metazoa; phylum Arthropoda; class Malacostraca; order Decapoda; family Porcellanidae; genus Petrolisthes; species Petrolisthes cinctipes. Next base: position 926,465 of record JAWQEG010000199.1, read on the forward strand.
AATAAGAGCATAGTATAGGAGGAGGAGAGTGGCCCGATCAGGCCCCCAAGATATATGGCCCAGGACCCTCAACAGGTTAAGAGCCTAGAGGCAAGAAACCTTAATTAGGTGAATGTAAATGGGGAACCCAAGTCAAACGTTTGTCAAAATGAAGACCCAAAAAGCTAGTCTCCTCGACACAACGTATCCGATAACCATACATGAATAAGTCCAGATCGTGGTGGATGCCTTGGATGCAGTAGAAGTGCATAGCAACCGTTTTTGCAGGAGTAAATCGAAACCCATGAGAATCAGCCCAACGCGACACCCATTCTACGGCAAGCTGCATGCGCAGCTTCGCCACTGACATACGGGAATCAGCAAACCAGACTGCCAGGTCTACAATGAGGTGGCTATACCGTCCAGAAGGGATGAGGCAATGGCATTTACTGCTAATACAAACAACGTGACACTGAGGACGCTTCCCTGGGGGACGCCCTCCTCGTGTGCAATGGTTGCTGAGAGGGCAGTACCAACCCTCACACAAGCACTGCGACCACTGACAAACTCCTTAAGAAAGCATGAAAGGCGACTCCGCAGGCCATATCCATGGAGTTGCTGCAGGATGCCATATTGCCATGTACTGTCATAGGCTTTCTCTAAATCAAACAATACACAGACAAGGTGTTGATGTCATGCAAAGGCCTCACATGCAGCAGCTTCCAACCTGACCAGAGAGTCTGTAGTGGAACGGTGTTTACGAAAGCCAGACTGGGACGGAGACAGAAAACCACCCCGTTCCAGGAAGTATACCAGTCTGACATTCACCATCTTCTGAAATAGTTTACACTTTACAGAGACAGGACGTCAAGGCGATTGGTCGGTAATTGAGGGCAACACTAAAGTCCTTGCCCGGCTTGTTAGAAAGGAAGGATAGTAGCAACCCTCCACCCAGAAGGGAAGACACTCTCCAGCTAGATTGTGTTATATAAAGCTAGAAGAAATGAGGTTGCCTCCTTACCCAAGTGTTGCATCATTGCATATGGGATGTTGTCTGGCCCAGGTGAAGCATTGCCGCAGAAAAAGAGAGCAGAGTGCAGTTCTCTCAGGGTGAATATATGGTTATAACTTTCATTTTCGTTCCCCGAGAAATCCAGGACGGTGCGCTCCTGGGCTCCCAACTCATGCCTGATAGCCAGAGGTCGAGAGTCATGGCTGGAGACTCTTGCAAAAGCCTCCGCCATGGTATTGGCCACTGACAAACCATCCATGATCTTAATTCCATTGACTTTAAGTACAGGTGGAGAACTAGGAGAAAACTTCCCTGCCATCTTACGGACTCTCCTGAACACTTGGGTGAGTGGGGTTTTAGTATTAATTGAAGACACATAGGCCTTCCAAGATGCACGTCGTGCCTCTTTTAAAACTCGTCTAGCCCGAGCCCTTGCCCGTCGGTAGTCCTCCAAAAGAATTGGGTCCCCACGATATCAACGAAGCCTAGAGAAAGCTTCTCCCGCACTGCAGAGGTGCAGACTAGTGACCACCAAGGGAAAGGATGTTTGGGAAAGTGGCCAGTAATTTTAGGGATAAAGTTGAGAGCAGCAGAGTGGAACATATCAGTGAAATATGTTACAGCCTCGTCAAAGCTACCAAAATATGCTACAGATGAGACCGAAGAAGTTAGCTCTCGAAAAAACTGCCTGTCTCTAATTTCCACCTACGAAAACGAGACTGCGGTTCGTACCTGTTATTTTCTAAAGGTATAGTGAAGTGATCACTACATTATAAATCGGGCAACACACCCCATCAGAAGGACAGGGGAGATTGAGGAGCATCATGGCCTGTGTAAGATCTTTGGCTCTAATTAAAATACCCTTACCATATTTTTTTATATGGCCCATCGGTAGTAATGCAATTTCTTTTTCCAGATAACTAGAAGCATGGATAAGGGTATCACGCCCCTGCCTGTAGTAAGCCACAAACCAAAAGGGTGTAGGAACCCAACGCTGCTTAGGGACATGCTCTACAAAGTCATTGAAGATGTTAGGGCAGTAGTCATTGTCACTGTCAACTACATTGGTGGACCGCATCATCTGAACTTTGCAGTGAGTATCCCCCACAGTCAGAGAATCTTTTGCCTCAAAAGCTGCTTTGGCAGCAGCATTTGTATTGAAAGTAATATAGCACCGATTAGATCTACAGTCACTGTCATAAGTGATTCGGATACGAAAAAAACACTCCAAAACACTTAAAAATGGAGTGGATAGCGCCATTGGAAAGGGATGCAAGTACATTCATCAACATTAACGTGACCAAACCGCTAACAGGGTTCTTCTACACAACACCCAACCTGCTGGGTCTTCTCCTATTTGTAGCCTTCTGCATACCACCACAACCAGAGTGACGTCTCCAGGGCCTGGTCGACCACCGCTCGAGGAAGAGAATAAGTTTTTTGGTTATCCATATGTCATTGTTATTATTAAAATGGCCCTAGGAGCCAGGAGCTACTACCTACTGGGCAGATGAGGGAACCGAGCGCTGGTCGCTGTGGACGGGGTACCTCTTCCCCCACAGGGTTACTCGTTTTAAAAAGCAGCACCAATGGCTCGAAAGTTTGCCCGCGACGGTGCTGTGACCCCCTTCCCCAACATCTCCCGGCCCAGACACCCAACCATCCAACACAAGACGGCCCATGGAGGGCAGCACTGTTGGCTTGTACTGGCAGCCTATTGCATAGGAACCATTTAGTATGGTCTCTCACTTGCGACCTTACTAGCATGGAAAGCCCTCTCTCCCCGAAATCGGGGCAAAGCAGGTGCCGGAGCCCCCTCTAGTCTAGCTCGTCAGGCCTCAAAGACACACAAGCCCCCCCCCCCCCCAACCACCACCACATCAAGGCGGTTTCAGTTGGGGCTCAAGAGAGGAGTTATGGACAGGAATCTTAGCAGAATTCTATTCACTTAAAGAAAATTAATTACGATTTAGCTATATCAGAACTCAAACCATTTCTACCTGCTCTTCTCTCAGCGATGCCCAGGCAAAAACGGCGATCTCGCTGATGCACGAGGCAGAACTCACCAACGTAGATGCCAGACGCTACCAACTCTGATATTTGCACGACATTACTACAATTTCCCTTAATGCACAACACAATTACCTGAATTATAATTTCAATAAGAGTTATAAATATTATAAACTTCACGTGTAAATATTTCCCAATCACATAACAATAACGATAACTTAAGCATACGAAAATTGTTGATACCCATAAGCCATTAAGTAATTTTAAGCTAGTTTAACTCCTCCTCTCTCGATAACACCGTAAGTTACAGAAAATAATAGCAAGGACAGTATATAATCAAAGGCGTCATAATATAACTAAATACAGATAATAAATTTCCTTCTCTTCTGACTTTTTAAAACTTCTTGCTCGTAGAAAAAAAAAAAAACTTCTCGAGAATACATCACTTTATACAATATTTCACCAATGTAACTCTTCATCTACTACAATATACATAAATCATAACTTCAAATCAGAGAGTTAATCTTCTATTCTTAAATAATTTCTACCTAAATATACATACGATATTTACATACGATATTCTCTCAAATCGGAAGCTTCAACTCTCAGGGGAACTAAACTAAAAATAATAATAAATGAGAAAAATAGATTGTTACAACTGTAATCAGTAATGTTGCACTAAATTAGGCTATACATCAATTCTATAAATCTGTTACATAACAAACATGACATTAGTAGACCACACAAATGTGCTGGTTAGGAAAATCCTTTGTTGTTGTTTGTTATCAATATACTGTAGTGACCCAAGCACTATGTTTTACTATGCTTTCTCATACTTGCCCACATGTCACGAAACGAGGCTACTCCTGTGGAGAGTAACCGAGTCGTCGAGCCTTCCCAATCCTCAACAGGCTCTAGAGCGTCACTTACGAGGGAGCTACCACATCAGCCAGACCTGCCTCTCTTCCTGCAATACCAGCCGCCCTGCCTACACACTACACCAAGCTACCACGCCAGAGTCAAGCTCTCTCTCCAAGCACACTCAAGCAACGCCACGAGCATTCTCCAAGCAACGCTACAATAATTCTTCAAGCAACATCTAGGCATCCCTGGCAAGCTAGGCAACTAAGTCACCATTACCTGTGCTTGGGTCATCTCCACATTCTCCCTGTTATACTCTGTTAATAAATCCGTGCCTAGTACTGTTGTCTACTATACGCTCTTGGGTAGTAACGACCTCCTGACGTTACAGTACTATGCACTCAAACTTAAAAAGAAATGCTGGTTCGTGAGGTAGTAGCTAGTCTCAGCCCCATGTCTATAAATGGTTGGTATATGCCAGCGATCAACAGCATATCGTGGCTTTAATTAAAATATCATCATTTGCATTATAATATTAATGATTGTTACTGCATATAGTAAATCATCATGTTCCTAGAACATACCACATAAATATCAGGCCTCATTAATTTCCATAGTTGGTCCCTCCAAGTTAATCATAATGACGATGGCTTTATTTTCTGTCAATTTTAACAAATTCCATTATTTTATGAGCATTGTGAACGTTGGTAGTAGTGTCATGACTGTTGATATTTTACAACGAATTTTATATGAACTTAATTTTGATATTACTAAGCGGTTATAGACAGATTGAGCGAGGATGCCAACAAAATTAATACATACAAAGTTAAATTCGCGAATGTCTTGAATGTCATCTCTCTCTCTCTCTCTCTCTCTCTCTCTACACACACACATTAACTGGGCAGCACAGTTATGACACTCGCTATGCCAGGTTTACTTACAGATTTAGGCTTTTACTAGCATCATAATAACATGGCCTAAATTCGATAAATTAAATTTAATAAGTGGTTTTGTGTAAAAGAGGTAATGTAAATCACATATAAGGTGCAAGGTAATCTGTATCAACGTGAAATATCAGAATATTACCAACACCTGGAAGCTCAACTGTATTCATAAACTCCGACACACGCTGGTGAGGGACGATGTGTTAACTCAAATTACCCAGCACACATCTCAACTACCCACCAACATACTGGTGAGGGCTGGTTCTATCCAGAAATGAGGAATCTGGCATCCTCTACCACACCCTGGCCTGTTCTGTCTGTCTCTCTTACTATATCTCATTTCTTCTGGGTAGCCGACGAGATCGCCTGATTGGGTGGTACAACAAGGAAGACTATAGACGGTGGGCTTGTTGGCCTGGGGATACATGCCCGTGAGCCAGCAGTCCCCTTGTCTGTTGCCTTCGAAAAAAAGATCTCGCTATCACCCTGACTCCCATTTGGAGGTCCGAGCATCTGCGCAGCTTCGGTCAACCAGAATCTGGACTGCTCGGCCAGACAGTCTGGGGAACTACAACAACAACAACAACTCCGACACAATTGAAGCATCAACGCCTCAAATATCTATACTATAAATGGCAAACCGTCTCTGTCCGCTTATAACTCCAAAACGGTTACAACTATATCAAAAAACCATTTATATTCTGAATCACCATCACAAGGTAAAGGTTTTGGTATGACGTAACATGACGTAACTCGACATAAAAATTACTTCATCTACAATAAATCCGTTAAAAAAAGGTTACACTCCCAAAACTATATATTCTGAATTAGCACCACCAGCAAAGATTTTTATGACGTATTTTGAATTAAGAATTACGTTAAAATGTTAAATATTCTATTTATCGGTTTAAACCATAAAGAAGAGCTCGAACGGAAATTTTCCATTCGAGCCGCTAAAATCGCGTGCAAAAAAGGCAAAAAGGCTATATTGGGAAATACAGTCAGTCAGTCTCGGGCCTTCAACTTCAAGCTGAAAAGATGTATGTAATACATCGTCTTTATGTATGTATAGCAACTGGCAAGCGGCCTGAAATCGCGGGATATTTTTATCTAACAAGACTGAAATGCTTTCATATATTATAAAGTTAATATTGACTATTTCTAAACTCCAGAGTGCATCTTTCCCTGGCAACGCCAGGTTCCTCCGCTAGTATGATATATGTTTCATCCTCACCCAATCCATTTATAATCACAAAATAAAGTGAACACTAAAGCCTGTGAAAAGTTTACTATGTCTGGAACTATAAAAAAAACACCTTGTAAGGACAGCTGTCAGTATGCCACTACCACTGTTCATAATTTTAACTAAATGTTGGAAATTGTTGTCATGAACAAATCTGTGTCATCGTCACAAAATAATTACCATATTGCAATGACTAATTTGGAGAGACGAGCCTATTTTTACTTGTGAGGGTCTAATGGTGGTGTGGAATGTTATAGCAACACGGGGACGTGATCAAATTCCACACTAGAGATATTATTCTTTCGTGCAGTAACTATCATTAATGTTATAAAATAGAATATGAAATAACTCCACTAATTGTTAACATAAATTATCTATGACCTATAATAAATTATTGAACATTCATAAAAATAGGATCTAGCTGAGACGACTGTATTAAAGTCCCAGCCCTACCCTGCCTCCATAGAACGCCACACCACCACTCAATAAACCTATTATTGACTCATACTGGTATGTGTTTTGGATACTAGAGTCGACGACACTGGAGGTTCAGACCTTGTGGGATACTCAGATTGACAACGCTGGAGTGATAAATGCGGCAGTGGAGGAGCCTGTCCCACATTTTAGAAAATAAATTGTTTTAATAAAATAAATATTTTAATAAATTATTTAAACAGAAATAGTGATGGAGTAATGAACGCAAAATGAGGTCACCACCGCAACTATTAAGCAGCATTCCTGCTATTCACCAGCCCAAATGGGAACAAAACTACACACGGATACAAACAAGTCCTTAACTGACTACAACTTATAGCACAATGGAAAATATTGTTCAGATCTAGCCTAATAAATCATGTTCATGACTAAAAGAAAATTCGCGGACTTATCTGCTTGCTCTCCTATCTCCAGTTCAATAATGCTTCAAAAATCACTTACATACCAGGGAGAGTATGTGTGGCAGTGCCAAACAGGGACTATGTAGGGTGTTCGTCAACTTCACCGAGTAACTGTATGGGTAAAATTATACTAATATTATTCTGAATCCATTTTGCTTAAAATTTCTTATTTAATAGACAAACATTTAATACGAAATGTAGCACAACAAAGTTGCCATGATTCCACTAAATACAAAACACACGACCTAACAGTTGCATTGTGAAATCAAACACACCCACACACCCACACATGCATGTCTTTAGACTCTATAGCTACTGCTGCAGATGGTCTAGTCGGTGGGAGTTGCCAGAAATACGATCTAAGCTACCCACCCACGAGGTGGGTGTTTACTGTCAACATTTCCAGTAATATAATCTTTTCCATTGCAGCCACTGTATGGTCACGAGCACTAATAAGTATAGAGCTTTGGTTGAAGCTTTTTACAGTCCACTTCACCAAGGAACTAATTACAATGGAGAACTTATTGTGCATTATTTATTGTCAATAGGTATTCGTCAGTCTGATTGCATCACCGTCACTATATTTTCAATCTTGCTACGCACATCGTACGTTATGTAAAATTAAGCATCTATTTCTTCCAGAAAAGGTTCCCCACTGTTTACAAAATTTCGGGAGCTAATACAAAGAATGATGGACGCCGGCATTGTGAATTATTTGATTGATAATGTGATTACCAGACGTGTGAGAGAAGAAAGGGACACCTCTAACACCATGCTGAACACAATACAGAATGATGGAGTACTTATCAGTGGTATTTTTCCATAATTATAGTGATGGATAATGCATGATATAATTGTAATCTTTATCACTAAAATGTTAACAATAGTAACAATATAACTTCTCTTTTTTCCTAGGGCGGCAGAGACGTAGTTCTAGGTCTGAGGCATCTACAGGGAGCGTTCTACATTCTCTTTCTAGGGTCTTTGATGGCACTTCTCTCTCTGATAGCAGAAACACTGGCTTACTATCGCCAGTCAAACCAGTGAATTGTTTCACAATTCATCAGACATTTAATGTACAACGTATTATTTATAAACATACGTAAATTTTATCCTGTTTAAGAAATAAAATTATACAGCATCATCCTTCATTAACTCCTTCATGTAGTCAGAAAATTGGAGATGACAGAGTTCTTCAAATATTGCCACGAAACACGACCAATATGGAAGGATCTAGTTTCGTGGCATAATCAGGAGGAATCGGAAGCATCCAATTCTCGTACACGGTCACAGGGTCCTTAAGGGACTCTGTGATGTAGTCAGAAAATTTGAGGATAGAGAGTCCTTTAAATATTGCTACGAAAGACCACTGGCATAGTCAAAAGGAATCAAAAGTCTCCAACTTTTAAACACGATCACAGGGTCCTTAACATCATAACTATCGATACCCAAAATTCATTCACTGAAATATTCTAGGATAGTGGTCAAAGAGAAGTGAAAGAGAAAGGGATGGACTGAGAGATAGAACAATCAGATTAGAGTATGACTATTAATGTCAAGGAATGGGTCGGGTTACCCTGGACAAGATCAGTTCGGGGCTAGAGATGACACGGGTAAAATATATTCATTCAATATCCTTAAAACAAATGCACACAAAAGGGTTACTTCCTCATAACATCTTTTCACATATATAAAGTTATCGGCTTAAACTCAGAGACAGTAGTCTGTCACCACACGCACACTCTGACTAAGTTTACAGCTCGCATGCGGCTCGGGAAGGCTCACAGCTTCATAGGCCTCCGAGAAATGACACGCACAACCGCCAGCAAGCCGATTACAGCTATCCACACTGGTCGATCCTACACTGGATAGGCACACTGGACGACCTCACTAGACGTCCACATACTGGCCGAGTCCTGACACAAGACATAAACAATACATAAAGGTTGAAGGCACAAAGAAAAATAATATTACACAAAATTACACCAAAAAAATACAAGTAGCACAACCACTTATTATCACAAACAATGACGGAAGTATCTACCTAGTCTGGATGAAGGTGGGAGCGGACTGACACTCTGACAGCTGAGCCAATTTTTTTTTTTTTTTTTTCACTGGCTTATCGACATTGGTATTGGTAATTAAGGCCTTTAATTGAATATTTTTTATTCATCTTATCTTAATTTATTTAAATTATTTACTTTTATATTTTTGGATGTTTATTTTCATTTTACTTTTATATTTGTTTATGTTTATTTTTATTTTACTTTTATTTTTTATTTGTTGCATATTAATTTATGCAATAACTATTATTATTATTATTATTATTATTATTATTATTATTATTATTATTACAAATAACCTTATAATTAAACTTAAATACATTCTTTTCTTTTTTTTTACATTTTGCAAATTCTGATATTATGTTACCTAATTCTACGTCCTAGCTAATAAACTAACCTATGTACAGTCAGCAAAACAGTATCAACACCACCCTTATGAACAGTGATATGTAGGGTTGGTATTCCTGACTACTAAAACGCCACTCACGTGACTCACGACCGCACTTGACACTTCTGAAACCTCAGTATGGTTTTGATAGTAGGAGGGGAATGACGTGTGTGTTTCCCTAAGCACTATTTATGTCTCCACTGTGAGTTTCCAAAATGTTCACTAGTTCTGAAGTACTCAGATATCGGTACTACTCTCATTGCTTACTGAGTCTGATCCCCTCCCACAAAAATGCAATGTAATGGCGATAAATAAATCCCCAATGAATCATTGGATGAATTTGGTGTATCCGATATAAAGCTTTGGTTATAATAATAGGGTGCACGTTGTAAGCTCTTGCCTCTGACAACTGATTTCACAATGACTTATAAATGAATTACATAATTTTATCAATAAGAGAGCTATTACAAACTTCTCTCTTTTCTGCTTTACCCTACAACAAACATTCAGTATTTTGGTCCATTCATGAAAATTTTAATATTCCCTAATTGAGGAAATAAATATAAGTGATCAAGAGCAATTACTATTTGCATATTCATATTTATAAAATGCTGAAAGTGTTACACCGTGACAGCCAGAGTGCCAGACAGCTACCTTACGGCTACTATACTCCGAGTATACTGTCTAGTAGGGTCTGGGGCGAGGGGAGGCAAGCCGGCGGCAACCACACCAGGGTTGCCATTTGGTATTTTTCATTACCATAACAGGCCCAATTTAGAAATGAAAAATATGTTTGGTAATAAATAATTTGATTTGGTATTGGACCTGAAAGATTGATTGTCTGCTGTCTTTTAGATTAGCTTACAGTACAACAAAAACCTTCATATACTCAACATAGGCTACTGCTATGTTTAAGGGGAGATATTACTCCCATTATCATTAGCCATATATATATATATATATATATATATATATATATATATATATATATATATATATATATATACTATAAATGGCAAACCATCTCTGTTTGTCCTCTTATAACTCGAAAACGGTTACACCTACATCCAAAAAGTATATATATTCTGAATCGCTATCACCAGGTGCAGGTTTTGGTAAGACGTAACATGACGTAACTCTAAGTAAAAAACACGTCATCTACTATAAATCCGCTATAATAACCCGGTTTCACTCCCAAAACTATATATTATGATTCAGCATCGCCGGCAAAGGTTTTGATGACGTAACATGACGTAACTTGACGTAAAAATTACGTTAAAATGTCAAATATTCTATTTACCGGTTAAAACCATAAAGAAGAGCTCGAATTTCCGTTAGAGCTGCTAAAATCGCGCTCCAAATATACAGCTCGAACAGATTAGAATTTAAGAGAGAGAGAGAGAGAGAGAGAGAGAGGAAAAGAGAGATGGTGACGTCTAATGTGGGGTGGTATGATGCAACACATACACACACACACGCACATTTGTACGTTTATTATGCACACACACACACACATATATGTACGTATATTACACACTGACACACACACATGTACGTTTATTACACACACACACATATACGCTTATTACACACACACACACACACACAAATGTGCATGTATGTGTGTAAATGTGTGTGAAATAGTTTACACACACACACATCAGCATGACACACAGGTATCTCAATGAGTGTGTGTGTGTGTGTGTGTGTGTTCTCTCTATTTGTGTGTGTGTTCTCTCTCTCTCTCTCATACTTTGTGTGAGTGTGTGTTCTCTCTATCTCTGTGTTCATGTGTGTGTGTACTTTCTGACTGTGTGTATCTGTGTGTGCTTTCTGACTCTGTGTGTGTGTGTACTTTCTGACTGTGTGTATCTGTGTGTGCTTTCTGACTGTGTATGTGTGTGTGTGTGTGTGTGTGTGTGTGAGTCAAAAAACATACCTCTAGTAAGGCTTACACAATCGGGTCGAGATTTTTCAAGTTTTTTAACACTTGCTTCAAAGCGTGTATGAAGCATATATTTTTTGAAAATTGCACCAATTTTTTTAAGCCATACTCTAACTGTTTAAGCCATACGTCTAACTGTTATAATGATCCTGACTGTGTATCAATGAAAACACCTCTCACTAAGATAATCTATACTATAAATGGCAAACCAAACGGTTACACCTACATCCAAAACCCATATATATTCTGAATCACCATCACCAGGCGAAGGTTTTGGTATGACGTAGCATGACGTAACTCGACGTTAAAATTACGTCATCTACTATAAATCTGTTAAAAAAAACGGTTACACTCCAAAAACTATATAATCTGAATCAGCACCACCGGCAAAGGTTTTTATGATGTAACATGACGTAACTTGACGTAAAAATTACGTTAAAATGTCAAATATTCTATTTATAGGTTAAAACCATAAAGAAGAGCTCGAACGGAGATATTCCGAATATATATATATATATATATATATATATATATATATATATATATATATATATATATATATATATATATATATATATATTTTGTTTTCATTACCTTTGCCTATCATTGTGATGCTGAGAACATAATTCTGAAGTTGAGCATAAAACACTGTGTACAGTAACCTATAGAGAGATACATGAGCATCACGTTGATCACCATTACTGTCCTTGTGGTCCTTATTGTGTCATATGGTGTTCTGCATAGTAATGCTGTAACTAGATAAAAGTAAGGAAATGTATATCGAAACAGATTTTATTAAAAAATACCTATAAGTAACTTAAAAAGAAAGATATTATATATTTCTCTTTCCTGCAAATGGGTTTAACAAGTTAACATTCTGACTAGCAACAGACTGGCAAATGGCAATGCATGAAACCTATAGTCCTTCAGTTTTATGAAGGCGAAATGCTGTGGCTGGGATAATCCCGTCAATAATGTGTATTTGCCAAAACTTTCATTCTACATAATTTATATATCTTTCCCCATGAATCTCTAGTTGTTTTATAAATTCTCTACATATTGACCCCGTAGGGGAATATTGCCTGCATTAGTGATGTGGGCAATACTTTAAGGGATTTGGCGCCCCTTCGGCCCCAGCCACTAGCTTTTAGTTCTTCAACTATCCTTTTCTTTCTATTTCCTTCCTGCTTGCTGTCTCACCTCTATCATCGTTTTTTGGCGCTATATGACCTCGCTGTTGCGGTGCCTAATATCAATCAATCAATCAACCTCTACATATTGAGAACCAAAATGCGATCAACAACATAATCTCAGCCGCAGTTTTTCGAATCATATAATTGGACTACAGTATAAGTGATAAGGGAGAAAGGCCTATGTCATTAAAACTTTTTAAGAACGAATGAGAAGGTTAAAAATATGAGAAAGAAAAGATAAACGGTAAGAAAGGAGGGAGGGGCAAGCGAGAGAGGAATAAGACAGTAGGAAGGATGTGTAAGGTTGCCAGTTACTTGAGAGATACTGTAATATTAGTGCATTTGTCGCGGCTTCTAGCCGCTTAAATTGTATTTATTGGTTGTGAAACCAGCACAGCTGGATTGCTATAGAATACGCCCCTTCTCAAGCCCAGGCCCCGTATAGGCATAATCTGGGTTGGAAGGGTCTATTCCGTGACGATCATCAGAAGTAAATAAAATTCAAATCTGGCGCTGTACTGATAGTGGAGCCACCTGGTGGTGGCGTGGTGAGGTATTAGCCCCGCCCCGCGCTCTCAGGCAATCGGTCACTCCAATGAGAAAGGAAGAAGTGAATGCCTGCCGCATCGGGAGGTGGGTGGGTCAGTTAAAGCTGTGCTGGTTTCACAACCAATAAATACAATTTAAGCGGCTAGAAGCCGCGACAAATGCACTATTATTGGTATAGTGAAACCAGCACAGCTGGATTGCTATGCATGCGATGCGGTAGGTGGGAGGTGAGGTGGAGGCAATCACGTGCTAGTTAAGAGTGGTTGAGAGCGGAGAGCAGGAAAGGTAACCGAGCACGGTGAGGTAGAAGCTAAAGCAACTCCCAACACTGGCTAGGTGAGTAGCCGTGGTGGGGGTGTAGTAGCTTATCCCATATTACCCGTAGACCATTCTGTTATAGACCAAAATTGTTACACATAAAGTCTTTATAGTCAGACTCGAGGGTTCGGGTCTAGGAGAGGAGGGGGGGTGACCATGCACCCCCCCCCCTTTATTCAAGTCCTCTGAGCTAGGGCTATGGCCCTCGCTCAGGTAATGTGATCCCGAGGGGATGAAGGAGGACACCAGGATGCAGACATCTTGTGTATAATAAAATATCCTGTCACTCATCATAGTAAGGTAATTGTTTGGAGAATGAATACACAAGAATTCCGTAACAATGTAATTTATTTTATCCGCACCATATGTACACGTATGATAGACATGGGGATGAGCATGAAGCTGTACAAGATGGGGATGAAGTATGGGATGATAGTGACGGGACTTAAGTCGCCCGACCTTTTCTCTTTGGGCGGCCCCTCCCCCCCATGTGTCTCCCGCGGGGACCCTGGGGAATGGAGGGTGGAGTACCCATAGCCACACAGGGGGTAGGGGAGAGCGAGTGGAACAGATACCTCGTCCTGAAGGAGGAAGTGGAAGTCCAACCCCCCAAATCCCTAACCCTCTCCACCGAGTGAGTCCTGAGGAAAGCGAGGGAGGCGGCCACGCCCCTAACGCTGTGAGCCCTCGGGGCGTGTCCGGGATCCCCGTTTTCTATCACTCGGCAGAGAAGGCGAGCGATTGACCTAGGGAAGAGAGGGTTACCGGACCTAGAGTTGTAGAAGAAGTGGTCCGGAGAAGCCCTTCTCGTCGCCTCCACGTATGCTGAAAAGGCGTGGACTGGGCAGAGGGGGTGGAAACTTCCATCCCTCAGGAACGAGGGTACTGCGAGAGGGCCAATTCTGTCGTCAGCCTGCTCGTTCTTAGCTAGAACGCAGGAGAGGGGGAGATAGTTAAGGAAGTAAGGTTAGGGCTTACGGAAGAAAAGGCTGTGTGACGGGTCAAGGCTGCCAACTGAGATGCCCTGTACCCTGTAGGTAAGGCGAGCAGGAAGAGAGCTTTCTGGAGGAGGTGACAAACCTCCAGAGGGACCCCCTCGAAGGTCAGGTAGGAAAGGACGCGGTGAAGGGACCAGGAGGGCGTCTGGGCCCGGTGAGGTGCGGTCCCCGCCCGAATCCCCATCCTCAGGAGAGAGAGAGGCCTCTCCGAAACCTTAATGTTAAAACCCAGGAGGAGGGGATCAGACAGGGCTGCGCGATGCGCAAGCACCATCGCCGGGGCCCTGTTGGTGGAATCGGCAAGCCACGTGAGGAATTCCAGGACTGTGTCCTCCGAGATGACCATGGAGGGGTGTCTTCGCAAGAAGTCCTGGAATCTTTTCCAGCACGATTCGTACTGTCGCACCGACGACTGACGATGAGCCCTCAACATCTTGTCCACTGTCTCCTTAGTGAACCTTTTGCTGAGGAATCCCCGTAGAAACTCCAAGCGTGTAGTTTCAGTGACACTCGGAGTGGTGCAGACAGAGTGCTGGAGAGGCACGCCGATCCCAACTGAAGGGGATGAGGGCACCACCGGGACAACTCTCCGAACCACGGCTGTGCTGGCCAGAGGGGGGCTATGAGGAGAACCCTCCCCCTGAAAGTGCGCAGCTTGAGGATCGCCTTCAAGAGGACTGACGTAGCTGAGGGTGGGAAGAGGTAGAGATGCCCCCACCTGTTCCAGTCCTCTGTGAAGGCGTCCGGGCCTCCCGCCTCTGTTCTGGACGAGAATGTCAGGAACAGAGGAAGTAGGGCCGTGGATGGGGAGGCGAATAGGTCCACCTCCGGTGTCCCGTAGCGAAGGCAGAGAGACTCGAACACAAGGGGATGCAGTTGCCACTCGACTGATGTCCCCCTGAACCTGGATAGGGCGTCCGCCCAATCGTTCTCCCGCCCTGGCACGTAGCGGGCCGAGAGGTGAATGCACCTCTTGGCCGCTATTGCAAAAATCTGTTCTGACAGGGACAGGAGAATTTCTGACCGTGCGGTGCCCTGTTTCTGCAGGCACTGCACGGCCGCAATGTTGTCCATATCGAAGCGGACGCCTATCCTGGCAAACTGAGGGTGTCTGTTGAGCCATTCCTTCGCTACCATCAACTCCCGGGCGTTGATGTGCAGTAGCCTTTCCCCTTCCTTCCATCCCCCGCAACGCTGATGTCCCAGGCAAGACTGGTACCCCCAGCCTACGTCCGATGCGTCTGTCGCCACCGTGATCCCCGGGGGAGGGAACACCCAGGGGACCCGCTGACGCAGGGCTCCGGGACGTAGCCAGGGGCGAAGGAGACGGTGGAGAGAGGGGGACACTTGCCTGGGAAGGTCCCTGTGTGCGGGGGAAAGGTGGAGGTTTACCTCCCGCGTCAGCCTCCTGTGTTTCAATCGTCCCAGGGGCATTGCAGGGGCCGCGAAATTTAGGGACCCGAGCAATGATTCCCACTGGCGGTGAGAGAAAGTACGGGAAAAATGCGCCTGGCGGACGTGGCGGAGGGTCCGGTGGGCGTTGTCTGGAGCGAGAGAGAGGGTGAAGCAACCAATCGTCCAGGTACATGAGGGTGGGGACACCCGCCTCTGCCAGACGGGATGCCACCACCCTCACGAGCTTTGTGAAGACTCGCGGAGCTAGAGAAAGACCGAAAGGGAGCCTGGTAAACTGGAACGTCTCGGTCCCCACCTGGAAGGCCAGAAAACGGCGAAACCTGGGGTGGATCGGGACGTGCCAGTACGCATCCTTGAGATCTAGGGATGCTAACCAGTCTCCCTTCCTTAGAACTGTGCGGACCTGAGCAACCGAAACCATCCTGAAACGTAATGTTTTCACAAATTTGTTTAGTTTGCTCAGGTCCATCACCAATCTCGTTTTTCCCTGGTCCTTTTTGGGGACCGTGAATAAACGAGAAAGAAAGACCCTTCCCGTCGCCCGCTCCACTACCCCTTTTTCCCGCATTTCTAACACATGCGGGACGACCGAAAGTGACACTTTGGTTGAGGCAGGAGGTAGACGTAGTGGCTGTAACGGGAAAAGACAGGTGTCAGTGAGAGTACAGTTAATCCTAGTCCCCGGGGCCCGAGGGACCCGGGGATGGTTGGAGGGTAAATGACGGGAGAGGCAGAGATTTTGACCGAAAGGGAAACTCTGATTTTGACCTAACGGTAACCCAAGGACGGGATTAGGCATAAGTCATATGTCAGAACAGGAGAGATAACAGTTACTCACCGGAACAGTTATCCAGGGCCATGACAGGCCCTGGCGAATTATCCTTGCTGCCCAGCCGTGGGCGGGCCAGGCTGCTGACCACCCTGTGAGGCAGCCCAGAGTGGGACCCTCAAGTGGAGCGGTCCTTCTGGGAGGGGTGGTTGAAGGAGGACTTGGGCTTGCTGTAGGGCTTGGAGCCCTGTCCCCTTCCTCGAAAAGGCTGCTGGCCCCTCTGGGAGGGCCTGTTGTGTGCCTTCGGGGGAGTGGGGTACGAGGGCCTCGGCAGTCTGGAAGGCTGGGAGGGCCTTCGGGGCTGGTAGGCTGGTCTGGATGGCTGTGGGGCACGTGGCCTACGGACAAACAGAACGATTAGGAACCAAAGTAGACCTGAATAATCCTTCCATTTCACCTCCCGTGAAAACTCAGGTAAGTAGAACAACGAGAGGTACTTACTTGGAGGTAGAGGGTTTTGGTAAGTTGATTACTGCTGGGAGGGAGGCGAAGATTGTATCTGGCGCCGGTTGATCGAAGAGGGCAGGGGACAGGGGGGCCGCTCGCACCACTCCCCTCTGTGCCATCTCCGGCGCAGACTTAGCCACCGCCTGGCGGGCTGCCAGTCTCGCTTCGGCGAAAACCTTCGCCTCCTCCCGCATGTTGTGGGTTGCCATCGCCGCCACGCCCTCCATCACGGTGGCCATGGAAGAGAGGGTGTCACTGTAAGGGGTAAACAAGGAAAAAACCGAGCGAACCCGGGGATAAGTACCCGGGAGCAACAGACTCCGCCTGCCGCAACTTGCCATCATGCTCCTTCAGCTGATAGGGGACCGGGGGCTCCTTCTCCGTCTTCCACAGGCATTCCCTCAAGCCCGGGGGGGCACGGGAATGAGGGAGGATGACGGGGAAAGACGGAGGAGGGGGCTTCCTGGGCGCGCTGTGCCTCTGGTGGTCCAGGGACTTAAGGAGAAGGGCTGGGATGTCCAGGTCCCCTTCGCCCTTATCCCCCGGGAAGTACGCGTCCGGGGAAAGGAGGACTGCCGTGTTCCCGTGGGAGCGGTCAATCCTCCAAGCCTCGGACAAGTGTAACTGGCTGTACTCCACCAGAAAACCCATCGCGTCCAGGGTAGCCGCAGAGGACACTCTCGATGAAGTGGGTACGGGCGCTGAGATAGGACGGACCTTGTAGAAGGGAATAGCGTCGCCCTTCTCATCCGCCCCCCACTTCACCAGGACGCCATCCCTCCGGGTCCACACGTCTGGCTGAGCCGTGTGCGGAGACCAAGCCACCAGTCTGCCCTCCTCCGAAGAGTGGGTCCAGGCAGGAGGGAGAAGAGCCCAAGAGTAGGGAAGGTATCCGTCGCCCGCAGGAGGGGGTGACGGGGATGGAGGTGCGGAGGTAACCAACTCCTCAGCTACGTCTCCCGACGGAGACTCGAGTCCCGAGGAAAAGGGAGGAACGATAATGACTCCCATATCCCCGGGAGGACTCGCGCCCTTGACGGGATCAGAAGCGGGAGGAGGGGGAAGGGTGGGAGAAGGAGCGGGTTCCGGAGCGACAGCCGGGGGCTGCGCGGTGGAGACCCGAGGAAAAGCGTGAAGAATAAGGGTGTGGAAGATCTTCACTATCTTCCTTGACGAGGGGCTGTCCCCCCCCCCCCCCGCTTACCCTTGCGGGATTTGCGGGCGGGCGAAGGAGAGCTCCCCGACGACGAAGAAGACGACGAAGATGAGGAGGAAGGAGAACGGCGACGAGCCCTGGACTTCCTGGAGTGGCGGGACCTTTTAGCCGACCGCTTGCATCCCCTAGAGAGACCTGAGGAGCCGGCTCTAGCAGGAGGCGAAGCTGGGGGTTCCCTGCTGGGCCCTTGTACCGGTGAGGTAGTCGGGGGAACCAGCTCGACAGACTCGCTCGTTTCCCGGGGGGCGAAGTCACGAGAAGGAGTCGTAGTACCGTCTAGGGAAGGAGGCTCAATCTCTCGGGCCTCAGGAGGTTCTAGCCCCTGAGACTCCGAGAGACAGGAAGAAGGGTAACGGGTCCTGAACAAACCCATGTCCGCTCCCAAAATCGGGTCCACCCACGCCAAAGAAGAACCGTCTCATTTATGGGCCATTCTCCTAGCCCTCGTCCACGCCATACAAAGAGAAGCAAGGGCGGGGAGCTTGTAGCGGGCAGAAGGGGAGGAAACCCGACACAACTCAGCCCAGGGGCGGCACACACCACACGCCAAAGGGTCGTAACCCAAGGGAGTGAAGCAGGGTGCGTGAGGCGAACAGTGCAGGTGTCCGTCAGGAGAGACTCGCACGGTACACCCCGAAGCAGCACAAAGGGCACGAGTAGGCTGAGGAAGAAAAGAATACACAAACATGGGTTAACACGTGCATACACTGGAACACAGAAGACACGGGAACCCCCCCCAAACAAGGAGAAGTAGCGCGGGAAACACCCGCTGAACCCGGGGGCCAGTACACGACCCCCCAATCTCGCGCACACCCGACCAGGGAAAAACCCCGTAAAACCAGAAAACAGCCCGCCACATGGAGCGGGTAAAAAAGACCCCCCCGGACAGAAGGATCCTGAAGGAGGGGGAACGGAGGGGACCCGGTAGCCTGAGAAGGAACACCCCAGGCTAAAAATACTGGAAAAACACCAAAAATCACTAAAAAACCCCGCACGGGGGAGGAAGAGAGAACCAGGGCACAATTCTCACTCCCCCCTACCGAGAGGGTACACACAATAATCGGGGAAGGCTAGAGGAAGGGCTGCAAAGACCCCACACGCACACCACGTGGGGAGGCGAAGGCCCCACGTGGAGACGCTAACCTCACTAAAACCCCCAGAAACCCCGATAAAACACACACAATGAATGTACTAGTGGCAGGAGGAAAGGTGAAAGGGGGGAATGAAGGAGAAAAACTCCGAAAAAGGAGGCCCAAAAGCCCCCTTCGCTTAGGGAAGAGAGAACTCAGTCCTAAAGAAGAAAAAAAACCCACAAACACACCTAAACCCTCCTAGAATACACACACACACTATACATCTGCAAAGCAGGCTAGCCACTAGAACACAAAAGAAACAATAGCAGGAACATGAGATACAATACCATAGCGTAGCATCGAGGAGCGAGGATGTTGACTGGGACGTGTTCCGCGACAGAGTGGCCGATTGACTGAGAGCGCGGGGCGGGGCTAATACCTCACCACGCCACCACCAGGTGGCTCCACTATCAGTACAGCGCCATATTTGAATTTTATTTACTTCTGATGATCGTCACGGAATAGACCCTTCCAACCCAGATTATGCCTATACGGGGCCTGGGCTTGAGAAGGGGCGTATTCTATAGTAATCCAGCTGTGCTGGTTTCACTATACCAATAAATACAGGGTTATTCAAAATTACATTTACCAAATGACAGGGTAAAGTCCTGACATGATGTTAAACATATTTCCATATGTATTTTTCAAAAATTTAAAAAGTTAATGACAGACATGAAAGCCAAATCCATTACCGTGGGCGAATGATCGAACGCTTCTAAAATTAACTCCTCCCCCCCCCCCCCACAGCACCCCGTGTTCTCTCTCGGGTAGAAGAGGGAACTTAATACAACGTATGAAGCAATAAACCCTTATCGATCACGGGATTCAAACAGATCCTTAGGCTTCGAATTGATTCCAAGTATTCGTGTTTCCTGTAATGTCAGATAGGCTAAGAGAGTAGTAGTATCCCTAAAGATTTGTCCATGACTGTACCTCTATCTATTGTTTTGTGGTCGAGTTACACTTACCGAGTGATACGTGTAGATGCCAGGGCGGTACTACTAACTTATCTGACATTACAAGAAACACGAAGCCTTGGGATCGATTAAAAGCCAACAGATCTGTTTGAATCCCATGACTGATAAGGGTTTCATTGCTTCATACGTTTTAAAACTTGCCTCGTCCACTTAAGAGATTATTGATTGATTGATTGATATAAGGCGCCGCAATCCACTTAAGAGAGAACAAGGGATGAGGTGGGGGGAGGAGTTAATTTTAAAGAGTTCGATCGTTCGCCCACGGCAATGGATTTGGCTTTCATGTGTGTAATTAACTTTTTACATTTTTGAAAAATATATATGGAACTATGTTTAACATCATGTCAGGACTTTACCCTGTCATTTGTAAATGTAGTTTTGAATAACCCTGTATAGCCTATGCATAAAATTAGACCAAGTTTATTGAAAACGCCATATAGCGACGCCTATTTAAGTTTAACATCGATTATTTTTAAGGAAATGCATATTTAGAAGAAAAACCCTGGTAAATAGCTTAATGAATTTGTTAACAAATATGATTATTAAAAAATTTAGAAAATTAATCTGTCCTGCCTTAGAAAAAATAAAAAACAGCTGGGCTTGGGAGAAGGTTATAAATAGGGTGGACTACAAGCACGAGGGATTTGATTGATTGATTGATTGATATTAGGTGGCGCAACAGCAAGGTCATATAGCACCAGGAAAAGGTGATATAGAGGTGTGACAGCAAGCAAGAAGGAAATAGGAAGAAAGGAGGGACAGTTGAAGAAATATAAGCTAGTGGCTGGGGCCGAAGGGGCCTCAAAACCCTGAAAGTATTGCCCACATCATTACAGGCAATACCCCCCTACGGGGCAAGTATGAGGGATAAAAGGAATACAGGGATAGCTGTCTAATATCCAAAGGATATTATATATTCAGTAGTCTATCCCACTACGATGGTGAACAAAAGATAGTGCCTTTATTTAAAGGATTTAACCCCCAGAGTCCGGGCAGCGGGATTTCCCGCTCGGTCGACAGAGGCCGGGCAGCGGGAAATCCCGCTCTGTCGACAGAGTCCGGGCAGCGGGAAATCCCGCTTTTGGTAATTTATGGGGAAAAACGCCAAATTTGTCGGGATTTTTTTTGATCTGGCTATACTTCACCACCAGACCTTTTCATCCCCACATTCAATCAGTGTGTGCTTGACCGTGACAATGGCTGGTCGTAGTGAAGAAAATACGGGCTCGTTCGATTCGGTGCATCCTACCGCGCTGCCAGGCGCACCCGCTCCTGTAACCTCCACTCCGCGGGTGCAACCAGCTAGATTGCGTCATGCACCTGCAAGGTTGTCAGATTCTGCAATAGGGCGGGAATTGGAGAATCTGGCAGACCTTTCATATGGGAGTGACGACCTGGACAGCTACTCTGATACTGAATGGCAAGCTGACGAATCAACTGAGGAAGATGTCTGTGTAGCGGTGACTTCCATCACAGCTCTTCCCTCAACTTCAGCCTTGCATGATGTGTCAGAGGTTACAGCCCCTGTTGCAATTCCGTCCACCAGTGGGGTGGGAGGTAGTTTGGGAGACACTCTCTTGTCTCCCATTCCTACAACATCTGGCGTGGGAGGCAGGAAGAGGTCTACTCCTGCTTCAACCTCCAAACCTCGCTACGTCTCCACTCCCATGGGCAAGAGGCCGAGGAGGAGGTTAGATTTTTCGTCTTCCTCTTCCTCGTCGGACGAGGATGCGTCGCAAAAAGTGGTGGTAAGAGGGAGGAGAGTAGGAGTAAGAGGGAAGGGTAAAGGAAGGGGGAAGAGGACAAAGGCAGCTTATCTCTCCCCTACAGTTGACCCTGATAGCCCGCCCCCCCGTGACCTGACGCCACCACCACACTCTCCCTCTCCTCTCGTGCCTGACGACTCACTCTCGCCTGCCCCTGGTACCGCTGCACCACCACCACCACCACCACCACCACAACAACAGCAACGCGGCGCACCTCGTCATAGACCCGCTGATCCCTATGTGTGGACGGATTGCGATGAATTTGCGCCTGATATACCTATCTTTGACGACAGTCATTCAGGTATACAGGCCGCATTTCCCTGTCGTCAGAGGTCATCAATATTAGATTATTTCACTGCCTTTTTTGATATAATATTGATGACTTACATGATGCAGGAGATAAACACCTTCAAACAACTCTCTGTGCAACTCAGCAATAGACCAGGCAGGGAACATAGTAAGATGTTGCAATGGGCTGACGTCGATATTGCTGAGTTGTATGTGTGGTTAGCTTTGACCATGATGATGCCTCATGTCAAGAAACATCGCCTCAAGGACTTCTGGAGCACACACGCCCTGATATCCACACCTGCGTTCGGGAAATACATGTCCAGGGACAGGTATAGGGACATTTTGTCCTACCTGCACTTCGCCCCCAACATGGGTCCACACCCGAACGACAGGCTGTGGAAAATTAGGCCAGTAATGTCTATCCTCCAGGAGAAAATACGAGCATTTTTTCGACCATTCCAGAAAGTGGTTATCGACGAGTCTCTGGTGCTGTTCAGGGGAAGACTGTCCTTCATCCAGTACATCCCGTCAAAGAGGCATAGATTTGGCATCAAATTCTATGTCATCTGCGACTGTAAGACTGGCTATGTGTTGGATTTTATACTCTATTCAGGTACGGATGTGGATGTCCCGGCCGACGACCCTCTTGGCTTCAGCGGGAGTGTTGTCAAGGCACTCATGGGGGATTACCTTGACAACAACCACATCCTGTACACTGATAACTATTACACCTCTCCAGCACTTAGCCAGTTTCTCCTGCAGCACCAAACAGGATCCTGCGGAACTATTCGTGTCAACAGGAAGGGGTGGCCAGCATTCCCTCTCACCCGGAGGGGCGACTGCTTCAAAAAGAAATGTGGGAACATGCTGGCCATCAAATGGCACGATAAACGCCCCGTCAATATGCTCACCACCGTGAACAGGGGCGTGATGCAGGATTCTGGGAAGACTGAGCGCGGCACAGGTGATACCATCTACAAGCCTGATGCTGTGCTCGATTATAACATCAATATGAGACTCGTTGATAAGTCAGACATGATGGTGAGTTCCATCGATTGTCTGAGAAAAACTTGTAAGTGGTACAAGAAGGCTTTCTTCCACCTTCTTGATGTCACAGTGCTGAACTGTTATATACTCTACCTCCAGCATCACCCTGACTCCAAGTTGGCACTCCGGGAATTCGAGCTAGAGTTGATATCTCAGCTCCTGGAGAGGTTCAGCACTGTGCAACCACAGCAAGGCAGACAGGCAGCGGCACAACGGCCTGACAGGTTGCAGCAGAGTGGCTATATGGCTCGCCACTACCTCACTAATCTGCCACCGTTGCCGTCAGGACGTCCAGGCTCTCGTCGCTGCTATGTTTGCAGGCACACAACACGTCACCCCCAGAAGTCCAAGGAAACTCGCTTCTGGTGCAAGGAATGTTGTGTGCCGTTATGCCCTGGAAACTGCTTCTCAGACTACCATATATTGGAATATATATAGAAGCAGGAAGTGATGGGAGTATGCGAATAAAGTGACAGTGACACTTGGTGACAGTGACACTATTTAGGCTATAAGAAAAGTGAGAGTGACACATTTGTACATATATTTTAGGCTGTAGTGACGTGATAGTGACACATTTGTACTTATTAGGCTATAAGAAAAGTGAGAGTGACACATTTGTACATATATTTTAGGCTGTAGTGACGTGATAGTGACACATTTGTACATATATTTTAGGCTGTAGTGACGTGATAGTGACACATTTGTACATATTAGGCTATAAGAAAAGTGATAGTGACACATTTACGCATAGAAAAAATTATAATAAAAAATTTAAAACAACAAAATACAAAAATATATAGAAAATAAGGATAACAGTGATAGTGACACATTTATATTTACGTTGAACATGAACAAATGGTGCGAATGACACTGAAAATGTTTCGCGTAAATACTGTACATAACTCCCACGCTTCTCTCCAGGGCATAAAACCACTCTGGAATGGTCAGCTAACCACACAAATAATACAGGGGCTGTAATGGTAGGATGCACACGAACCGTACGACGTGTCCCCTGGGGGAGGCAAGTGTTGCGTCATTCTGCCGGCGGCCATCTTTTCTCCACCCACGCCAGTCCTTGTCAGAGCCACGCTCACAAACCGAACGCAGCCTCGCTCTCACGGGAAAAGTGACCTCCATTCCTCACTTGATTTCTCGGTAATGGAGTGTCCTAGAGAGCTAGGGTTGGTTTTAATGGAAAGAGGAGGAGTTGATGGTGAGTACACAATCAAATTTAAGTTGTTCAGTATTGTAGTTTAGACGTAGGGAGTAAGAGAAGTAGAGTGATTTTCCGGGAAATACCCGGACAGGCAGGATTAAATTAAGTATTTAACCCGTACACACAGCACGTAATTTCATTCTTGGCCCGGCCCGGAGGGGTTAATGTAACTGATATTCTAATTATATTTGTTTGTTAATACTTTTCAACTAATCACCTTCATTTGTCTTACCCTCTTCCCCCTCACCCTCGCCTCAAATCACATTTCTTCTCTCCTATATCCACCTACGTTAATATAGTATGCACTTCTTTAAACGCGGGTTCTTCAAACTACGGGTCCCAAATTCCTCCAAACTGGGTCGCAGGCTCACAAAAATAAATACATGATAAAAATAGAATAATAGTGTTTGTGACAATAAAATGAATATGAAGTTCATACATGAATCAACCTAACATATTTTTATAATCGAATATTCATATATTTAATTATCAATAAAACAAAATCATTGCACAAATATTAGCCTTCTTGAGAGAGAATGAGAGAGAGAGAGAGAGAGAGGGGTATGTAAGGCAGTGTTTATAATTCTGTTTATAATTTTGGTTAGAATGCCTTTTTATTATTACTAGCGGCGGTACCCAGCGTTGCCCGGGAAAATGTCGGTTGGCCGTCGGAGTTTAGAAATAGTCAATATTAACTTTATAATACGTGAAAGCATTTCAGTCTTGTTGCATTAGTTAAAAATATTCAGTTATCTCAGGACTTTTCAGCTTGAAGGCCAGAGACTGACTCAATTTTCTAATAGCCTTTTTGATTTAGTCAGCTCGAACGGAAATTTTCTGTTCGAGCTGTACATTTGGCTCGCATTTTTAGCGGCTCGAACAGAAAAAATCTGTTTGAGCTTTTGTTCGGAAACTCTCCGTTCGAGCTCTTCTTCATGGTTTTAACCGATAAATAGAATATTTGACATTTTAACGTAATGTTTACGTCAAGTTACGTCACGTTACATCATAAAAACTTTTACCGGTGGTGCTGATTCAGATTATATAGTTTTGGGAGTGTAACCGTTTTTTTAGCAGTTTTATAGTAGATGACGTAATTTTAACGTCGAGTTACGTCATGCTACGTCATACCAAAACCTTCGCCTGGTGATGGTGATTCAGAATATATATGGGTTTTGGATGTAGGTGTAACCGTTTGGTTTGCCATTTATAGTATAGATTATCTTAGTGAGAGGTCTTTTCATTGATATACAGTCAGGATCATTATAACAGTTAGACGTATGGCTTAAACAGTTAGAGTATGGCTTAAAAAGTTGGTGCCAATTTCAAAAAATATTTGCTTCATACATGCTTTGAAGCAAAAGTGTTAAAAAACTTGAAAAATCTCAACCCGATTTTGGAAGCCTTACTAGAGGTATGTTTTTTGACACACACACACACACACACACATACACAGTCAGAAAGCACACACAGATACACACAGTCAGAAAGAACACACACACATGAACACAGAGATAGAGAGAACACTCACTCACACAGAGTATGAGAGAGAGAGAGAGAGAGAGAGAGAGAGAGAGAGAGAGAGAGAGAGAGAGAGAGAAGTACTAAAGGACATTCAATGGCTTTTCAAAACAAACAAGCAAATTATGTTATATGATGTGTAAAATAAAATCTTTGGTCAAAAATGATTCCTAAAAATTTAACAAAATTTTGAAATGGTACCGATTGGCCATCTAACGATACGTTAATTTGGGGTACTCTACGTTTACTAAAAATTATTCCGTACACTTAGTATTGATTGATTGATTAATAGACAACTCCAAAGCCAACTCCAGCATCAGACTTTGACCCATCAGTGTACACAGGGAGGGATTCCCTGTGAGTGAAGGCATGTTCTAAAAAGAGGGAACGAGCCACTAGAGGAGGAAGAGATTCCTTCTTATCTGTAAAGCAGGTGGAGGGGAAAACTTCTCGAAGAAGCCACGGAGCCACCCTGGGGACCCTCACAGGACAAATCTGGAAGTCATCAATGCCCATCTCCTCCATAGCCTTCCTAACCCGGAAGCCAAAGGGCCATGGTGTACGAGAATGTAAAAGGTAGTACTGAGACATATCAGATGACACCACCAAGCAGGGAAGGGAGTCACGAAGTCGATGTAATCGATGCCAACAACGAACCATCAAAGACTGGCGACGGAGATCAAGAGGTGGCTCATTAGCGTCCACCAGGAGGCTGGGGACCTAAAGGTTCTGGTCGCCAGACGTACTCCAGCATGATGAACAGGGTCTAAAACTCTGAGATGGGCATCGGTGGCAGAAGAGTACACCTCACATCCATAGTCGAGTTTTGACCCAATAAGAACATGGTATAGGCAGAGGAGGGTGGCCCGATCAGCCCCCCAGGACGTATGGCCGAGGACCCTCAACAGGTTAAGAGCTTTGAGGCAAGAGACCTTAAGTGTACGTAAGTGGGGAACCCAAGTCAAACCTTTGTCAAAACGGAGACCCAAAAAGTGAGTCTCTTCGACACAACGTATCAGATGACCATACATGAATAAGTCTGGATCAGGGTGGACGCCTCTAATGCGGCAGAAGTGCATAGCAACTGTCTTGGAAGGAGAAAATCGAAACCCATGAGAACCTGTCCAACGTGACACCCTGTCAAGGGCAAGCTGCATGCGCCGCTCTGCCACTGACATACGGGAAGCAGCAAACCAGACTTCTAGATCGTCAACTTACATCGAGTTGGCAATACCATCCAGAAGGGATGAGGCAATGGCTTTAATTGCTACTGCAAACAATGTGACACTGAGGAAGCTTCCCTGGAAGACGCCCTTCTACTGTGCAACAGATGCTGAGTTGGTTGTACCAACCCTCACAGAAAAACTGCGACCACTGAGAAACTCTTTAAGAAAGCGTGGAAGGCGACCCCGCAGGCCATATAAATGGAGTTGCTGCAGGATGCCATATTGCCATGTAGTGTCATACGTTTTCTCTAAATCAAAGAATACACAGATAACGTGTTGATGTCGTGCAAAAGCCTCACATGCAGCAGCTTCCATCTTGACCAGAGCATCTGTAGTGGAATGGTGTTTATGGAAGCCAGACTGGGACGGAGACAGAAAATCACCCCGTTCCAAGAAGTATACCAGTCTGACATTCATCATCTTCTCAAATAGTTTCCAGAGGCAGGAGGTCAAGGCAATTGGTTGGTAATTGAGGGCAACACCTGAGTCCTTGCTCGGATTGAGGAAAGGAAGGATGGTAGCAACCCTCCACCCAGAAGGGAAGACACCCTCCAGCCAGATTCTGTTATATAAAGCTAAAAGAAATGAGATCGCTTCCTCACCCAGGTGTCCCAACATTGCATATGGGATGTTGTCTGACTCAGGAGAAGTGTCGCCACAGAGAGAGAGATCAGAATGCAGGTCTCTCAGGGTGAATATATGGTTATAACTTTCATTCTCGTTCCCTGAGAAATCCAGGACAGTGCGCTCCTTGGCTCTTAACTCATGCCTGACAGCCAGAGGTCGAGAGTCACGGCTGGAGACTCTTGCAAAAGCCTCCGCCATGGTATTGGCCACTGTCAAATCATCCATGATCTTAATTCCATTGACCTTAAGTACAGGTGGAGAACTAGAAGAAAACTTCCCCGCCATCTTACGGACTCTCCTGAACACTTGGGTGATTGGAGTTTTAGTATTAATTGAAGACACATAGGCCTTCCAAGATGCACGTCGTGCCTCTTTTTAAACTCGTTTTGCCCGAGCCCTTGCCCTTCGGAAGTCCTCTAAAAGAGTTGGGTCCCCATGATTGCGACGAAGGCGAGAGAAAGCAGCGCGCTTCTCCCGCACAGCAGTGGTGCAGACTGGTGACCACAAAGGGACAGGTCGTTTGGGAAAGTAGCCAGAAGTTTTTGGGATAGAGTTAAAAGCCGCAGAGTGGAGCATATCAGTGAAATATGTTACAGCCTCGTCAGAGCTACCAAAATCGGTTACAGAAGAGATCGAAGAAGTTAGCTATCTAAAAAACTGCAAATCAGCCTTCTCTAATTTCCACCTAGGAAGACGAGACTGTGGTTCATACCTGTTACTTTCTAAAAGTATAGGGAAATGGTCACTGCCATATAAATCAGGCAACACTCTCCAAATAAAATCCAACAGAGCACTGGGTGAGCAAAGGGAAATGTCAATGGTGGTAAAAGTCCCAGTAGGGCTTTTAAAATGTGTCACATCTACCGTATTTAAAACACCTAATCCCTCATCTTCAATAAAAGAAGCCAATAAAACACCCGTGGGATTGACCGAACTGTCACCCCACAGAGGATGAGGATCATTAAAATCACCCAATGAAATAAAGGGAGAAGGAAAGTCCCGTACAAGACGGTTGAGATCACCTCTCTCAACTGTAACACAGAGAGGGAGAAAGGTATAGACTGCACACTGTGTAGGGGCGGTCCATAAAATCCTTAACTGTAAGCGGAGTGTCAAGCTCCAGGCCCGTGCATGGAATATCTGAGCGAACTAGGATGGCAGTGCCACCATGGTGACCCTGCCCTTCAAATGAATTGGAATAAAATGCAGAGTATGCTGGAGGACCCGCAGGAATGTAGTCCCCAAGCATTGTCTCTTGGAGAGAAACACATGCAGGAGAGAAGCTAGAGAGAAGAACGTGCAGTTCCTCCCAAGAAGCACGCAAGCCACGGCAATTCCACTGAAGGACCTTGAGCTGCTGAGCAGCGTTACTTTAGTACTGATTTTTTGGGAAGCCTCATGGAGGTACTTCCCACTACCACCTCGACCTGAGGGTTTACTCAAATGATAAGATTTGTCTAATTCTGGGCCACTAGAAGAAGTGCGAACCCGAGGAGTTTTACTTGGGGCAGTAATTTGGACCCGTAGACGAGTCCCTTAAGCATCTGATATGTTAGAAGAAGATGAAGGTATATGAGCAAGGATATTCTTTGAAACAATTACATTGGCATTGTCCTGTACAGCAGTGGTATCACTGACACAGGCAGATACATCAACATCCTTAATACAGGTGGAAGAATCACTCCGCTGCTCAAGCGGAAGAGAAACTGAATCTTTTGAAGTCACAACATCCATGGCATCCACATTAACTTCACGCCCCTTTGATGATCCCGAAGGAAGCTTGCGAGAAGGAACTTCTGTTGAATCGAGAGATTCATCAGAGCCACGAAAATGCTTCTGGTGAAATTGAGAGGAAACTATGGATGAGTCCACAGAGATGGTTGCCTTACAAAGAGGAACATCTATAGAGTCAAGTGCCTGAGAGGAACCACGAAGGCGTCTCTGTAGCAGTTTAGGTGACTTAATTAAGTTTCCTTTTTGGAGAGCGTGTGGCAGCATGAACCTCTACCACATGGACACCTTTAGCTACAATCTGAGAATTGTCATCAGTTGAATGGTCACCAGAATGAGTGTCTGATAAAGTTTCCAAGACAGAGAAGCTATTATGTACAGTGCTGGTGGTTGAAATTAGCGCGGTAGCGAAGATGTCAACAGACCTACAAATAAAACGGACGAAAACAATTGTAAGGTAACACTCACCAACAATAAGTACATTGTTATTGTGAGTGTATGTGTGTGTGTGTGTTTTAAATCATGCATACAATATTTATAAGTACAGTACATTGTTAGTTTTTTTTTTTTTTTTATGAAGTTAAAAAGTCTGTTTTGCAACAACACACAATTTTACTCCACCCTCTTAAAACGGCCGTGGGAAAACTGATGTATGGTAACCGCCAGCCAGCCTATGAGAGAACCAAGGAGAGCTGCCAATTATCATTTTTACCCCGTACTTCGCCAATATTCTGGGGTTTCTGGCGGGAAATGAAGCGAGGACAGACATGACCTGTTAGTGGCGCGGACCCTCTACCGTGCCAATTTCAACCACCAGCACTGTAGTGTAACCTTAGAAACGCTCTCACTAGAGCAAAAAGCAGCTGCTTCATGTGAGGGTTGAGAGCGTGTTGCAACCGATTTAGGGCGAAGGGAGGAGGCATATGTCTTCACACCACCATACTTCTGTCACCTGAAGTTGAGTTGCCATCTGGCACTACCAATGCTAATGAATTGGGTATTAGCCAAGTGGAGGGTATCCTACTCAAGGAGGTACATCTTACATTGGCGAGAACGCAAGGGGTGAGCATCTCTGCAATAAAAACAGTAACTCTCTGACCGACACTCAGAAGTAAGATGTGATTCAAGAGCAGAACTATTACCACACCGGGAATGGTTGTTGCAGTTCCTCCTCCCATGACCAAACTCATAACAACAGAAACACTGTAGGGGACGCTCAACTAAAGGCTTCACCTCAAAAGAGGTGGGATTAATGTTAATGCGATCTGGGATATGCGAGCCATATAAAGTGAGGATGATCATATTTTTACTGCCTTTCATCTTTGGTACTCGTTGGACACTGTCTCGGCACATAGCGAGAATGTCCTCTTCAGAGAATTCATACAGGTCCTCATTATATATACGCCCCTTGCTATAATTAAATGTTCGATGTGATTTAATAGATTCAAACATGCTATCAGAAGGACAGGGGAGATTGAGGAGCATCATGGCCTGTGTAACATCTTTGGCTCCGATTAAAATGCCTTTTCCCTATTTCTTTATGTGGCCCATTGGTAATAATCCAATTTCTTTCTCCAGACACTGGGAAGCATGGATAAGGTTACCACGTCCCTCCCTGTAGTAAACCACTAACCAAAATGGTGTAGGAACCTGACGTTCCTTAGGGACATTCTCTACAGAGTCATCAAAGATGTTAGGGCAGTAGTCATTTTCACTGACAACTACATTGGTGGACCGCATCATCTGAACTTTACAGTGAGTATCCCCCACAGTCAGAGAATCTTTTGCCTCAAATGCTGCTTTGGCAGCAGCATTTGTATTGAAAGTAATATAGCACCGATTAGACCTACAATCACTGTCAAATGTGATTCGGATACGAAGAACTACTCCAAAACACTTAAAAATGGAGTGGATAGCGCCATAGGAAAGGGATGCAAGTACATTCGTTAACATTAACGTGTCAAAATCGCTAACAGGGTTCGTCGACACAACACCCGACCTGCTAGGTCTACTCTTATTTGCAGCTTTCTGCATACTACCACGACCAGAGAGTGACGTCTCGAGGGCCTGGTCGACCACCGCTCGAGGAAAATAATAAGTTTTTTGGTTATCCATATGTCATTGTTATTATTAAAATGGCCCCAGGAGCCAAGAGCTAATACCTACCGGGCTGATGAGGGGACCGAGCGCTGGTCGCCGTGGGCGGGGTACCTCTTTCCCCACGGGGCTACTCGTTTTAAAAAGCAGCCCCAATGGCTCGAAAGTTTGCCCACGACGGTGCTGAGAACCCCTTCCCCAACATCTCCCTGCCCAGACACCCAACCATCTAACATAGGACGGCCCCTAGAGGGCAGTCCCTCTGGAGGGCAGCACTGTTGGCCCGTACTGGCAGCCAAATGCATGGGAACCATTTAGTCTGGTCTCTTACTGGCGACCTTACTAGCATGGGAAGCCCTCTCTCGCCGAAATCGGGGCAGAGCAGGGGCCGGAGCCCCCTCTAGTCTAGCTCGCCAGGTCTCAGAGACATGCAAGCCCCCCACAACGTCAAGGCAGTTCCCGTTGGGGGGAGGAAATTAAAGGAAATCTCAATTGGAGGTGGGTCGGGAAGACTCCAGACAAAAACAATACGGTTAATGAGGGAACCATCCTGGAGAAAACGATGGGCAGAGTACACACCAGGCAAGTTTCAGGTCAACATCAATAGGAAAATGGGTAAAGGTGTAGCTGGGGAACTTACGACGCCTCTCGGGTGAGTCGTGAGGAATGAGAGGCAGAGACAAAAATTCACCTTCCTTGACTCTATATCAATGATATCCAGATGCTCTCTAGAGATGTGTACAACCCGGGAGGTGTCAGAAGCTATTTTGACTTCAGCCAGTTCAAGCTGCTGTTGGAAAGCAAGCCAACCAAAAATGGATATCAGACAACCATCTACAATCCGTAGATGGGTTCCCAGAGAAGGAGAGCTTGACATAGGCATCTCTCGAGGCAAAAGCAGGAAGGTTAGACGAAGGCCAGAAGTGGATATATGGGGAAGAAACACCAGGGTAAGGCAGAGAAGGTACGTCGTCCACATCTGAAGCACCCTTCGCAGTCTTGGCAACCAGAGGCAAACAGTCCACACCATCGGAAGCCCCTGGGAAGTCGGACGAGGCGTCAACGGGTCGCTTGGTAGATATAGTGGAGGTGGACGGCTGCAACCCTAGCTGCGGAGTGACCGAGGAGAGAGGGGGAGGGCTGCGTGAAGGCAGCTCAGGCCAGTGATCCTCAACAGGATTCTCTTCGTCCTCCGACATAGGCAAGTTGGCCTCCAAGCAGGAAGCCGCATCCGAATCCATGCTCTCCATCAGGCCAGGCAAGGCCTCGATGGGAAGCGAACAACTGAACACGCAATCAGCCAGGAACATACACTCACACACACGCACACAGAACCACAACAAAACAAAGCTCAAGAACACAAGAGAACAGGCAAACAACACCACGAACATCACAGAAACAACAACACATGCAGAGCACCAAGGTTGGAGCGAGACTGGAACAAGCCTGTATCTGAAGGCAAAAACCGACATATTGTTGTTGCTCAGCTGCCTAACAAGCGGCCCCAAAACAGCTCCCGAGCAGAGTTGCTTTGGGATGGTTTCAGCGGTTGCCGATTGGCGCGGCTTCGTATCCATTGGAGCGACAAAAACAGTACAGGGTGATTTTGCTTGGTTTCACCCAAGTGATCTTCGTGTCGGCATTAGCTTTAACACTCACGGAATAATTGTGAACCACGAGTTACGTCTCAACAAGTAACCCAACCCTTCTTTAGGGCTGGTGCTACCACTAACTGATCTTCACTGATACTGACTTCTATGCTACACATTGACCCTGTTGCTAAGGCCCGTAGTTTAAAAATAATTAAGGGCCCTTACTGGAACTCAATGAATCCTCCGAAATAATCCAGGCCACAGAACCCTTAAGTATTTCTAATAGGGAATCTGTTGCCCGGAGTAGTTTGGAGAATTCCTTGTGCTCCAGTAAGGATCCTTACATTTTTTTAAACTACGGGCCCAACTCCTAAATCCAAACCTCACAGACAATTCACATACCAACAAAAACATTATACGAACAACTCGTTATCTGAAGCTTCACTAAGTTCATATGCCCATACACACATTTATAATACTCCATAAATTAAAACAGAGTACCTAAAGCATCTTAAATATAACTAAAATGCTCCAAAACGCAATGACTCTTTACAAATCAACAAAGGTAATTTAGGAAAATTCTATATTATTACTATTAAAGTGTCAAAACTAATAGTTGCTTCAAATATGAGTTTGGCCATTGCAGCAGTGTTGAACACTGAATTCGTAACCTCCTCCTCAGTTGCTGTTGATACGCGAGTTTTATGGAGGAAAATGTGAGGTTTAGACGAGATGTTTTGGTCCGCATAAGGAATGATGCTGAAAATTATAAAGAGTGAGTTAGGCAATAGTCCTGATGTTCTTTGTCATTAGCACCAATGTATGGGCCGATTAAATATATATTTTTTGTAATATGTGTTTGGGGTGTAATGCGTCTGTTATTATAAAGAAAGTAAGTGGGTATTGAATCTTTGACAGTATGCTGGAATAATCTCGGTATGGATGAGACACCAAAAATATCAGGTACAGCTTTTGTAGTAGGTACAGTCACTCATAAAAATTAAGACCCCCACAGGCCAGTCATCTTCTTATACTTGTGATATCGGTTCTGGCAACAGTGTACGTGACGTCAGTGATGGCGCTTGAGAGATGAAGTTGATTTGCTCGACACATTTGTAACTAATGGTAGATAAGACGAAGCATGAGTTGGGATAATGTTTCGAGCAAACCAACCTTCCTCCAAACACAACCCACACCACACCACATCTGACGTTCACACTCCCGTGAGGCCCACCCAGCGCTGTCAATGTTGGCCGAGATAACCCCGAAACACTAGTTGTGAGCTCTGCTCGCTCGAACCATTCACTGGTGGGATTTTAGGAGGGTAGGGGGGGTGTCTATACAAGAGAGATGAGAAATTATTCTTGGGGAGGTGAAAAATGTGTGGAAGCCCAGTTATCAATTATTTATATACCGACATTCGTGTCAATTATTAAGATCATTAAATGTAAGATTAACTTTTTCATATTATGATGTAACACAAAAACAACTGAGGTAATATTATTGTATACTTTTTTCGCATAATATTCAATGGTTATCATCAAGCACTAAACGCTGAAAAATACTTACACAATAACTGAATAAGAATCATGAACCAGAATGCTATTTATTAAATGAAGCAAATGTGAATACCTTTATATTACATGTGTCAAGTGTTGATACCACTAACACACACTTCCATTTCCCCCGTATCTACCTAACAGTTTATAATCGTGTCAAATATCAAGGCTCTCTTTATCCCTCACGTGATAGCAACCTTGTAATATTCTGAATACTTTTAATAATAGCCTGTTGTATTGAAATATTGGAATTTGCCTATGAAACCCTTTTTTTGTCATTTGTCTCTTGGTAGCAAAAATTATTATTTGGTCTGTATCTCTCTTCTCCGTGTGTATCTCTCTTTTCTGTGTGCATGTAATATACTTATATAATTATATAAGACAGTACACACACACATAACATAATAATGTTGGTGACAGAGGTTTTATTGGTCATATCTGTCATGAGTTGCGAGAGAACTATATTCATAATTATTTAAACATTGTAATAGTTCCATCAAGTAATGCATGGGATGCACAGTTGAGGTTTCATCAGACATGTTAATAGAGAAGCTGGCAACTCTTTTCAACATTTCTTAAAATTAAACTTTATTGAAGGCGTGTTAAGGTCTGAAATCCTGTGTTTCCCATCATACAACACCTTCCCAATACTCACACCGTTGTATTTGATGCCGTATTGGTCTTTACTGTCTTCTGCTACAAGGTTGATATTAGTGTGAATTTCCATATACACCTTGCCTCGTGAACTGACTGACTGCACCACCTTACACATCTTCAAGTCATCAGGACTGCCAACATGTTGGAGAGGGAATATTTCCACACTCAGTCTTCAATACCCTTACCAGTTTAATGGTTTTCAACCAACTCATAATCCTCTTGGAGTATCAAAACTAATTTGGGCTAACGAGACTAGAGTCAACGTCAATCTCTAATTAATGCAAAAAAAAAAAAAAAAAAAACAGTTGACAAGCCTGTGGGTGCCAGACGCAATCTCTCTGGCCTCTGCTCACATGTATTATCTGCCAAAATAAAAAAAAATCGCTACCTAGAAACAGATGAAATACTGAGGGATTTATAGTAAATTATCAAACAGCACGTGTTCACTATATTCAATACAACGAGCTATTATTAAAAGTATTCAGAATATTATAAGGTTGCTATCACGTGAGGGATAATGAGAGCCTTGATATTTGACACGATTATAAACTGTTAGGTAGATACGGGGGAAATGGAAGTGTGTGTTAGTGGTATCAACACTTGACACATGTAATATAAAGGTATTCACATTTGCTTCATTTAATAAATAGCATTCTGGTTCATGATTCTTATTCAGTTATTGTGTAAGTATTTTTCAGCGTTTAGTGCATGATAATAACCATTAAATATTATACGAAAAAAGTATACAATAATCTTACCTCAGTTGTTTTTGTGTTACATCATAATATGAAAAAGTTAATCTTACCTTTAATTATGTTAATAATTGACACGAATATCGGTATATAAATTATTGATAGCCGGGTGTATTTTCGTACTTTTATTAAAGCTTCCACTCATTTTTCACCTCCCCAAGAATAATTTCTCACCTCTCTTGTTTAGACACCTTCCCTACCCTCCTCAAATCCCTCCTTACTTCTCCCTCCCACCAGTGAATGGTTCGAGCGAGCAGAACTCAAAACTAGTGTTTCGGGGTTATCTCGGCCAACGTTGACAACGCTGGGTGGGCCTCACGGAAGTGTGACCAGCTGTACAGTCATGGTCAAAAGTCCTGCAACCTGGTGAATAAAAGCGAGCCATTTGATTGAATCTTATGAACCAATATTGCAAGACCAGCATCAATAGTTTCGGGTCATTTTTCGAAGACATCTCACTGGAAGGTGTTGCAGGACTATTGACCATGATTGTACAATGTTACCAGAAGCGACATCACACCACTTAAAAGGTGTCTTGCCTGGGAGTGTCTTTACTTTTATGAGTGACTGTACTTCCCTGTTCGGCTGGTGACTGCAGCCCCATCCATTATCTAGTAAGAAGTGATTTTCTGAAAATAGACTCTTAAAAACTTACCAGCAACAGTGTTTACATAGATATACACAATAATACTCGTATTATCTGGGGAGCGTTGTGAGCAGATGGGTGGAGAGAACTGGTAACCATTGAGGCCCGCCCAACCAATCACTTGTTATATAAGTAAGAAGCAGATGGTAGTAACCACCACTCTCGCCTTCTCTATTCAGTTGATCGCCTCACCTCAGGTCTCTATTGGTATGTAAAATGTTACTCCAGTTTCATCAATAAGTGCACCATGTAGTTAATGTAGGGCAAGCATTTTTTGAGTTTCATTCTCTCTCTTACCCTGTAAGATAACCGTATCATTGAAAATCCTTCCGTAACATACCCTCCTCTTTATCCTCTTCCTAATTTTGACGATTCGTGGCCTGACAACTGAAAACCAACGTCGTCGTACGTTTGCTGATGATTTCAATATCCAATCATTTGGCAATTCGACTACAGAATGCTAGTGTCGGTTAACTTTGTCCTATCTTAAGAGAAGGGTAATGGATTACAATAAATGAATATTTTTATTTCTCAGCATTATATATATATATATATATATATATATATATATATATATATATATATATATATATATATATATATATATATATATATATATATATATATATATATATATATATATATATATATATATATATATATATATACATATGTAATACATAATATATAACTGCTGTCAATTATATGATTGTGGATATAAACTCCTTTTATACATTATAATTCATTATACATTACTGACGAAAGTGAAACCTTACATAAAGAGACATGATACCAATATGACGCAAAGCCTTCCACCAGAATCTCTGGAGGCAACTACCGGGTGCTCGTACACGTACAGTCACCGACAAAAGCGACAATAGGAGGAAGGAAGTGGGTGAGAGGAGGCAGAGTTGGTTTTAAATTAATTATATGAAAATGATCATAGTATGGAAACAATAGCTTGTAATTTTGGTTCAGTGTATCTCAAGGCGAGGGACGACGCTATGGTCGGCGACTGTACAGTACAGCTGGCCACACTTCTGCGTAGGTCACAACAGCGATGTCAAAGCTGGCCGAGATAGTAACCCCGGAACACTAGTCGTTATCTCCACTCAAACCATTCACTGATGGGAGGGAATGGTCAGTACGGGATTTTAAGGAGGAGAAGGTGGATTTTAGGAGAGTAGGGGATACCTACAGTATACACGAGAGGTGAGTGACAACTTGGAAGGCAGATGAGTGGTGGAAATCCTAAAACGAAAATAATCCCGGTAAGCAAACCTTAAGTAAGAAGTGGTGGTATCTGGAGCAACTGATTACACGAAACTATTCTAAACAACAGGCCACCATTATTATTGCTAATCTGCCTGAGCTGGTTCTGCCTCCTGGCATTCTTTATAGGAATCAAGGCACTCCAATGTACATTTCGCAAATGTATACTATTCCCTAAATATTTTGATATTTGAGTCAGTTTTAAACACCATTATTGGTTAAATTACTTATTTACACTAATATGATACAACACATAGACATAACCGAAGCAACAATGTTGTATCTAAACTCTGTGTAATACAGGCACAATAACTGCTCGAGAATCGTGAACCAGAATGCTGTTAATTAATGTCTAGCGTTACCGAACAGTCTACAAATAAAGTGTTAGATATAAAGGGCCGTATACACAACACTTTTCAATGCTGACAAATAGGTGTTAAGAGTAACAATTTCATGTTAAGACATTTAGCTGTTAAGCTGTTAACAGCTAACACTGTATACACGACATATATTATACCCTTAAAAGTACTGTTTAGGCTGCAGTGCTCGGGAAGAACTTTTATCCTCTTAACAAATATCTGTTAGTCGAGACGATAATAATGCAAGTGCCGCCTAAAGTTGAATTGAATCCTTTTTCTCAGGGAGAAACTTACTAATAATCACTCTAAAGAGGAACCACCGACCAATCCTGGGGAGTCTGTGTTGATAAATTGGCAATGTAGATGCTCATATGCCATGGTTTCGATGCAACCCTCACAGTAGTCCCATATTATTATTATTATTATTAAAATAGACCAGAGACACAAAGCTGGGAGAGAATGCAAGCATTCTATCAATCCGAAGACCCCAGCCCCATGAATCACTCATTGTTACTGCGGTGTTTTAACTCCTTTGTGTTGCCTCTGATGGAATACGGTTCTCCAATAGGGTGTTCAGCAGCTGACTGCCATCTCAAGCTGCTGGATAGGATTGTTTCTAATGCTAATTTTCTTACCGGCGGTTCACTTGATTGTAATCTGAGTCACCGTCGTCGTGTTGCATCATTGTGCATGCACTTCAAGATCAGAAGTAATGTGCTGCATCCTCTTAACTCGTCTCTGTATGTTCCAGCTCGTGTCACTCGTGGTGCATTGGCCTCCCATAGGTTTGCTTACGTATTGCCGCGCTGTAGGACCTGTCGTACAGTCGATCCTTTGTCCCTAGGTCGGTGTCTCTGTTGAATGGCCTTTGTGAATCTGTCTTTGATGGTGTAGGACTGGCTGGCTTCAAGAGTAGGGCTAATATGTTTTTATTAAGCTAACTGCTCATCTTTCTTTTTCTAAGCTGTCTTCTTTTCTTCAGGTTGATTCACAGAGGGAAGAGCTTGGTGCTGTATAAGCTCCATATAACACTGCCGAGATAGTAACCCCGGAACACTAGTCGTTATCTCCACTCAAACCATTCACTGATGGGAGGGAATGGTCAGTACGGGATTTTAAGGAGGAGAAGGTGGATTTTAGGAGAGTAGGGGATACCTACAGTATACACGAGAGGTGAGTGACAACTTGGAAGGCAGATGAGTGGTGGAAATCCTAAAACGAAAATAATCCCGGTAAGCAAACCTTAAGTAAGAAGTGGTGGTATCTGGAGCAACTGATTACACGAAACTATTCTAAACAACAGGCCACCATTATTATTGCTAATCTGCCTGAGCTGGTTCTGCCTCCTGGCATTCTTTATAGGAATCAAGGCACTCCAATGTACATTTCGCAAATGTATACTATTCCCTAAATATTTTGATATTTGAGTCAGTTTTAAACACCATTATTGGTTAAATTACTTATTTACACTAATATGATACAACACATAGACATAACCGAAGCAACAATGTTGTATCTAAACTCTGTGTAATACAGGCACAATAACTGCTCGAGAATCGTGAACCAGAATGCTGTTAATTAATGTCTAGCGTTACCGAACAGTCTACAAATAAAGTGTTAGATATAAAGGGCCGTATACACAACACTTTTCAATGCTGACAAATAGGTGTTAAGAGTAACAATTTCATGTTAAGACATTTAGCTGTTAAGCTGTTAACAGCTAACACTGTATACACGACATATATTATACCCTTAAAAGTACTGTTTAGGCTGCAGTGCTCGGGAAGAACTTTTATCCTCTTAACAAATATCTGTTAGTCGAGACGATAATAATGCAAGTGCCGCCTAAAGTTGAATTGAATCCTTTTTCTCAGGGAGAAACTTACTAATAATCACTCTAAAGAGGAACCACCGACCAATCCTGGGGAGTCTGTGTTGATAAATTGGCAATGTAGATGCTCATATGCCATGGTTTCGATGCAACCCTCACAGTAGTCCCATATTATTATTATTATTATTAAAATAGACCAGAGACACAAAGCTGGGAGAGAATGCAAGCATTCTATCAATCCGAAGACCCCAGCCCCATGAATCACTCATTGTTACTGCGGTGTTTTAACTCCTTTGTGTTGCCTCTGATGGAATACGGTTCTCCAATAGGGTGTTCAGCAGCTGACTGCCATCTCAAGCTGCTGGATAGGATTGTTTCTAATGCTAATTTTCTTACCGGCGGTTCACTTGATTGTAATCTGAGTCACCGTCGTCGTGTTGCATCATTGTGCATGCACTTCAAGATCAGAAGTAATGTGCTGCATCCTCTTAACTCGTCTCTGTATGTTCCAGCTCGTGTCACTCGTGGTGCATTGGCCTCCCATAGGTTTGCTTACGTATTGCCGCGCTGTAGGACCTGTCGTACAGTCGATCCTTTGTCCCTAGGTCGGTGTCTCTGTTGAATGGCCTTTGTGAATCTGTCTTTGATGGTGTAGGACTGGCTGGCTTCAAGAGTAGGGCTAATATGTTTTTATTAAGCTAACTGCTCATCTTTCTTTTTCTAAGCTGTCTTCTTTTCTTCAGGTTGATTCACAGAGGGAAGAGCTTGGTGCTGTATAAGCTCCATATAACACTGCCATTTTTTCCCCAACTAGTTGTGGAAGATGGTGGCTTAAACTTCGCTGAATTAAACAAAATCACGATGAAAAATAATATAAGAAATAATCGACCATTCATTTTCGTACTGCTCAGTGAAAGAAAACATCATTAAGAGGTGAATTTGAAATAGAAAATATGACAGTGCTTAGCGAGATAGACCTTTTAGCGCAAAGGTGAAGGAAATTGAGGGCAGAA
The DNA here is from genome assembly GCA_033782935.1 of Petrolisthes cinctipes. NCBI lineage: Eukaryota > Metazoa > Arthropoda > Malacostraca > Decapoda > Porcellanidae > Petrolisthes > Petrolisthes cinctipes. The sequence continues at coordinate 968,085 of JAWQEG010000199.1, forward strand.
TACCAAGCTCTCGGGAAAAAAAGAGGTAAAGAAGAAGAATTGGAGAGCAGAAAAAGGGGGATTCGGGTATAGAATACCTTCTGCTTCACACAATATACCGCGCGACTGCACCTCATAGCAAACCTGAGCCACGTGGATTATCTGTTCCCTCAAAATATGATATCTTGGCTATTAAATGGTGAGATTGGTGTGGATCTTTCATTATTTTCATTATATTTGCATATATTTGAAAAGCAAATTACAATCTTGCCATGAATCCGTGCTAAATTATTGAACACAAAATATCATAGCTATATATATATATATATATATATATATATATATATATATATATATATATATATATATATATATATATACATGCTAGGTATACTTTTGGAATCAGCTGAAAGTATTACATCTGTTATATATTATATAAGCAACTGACTTTTCAATATTTTCAAAATCATCAGTTGAGTGGGCACACAATCACAATTACGTAAAACCTTACCAATCTTACTTATCCATACGCTAACTGGGTAGCCAACGTTGAGACCCAAACTCAGTAGTGGTCAAAAGGTTGGAAAGTGGTCACTTTCAAACAAGTCTAGTAACACTATCCAGACAAAGTCCAAAGAAGCATCCACAGAGCATAAAGTCAGGTCAATGGCAATAAAAGCACTATGTCTGGCAATGGAAATATGTAACCTGTGTTTAACCCATCAACAGAAATAGAGACGACAAGTACAAACTAAGTTGTTAAGATCTACTCTCTCTAATATGGCACTCGGAGGGAGGTAAAGTGTGCATATTGTATAATGACGGCATCACTATTTTTGAACAGCGACAGCTTGTAACGGGATGTTAATTAAGAATTAAAAGTCTGAATGGAAGGTCTTGACGGAGGATGACAGCAGCACCCTCACTGCGTCCCTGATCAGAATAATGAGGAGGATCAAAATAAAAGACTTGGTAACCAGAAGGATTAGAAGAACCAGCATCACCGACCATTGTCGCCTGCAGACAGACACACACTGGCGAAATTTCACCAGAAGCTGGCGCAGTTCCTTCCTGGTATCATGTAGACCCCGACAATTCCCTTGAATTATAGATGCCATAGTCTTATCTTTTCTTATGTCCATCATCAGCATTTTAACCATTAGAAATATTGACGGGTTTCCTTGTAACTGGTTGAGGATTAGGATTCGTTTCTGGTTTGTTAGTCATAGATGAGGGTAGAAATAGTCTGGCAAGTCTTTTTTTTCTTTCTTCTTCTGTGGAGCGGGAGGCATTTTCGGGAAGTCCGGAGGACTACCTACCATCACCTCTTACTGATGGGCCAAAATCTCAGTGGTTGGAAGGAGAATGACGCTTGGATTATAACGATAAAACCAACCATGGGATAATCTTTGAAATAGCTTCATTCTCTTTCCCAGCTCATTTTACTCTATATGAATTCATCCTAACCTGACCTAACCTTACCTAACCTAACCTAAACTAAACTGAACCTAACCTAACCAAATCAAGCACTGGCACATACCCGTATAAAGTTCACGAATATGCGAGCGGTAGAGGGTGGGGGACAAGGACCATGTGTTGCCTTGTCAGTGCACCCAATTTTACCATGATCTCGAGAGGGAAAGTTTTTTTTTTTTTGGGGGGGGGTGGATGGGAGGGGGGGTGAAGATGCTCATCAACTGCCTGAGCAGCTCTGATTTTATCGACAGGTTGTACTGTCAGTGCATCCATATCTCCATTCTACCCTTGACCAGAGGTTGTGGTCTCAACAGCATATAAACCATTGTTGGTATGCCCTCAGTTTCCAAACTTTCTACTAAGCCACAGCGATGCTTGCTGTGTACAAGAGAGACCACCGGTTGTGTGGATTTGTCAGAACAAGGTGATGCATCGACATGGACGTGTGTCACCACCCCATTGGATTTAGGGGAGACATTCAGGTCTGGGAGAGATGTTATTTTCTGAGTAAATTGAATATGCTAGGTTAATTATTCTGGTCGCTAGAGCCTTAATTAACAGAACAACAAACAATTTGAGAAATAGACTGACAGACCTGACAGAAATTATTATATACCTAACCTGCTAACACGGGCGGTAATAATGCTGAACAACTTAACTATCTTACCGCAAGCTTCGTCTTCTGCACTGCCTTCACCTAGGTCATTAACTCCTTTGCCCCCTTTTCCTAGACATCTGTGAAATTAGCTTGAAGGCTGATTCGTGTTCACAATAATGGGAAAAAGTTGACTATCCAAATATTTTTCGAGCATGTATACGCGAACCAATCTACATCTGCCATATTTACTTTATCTCGCTCCTAGGTGGCTCAGGCAGAACTTTTGCCAGCTGTACACTGTTCTGTCCTGATCCGAAGCACAACATGAATCTATACCAACCTCGCATCCCACTCCTTCCGAAGCATCGTTGATTCATATTTTGTCTAGAATCAGGACAGAGTTATTGATCCTCCAGTGTACAAGTTGAGGCTTCACGTTAAAGCATCGCAAATCAGGGTTGTTAACCCAGGAGTGTCAAGGTTCGAATCCTGCCACTATGGGGTTCTTGTGCATCATAGCCTTTCTGACGTAGCGTTGTAGAGTAAATCAGTACAGATGGGGAGTTAGCTTCATATGAAATGAGTTCGACAATATTATGGGACCAATTGGAGTCGGCATTAAAGCCACCAAGGCTCAAACGTTTCGTAACTTAGGGCAGCCACGCCGCCCTACCTGACTTAGGGAGTCCTAAGATAGGAACAGGTTAGGACATCCTTTTTCATGCCCTAAGTTGGTATACTAAAAAAAAAATTTAGGGCGTCCTATCCTGTTCCTAAGTAGTTTGGGAGTCCTAAATCTTTCCGGGTGCCCTATGTCGTTCAGCCAATCAGGGTGGCGCTTTCAAGTGACTCTGACTTACTCCAGCCAATCAAAAGCAAGCTCGATCAGCTGACAAAAGTAAACACGAAACAAAACACAACATTATGCGTATGAGTGGTAGAAATGCGTGTCGAAACTGTGGAGAGGAAGAAAGTGGAGAGTAAGAGAGTAGTATCTACTACGAAATAAGTGCCACCGCCATCATGATTCATGACAGACAACAGTATGACATTATTAAAAGTAATTAACAATGTTAGAAATTTCTATTCAATCATGTCTACTTGTGTCACATCACATAATTCACTGCTAAATGTAATAATTATTGAGGATTATGTAATGTAAGATAAGACATTACCCATAGCAGGTAGATAGTGTACGGTAGGTTAGGTCTGTTTAAATATGCATATTTTTAGTCTCATTGGTGTTTTAGTATAATTTACTATTTTGAGTAATAGTATTCCTAATGAAAATCTGGCAAAACGAAACTAAAATGTAAAAAATATAACATACAACATTACTGTAAAAATATTAGTTGGTATCAGTAAATGAACAATTTCCTACAAGTTATCTTTAACCTTATTCCTCAATGGCGACTACAACACAAATAACCAAGCCAAATCTTACCAATAAACTAGTGTTAAAATGAATCCCCTAAATCAAACCAAACAGAAGTTGGGCAAAATGACAGAGTGTGTAAAAAATTTTGGGTGTTTCTGAAGAAAGGGTCAACCTACTTTCAGATGTTGCATCAGTTCTAAGTAGGTTTGTTAAGTGGAGTTAGGTTAGGTTAGGTCAAGGTTCTTCATGATAATTAGGTTAAGAAATTAATAGAACAACCAGAAATATGATGTAAAATTAATATTATTATTATTTGGGGGAGAAATAACAAATCAAGACTGAGCTAGGCCAGAAAGAACTTAGAACTTGTAGTTTCAAATAAGGAGACTGAGAGGAAGTATGAAGGAGAGGAGGGACAGTTAAAGGATTAAAAGGGAGTGGATTAGATTTGAAGTGGTGCCAGACCCCTTAAATGGCCGTTGGTTAGGTCTGAAGGGGGTGCCAGAACCCCTTAAGTACTGTCCATATCACCACAGACAATACTTCTCCTTTAGGGTCCAAATTGAAGAGCAATTGCTTAAACTAATGACTGGAAAAATAATTTTTTTATGCTGTGAATCCTTGAACTGTTTAGTATTTCTCATGCAACACATAAGTCTCCTAATTAACTGTGCTTACACTATTTACTCAATATTACTCGAGTAAGGTATGTGTGAGAATGGCACTATATTTTATTGTGCAACGAGCGATATGTTCTGTCATGGTCTTATTTTATTATTTCATTCTGAGGAAATCTAACCTATCTTCGTTGGTGATCATCACTGACAATGGAGTGGTTCCCTATACTATAAACTCTTTCTCAGTAGTCTCTCCAACAACAAAAAATAAATTTCAATAAAGCAGTAATTTCTTCCAGCTTATAAAGCCATAAAAACTATTAAACAAATTACTCAACAGAATGTAACGATGATTGTTGGAGGACCGGTACCAAGGTTGGCATTACGTGCTCTGCGAGCTCATATTGTATGGATGTGGTTGATTGGGATGTCGGCCAGGGAAATTTCCTTATTTACTGGCGCTAGTGTCTCCACCGTCTACCGTTGGCTTCATCGATGGAATAAGGAGGGAACACTTGAAGAGAGACCCAACAGAGGACAACCTCCTAAAAAAATTATACAAAGTAACCCTTTTAGAGATAAAAAAATTCTCACCTCGTCCACACCCCACCAGTATGTCCTGCGTGACTCGCTCTTATGGTTATGTCAAACGATTTGACTGCACATTCAGGCCACTGAGTCAAGGACATTTTATCGCGTAATACATGATACATTGTTGTTGCAAGTAAATAGTCTTCAACAGATGCCTAAGGAAAGAAATGGAGTACTGCAAATTGCACAAGAGCTGTAGAAAATTATGAGGATCAATATGTCAAAAGTGGTGTATTTTAATTTTATTAACTTTTTAGCTCTTTATGTGCTTTAGACATTTTTCTCCCCATGCGCTCCTGAAAAATAAAAGCTGCCATTGTTTAATGTTTTACTAATATTTTTTTTATATGCTATGGAAAGGGAGGATATCCTTACCTCCACTCCTCTCTGGACAAAGTCGACACTATTCCTCCATCTCGACCACGATCTGACTTACTTATCCCTATCATAAGAATCTCTTTAACCCCTTAAGGCTGATTGGCCACAATCGTAGCGGTGAAAAAAACTGTGCATTCGAGCTGATGAGCCACGATAGTGCACGGGCTATAAAATTCAGCATGGGCTATATACAGCCATGGCATTGGTACCACTGAAAAGGGCTGGGGCTGGATACTCAAAAGTATCCTAACTTAAGGCAGCCAAGCCACTCTATCTGACTTAAGGAGTCCTAAGATAGGAACAGGTTAGGACATCCTATCTCATGCCCTAAGTCGGTATACACAAAAAGCATTTTGGGCGCCTTATCCTGTTCCTAAGTAGTTAGGGCGTCCTAAGTCTTTCCGGGTGCCCGATGTCGTTCAGCCAATCTGGTGGCGTCCTTCCAGTGACTCTAGCCAATCAAAAAATAGCCGATCAGCTGACAGTTGTAAACATAGAAAATGTGTTGGATCACAGACTACCTTAGGCTATCCAAAACTCCTATGTAATACTCTTACTATTCACCATTCTGTTGAATAGGATTTAATAGACTTGTAGCCATGACTAATGACATGCCACCACCCGAAAGGAAATGAAGGGCAGTTAACTGTATTGAAAACCAACTCCTGATATTCATAAACCGGTCTATTTTACTTGGCTTACAGTATGAAATTATTGAAAGACATTAACCATGTTAGAAATGACTATTTTATCATGTCTACTTATGTCACATCACATGATTCACTGCGAAATGCAATAATTATTGAGAATTATGTAATGGAGGATAGAATATTGCCTGTAGCAGGTAGATAGTATACCGGTACGGTAGGTTAGGTTTGTTTAAAAGAGCCTATTTTTAGTTTCTCATTGGCAAAATGAAACTAACACAGCAACAAACAAATTCCTACAATGCAGTGATCATTAGCCTTATTCCTCAATGATGATTATACAGTATAACACAAATAACCAAGCCCAATATTACTAATAAACTAGTGTTAAAATGAATCCCCTGAATCAAACCAAACAAAAAAGATAATGTAAAAAATTATTGGTGTTTCTTTAGAACACAGTTCTTTTATCTTTGTTTCATGTATATTTCTGGTTCTATCCATTAAACGTCAAATTATTGTGAAGAATGAAACTTTAACCAGGCCTGACGTAACCCAATTTAACCTGACCAAATTTACTCCCAGATGTTGCACCAGTTCTAAATAAGTTTCTCAGGTAGGGTTGGGTTAGGTTAGGTCAGGGTTTTTTCCTCATGATAATTAGGAAAGAAATTAATAGAACAACCAGAAATATAATGTAATATTAATATTATTATTTCAGTAGTGGGGTAGGGGAGGAATATCATATCAAGACTGAGCTAGGCCAGAAAGAACTTGTAGTTTCAAATGAGGAGACTGAGAGGGAGCAAGAAGGAGAGGAGGATCAGTTTAGGGATTAAAAGGGAGTGGGTTAGATTTGAAGGAATGCCAGACCCCTTAAGTGGCCGGGGATAAGGTCTGAAGGGGTGCCAGAATCCCTTAAGTACTGTCCATATCACCGCAAACAATAACCCTCCTTTAGGTTCCAAAGTGAAGAGTTATTGCTTAAAACAATGACTGGGGAAAATAATTTATTATGTTGAATCCTTGGCTTACTATCTCTCATGCAACACATAAGGCACCTAATTACCTGTGCTTACACTACATACTCAATATTACTTGAGTATGTGTGAGAATGGCATGAGATTTTATTGTGCGACGAGTGATATAGGCTATATTATTTCATTCTAAGGAAATCTATACTATCTTCGTTGGTGATCATCACTGATTGATTGATTTTAATGCCATTAAGCGGCGCAACAGCTAGGGTTATCTACATCATTAATAAAATATTTACACACACCAAACAGGCTTCACCACCCCGAAAGGGATAGGTAGCATGATTTAATTAAAGAACATATGAACTAAAAGGCAGATTTATACAAAAAGAACCTGATTAACTCAAGTAAAATATATAAAAGATCAAAATTAAAAAAAAAACATTGAACTATCTAAAAAGCCATATATATAATAAAATTCACAAATGGTGGAGGAGGCCAGCCTCCTCCACATAGGAGAGGGTGTTCCCTCCCACACTACAAGCCTCCTCCTCGAACACCTGGGAGAGACTGTAAGAACCGTCACCCACCCGGTACTCAGAGAGGTGCCTACGATGAAGGTCCCCAAGGCTGGAACACTCGACAATAAGATGCCGCACTGTCAGAGGGACCAGACAATCATCACGGTAGGGAGGATGAGCCCTCTCCATTAAAAAGCCATGAGTCAATAGTGTGTGGCCAATGTGGAGACGGACAAGAGCCGTCTCCCACCGGCGGGACAGGCCACTGTTGCTCCACAAACCAAGGCACTGACAGATGTCGCGGAGCTTGTTAACCCCGATGGCATCCCATCTGTCCTGCCAGCAGGAACGAACGGTAGCATCTATGTAGGGTCGAAGGTCCACTGCAGGAACAGGATGATGCCGGGAATTGGAGACCACAGCCTTAGCCAGGGCGTCAGCCCGCTCATTCCCATCAACGCCCACATGGGCCGGGACCCAACAAAAAGTGACTTTGCGGCCACGACGACCCAGGAGGACAAGCCACTCAAGAATGGCCAACACCAGGGGATGGGTAGAGTTAAAATAGCACAAGGCCTGCAAGGCACTACAGGAATCGCTAAAAATAGTAAACGAAGGCTGAGGGAGAGTAAAAATCACTTGGAGGGCATATAAAATGGCCGAGAGCTCAGTAGTAAAAATGGACATGACAGAAGGGAGCCTGCCTCCACGGCAAAGGTCAGGAAAGACAACTCCAAAGCCAACTCCAGCATCAGACTTTGACCCATCAGTGTACACAGGGAGGGATTCCCTGTGAGTGAAGGCATGTTCTAAAAAGAGGGAACGAGCCACTGGAGGAGGAAGAAATTCCTTCTTGTCTGTAAAGCAGGTGCAGGGGAAAACTTCTGGAAGAAGCCATGGAGCCACCCTGGGGACCCTCACAGGACAAATCTGAAAGTCATCTATGCCCATCTCCTCCATAGCCTTTCTGACCCGGAAGCCAAAGGGCCATGGTGCACGAGAATGTAAAAGGTAGTACTGAGACATGATATCAGATGACACCGCCAAGCAAGGTAGGGTGTCAGGAAGTCGATGTAATCGATGCCAACAACGAACCATCAAGGACTGGCGACGGAGATCAAGAGGTGGCTCATTAGCGTCCACCAGGAGACTGGGGATTGGGGACGACCTGAAGGCTCCGGTCGCCAGACGTACTCCAGCATGATGAACAGGGTCTAAAACTCTGAGACGGGCATCGGTGGCAGAAGAGTACACCTCACACCCATAGTCGAGTTTTGACTTAATAACAACATGGTATAGGCGGAGGAGGGTGGCCCGATCAGCCCCCCAGGATGTATGGCTCAGGACCCTCAACAGGTTAAGAGCCTTGAGGCAAGAGACCTTAAGTGTACGTAAGTGGGGAACCCAAGTCAAACGTTTGTCAAAAAGGAGACCCAAAAAGCGAGTCTTCTTGACACATCGTATCCGATGACCATACATGAATAAGTCCGGATCCGGGTGGATGCCTCGGATGCGGCAGAAGTGCATAGCAACTGTCTTGGAAGGAGAAAATCGAAACCCATGAGAATCAGTCCAACGTGACACCCTGTCAAGGGCAAGCTGCATGCGCCGCTCCGCCACTGACATACGGGAAGCAGCAAACCAGACTGCTAGGTCGTCAACGTACATCGAGTTAGCTATACCGTCTGGAAGGGATGAGGCAATGGCATTAATTGCTACTGCAAACAATGTGACACTGAGGACGCTTCCCTGGGGGACGCCCTCCTCCTGTGCAACAGATGCTGAGTGGGTTGTACCAACCCTCACAGAAAAACTGCGACCACTGAGAAACTCCTTAAGAAAGCGTGGAAGGCGACCCCGCAGGCCATATAAATGGAGTTGCTGCAGGATGCCATATTGCCATGTAGTGTCATAGGCTTTCTCTAAATCAAAGAATACACAGACAAGGTGTTGATGTCGTGCAAAAGCCTCACATGCAGCAGCTTCCAACCTGACCAGAGCATCTGTAGTGGAACGGTATTTACGAAAGCCAGACTGGGACGGAGACAGAAAATCACCCCGTTCCAAGAAGTATACCAGTCTGACATTCACCATCTTTTCAAATAGTTGACAGAGACAGGAGGTCAAGGCAATTGGTCGATAATTGAGGGCAACACCAGAGTCCTTGCCCGGCTTGAGAAAAGGAAGGATGGTAGCAACCCTCCAGCCAGATTCTGTTATATACAGCTAAAAGAAATGAGATCGCTTCCTCACCCAAGTGTCGTAACATTGCATATGGGATGTTGTCTGGCCCAGGAGAAGTGTCGCCGCAGAGAGAGAGAGCAGAATGCAGGTCTCTCAGGGTGAATATATGGTTATAACTTTCATTCTCGTTCCCTGTGAAATCCAGGACTGTACGCTCCTCGGCTCTTAACTCATGCCTGACAGCCAGAGGTCGAGAGTCACGGCTGGAGACCTTTGCAAAAGCCTCCGCCATGGTATTGGCCACTGTCAAACCATCCATGATCTTAATTCCATTGACCTTAAGTACAGGTGGAGAACTAGGAGAAAACTTCCCCGCCATCTTACGGACTCTCCTGAACACTTGGGTGAGTGGAGTTTTAGTATTAATTGAAGACACATAGGCCTTCCAAGATGCACGTTGGGTCTCTTTTAAAACTCGTCTAGCCCGAGCCCTTGCCCGTCGGAAGTCCTCTAAAAGAGTTGGGTCCCCACGATTGCGACGAAGGCGAGAGAAAGCAGCGCGCTTCTCCCGCACAGCAGTGGTGCAGACTGGTGACCACCAAGGGACAGGACGTTTGGGAAAGTAGCCAGAAGTTCTAGGGATAGAGTTGAGAGCAGCAGAGTGGAGCATATCAGTGAAATATGTTACAGCTTCGTCAGAGCTACCGAAATCGGCTACAGAAGAGACCGAAGAAGTTAGCCTTCTCTAATTTCCACCTAGGAAGACGAGACTGTGGTTCGTACCTGTTACCTTCTAAAAGTATAGGGAAATGGTCACTGCCATATAAGTCAGGCAACACTCTCCAAGTAAAATCCAACAGAGCACTGGGTGAGCAAAGGGAAATGTCAATGGCGGTAAAAGTCCGAGTAGGGCTATTAAAATGTGTCACATCTCCCGTATTTAAAACCCCTAATCCCTCATCCTCAATAAAAGAAGCCAATAAAACACCCCTGGGGTTGACCGAACTGTCACCCCACAGAGGATGACGACCATTAAAATCACCCAATAAAATAAAGGGAGATGGAAGGTCCCGTACAAGATGGTTGAGATCGCCCCTCTCAACTGTAACACTGGGAGGTAGGTATAGACTGCATACAGTGTACGGGCGGTCCATAAAAACCTTAACTGCAACAGCCTGGAGCGGAGTGTCAAGCTCCAGGCTCGTGCATGGAATATCTCCGCGAACTAGGATGGCAGAGCCACCATGATGACCCTGCCCTTCAAATGAATTGGAATAAAATGCTGAGTATGCTGGAGGACTGGCAGGAATGTAGTCCCCAAGCATTGTCTCTTGGAGAGAAACACATACAGGAGAGAAGCTAGAGAGAAGAACGCGCAGTTCCTACCAAGAAGCACGCAAGCCACGGCAATTCCACTGAAGGACCTTGAACGGTGTTACTTTAGTACTGATTTTTGGGAAGCCTCACGGAGGTACTTCCCACTACCACCTCGACCTGAGGGTTTATTCAAACAATAAGATTTGTCTAATCCTGGGCCACTAGAAGAAGAGCGAACCCGAGGAGTAGTACTTGGGGCAGTAATTGGGACCCGTAGACGAGTCCCTGAAGCATCTGATATGTTAGAAGAAGATGAAGGTATATGAGATGGGATATTCTTTGAAACAATTACATTGGTTCTGTCCTGTACAGCAGTGGTATCACTGACACAGGCAGATACATCAACATCCATAATACAGGTGGTAGAATCACTCCGCTGCTCAAGCGGAAGAGAAAGTGAATCTTTTGAAGTCACAACATCCGTGGCATCCACATTAACTTCACGCCCCTCTGATGATCCCGAAGGAAGCTTGCGAGGAGGAACTTCTGTTGAATCAAGAGATTCATCAGAGCCACGAGAACGCTTCTGGTGAAATTGAGAGGAAACTATGGATGAGTCCACAGAGATGGTTGCCTCACAAGGTGGAACATCTATAGAGTCAAGTGCCTCAGAGATACCACGAAGGCGTCTCTGTGGCAGTTTAGGTGACTTAAGTTTCCTTTTGGGAGAGCGTGTGGCAGCGTGAACCTCTACCACATGGACACCTTTAGCTAAAGTCTGAGAATTGTCATCAGTTGAAGGGTCACCAGAATGAGTGTCTGATAAAGTTTCCAAGACAGAGAAACTATTATGTAGAGTAACCTTAGAAACGTTCTCACTAGAGCAAGAAGCAGCTGCCTCTTGAGAGGGTTGAAAGGGTGCTGCAACCAATTTAGGGCGAAGGGAGGAGGCGTATGTCTTCACACCACCATCCTTCTGTCGCCTGAAGTTGAGTTGTCGTCTGGCACTACCTATGCTAATGAATTGAGTTTTAGCTAAGTGGAGGATATCCTGCTCAAGTAGGTACATCTTACATTGGTGAGAACGCAAGGGGTGAGAATCTCTGCAGTAAAAGCAGTAACTCTCTGACCGACACTCAGAAGTAAGATGTGAGTCAAGAGCAGAACAATTACCACACCGGGAACGGTTGTTGCAGTTCCTTTTCCCATGACCAAACTCATAACAACAGAAACACTGTAGGGGACGCTCAACAAAAGGCTTCACCTCAAATGAGATGGGGTTAATGTTAATGCGATCTGGGATATGCGAGCCATAGAAAGTGAGGATGATCATATTTTTACTGCCTTTCATCTTCGTTACTCGTTGGACACTGTCTGGGCACATAGCAAGAATGTCCTCTTCAGAGAATTCATACAGGTCCTCATTATATATACGCCCCTTGCTATAATTAAATGTTCGATGTGGTTTAATAGATTCAAACATGCTATCAGAAGGACAGGGGAGATTGAGGAGCATCATGGCCTGTGTAAGATCTTTGGCTCTGATTAAAACTCCCTTACCATATTTCTTTATGTGGCCCATTGGTAATAATCCAATTTCTTTCCCAAGATACCGGGAAGCATGGATAATGTTACCACGTCCCTCCCTGTAGTAAGCCACAAACCAAAAGGGTGTAGGAACCCGACGTTCCTTTGGGACATGCTCTGCAGAATCATCAAATATATTAGGGCAGTAATCATTGTCACTGTCAACTACATTGATGGACCGTATCATCTGAACTTTACAATGAGTATCCCCCACCGTCAGAGAATCTTTTTACTCAAATGCTGCTTTGGCAGCAGCATTTGTATTGAAAGTAATATAGCACCTATTAGACCTACAATCACTGTCATATGTGATTCGGATTCGGAGGACTACTCCAAAGCACTTAAAAATGGAGTGGATAGCGCCATAGGTAAAGGATGCGAGTACATTCGTTAACATTAACGTGTCCAAATCGTTAACAGGGTTCTTCGACACAAGACCCGACCTGCTAGGTCTACTCTTATTTGCAGCTTTCTGCATCTTACCACGACCAGAGAGTGACATCTCGAGGGCCTGGTCGACCACCGCTCGAGGAAGAGATTGGGGCTTTTCTGTATCCATATATCATTGGTTTAGTGTTTTTGGCCCCAGGAGCCAAGAGCTACTACCTACCGGGCAGATGAGGGGACCGAGCGCTGGTCGCCGTGGGCGGGGTACCTCTTCCCCCACGGGGCCACTCGTTTAAAAAAGCAGCCCCAATGGCTCGAAAGTTTGCCCACGACGGTGCTGAGACCCCCTTCCCCAACATGTCCCGGCCCAGACACCCAACCATCCAACATAGGACGGCCCCTAGAGGGCAGTCCCTCCGGAGGGCAGCGCTGTTGGCCCGTACTGGCAGCCTAATGCATGGGAACCATTTAGTCTGGTCTCTCACTGGCGACCTTACTAGCATGGGAAGCCCTCTTTCTCCGAAATCGGGGCAGAGCAGGGGCCGGAGCCCCCTCTAGTCTAGCTCGCCAGGTCTCAGAGACACGCAAGCCCCCCCACCACGTCAAGGCGGTTCCCGTTGGGGGGGCTCAAACATGTTAATCCATATACTGCATTATTATGAATACCAAGTTGCCTTTGCTGATGCCAGATCACAAAATTGGACAAGGAAAGTGCGGGAAAATTGTAGCCTGTCTACTGCTTGTGACTGCGCTGTGACGACATGTATCTATAATTTTTTCTATCTTCCACTTACATCATGTTTTATCTGTAATCAGATTATACTATTGTGCTTAGGAGGTTTTGCTTTATGGGATGAAATGTTCTATAACATCATTAACTTAATACTTGCTGCAGAAAAAATAGGATAATAAAAAGTGGTACAAATATATTCGGTAAGTTTGTTCACTTCTATTTGTCATAATTTATTTGTTTGATGTTCTATCGAGTTGTGGCAAATATATCTGGATGCTGCAATTATTGCTGAGAATAATGGTATCAACAAAAATTGTATATGTTGAATAATAAAAGAGTGAGAGTAAATAATATACAAACATATACTACTGCGAGCATGGTGACAGAGTGGATTCTCACCTTATTAGTGGGGTAAAGGTGGCGCGGGATAGAGGGGGATGGAGGCCAGCTTGTGGACCAATCAGGAGACACCTTTCCAATGAGGGATAGAACCCAGTGGAACACAAATTTTGAACCGAGTATAGCTGTGGTGACGGTGACCCTGTGACTAGTGACGTCAATGCACAGTTAGGATGTTGAGTCTGGCCCCCTTCCTATCTATCATAGGTATCGTTCATGTTGCCTTTGTGTTTGGTTGTAATGTCTGCCTTACATCCTTCGGTAATGTAGGGCAGCATCATGAGAACTGAACATGCACTCCCTTTGTGTTTTGTCTAGCATACATCCAGGTACATGTGTGATACATGTGACTCATTCCTATACTGTATATGTAGAATATATATGTAGAATAAACGGTACATATAGACTACACACAGTGTAGGGGCGGTCCATAAAAACCTTAACTGCAACAGCTTGGAATAGAGTGCCAAGCTCCAGGCTCGTGCATGGAACATCTCAGCGAACTAGGATGGCAGAGCCACCATGGTGACCCTGCCCTTCAAATTAATTGGAATAAAATGCAGAATATGCTGGAGGATTGGCAGGAATGTAGTCCCCAAGCACTGTCGCTTGGAGAGAAACACATGCAGGAGAGAAGCTAGAGAGTTGAATGTGCAGTTCCTCCCAAGAAGCAAGCAAGCCACGGCAATTCTACTGAAGGACCTTGAACAGTGTTACTTTAGTACTGATTTTCGGGAAGCCTAACGGTGGGACTTCACACTGCCACCTTGACCTCAGGGTTTACTCAAACGATAAGATTTGTCTAATCCTGGGCCATTAGAAGAAGAGCGAACCCGAGAAGTAGTACTTGAGGCAGTATTTCGGACCCGTAGACGAGTCCCTGAAGCATCTGATATGCTAGAAGAAGGTGAAGGTAGATGAGCAGGGATATTCTTAGAAACAATTACATTGGTATTGCCCTGTACAGCAGTGGTATCACTGACACCGGCAGATACATCAACATCCATAATAGAGGTGGAAGAATCACTCCGCTGCTCAAGCGGAAGAGAAACTGAATCTTTTTAAGTCACATTATCCGAGGCTTCCACATTCACTTCACGCCCCTCCGATGTTCCCAAAGGAAGCTTGCGAGGGGAAACATCTGTTGAATCAAGAGATTCATCAAAGCCAAGAGAACGCTTCTGGTGAAATTGAGAGGAAACTATGGATGAGTCCACAGAGACGGTTGCCTTGCAAGGAGGAACATTCATGGAGTCAAATGTCTGAGAAGAACCACGAAGACGTCTCTGTGGTAGTTTAGCTGACTTATGTTTCCTTTTTGGTGAGCGTGTGGCAGCGTGAACCTCTAACACATGGACACCTTTAGTTAAAGTCTGAGAATTGTCATCAGTTGCAGGGTTTCCAGAATGAGTGTCTGATACAGTTTCGAAGACAGAGAAAATATTATGTAGTGAAACCTTAGAAACGCTCTCACTAGAGCAAGAAGCAGCCGCTTCTTGAGAGAGTTGAGAGGGTGCTGCAACCGATTTAGGGCGATGTGAGGAGGCGTATGTCTTCACACCACCATCCTTCTGTCGCCTGAAGTTGACTTGCCATCTGGCATTACCAATGCTGATGAATTGGGTGTTAGCCAAGTGGAGGATATCCTGCTCAAGGAAGTACATCTTACATTGGCTAGAACGTATGGGGTGAGCATCCCTGCAGTAAGAGCAGTAACTCTCTGACTGACTCTCAGAAGTAAGATGCGAGTCAAGAGCAGAACAATCACCACACCGGGAACGGTTGTTGCAGTTCCTCCTCCCATGACCAAACTCATTACAACAGAAGCACTGTAAAGGACGCTCAACAAAAGGCTTCACCTCAAAAGAGATGGGCTTAATGTTAACGCGATCTGGGATATGCAAGCCATAGAAATTGAGGATGATCATATTTTTACTGTCTTTTATCTTTGTTACTCATAGGACACTCTCTTGGCACATAGCGAGAATATCCTCTTCTGAGAATTCATACAGGTCCTCATTATATATACGCCCCTTGCTATAATTAAATGTTCGATGTGGTTTGATGGATTCAAACATGCCATCAGAAAGACAGGGGAGATTGAGGAGCATCATGGCCTGTGTAAGATCTTTGGCTCTAATTAAAACACCCTTACCGTTGTCTTTTTTTGTTGTTGTTGTCCATCGGTAGTAATCTGATTTCATTCTTCAGATACTTAGAAGCATGGATAAGGTTACCACACCCCTCCCTGTAGTAAGCCACAAACCAAAATGGTGTAGGAACCTGACGCTCCTTAAGTACATGCTCTACAGAAACATTAAAGTTCTTAGGGCAGTAGTCATTGTCACTATCAACTACATTTGTGGACTGCATCATCTGAAATTTGCAATGAGTATCCCACACAATCAGAGAATATTTTGCCTCAAAAGCTGCTTTTGTAGAAGCATTTGTATTGATAGTATTATAGCACCGATTAGATCTACAGTCACTGTCATCAGTGATTCGGATACGAAGAACCTCTCCAAAACACGAAGAACCACTCCAAAAAAATGGAGTGGATAGCACCATAATAAAGGGATGCAAGTACATTCGTCGACATTAATGTGTCCAAACTGCTAACAGGGTTCGTCGACACAACACCAGACCTGCAGACTTTTGAATACCACCACGACCAGATAGTGACGTCTCGAGTGCCTGGTCGACCACCGCTCGAGGAAGAGATTGGGGCTTTTCGTTATCCATCTAGAGGAAGGGTAGCTCAGTCGTACAGATGGAGTTATGACTGAGTACTCCTCTTTCTTGCACCAGATATCCCACTCATAACATCGCACAGTAAGTCCCGAGGGTAAGTGAAGTCCAGATTAAACACAATTCCCACCTTTAATATCACAACCATGAATTCAGCACAACAGGATACTTGTAAGAATAGTTGATTTCAAATTACAAAGCAGTTCACCAAAAATAACAATTATCAAAGAACAAGCAATAATTCAGTAAGTGTACTCGACTCTTCTAATAGGCGAGCCCACACTTTGAGTGATGTTGCCAAATGGTGATCTATTTTTTATTTGCGACCTTTTAAGTGCTGGACATGGGTAACTTAGTTAAATTTCATACCTTATTTTACACTAGAAAATTAGCGTTCTAGTTCACGACCTTTTACTTAGATGTATAAAAAAAATACATACTTTTGTGTTTTCGCATAATATATGCTGAATATACTATATTTTTCATATAAATTAGTAAATAATAAAAGTCGAAATGTGTGCATTAAGCGGCTTTCATGAACTGCATGAGTATAACAGCCTACAAATATTAACAATTGTATTTAGCATGACCCATACCATGAAGCGGAAAATGTTGAAATGCCATATTTTCACATTTATTAGCATTAGAAATATGCATACCTTGCGCTGCCAGACGCAAGGCTAACTGAATGTATGGATACAGCGGGGATCGCATGGTGCTGGCAGGGCTTCCATGAGCTCCGAAAATATTACCCTAGAATCGAGCCAGTTTTACCCTAAATTACTATGTATTAACCTAAAAAATCGGCAACATCGTAACTTTGAATAATGTAATGCATTATTACACAGTCATTTAGGATCATATATAAGACAAACTAAAATAAATTCTATTTGTAAAGATCATCATGTTTTTCAGTGAAAGAAAATAAACTTAGGATATCTTGGTTATGCCCCAATACACTGCATTATGGATAATTTGATGGGTTCAGCAAAATTGTAAAGCAACGTAAATATGTAGCCTCAGTATAATAAACTTTCAACTTTCTTTCATGTCTACAACAGCTTTGTGTACTATTCTTAATTTTCGATAGATTTTGACATATAAAATATGTTTTGCCTATGAATTACCCTAAAATTACCCCAAATTAAGCATTACCCTAAACACTACCCTAAAGAGGATTTAATTACCCTAGTTTAGGGTATTTTACCCTAAAATGGAAGCACTGGGTACTGGGTTGGTTTGTTTACGTGTTGCTGCAGCAGTGGAGAACGTATCGTACGGAGACACCAATATATTATCAACATCTTATTGTGATTTAGTACTGTTACTATCATTGACGAGGTAAAATGTAAAATAAAATTATATAAGGCCTGTATAAGTTTGTATATCATTCTAATTTTGTTATCTTTGCATATAAGTGGACTAAAAAGCCTCTTCTGAAATAATAGGAGATATATTTTTATTCATGGCTGTATTCGTATGAAAATAAGTCCAAGATAAGTTAAAAATATGTCAAAAATATTGAATAAGTTATAATAAGTCGTTCCACAATAGGAAGCCCAATATAACTTTGCCCGACATAGGACATTTTTTCCAGCCTAGAAATCGCCATCAAAATGCCATTTGGCAACTCGTATTAAAGTGTGGGCTCGCCTATTGGTAGCAGCCGGGTGTGCTACACAGTGTAAGAAGTACAGTCAGACCCCATAGCACGATTACACTTTGAAGAAGGTATAAGCTACAGCCCGACCACAATTATCACACTCTGAAGAACAGTATACTATATAGGCGTGACACGGAAACGGATCAGTGACCGTGACAACCCGAAGAAGAGACTGGTGGAGGACAGAGATGGTGGTGTGTGAGAGCTCTGGTGTATCAATGTGCTACTACTACTACTTGTTTGATTTATTGGCTATCAACCAGTGGCATATAACCAAAGGTCATTAAGCCAATGGTTCCATTTTATTATATCAATCTATATAAGGTCATACAGTTTTGTCTCCCTCAGAAAACTCATTAGTTTGTTTATAATATTCTTATCATCTGATAAAATATTGTGTATGGTAAGAGCCATTTTTTTAAAGTTTGAAAAAGTGTTTAATTTTGTTACGTTGAATTTCATATTTTGTACAAAAAATTATTATATGAGATATAGACATTATAGTATTGCACGATGGGCAATTTTGGGGGAAATTTCTTTTTATATAAGGCTCTAGGTGGGTAATTCTGGTAGCGTTGACCCGAAGACGAGCCAACACCACCTCGTCCCTACGGCTACGCCGTGATGAAGTAGCCCAGTATTCTATTACTTTTTTTTATTTTATTTCTGATGTTTAGTCCGGTCCACTGCCTTTGCCACAGGAGATGAATTCGAGATTTAATGAGGGAAACAAAACACCTGAGATCCGTACGGACTATGCTAAGGTCCAGATTAACAGTTGACTCGGCTAGTATATCAGCCTGTTCATTGCCATAGATACCATAATGTGAAGGTACCCATATTAGCTTGATTGATTTATTGGCACAAAACAGCTTACTAAAGATATTACCCTGCATTTCATTGTTAGTACTATTCAAGGATTTAATAGCTTTAAGTGAACTTAATGAATCAGTAAAGATAACTATCCTATCGTGGATCGTCGATAGGGCAAAATCCAAAGCTTTATTAATAGCAAAAAGTTCAGCAAGGAAAATCGATGTTTGATTCGGTAGTCTGAATCTCAACTGGCATTTAGTCGACCACACACCTGAACCCACACATTCATCCATATGGTATACATATGGAAATATGGTAGATGTTTAACAATTATCTCTCGAAACCTCTAGTGTACCTCCACCTCCGGCACCCGGGATTTAACCCCTGGCAACCAGGAAGCCACAATAGTAAAAGGGAGTGTTACCCAGGGTGCAATGTTTATTAAGACCAAGGTATCGATTGTTGATAATTCTATACCGACACACTCTACGAGGTCGTGGAGTCTTGCTCTGAGGGACCTCACGCCAGTGCCCTCCGGGGCCAAGCAACGCCCAGGCGGATAACTCGGCCCTTCCGGGGGCCTATCTCCATGGCCACCCTGGTGGCAAATGCCTCACCAAGGCATTACCGGGAGGATGATTCGGCTCCCCGGGTGCCTGAACTTTGGGCCTGGTTCTCCTTGGTCTCACGCCAGTGCCCCCTGGGGCGCAGCGGTTCCTGGACAGATGACTCGGTCCCTCTGCCAGGGGCTTAGCGCCATGGCCCCCCGGGTGCAGTTGCCGTAGCAAGGCATTCCCAGGAAGATGACTCGGCACCCTGGATTTCTTAGCACTATATACTAGAAGTTGTTGATCTCGTCTCAGATGGAGGGGAGGCACTTGTGACTCCACCTCTAGATGCTTGATTCGAGTGCTATGTAGGGCTCGAAGACACACACGCAAACACGCATTCTGCACTACATCCAAACCTTTCAACACAGAATCAGATGCTGAACCATACACTATTGACCCATAATCTACTCTAGATCTAATCAGGGCTTTTTATAGGATTAGCAATGACTTCCTATCTGCTCCCCATTGGGTAACTGAAATGCACTTCAGCAAATTAAGTGCCTTTAGACATTTAGTTTTTAACTGACTGACATGGACTCGCCATGTCAGTCGACTGTCAAAATGCAGCCTAAGAAATTTAGTTGAATTTTGAATTGGTAGGGTGTTGTCACCCATAGTCAGCCGGACGTCGGGCTTCTTCCTATGAGTGAAAATCACCCCTACACTCTTTCTTATTGAAAACTTAAAATCTCACTGGAGGCACCAATTGTGAATCAAATCCAGCGCCAATTATATCCGAGTTGCCGAAAACTCTGCACTACAGCTGGAGTGCCAGCTGCGCATTCATCGGCGTACAGTGAGTATTTAAGATTTCGAGGAGGAGCTTGTAGAATGTCATTGATCAAACATAAAAATAAGGTCAGAGACAGAACACTCCCCTGGGGGACCCCGTTTGCCTGGACAAATATGTCCGAGAAAGTGACTGTTTCCGAAAAGAGCTTGACAGAGAAAGTTCTGTCAGAAATGAAATTTTTAACAAAAAAGGGCAGGTTACGCGTAATCCCATCGCATATAGTTTCCTGAGGAGGCCATGTCGCCACGTCATGTCGTAGGGTTTTTCAATATCTAAAAATACTGCAATCAAAATTCTTTTTGGGGCAAATGCCTCTTGAATTTGAATTTCCAGGTTTACTAGCTGATCGAGCGCCTGGCGACCTTTACAAAAGCCACTCTGCTCGTCAAGAAGCAAATTCCTGGAATTTTAAAATTGCAATAGCCTACGATTAACAATTCGTTCGATGACCTTGCATAAGCAACTTGTGAGCGCAATAGGGCGATACGATGTAGTCGATCTGGGGTCCCCCCCTCCTTTCGGTATGGGAATGACATGCGCAAAGTGCCACGAGTTTGGAAAGGTGTGACCCCTCCAAATCTCGTTAAACACTAGCAACAACATGATCATGGACCCATGATCGAGATGTTTTATCATCTCATACCGAATCTCATCGGGTCCTGGGGATACGCGTAGGTACGGGAAGGAAGACTGTGTATGTAAATTAGTAAATTAGTTTTAACCGATAAATAGAATATATGACATTTTAACGTAATTTTTACGTCAAGTTACGTCACGTTACATAATAAAAACATTTGCCGGTGATGCTGATTCAGAATATATAGTTTTGGGAGTACAACCGTTTTTTTTTTTAGCGGATTTACAGTACATGACGTAATTTTTACGTCAAGTTACGTCATGTTACGTCATACCAACCCCTTCGCCTCGTGATGGTGATTCAGAATATATATGGGTTTTGGATGTAGGTGTAACCGTTTTCGAGTTATGAGCGGACAAACTGAGACAGTTTGCCATCTATAGGATAGATGATTGCAGGTATTCATTATACGCTTTATCAGCTACTCAGTGGGTGTACCAAATGCAATTTGAGAAGGCATACTTGTACGATAAAACAGCAAATCTGTATTACTCATAATAACCTCTCAACATAAGTGGTGGTCAATTGACAACTATGTTTATAGAACAATATGCCTTCTTCGACCATAGATGTGAATTAGCCAATTGTCTTAGATTACAGACTCTCTCTACTGACTGCCCACACCACCTACTACCGGTCTAAAATCATGGCAGTCTGAAGGAGAATAGCACTTGGGATAGAGCGATAAAACCAACCTGACCTAATCTAACCTAACCCAACCTAACTGCAACCTCTTTTGAGGTAAAGCTATTTACTGAACATCCTTTACAGTGTTTTTACTGTTATGAGTTTGGTCATGGGAGGAGGAACTGCACAAACCGTTCCCGGTGCGGTAATTGTTCTGCTCTTGACTCACATCCTACTTCTGAGTGTCGGTCAGAGAGTTACTAGTTACTGCTTTTACTGCACGGACGCTCACCCCCTACGTTCTCGCCAATGTAAGATGTACCCCCTCGAGCAGGATATCCTCCACTTGGCTAACTCCCTATTCATCAGCATTAGTAGTGCCAGATGGCAACTCAACTTACGGCGACAGAAGGATGGTGTTGGTTGGACATACGCATCCTCCCTTCGTCCTCATCATTCCAAGCCGACAACATCTAAATCGGTTGCAGCAACCTCTCAACTCTCTCAAGAAGCAGCTGCTTTTAACTCTATTGAGAACGTTTCGACGGTTTCACTACATAATAGTTTCTCTGTCTTGGAAACTGTATCAGACACTCATTCTGGTGACCTTTATATTAATTAAATTAATTAGTGATGTAAAAATTACTTTAAATTCTTACCTTACCCAGGCTTATCTTGGTCTTTCGTTGTGTTGGCTCAACGAACGTCTGCAGAGGTTAATTATCTCCTTTTCATCTCAATTCCGGCAACATATATTTATTATACGTGGGTTCTTTTCGATGTATATGCATCTGAGGAGGAGGCTGAAGACAACATCTAAACAGGGCAGTACTCCTAGGGTAGACGATGGACTGGTGATAGGGAGGGTTGGAACTCCCGTTTCACCTGTCTGTCCACCTTTGCTGATCTTTTTTCGTGTCTCACATACATTGAGAGTAGTCCAACATACTCCCAACGACATCACTCTCTCTATTTACACAATATATACAAACACGCTACACACCACACCCTTTGTCCGAATTATATCCCCCTAAAATTATGCAACTATGAAAGTAATTAAAAATCAAGCCTCGGAGGCCCCTGGGGATGGGTCAATAAACTCCCCTCAGCCTGGACCCTTTGTTGACGACCCCCTGAGATGCCCTGGACCATTGACTGACTCACTCTTTATCAACTTTTGCAACATTCGTGGTCTTTCCTCTAACTTCTCTTCTGTTGAACACCACCTCTTCTCTGCTAAACCTCATCTTCTCTTCCTCACCGAGACCCAGATCTCAGCATCAACTGACAGCAACCCCTACTCTGTGTCCTCTTACTTTCTCTATCCTCAGTTTCGTGCCAAAGGCGGCTGTTGCGTATACGTACGCAACGACCTCACTTGTTCTCGTGTTCCCGAACTAGACTCTTCTGAATTCTCAACCATCTGGCTTCGGCTAACCTGTTACTCTCAAACTAAATACATCTGTGCTGTATATCTCTCTCCTAACTCTACTGGCTATCCAAAATTCTTTGACTATCTTACCTCAAAAGTGGAACACATTTTATCCCATTCTCCTTTCTCAGAAATCTCCATTTTAGGAGATTTCAACGTTCAACACCGCCTTTGGCTCTCATCTCCCTTCACTGATCCACCTGGTGAACAAGCCTTCACCTTTTCTATCCTCAACGACCTATAGCAGTTAATTCAGTACCCTACCCGTATTCCAGACCGCCTTGGAGATCAGCCCAATATTCTTGATTTATTCCTAACATCTCATCCTTCTGCTTATACTGTTGAACTTTTCTCTCCCTTGGGCTCCTCCGATCACAATCTTATTTCAGTATCCTGTCCTATCGCTCCAATAAAACCTTTAGACCCTCCCAGGAAGTGGCGTCTTTGGCATTACAGTGCTGCCAATTGGGATGATCTGAGGCAATACTTTCATGATTTCCCATGGAATTATTTTTGCTTTCGTGGCCGGGGTTCCTCTGAGTGTGCTGCACGCATCACGGAGGGGATCCTCTCGGGCATATTCTTTCCCTCTTACTAATTAACGATACTCTTGGTTTAATCACGCTTGTTCTACTGCTGTCTACAACAAGGGGGAAGCTTTCAGACGGTACCGACGCCTTCAAACTGATGAATCTCGTGCTCTGTATATTTCTGCCCGGAATCGTGCCAAATCTGTTCTCCGACTAGCCAAAAAATCCTTCATCCGTGCCAAGTGCAATGATCTGTCCAACTCTTCCACCTCTTGTTCTTTCTGGCATCTTGCCAAAAATCTCTTCAGTAACTTTACTTCTTCCTCTTTCCCTCCTCTCATCCTTCCTGATTGGAATATTGCCATCTCTACATCTGATAAAGCTGAACTCTTCTCTCAAACCTTTTCCTTTAACTCCACACTGGACGATTCCGGTTCTATTCCTCCAACTCCGCCCCCCTCTGACTTACTTATGCCTGTCATCAGAATCTCTTCAAAGGAAGTATTTTCTGCCCTCTCTGGCCTTAACACTCGGAAGGCGTACGGGCCTGATGGGATTCCTCCTGTTGTTCTTAAGAACTGTGCTTCTGTACTGACACCCTGCTTAGGCAAACTGTTCCATCTATGTCTATCATCTAACACTTTTCCTTCTAGCTGGAAGTTTGCTCTGATCCAACCTGTTCCGAAGAAAGGTGACCGCTCCCAACCCTCCAACTATCGGTCTATTGCTTTGATCTCATGTCTATCTAAAGTCTTCGAATCTGTTCTTAACTCTAAAATTCATAAGCACCTTATTTGTCACGACCTTCTTTCAGATCGTCAGTATGGTTTCCTTCAAGGACGCCCTACTGGCGATCTTCTATCCCTCCTTTCTGATTCATGGTCATCCTCTTTTCGGAACTTTGGTGAAACTTTTACTGTTGCCCTCGACATATCCAAAGCTTTTGATAGAGTCTGGCACAAAGCTTTAATCTCCAAACTGCCCTCATTCGGTTTCTATCCCTCTCTCTGCACCTTTATCTCTGATTTCCTTTCTGGCCGTTCTATAGCTGCTGTTGTAGACGGTCACTGTTCTTCTTCCAAGTCTATTAATAGTGGTGTTCTTCAGGGTTCTGTTCTATCACCCACCCTCTTTCTCCTGTTCATTAATGACCTTACCTGTACCTCTTCCCCTATCCACTATCCTATGCTGATGATTCCACCCTACACTACTCCACTCACTATGACAACCGTCCATCCCAGCAGCTCCTCTCCACATCATGTGATGATGCAGTAGCACGCCTGACTTCTGATCTTTCCCTCATCTCTAATTGGGGCAGAGAGAACCTTGTTGTTTTTAATGCCTCTAAAACACAGTTCCTTCATCTTTCGACCCATACTAATCTTCCTGATGACTATCCCCTCTCCTTCAATGAAACACAACTTAACCTTTCCCCCTCTCTTAATATTCTTGGGGTCTCTTTCTCTCATAATCTCTCTTGTAGAGATCACATTACTTCTCTTGCTAAAACCGCCTCAAAGAAGTTAGGTGTGCTGCGCAGATTCCGTGATTATTTCACCCCCTCGCAGTTGCAGTCTCTGTACAGGGGTCTCATCTGCCCCTGTATGGAGTACGGCTCTCATGTGTGGGGTTGTTCAACATTTACAACACTCTTGGACAAGGTGGAATCAAAGGCTTTTCGTCTCATCAACTCTCCTCCTCTTACTGATTCACTACAACCTCTCTCTCTTCGCTGCAATGTTGCATCACTTTCTCTCTTCCATCGCTACTACACTGGACATTGCTCTTCTGAACTCTCTCAATGTATGCTTCCTCCCCTCAGGAGAGCATGCAACACTCGTCAAGCCTCTCGTTCTCACCCCTTTTCTGTCCAACTCCCTAATGCAAGAGTTAACCGGTACTCTCAGTCTTTCATATACACAACTGGTCAACTCTGGAACACTCTACCTTCGTCCATCTTTCCACCTTACTACGACTTATATTTCTTCAAACGCAATGTGTCTAGGCATCTCGAACGAAATTGGACATGATTTTGGACACTCTGACTATACCTACGCAGATGGGGACAGTGAGCGGGCCTGTGGCCTTTAGTCCCCATCTTTTTTAATATAGAAAAAAAAAAAAATTACGGTATCAACATAATTGTATAAGGTAAACGAAACAACCGAATTGCTATTACTTTACTATATTTATTAATTTCAGTCGTGCACCAACATAAACAATTAATAAATTATTAACACATGCATGCACTTCCACACAAATATGAATAGCTAACTAGCTAATATCGTAATAATCGATAATCACGACACACGACACTCAATTTCTTCTTCACGGTCTCGTAATATTTCGTGTGTTCTCGTAATGTTTTCTCTCGAATATTTTCATTCGATTGTTCCCCAGTTGATTTTTCTTACGATAACCTATCTAACGTTACTCACTGTGAATTATTATTCAAATCTAACACTATGTTAATTATTTATTAGGTGCTATTTCAAGACCTTCCTACTCAATTACGTTACTTAATATTTAAATGCAAACTAACACTGTCGAGTTTGGAATCTAAAACCAAGATCGCTACAGACTCAGTTCGAGATTATGTCAATACACAACATATCACTCGTTACTTACTATAGGTATGCGGAACTCTATGCAAGTCCTAGCCCAGGCTCAACGACTGAGACCGTCTCCCTTCTTACCTTATTACCAATCAATTGTCTGTTGCAATCGATTAATAACATATAAATAACCGTGAAACTTTGGGAATATTGGTAGTCTTACCGAATTATTCAGCTTCTGGTCATCTCTTCGTCAAGAGACAAAGGCGAGGTACAAGAGATTAAGGACGAGCAATATGTACGTGTGTTATCTCGTGTGGTGCAGGCCAAACTAAATTCAAACAGGCTGGGCCTGGCTGTCTGGGGCCATATCCACAAGCAACAGCGCGTGTCTGCGATCTAGATCACTGGTGCCATACCAACTCGTTCGAAGGCCTACACTGACTAACTAAGTTTACATCTTATACTACATATACACATTTGTTATACATGCAATTTTAATATACGACATATAATTAATTCTCTATGATTTCCCACTTCACGTAATATATGCAATTTAAGGAAATTAATCCGTCTTGTCATGATCAATTCCTTCAATGATGATACGAACGAAAGGCTACAGACGAAACGACGGTTACAGGGGGACGCTGTGGTCGGTATGCCTTCAAACCTACTGCCTTATACACTCCTCCACCCACATACGATAAAGCTAACTAACTTACCAGTGGACTATGTGTACTCCGTCTGCTCAAATAAGCCCTATCTCTATGCTACGATATTATCATTATCATTATGCCACTAGTCAACGACTGACTCGTGACAATGTGGTAGAGATTCACGCTGACACACGCTCTCCAAAAAGGAAACCCAAGTCAACTAAACTACAACAGAGACGTCTTCGTGGTTCTTCTGAGACACTTATTCCATGACGTTCTTCCTTGAAAAGCAACAGTCTCTGTAGACTCATCCGTATATTCCTCTCAATTTCACCAGAAGCGTTCTCGTGGCTCTGATGAATCTCTTGATTCAACAGATGTTCCCCCTCGCAAGCTTCCTTTGGGAACATCGGAAGGGCGTGATGTGAATGTGGATGCCACGGATGTTGTGACTTCAAAAGATTCTGGCAGATTCTTTTCCTCCTTGAGCAGCGGAGTGATTCTACCACCTATATTATGGATGTTGGTGTATCTGCCTGTGTCAGTGATACCACTGCTGTACAAGGCAATACCAATGTGGTTGTTTCAAAGAATATCTCTGCTCATCTACCTTAACCGTTTTCGAACATATCAGATGGCTTGCGTGCCTCCTAGGAGGAACTGCGCATTCTTCTCTTTCGCTTCTCTCCTGCATGTGTCTGTCTCCAAGAGACAATGCTTGGGGACTATATTCCTAAGAGTTCTCCAGTATACTCTGCATTATTTTCCGGTTCCCTTGAAGGGCAGGGTCACCAAGGTGGCTCTGTCATCCTAGATCGGCGCGATGTTCCATTCACGAGCCTGGAGCTTAACACTCTGCTCCAGGTTGTTGCAGTTAAGGTTTTTATGGACCGCCCCTACACTGTGTGCAGTCTATACCTTCCTCCCAGTGCTACAGTTGAGAGGTGTGATCATATCATCTTTTATGGGACCTTCCCCCTCTCTTTATTTTATTGGGTGATTTTAATGGTCGTCATCCTCTTTGGGGTGACAGATCAGTCAATCCCAGGGTAGGATGTTAGTCAACAGCAGAACAATTACTACACCGGGAACGGTTTGGCTTCTTTTATTGAGGATGAGGGTTTCGGGGTTTTAAATATGGGAGATGTGACACATTTTATTAGCTCTTCTGGGACTTTTACAGCCATTAACATATCCCTCTGCTGACCCAGTGCTCTGTTGGATTTTACTTGGAATGTGTCTTCCTAGGTAGAAATTAGAGAAGGCTGACTGGCAATATTTTAAAGAGCTAACTTCTTTGGTCTCTTCTGTAGCAGATTTTGGTAGCTCTGACGAGGCTGTAACATATTTAACCTATATGCTCCACTCTGCTGCTTTCAACTCTATCCCTAATATTTCTGGCCACTTTTCCAAACGTCCTGTCCCTTGGTGGTCACAAGTCTGCACCACTGCTGTGGGGGAGAAGTGCGCTGCTTTCTCTGGCCTTCGTCGAAATACAGTCGGCGCAAAAGAAATCTACGCACCTGCTTAAATTCATATCCAAAGATTTCTTACACTTAAAATATTTTTAGGGGTAAATATAACACATGATTGTTTGCCAAGAGATATTATTAGTATTTTGTCATGTCACCTTTCACTTTCAGTAGAGCATTTATACGTTTTGGCATACTTTCACACAATTTAAAACAATAGTCAAGATCAACTTCAGCATACAGCGTACGTATTTTCTCCACCAAACTGTCTACACTTGTCACTGGAAGCTTCCCAACCTTCCTTTTAATCTCAATCCAGAGGTTTTC
The DNA here is from genome assembly GCA_033782935.1 of Petrolisthes cinctipes. NCBI lineage: Eukaryota > Metazoa > Arthropoda > Malacostraca > Decapoda > Porcellanidae > Petrolisthes > Petrolisthes cinctipes. The sequence goes on from JAWQEG010000199.1 coordinate 996,721, forward strand.
TATAGGATTGAGATCTGGGCTGTGTCCTGGCCACTCAAGCAACCGAACATTGTTGTTAGACACCCACAGTTTCACTGACCTAGCTGTGTGACACGGAGCACCGTCCTGAAGAAAGTACGCATTCTCATGAGTCTCATAAAAGGGGAGCATGTGAGCCTCCAGGACATCCTTGTACAGTGCAGCATTCATATTAACATTCTTTTCTAAAAAGTATAACCCTGCAGTTCCCTTTTCCCCACTAAAGCACCCCAACACCATCACACCAGCTGGAAACTTGACCGTCTTGACAGTGTACTTGCTGTTAAAGCGATCCGAACCTGACGGACGTCGCACCAGTCTTTGTCTCTTGGAGATTGTTTTAAACGTACTTTCGTCGCTAAACACTACCTTGCGCCAGTCTTCTGATGTCCAATGCTCGTACTGCTTGCAAGAGTCCAGCCTCTGCTTCATCATCTTCTTAGTTAGAAGAGGTTTTTGAGTGGCGAGACGACAGGGCAGTTTCAGGTCCTTCTGCAGGCGATGTTGAATGGTACGGACTGACACATTGCCTAAGACATCGGCGTGCATCTCCTTCAACTCCTTGGCAGTGACGAAAGGGTCTTTCTTCACCTCACGCTCCAGCAAGTTGTCAGTCCATGGGTGTGTCTTCTTCTTCCTCCCTGTCCCTTCTTTCCTCCCCCCCCCCAACGGGAACCGCCTTGACGTAGTGGGGGGGCTTGTATGTCTCTGAGACCTGGTGAGCTAGACTAGAGGGGGCTCCGGCCCCTGCTCTGCCCTGATTTCGTGGAGAGAGGGCTTCCCCATGCTAGTAAGGTCGCCAGTGAGAGACCAGACTAAATGGTTCCCATGCATTAGGCTGAAGAGTACGGGCCAACAGGACTTTCAACGGGCAAGGGCTCGGGCTAGACGAGTCTTAAAAGAGGCATGACTTGCATCTTGGAAGGCCTATGTTGTTTCAATTAATACTAAAACTCCACTCACCCAAGTGTTCAGGAGAGTCCGTAAGATGGCGGGGAAGTTTTCTCCTAGTTCTCCACCTGTACTTAAGTCAATGGAATTAAGATCATGGATGGTTTGACAGTGGCCAATACCATGGTGGAGGCTTTTGCAAGAGTCTCCAGCCGTGACTCTCGTAAACTTTCGTAAACACCGTTCCACTATAGATGCTCTGGTCAGGTTGGAAGCTGCTGCATGTGAGGCCTTTGCACGACATCAACACCTTGTCTGTGTATTCTTTGATTTAGAGAAAGCCTATGACACTACATGGCAATATGGCATCTTGCAGCAACTCCATTTATATGGCCTGCGGGATCGCCTTCCACGCTTTCATAAGGAGTTTCTCAGTGGTTGCAGTTTTTCTGTGAGGGTTGGTACAACCCACTCAGCATCTGTTGCACAGGAGGCGAGCGTCCCCCAGGGAAGCGTCCTCAGTGTCACGTTGTTTGCAGTAGCAATTAATGCCATTGCCTCATCCCTTCTGGACGGTGTAGCTAACTCGATGTATGTTGACAACCTGACGGTATGGTTTGTTGCTGGGTGTGAGGTGTACTCCTCTGCCATGGATGCCCCTCTCAGAGTCTTAGACCCTGTTCATCATGCTGGGGTACATCTGACGACCGGAGCCTTCAGGTCGTCCCCAATCCCCAGTCTCCTGGTGGAAGCTGATGAGCCACCTCTTGATCTCCGTCACCGGAACTTGATGGTTTGGTGTTGGCATTGATTACATCTACTTCCTGACTCCCTTCCCTGCTTGACAGTGTCATCTGATATCATGTCTCAGGACTACCTTTCACATCCTTGCACACCATGTCCCTTTGGCTTCTGGGTGAGGAAGGCGATGGAGGAGATGGGCATTGATGATTTCCAGATTTGTCCTGTGCGGGTACCCTGGGTAGCTCCATGGCTTCTTTCAGAAGTTTACACCTGCACCTGCTTTTCAGACCAGAACGAATATCTTCTCCCTTCAGTGGATTGCATCCTCTTTTTAGAAAATGCCTCTTCTCAAAGGGAGTCTCTCCCTGTGTACACGGATGGGTCAAAGTCTGATGCTGGAGTTTGTTTTGAGGCTGTCTTTCCTGACTTTTGTCGTAGCGGCATGCTTCCTTCTGTCATGTCCATTTTTATTGCTAAGCTCTCGGTCATTTTATATGCCCTCTAAGTTATTTTTACTCTCCCGCAGCCTTCTTTTACTATAATTAGCGATTCCTGTAGTGCCTTGCAGGCCTTGTGCAGTTTTACTCTTCCCATCCCCTGGTGTTGACCATTCTCGAGTGGTTTGTCCTCCTGGGACATTGTGGCTGCAAAGTCACATTTTGTTGGGTCCCAGCTTATGTGGGTGTTGATGGTAATGAACAGGCTGACGTTGAATATACTGGCTGCAGTCTCCAGTTCTCAGCCTCCTGCCAGGCGTCATCCCGTACCTGCAGTGGACCTTCAACCCTACATAAATGCTGCCGTTCGTACAGTCGGCAAAAAAAGTTTCGTTACCACCCCTACGTTAATTTTAACATGGGTAGCCGGTGTAGGGTTGGTACTCTGCCTACTTGGCTGCTAAGCCTTCTCATCTGAGACTGATATCGTCTTTGCCAGGCTGGACAGTACGGGTGGCCGAGGCATTGGCGGTCTGCCTTCGGATGTCGTCACTCATCAGTAGCCTAGTAGCTTTCAACGAGATAGGACGGGTGCTCGTTGCTCTTATTCACTGCTATGCCAGCTTAATAAACTTACATTATACCTGTGAAATTCTTACTTTGATGTAATGTTTTGACCATAAAATAAAACCGCCATTTAGTTCCATCCATGGAAGTGGAAAGTGCTTGGCTGAGCGTGTGTAGACGGCGAGTGACGGCCACACACAGCCTATACCCTACACAGGCCCCAATGGCGATAATATGTGGGCCGCGGCCCGTGGCAGTCACAAACATTGCACTCTGTTTCTTTATATCAAAAGTTTAACTAATTTGAAATTAAATTTTGAATGTTCAAGAACTCTTACTATTTAACTATTCATTATTAAACAGAAGGAAATGAGTCTGAGTATTTTAGAACAAGAATAACAGTGAAATACCCAGAAAAAGTAGCACGTCATTCCTACTCCCCTGCCCAATAGACACTGAAGAGCACATGGGTTGGCGGAGGTATATATTAGACACTCGCGTCATGCCAGGCCTACCACCATTACATCACAGTGTTAAAAGGATTGTAACGAAACTTTTTTTGCCGACTGTACCTGCTGGCAGGACAGATAGGACGCCGTTGGAGCTAACAAGCTCCATAGTATCCGCCAGCGCCTGGGTTTGTGGAGCTACAGTGGCCTGTTCTGCCGGTGGGAGACTGCTGTTGCCCCTCTCCGCATTGCCCACACTCTTTTGACTCATGGTTTTTTAATGGAGAGGGCTCACCCTCCCTACTATGATGAATGTCTGGTCCCTCTGACAGTACGGCATCTTTTTGTCAAGTGTCCCAGCCTTGTGGACCTTCGTCTTAGGAACCTCTCCGAGTACCTGGTGGGGGACGGTTCTTACAGTCTCTCACGGGTGCTCGGGGAGGAGGCTTGTAGTGTGGGAGGGAACACCCTCTCCTATGTGGAGGAGGCTGGCCTCCTCCACAAACTGTGAATTCTATTATATTTAGGGCTTCTTAGATAGTTCAGTGTTATTAATTTAGATTCTCCTATATATTTTACTTAGGTTATTTTATTAAAAATATGCTTTATAGTATTTATAGACTTAATCATGCTGCCTATCCCTTTTGGGGAAATGAAGCCTATCTAATGTATGTACATATTTAATTAATTATGTAAATGACTATTTTATGTTGGGCAGTATACTGTATGACCCTAGCTGTTGCGCCGGCAGATGCTTTGTGGCATCTATTAATCAATCAATCTATCAACCTCCCTATCCGCAGTGTCATAGTGCCACTTTGTCACCATGACGCGTTCGGAGTGGGTAGGAATTTGGGACGTAGAAAAAGAGGCCTTTATGAGGCAGTGGTCAGAAATATCGAGTGGTGACAATACTTCTGTAATATAATCATCAGGGTTATTAGATAAGAATAAATTTAGTAAATATGGGTTATGGTCAGGGTTGTCTGGTATGCGAGTAGGTTGCTTTATAAGTTGAGTGAGATTAAATGAGTCAGCGAACAGCTCACATTCAAGCCCAGAATCATCAGTTTTAGCCGAATGAATGAGCCATTCAACAATATGGACGTTGAGGTCACCCAAAATGATAATTTCAGAGGCATGGTTAATATCAAGGTTACCAATTTGAGATGATAAAGAGTCATAGAGGCTTGGGTCTGGGTGACATTTGGGGATCGGTAAACACAACAGATTTTGTATGATATAAAGATTGTAGTTTGTAAATTGAATAATCAAAGTTAGGTGATGTGAAGTTGATTAAACTGTCCATGGTGAGTTCAGATTTAGTGAAGCAACAAATACCGTCCTTAGACCTAAAGTTATGTTGAAATTGGTAGCTGGGGAAGTTGAAGATGGAAGGATCAGTTGTAGGTGAAGTTTGGGGTTCTGTGAGAAAGAGTTGGCTGGGAGATTGGGCTTCTAGGAACTGGTGAACGGAATTATGATTTAAAAGAAGTCCACGAATGTTCGCAAAGTAAATTGCAGGTCTACACTGACGAGCTGACACAGTTACTTGATGACGACCGGGAGAGCCCTGTGTTTGCAGCCCTACCCTGCCATGGGTGGTCATCCGAGATATCACCGCGTTTGTATTTAGGATCGTAGATGCCATGATTTTGGGGTCTAGGAATTATTCCTGCTATTTGAAGTGTTGTGATGTGTGAAGAATTGTGTGTATGGAGAGGATAGTGAGTGTAGTGTTTATCTGGTATGGTTATGTGTGTGCATTTATCGGGTTTTCCTGGAGCCTAAGTGTGTGGGAGGGAGAAAGGTATGGTCAACCAATCGTGGCCTGGGAGGCAAAATAATTCACAGAAGTACATGTGTCTCCCGTTACCTCGGTGGTAGTACTGTCCTGGCTTGGGGCTGCCTACCCATCTTACCTACAAATGACACTACATGGCAATATGGCATCCTGCAGCAACTCCATGCATATGGCCCTCGGGGTCGCCTTCCACGCTTTCTTAGGAGTTTCTCAGTGGTCGCAGTTTTCGTGTGAGGGTTGGTACAGCCCTCTCATCACCCGTAGCACAGGAAGAGGGCATCCCCCAGGGAAGCGTCCTCAGTTTCATGTTGTTTGCAGTAGCAATTAATGCCATTGCCTCATCCCTTCCGGTATAGCCAACTCGATGTACGCTGACGAAATGGCAGTCTGGTTTGTTGCTTCCCTTATGTCAGTGGAGGAGCGGCGCATGCTGCTTGCCCTCGACAGGGTGTCGCGTTGGGCTGGTTCTCCTGGGTTTCGCCTGCCAAGACGGTTGCTATGCACTTCTGCCGCATCTGAGGCGTCCATCCCGATCCGGACTCCTATCCTCAGCCATTTTGTTGTGCGCTAGATGACCTCGCTGTTGCGGCACCTAATTTTAATCAATTATCATTAGTCATTGGGAAAACCGTAATCAGGTGAGAATGGTATCGAAAAAGTAATGTACGTAATCCATTAAAGCTTTTTAACTAAAGTTATTTTATATTTTGCTATTTCAGGATAAAATGGTAAGGTATTGGATTGATTGTCTGATGATAACAGCATTCCTGATACATACGAAAACAGCTACGGGGTTCCAACAATTGGAACAGATTGACGAGGTGGTATTGCAAGTGGTAGAAACATATCTTAGTGAATGTCACCTGCTCTATTTGACTACATCAACTGACTCTACAACATTTTCAGCCAATTTAAGGTAAACTATAATTGTAACAGCAGTTGGGTATTTTAATAGATTTTATAGGTAATAAACGTTGTTTAGTTATATGCTTTGTTGCATAAGAATCTGAACTAAATCTTATTGAAGATTCCCATTTGGAAATCACACAATGCCAGCTGAAATACAAGCAATTCTGAAAGCAAAAGATCAACTGTCTAGTTAAGAAGGACCTCGCTTTCGACAAACCGGTGATCATTGTGATGACATCACAGATTGGATGCCGGGGTATCTACACAAAAGTCAGATCGATGATTTGGAATATCTGGAAGTGATAGCAGTAACATTTATGAATCCTCCAGCACTCATTCCTTGGCAGTGGTTAAGAAGTAATCCTAGTTGAAGCTTCATATTTATTTCAGCAAGTTCAAAGCAAGAGAGAGATAGTGCGAACGTTAAATTCCGAGTGACGGGTGTTTTCAAAGTCATTCCGAAAATTTGGCAAAAGGAAAAAATTGCACAAGCCAAACAATGCATGCATACCAGAGTATATTCAGATTTTTATTGCTCTTTGATCGAATTGTCTTCAGTTATAAGTTCGGTTTAATATATATAATGTTATTGTTATTATTACTACAACACATATAAATATCTTTATCATAATTTTCTGGTCTTTCTCATCACTTCCATTTATCTCCGTCTGTGGCCATTATATGAGCGCACTCCCCTGAACATTTTGGTCTTTTCGCTGTAATGTTTTGTCTGTCTACCCTGGCTTCTCTTTTAATCATTAAGCTGGTCCTCAGTCACTCTTATAGTCCAGACACTAATGGTTAAACGCATTACATGACATGCCCAAATACATTTGGGTCATTTAAAGTGTTTTTTAAATCCTTAACTCCAAATCGAAAATAATCGTTACATGTCTGTTACTGAGGTGTTCACCATTCTTGTCTTTTGTAAGAATCAAGGTTTCAGAAAGCCTTGGGTTTAAAGTGATGTGAGAAACTTTATCTAGAGCTTTCCATACATTTTATTGATTTTTTTTTTTTATAGTATACTGCCATAGCACGAACGGTTTCTCCCAGGAAGACATATTTATAAACAATCTCTATATATTGTGTTGAACAATATTTAAGTTTCTCCATTCCATTTAATGTAGTTTGTTTTATCAATTGTGAAGTATTTGTTATAATACATATTGTCGATGTCTTTGATTATTTTTAACACTTGAATTAAGTCACCTCTTAATATGTGCTGGATTAAAGGAAATATATATAATTCTTTAATTAGTTCCTCATATAATTGCGATTTCAGATATGAAGTTCTTTACATTTACCGGCTTTGAAACTTATTTGCCACTTTTTAGGTCAATGAGAAACCTTATTAACATTGTTTTACATATCTACAATATGTTAATTTAAAAGGACGGTGTTTGCTATATTTGTGTAGAACATTTACAGAATCTTTATTTAGTTAACTTGAAAGATTGACTACAAAACTGTGATAAGGTGTAAGTTTTAAGGTCCCATATTTATCTATTATTTTTGTTAGCTATATGGATTTGAAATATAATGGCCAGCCATCGTGAGAATAACCTTTCTCTTGGGTTGCTAATTTCCTAATAAAACTTTTGACTATTAGGCAAGTTGGCAAGGCTATCACTTGAGTCAATACTGGTGACCCAGGCCATCATCACACCCCAATAAGGATGCTATGTTTGCAGTAGTTCCATCCTATGATCGAGATAGCATTTAATTAAACTGACCAAGATCTTAACAGTGTAGTGTAGCCAAACCCTTGAGTCTGAGCGACATTAAAATTTCCTCCCAAATCATACAGGTGATTTTCTAAAGAAAACTCTTTTTCGCTTTCTTTCTACCTCTAAACTACAATGACTTTGAATTTATATATTGATCTGTGCTTACCATCAACGCTTCATATTTCCATTGAGTCCAATCCCACCCAGTTCTTTATATTCCTCTTGTGGAAATATGATGACTTAAGGGGGTAATACAGTGTTGGTAAATCTGGAGTAAATGATTCCTCCAAACTATTATTATTATTATTGTTCATCAGGTCTTGTTTACTGGCGTACTTTGGAGGAATCAAGGCACTCCATTATATCAAAAGTGTACTATCCCCTTAAAGTGAAATTCCTTTCTCCGCGAGGGCAGTGTGGTGTTCGCGGACAGTGGGGAATAATGGCAAAGTTATCTTCCTTGCAATGACACTGATATTATTTTTGTTAGTGATATCCTCCCCCGAAGCCCCTGTTTTACCAGCTAATCGAAACTTTCAGGATTGTTTTATGCCCTGCAGCAAATTGCAGGAGTAAACAAATGTCGATAAATGAATGTACAAGCTAGTGGTGGTGAAAGGGGGATGCATCGATTTAAACAAATGTAAAATATTTTGCATGAGACTCTCCATTCACGAGTGGCCCTGGCTCTAGCCCAGGCGCAATGAATCCCTCCCACGTTGGCGTAATTGGCACAACATTGATGCAAGCAGCATATCTCGCACTCCGGGGGAACGAGAAATTTCGCCACGGTAGGGGTAATGGATGGTACACAAATAGTGGGTTTCACAACATGTTTGGATAGAGGTTGATTGATATATATATAATTAGATGCCACTAGGCATCTGGCAGTGCAACAGCTAGGGTCATATATCGCCCAACATAATACTAAATTCTAAGGATATTAAAATTTGGTCATTTATATAATTATCAAAATATTTACACATATTAACCAGGCTTCATTACCCCAAAAGTTAGAAGCAGCATGATTTAAACGGCATATCAACTAAAACTCATATTTTTACTAGAATAACCTGATTAACTTAAGTAAAATATAAAATCAAATAAAAATTAAGAACATTGAACTATCTAATTAATATATATATATATTAATATATAATAATATATATCATAAAATTGACAATTTGTAGAGAACGAAGGACCCCAAGGCTGGGACACTCCACAAGAAGATGCCGCACTGTCAAAGGGAGGGGGAGCCCTCTCCATTAAAAATCCATGAATCAAACGAAAGGGGCCAATACGGAGACGACCCACCGGCGGGACTGTAGCTGTAGCTCCACAAACCTAGGCGCTGGCGGATGCCACGGAGCTTGTTAGCTCCGACGGAATCCCATCTGTCCTACCAGCAAGAACGAACGGCAGCATCTATGTAGGGTCGAAGGTCGAGAGCAGGTAAGGGATGACGCCTAGCAGGAGGTCGAGCACTGGAGGTTGTAGCCATAGCTAGGGTGTCAGCCCGCTCATTCCCATCAACACCCACATTGGCTGGGACCCAACAAAAAGTGACTCTGACGCCACAACGTCCCAGAAAAACGAGCCACTTAAGGATGGCCAACACTAGGGGATGAGAAGAATTAAAATTGCCCAAGGCCTTTAAAGCACTACATGATTGGTAAAGATAGTAAAAGAAGGATGCGCGAAAGTAAAAATCATTTGGAAGGCATATAAAATGGCCGAGAGCTTGACATAACAGAAGGGAGCCTGTCTCCATGACAAAAGTCAGGAAACACTGCCCGAACACCAACTCCACCATCAGATTTTGTCCAATCAGTGTACACAGAGAGGGACTCCCTGTAAGAGGAGGCATGTTCTAAAAAGAGGTAGCGAGCCACTGGAAGAGGAAGAGATTCCTTCTTGTCCGAAAAGTAAATGCAGGTGTAAACTTCTTTACGTGGAGGGTATGCCTTCCTCCTGTGCTACGGGTGCATAGAGGGCTGTGTCAACCTTCACACAAAAACTGCGACCACTAAGAAACTCCTTAAGAAAGCCCTGAAGACGTACCTGTAGGCCAAATGCATGGAGTTGCTACAGGATACCATATTGTCATGTAATGTCATAATTGCGCTCAGGAGGTTTTGCTTTATGGGATGAAATGTTTTATAACATCATTGATTTAATACTTGCTGCAGAAAAAAGATGATAATAAAAAGTGGTATAAATATATTCGGTAACTTTGTTCACTTCTACTTGTCATAATTTATTTGTTTAATGTATTATCGAGTTATGACAAATATATTTGGATGCTAGTAGCAATTATAGCTGAGACTAATGGTATCAACAGAAATTGTATAGGGGGGTGCTGATGGTATAGTGGTTAGCACACTCGCCTGGCATGCGAGAGATCCCGGGTTCAATTCCTGGGTCAGTGGAATTGTTGGACAATTTCCCCAGCCCCCAATGTCCCTGTTCACCTAGCAGTAAATAGGTACCTGGCTGCAAGAACAAGGATAACATGCTACCTTGTAAGCTGGGGGAAGACGTGTTGATGGCTAGAGGAAGATGTGTTGATGTAAAAACTACCCAGCACACTTCTCAACTACCCAGCACACACTGGTGAGGGAAGATGTGCTGGTGCAAATTACCCAGCACACTTCTCAACTAACCAGCACACACTGGAAAGTGAAGATGTGTTATTGTAAAATTACCCAGCACACATCTCAACTACTCAGCAACACACTGGTGAGGGCTGGTTCTATCCAGAAATGAGAAATCTGGCATCCTCTACCACACCCTGGCCTGTTCTGTCTGTCTCCTTACTATCTCTCATTCCTTCTGGGTAGCCGACGAGATCGCCTGATTAGGTGGCACAACAAGGAAGACTACAGACGGTGGGAATGTTGGCCCTGGGATACATGCCCGTGAGCCAGCAGTCCCCTCGTCTGCTGCCTTCAAAGAAACAGATCTCACTATCACCCTGACTCCCATTTGGGGGTCCGAGCATCTGCACGGCTTCGGTCAACCAGACTCGGGACTGCTCGGCCAGACAGTCTGGGGAACTACAACAACAACAACAGAAATTGTATATGTTGAATAATAGAAGAGTTAGAGTAAATAATATACAAACATATACCACCACGAGCATGGTGACAGAGTGGATTCTCACCTTGGGGGGGTAGCGTGTAGAATGAAAAAAAAAAATGGAGGTAGAGCAATGCATTAATAATTGCGTATGATTTAAAACAAAAAAGTAACGGTATCGGTTGAGTGGTTTTTGAAAATGCATAATAAAGCATTTTTTTATTTTTTTTTTGGTTCACATAATGTATATACTAATAATGTTTTATGTGTCAGAGGTGTACCGAATGGCCTGATGGTGATGAATAGTCTACCTGGCCAACATCAGTTTTCTCTGGACAGGCGGATAACTAGCAGTGCCACCTGCCAAACCATCATTCTCCAACTACACACTGACAACATGAAAATGAACAACAGTTTATCAATAACCTTAAGGTAATGAACATGCTCCTTCAAACGAAATGTTTGTAGGCATCTCGAACGTAATTGGACATAATTTTGGAAATCGCCTACTTTTTTGTTTGTTTTGTCTCACATGTGAGGACAGGGAGCGGGTTTTCAGCCTTTGGTCCTCACCTTTATTATGAAGAGAAAACGAAAGCAAATGAACCGGGTAACTCGGCAAAGAATACATTACTAGACAGGATGAAATTCTTTGAAAATTCTAAACTACAATACTTTTCCAGTAAAATGTCAGATTCTGTGGTGTTCTTGACACACAAAATTTTATTTGTGAGAGAGAATTATTAAGCAAATTGCCGTAGATTTTTGTAATAGATTCTTCAAAGATATTTACAATTTGATTCACTTTGTTATAGTCTATTAGACATTATGAAAGTTGACCCCTTCATTACATAGGGCCTATAGAGGAGCATCGGCAGTTGTGATGTGGGAAGTACTATAAAGGATTGGGCACCCTATCCGAACTTCTGTACCTGTAACAAGACATTTAGTTGTGACGAGAAGGAAATCCATAGAGAATCACGCCAATGTGATTCTTCCAGCCCACATCTACTTGACTTGTACCCTGAAAACTATGCATGCAAAATATAAGTTACACTATTTTTATGATGTATACAAAAAATTCCAAGGATTTCATCCTTCAACTCCATGTCCTCTTTGCTACATCACTGTGTATAATTTACGTAGAAACTGATGCATAACATTTCATTTTGCAGTGTACTTGAGATGGTCGGACTGTGGAAAATGCCCAAAGCGCAAATTTTGGTAATTGGTCCAAAGGCTGAAATGAATTCGGTTCTCTTACATTCAAGCTTCCGCAACTCGGTACATGTAATTTATATTGCCTTCAGTTCACCACCGACTCCTCCCGAAGAAGGTAAGTAAAGTTTTTGACCTATAGCCTAAGGATATGTGCTTACACTGGTTGTCTATTCGTTTGTTAGCAGACGTACACCAATGTGTTAAATTGTGCGCATATTTTTACGAATATTGACACCTTTCAGTCTAATAGTTGGCGGTTACGCCATCGGTGAACCAAACTGGTGGTGTAGAATCTCAATGAACTATATGACCGAATATGACAGCTACCACACTGATAGGGAAGCTGATTGGTCTCTAATGATATAGGAAGCAACTGAAAGATTCTCAAACAAATTAGGCTACTTACGAACTGCAAGTTCAGCAACATCAAGGAAAGCGTATTTTGAGAAGGAATTACAGGACAACTTTTTCTCTTGCTGAATAGAAATGATATACCTATTTTTATCACCGGACACCAAAGCATTTTTATGTATTAACTATTTATAAATCCTTGCACTGCTCTAGGCACGACGGATCAGCAGCTGTGGATATATCGGCGGTGCCTCTACTGCAGGAATGGGGAGGCAGGCATCGAATTTGTCCTTAGTGCGAACTTAAAAACACTGTATATCCAACTGAATAAAATAGCCTATAATATTTTCAACGGTAAGCAATTCCTAAATATCTGGGGGAGCGGGGCATAGAATTATAACAACAAGTAACTAATATTTTACATCGTTTTCCGTAATACCGTCTCATTTAAAATATATCTGTAATAAAATACGATTTCAATTGTATCTAGAAAAATGTATACACAGTGAATACTGCAGTCCGATAATGATTTCTTGTTTATTTCCTAGAAGATCGGTCCTCAAACTTAGAAGGACATAGCCTGAGGGTAGTCACTCTTCCATACTTCCCGTACATGGATTTCTCAAAGAAAAAAGGCCAGGCACGTGGGGGTCAGGTCATCCCTCGAGATTCACTGGATTATAGGATTCTCGATGCTTTTTCAGAGGCACTAAACTTTACGTACGACCTCTCCAAAGTATTTTGTCTTATAGAGAATATATACCTTGGTTAGACAGTGGATACCTTTCTAATTATTGTATACAGACAACAATATAGTAAATATAAAGTGTTTCATTACCTCTTTGCAATCGAAATAGGTACACATACTGGGAAGAACCCAACCGTTTATTTGGTGATGATAAAGATGGAAAGTTCACTGGCATGATTGGGCAGCTGCAGAGGGAGGAATCTGATCTGACTACAATAATCGCTCCTACACCAAGTAGACTTCAAGTTATTGAATATTTAAGGTATGTTTACTAATTTTATCACAAATAACTTCATCAGTATCATCGAAGAGACTTCATTTTTCATTTTCAGGTGATATTGGATTCCGTACCAAAAATAGGGACAAACAGTCATGATAGACGGACTAATTATTACATTTTTCTGAAAACTATTAAGGTGAAATTCCTGATCCTTGGTGTAGGCTTCACTTAATCTAATTTTTTTTTTCAGAGTATTTATGTAGCCTCATTTTTAGAGTGTCTTGTTTGTATGATTATTCATGCAGTTATACAATGTTCTCTTTTGTTCCTTGCTTAACCGTAGTGACTTATTATATTGAGTAGCTTTTCCTAGTAGCTGATTTTTAGTATGTAGATGGTCAGTAATTAAGTATCCACTTCAGGAATACTGCTTGCTTTTGAGGGTGGTTTTCATCTATCGCTATTGTTATTCTGCTCTTAATTAAGGACATTAATGAAGAGTTTGTTAATAGCAACTAATAAGCTGATGGGTAATAGTTCTAAGTTTATTTGGGTCGCCTTGTTTGTGCAAGAAATAACCATTGAACAAGTTCTCTGGGATCTAAATGTAGGTTAACTTACTTATTGTTACGAGAATTTACTTCAGTTTGAGTTACCCTGGCTATTTCTGTTGCTTTAGATGGTAAATCCGTTGGTTATACTCTCTTTAATGTGGGCAGCTCTATGATATATTATTTATGTCTCCTCATTTTTTCTCTACAAGCAATTTTACTGCATGATTAAGGGGTTTCACTAGAAAAAAAATGCAAGTGATATGTTTCATGTTTCTCTTTCCTTTTTCTTCTCTCTGCTTCTTGTTGATAATATTTTGTTTTAATTGTGCCTTCTCAACTCTATTTTTCTTTGTTCTTATTTTCTAGATGCGTATCATTCCTTTTTACCTTGGCAGATTAATATAACATTTTGTTAGTCTGCCATTTAATTCATCAATGCCGCACTATGTGTCGTTTAGGTGCTTAAATCTGTTATCTGTTCTCCATGTGATATGCAGCTTAGTTCTCATTTAAGCAAGTCGGGCGCACTTTTCTATTTTTGTATTAACTTTCTTCTCTTGCTTCTGAAAATATCCTTTTCTGTGCACTCCACCATGTTATGGCCACTTCCAACATTTACGAAATTATATCAGTGGTTGTTCTTATCAACTATAATAGACTAAATCTCATTCATGGTTTGTCCCTTTGGACATTTGCAGGTTTATATACTCCCAGATCATTTATGAAAGGAAGTGTTCGTTATCCTCAAGTTGTACAATTCAGCAAGAATCATCACCATTTCAATTAGGTCATTTCTCTCGCTGATTCAAATACACTTATACAATCTGTCTGAGCAACTACCGAAATTAACAGGTTATCTGTTAGAGACCTTTCTAGCTAGAAATACTACATACCTAATCCCTTCATATTGTTAACATTTATAGAAGAACAAGAGGTCGATGTCTCATTATATATAATATTATATGCTACAATATTTCTGTTTCCCGCAGACTTTATCCTTCTGACATGCTGGTGATAACATCTTTAAAACCGACAGTTCTACCTCCTTCTTTGTCTCTGGTCAGGCCATTTTCAGGTAAGTGCACGTAAGGTAACGTCGGCGGCAAAAATCGTGTTGCCCCACTTAGTGTTTCTTGAAGGATAATATAAAGGATAATCATGGAATCAACACGTTCACCATACAGCATTACAATATCCAGGTGGCAAAGCAGTAAACTACTCTGGTTTTTCATTTTACGAGCCTGTAAAGCTTATACATTCATACCGTATTTCATGAATAAGTAGATGTGGCTACACGACTTTTGCCGCCAACTGTACACTGGCAATCCACAATCCCTAGTCCTCCTGAGTCGAAGCCCGAGACTGTAGCAGGCGGTTTCTAGACGACAGACCACCCAAAACCACCATTTGTTCGAAATGTGTATGTTTGTTTGGCCTCATGATAGTTTGGATTAGCTGTAGTCCAGAAACCGCCTGCTTCAGATCTCGGGCATCGACTCAGGTTAGCTAGGGAGTGTGAATTGCGAGTGTACAGTCGGCGGCAAAAGTCCTGTCGCCTCACTTGCTTCACCGAGGCACGCGATGTTCATAGACTCGAGATTGTTTGGTGTAGAAAAAGTGCGTAATTCTCGACTCCATGAACACTGCGTGTCTCGGTGAAGCAGGTGAGGCGACAGGACTTCTGCCGTCGACTATACAGTACGTGCATGTGTTATATAACATGAATAAAATAATCGTAAACACAAAACGATTGTAAACTTTATAAATATATAACTTATTTACGTAGGTGAAGTGTGGACTGGTCTTCTAATTGCTGTATTCGTATTGGGAGTACTTCTGTGGGTGATACAACAGGTGTTTTCGATACTGATAGAAAAACGTGGAGTTCAATTAAGCACCTCCCTCATTTACGGCTGGGGTGCTCTCCTGGAACAACCTCCTTCAGATCCATCCGGCAGCATCTCAGGGCAGGTAATAAAATAAAATACAGAGTAGCCTATTGATCCTGCAACACAATGCTGAAAAAGTATATATATATATATATATATATATATATATATATATATATATATATATATATATATATATATATATATATATATATATATATATATTGCAATCATATCTTGATTCTTCGTATTATTGCAGGTGCTGGTGGGATGGTGGTTGCTTTTCTGTCTCACTATTTCTACAGGATACAAATCTTCTCTAATTGCCCATCTCACCGTCCAGAGTACATCTAAAACTTTGGAAAGCTTCAATGATGTAGTTGAACAGAATAACTTTCAGTGGGCCACAGAACCTTGGCTCTATTCTGGTGCTGCTCTGGAGTACTTCTCAAAACACTCTGATCCAGTTGTTAAAGACGTTCATAAGGGGATGAAAGTTGGTACCTTTTCTATTAGTTGTAATTATGAATGCATAAACAGTAGATTTATCTATGATAATATAATCCCTTTAGGATCATTCAGAAGCCTTTGTTAGCCAATTGGTACTAATAATTCTAATAATAATTGTTTAGCTTAATAATTATATATCTATAAGTTTTCACTTTCGTCGACAGCACCGGGTTAGTGCAGTAGCATTCTTCCCATGCGTCTCGTTTACTTATGAAAGCTCATCCATGTAATAAAGCAAACGGGGAAGTGATAACGCCCTCCAATAACCTGAGTATAAGGTACAGTCGGGGGCAAAAGTCTTGTCCCCACAAGTCATAAGCTACACTATTGCTCGTAAACTGAAAAACCGTAGTAGTTTATTCATTTGTCCCCTGAATATTGTAATGTTTTATGGTGAAAATTATTGTTCGATTATTAACCTTCATATTATCTTTTAAGAAGGGTTGAGTAAGGTAACCGACTCTTGCCGCCGACTGTACACCCCCCGAAAAAGTATCGGCATGACATCCTAAATGCAACTGGAAAACGAACGAAGTTACAGGTGCGATATTGCTGTACTGTAGAGTTGGTATTCCTAACAGTCAGTTGTACTGCATTTTTGTAATAACGGGAAAATACGTGCTCTAGTGTATATAGACATTTTGTATTAAGAGGGTAGGAATGATTGATTGATTGATTGATTGTTGTTTGGTATCCCATCAGCTATGGTTATATGACATCGGGCAACCAGAGCCATTTATACTGAAAATTACAAGTCCACTAATATAAGTCAATATCGAATAAAAAATAATTAAATATTGTTATATTATCCAATATTTTAAAGAATATTTGATGATTAAAATTTAATTCTTCCCTTACTGTGGAATACATACAGTAAAGCACACAATTGCGTGTGGAAATAAACTTCTATGAATGTCCACACTGGGGATCGAACCATAATTCTTGTGATGCGACACCCAGGAGCTAGCCACTGTACCAGCACCACCCACCAAGGAGGGTGAGAGGTAAAAATTCCTCTTGTGGGAGCAGTGGTGACCCTTGGGCTACCTTCAGGTCATCAGTTGATAGCGAAGTTCTCTCAACCTTTTTTTTAGTGGAGGTGTGGCTAGCGGCTAGGTCTCGCGTCGCGAGAATCCTGGTTCGATCCCAGTGTGGACATCCATAGAAATGCATTTCCAAATGCAATTGTGTGCTTCACTGGATGGGATATATATATATATATATATATATATATATATATATATATATATATATATATATATATATATATATATGGCTTCTACTAGAGCAGCAGCTCTCCAGATTAAATTTTCAAATTAGGAGACACCCTTGCATTCAGAGGTATAATCTTGCCCATTCACACCTACTGGGCTACACACTCACAAACCAGCCAGCCTAGTCTCTCCATAAATAGCATGCACTGACTGTCTAAATTGGAGTATTTATTGGTCGTTCTTGTAACTCACAATGAAGTTAGTCATCACATCCATTTCAATCATCCTCAATTTACTTTTATCTAGTGTGTTATGTTAAAAGAAAATCCTGTTTATATTATAAAATTTAATGTTGTTCCTCAGTTTAGTTTAATGTACTTGACACAAAGTGTGACGAAAAGCAATTCAAATGGGTTACTATGTGTATTTCTGTGTGTTTGTCTCTATAAACAACGTGAGCGTTGTATCACATTTAATGATTCAGTAGTTGCTATGTTCTGCAGTTAATGGGAGCAGACGAAGGCCTCAGTAAAGTAATGGAAGGAGGATTTTGCTACATTATTGTCAAGAACTACATAAGAGTTGTTGTTGCCACTCGCTTCTCTGACGCCAGAGGACAGAACCCCTTTCATATCAGCAAACAAGGATATTATTTCCTAGCTTCTTTCGGCTGGGGAATAAGGTGAGTAGGTCTCTTTTGTAAGTTATTATCAAGGTAGGATTATTAAAACATGCTGCATAAATAAAGCAGTGTAGTTTCCTACAAGGTATAATTGTTGACCTGTGAAGAAACACCCTGTCCATCAGAGAGGTAGTGTAACGTTTTCTGCACCCAGTAACATTGGTGAGTATATGGTTTCACCAGCTTTCGTTCAGTCATAGAACTTACCAAGAGAAGTGACTATAGCCGCTTTTCTCATTTCTTGTTCAATGTTCTGATTGACAAAGTACCAGGTACTGAAAACTTCAACGTTTTGAGAATATGATAATGATATACTTAAACACACTAGATTGATTGATTGATTAATTGATTGATGCCACTTTATGGCGGCGCAACAGCTAGGGTCTTAACCGCCCATCATCATATTTGATTCTAAGGATTTTAAAATATGGTCATTTGCATCATTGCTAAAAAGTATACACACAATAGCCAGGCTTTAGTACCAAAAAAGGGAGAAAGAGCATGATTAAAAGGATATATCAACTATAACTGACATATTTACTAAAATAACCTGTTTAACTTAAGATGAAATATATAAAAGAATTAAAATAAAAAAAATTGAACACTACAAGCCTCCACCCCGAGCACCTGGGAGAGAATGCAAGAACCATCTTCCACCCAGTACTCGGAGAGATACCTACGACGAAGGTCTCCAAGGCTGGGACACTCCACTAGAAGATGCTGCACTGTCAAAGGGACCAGACAATCATCACAGTAGGGAAGGGGAGCACATTCTATTAAAAATCCATGAGTCAAACGTGAGTCCCACCAGCAGGACAGGCCAAAGTAGCTCCACAAACCCAGGCGATGGCAATTTTTTTTTTTTTTTTTTTTTTTTTTTAATTCATTGCGCCGTAGCGTCAGTCAATAGGCAGACAACAGTATACAAGGGTAGGCAGGACTCACGAGAACCCAATGACCACACACACACACAAGCACACACTTTTGCGCACACACACACACATCACGAAAACATAACAGAATGAAGCACAAGCATACAGACAAATATTTACATCATGACCTACTTAAATCCACCAAAACGAGGGTGGCGCACCAAAAGTTCCTCCAGAACCTGATGGTTCAGCAGGTGTCGACAAACCACATCAAGTGGCAGGCCCTGGGGCAGCAAGTGTCGGACAGTGGGGCAGGCTAGGCAATAGTGCTCTATAGTGTTAGCACGAGGCGCTCGACACAAGCGACACTCAGTGAAGGGAGGCTCACCCTGCATCCCAGCAACCTGCCACGGTGGCCAGTAGCCAAGCCTCAAACGAGCTGAGACTACATTGTGCCTCCGAACCATGAGGCCTCAACGACGGTAGGAATATTTGTGATGGCAGACAGACTCGTAATGGGTGATGGAGATGCTGAAGGGCCTCTCTGCATCCCTGCGTCGCCGTACAGGGAGGAGAGCGGCGGAGCGGACTTTAGAGAGGTAACATGTCAGGGAGAGAGGACGTCCAGCACCACAAGGAGGCAGATGGCAGGCTTCCTTTGCGAGTCTGTCAACTGTACCATTGTGACGTAAACCTACATGGGATGGCACCCATAAAAATTTGACAGTCAAGTTACGATGACGCAATAAGGCCAAAAACGATAAAATCTGCTGAATAACAGTAGAGTGTGTGGGCTGAACACTAGAGAGGGAATGAAGGGCAGGTTTGGAGTCACAAAAAATGGCAGCATTCACTCCACGTTGACAAACAACACTAACAGCATCCAGAATGGCATACAGTTCACACAATGTTGAGCTAGAGTGGTTACAGAGACGACGGCCAACCCAGCCCCCTGGAGGTGACTCCAGGTCAGGCGAGAAAACAGCACAACCTGCTGCACCATCCACCTGCAATGAGCCATCAGTGTAGAGGCAGTATGGATCTGTGATGGAGGAAGTCACTGTTTCTATGTGTTCCAGAGCCAACTGCCGCTGTAGAGAAGGCAGCTCCGACTTGGAAGTAGGTGTAAAGCTCACATCAGGTGTTGGTAGCATCCATGGAGGGGGCCCTGGGGGGACGTCTGCAACCATTATATCTATATTAAGACCACGGAGCACAGAGGAAACAGACCTTATAACAGTACGTCCAGCAGGCAGTATGGGAGGGACCGGGTAGTTTGGTCTAAGAGAAGTCCTGACTAACTGAGAGTAATGTGGTGAAAGATGTGGGAAATGGAGGCACTTGACAGTGAAGCAAGTAACATTACAATAAATTCTCTCCACTAATGGGGGAAGACGCAACTCACGCTGCATGTTCACTATCCTGGTCGACATTGGACAGCCGAGAATTATTCTCATTGCTCTATTCTGAAATTTTCTAAAGTTTCCAGAGTAGCCCTAGGAAGATGAATCAAAGCAGGGGAAAGGTAATCAACAACTGAACGGATAAAAGCAATATAGATGGTCCTGGCTACTGGGATGGAGATGCCCGAGGAGTTGTTAGATAGCCATTGAAGTGGTGTAAGTCGGCGCTGGGGACGACCCAATAAGTCCTGGACAATGGGATGGTCTTGAGGTCTGGCAGGAACAATCGGCCAAATATTGACTGGCGCACCCAGGTAGCAGTACTGGGAACACATGGGAATGACAGTCCCTCCAATGGTGAACACTGGCCGAGCTTGAGGAAGGCGGCAGGTAAATATTCTGCTCTTATCTGGGGAGACAATAATGCCACAGTGAGAGGAGGCCACAGAGAAGGAGTCAAGAAACCGCTGGAGATCCCTTGGTGAGGTAGAATGAACACATATATCATCAGCATAGCACGTAATTGTAGTTCCAGGAATATCAGGGAGAGAAGTGAGCAACCGATGCATCAGAATATTAAATAACAATGGGCTGAGAACACCACCTTGAGGTGTACCAAGATGAAAACTGTGTAAAGGACTGAGTGCACCACTGAAAAACACACGGGAGGTCCTGTTACTCAGGTAGCCCCGAATCCACCGTAGTAGATTACCCTTTATCCCAAAATCAACCAGTTGATCCAAAATGGTGTATCTATTAGCAACATCGAAGGCACTTCGAAGGTCAATGAAGGCCACCACACTGTCCCTGGAAAGGCAAGAGTACAGGTCGACTCGGCAGTGATGTGTGCTCCGCTGGGGAAGGAAACCAAACAGCCATGGAGAAAGGCGATCCTGCAGTCTGTACATGAGACGATTGAGTAAGATTCTCTCCATAACCTTACAGAAACAGGAAGTAAGGGAAATAGGCCTGAACTTTGCAGTGCCGGGCTTAGGGATGGATATTATTGTGCTGCTGGTCCAGGCTCGTGGTACACAACCGTCATGAAGACAAAGATTGTACAGTCGAAGTAGAGGGTTCCCAGGAACTTGTTGAAGTAGGCGCAGCACAGCATAAGTAATACCATCATCACCAGGGGAAGAAGCTCTACCCCGAGAGAGAGCACGGCGCAACTCCTCCTCAGTTATCTCCTCTGCATTATCGTCATCATCTTGTAACAGAACAGACATTAGACGTAGCCGATGGACAGCAGCACGGGAAGCGAGTGCATCTTGTATGTGGATGGGTAGACTGGCTGGGGTAGATTGTTCTGACCAGGCATCGACAAGTTGTTTGGCATAGTCGGCAGGAGTGTGATGACGAGCAGTGGCTGGTGTCTTTTTAACAACCCGACGGATGAGGTGCCACATAGAAGCCACACTTGTTTGCTGGTTGATGCTGTCCGTGAACCGCTGCCAAGACTCAGTGTGAGCACAATCCTGCAGGGCAACTAAAGCGTCCCTAGACATCTTGTAACGATGGAGTAGGTCAGGGGTTGGGTTGGCTTGAAACAATAGGCCATCACGTTCAGCCTCCTCCTTTGCCTCCTGTATACGTGCATCCAGCGTCCAGGAGTGGGCAGTATGGCGATGCTGGAGGTGTGGCCGGGAGACGTATAGCCTATAAAAGTCATGAGTAGCAGATACAAGATCAGAGTACAACTGTTCAGCTGATGATATGTCAAATGTAGGGAATACATGGGCCATAAATAAGATGTAAGTCGGGCAATATTTAGGGGGCACAGCAATACGCAAACGAGTGGCTAAAGCACCTGACCCAGCAGTTAGAGAATAATGAAACCGAAGAGCAATGTGATCAGAGAATAAGTCTGGCACGGAGAAGCACTGGACCCGAGATGCTATCAGGCCAGACGAGAGGATGTAATCCAGAGTACCTCCCCGGCAATGAGTGGCACCGCCAATGTCCCAGCATGTCAGATGATGCTTGCGGATGTATGAAAGGAGACGAACACCATTACGATTAAGAGAGCCAGAACCATCACCCAAATCAGAATGCCGAGCATTAAAATCTCCCATATACACCATACCACGCACTGTTGGAGAAGGAAGAGCCTCAAGAGTGAGTCTAGCTGGGGCAGAATAGACATTACATAGTTGGAGTACTCCATTCCCAGGTAGAACCTCAAATAGCTGATAGGTCATGTCAGGATCAGTGAAGGTACGGAGAAGGCGATGTGGCAAGGAGCTATGTATGTAAGTCAGGAGACCATTCCTTACCAGATGAACATATGGCACATAACCTGAGAGGGGAGGAGCTTGCCCAGCAGCGAGCGGCCGTCCTGGAAATGCTTCCTAGAGAAAAATAACACTGGGATGATGACGAAAAACATAGGCCTTGAGTTGAGTGAGCTTAGCATAACTGGTGATACCACATACATTCCAGGAGATGACATCCAGCCGGCAATCATTAGCGAACTCTGTATTTGGAGGTAGAAGTCCGGTGAGTGGGGGCAGATGAGCGACCTGGAGAAGAAGATGGACCAGGAGAAGGGACTGACTCGAAAAGCTTTTCAAGGCGAGATGCAACAGTATCCATCTTTTCGGTAAGGGTAGTGACAGTTGAGATGATGGCCTGCTGAGCCTCAACCAAGGTGGAAAGTTTGGAGTCATTGGCAACCTGAGCGGCAACTAGCCCATCAATCCTGGCTTCAAGGGCAGAAAAGCGGTTTTCGAGAGCCGTACATCGTGTCATGAGGGTAGCAACAGACTTGCGGATTGCCAGGTCTGGAGGTGAGGCAGGGCTGGTAGGAGGAGCAGACTGGGGAGGTGGTGGTGGTGGTGGTGGTGGTGGAGGCGGAGCAATAATAGAGACACGAGCCTGGACCTGACGTCGAGTACATCCATGCCACACGTTAACCCCTGGCTGAAGGCATCGTGGACACTTCCATCGAGACGTATCTTCAGGAGGTGAAGGCTCAGAGGTGGAGGCAGCAGGACGTGATGGTTCACCCCTGACAGGACAGGTCTTGGAATCATGGTCGGCGGCACACCATTCACACTTCGGCCTGGCAGAACAGTACCGGGAGATATGCCCAACTCCCCAGCACCTGTAGCACCAAGGCTGGTCATTATGAAGTTTCCTCACCTCACACGGTGGAAGACAAGGGAGGAAATCAAAGGAAATCTCATTTGGAGGTGGATCGGGTTGACTCCAGACAACAACAATACGGCTAATGGGGGAACCATCTTGGAAAAAACGACGGGCAGAGTACACACCAGGGTATCCTTTGGCAAGTTTGGGGTCAACATCAATAGGAAAACGAGTGAGGATGTAGCTGGGGAACTTACGAGGCCTCTCGGGTGAGTCTTCAAGAATGAGAGGCAGAGATAAAAATTCACCAGCCTTCACTATCAATGATGTCCTGACGCTTCCTAGAGATGTAGACAAACCAGGAGGTGACAGCAGCCATCTTGACTTCAGCTAGTTCACGTTGCAACTGGAAGGCCCTGTTGACATCAGACAACCAACGCAGCTTTGTGTCTGTAGATGGGTTTCCAGAGAAGGAGAGTTTGACATAGGCATCTCTCGGGGCAAAAGCAGGAAGGTTGGACGAGGACAAGGAGTTGGTATACAAAGAAGAAACACCAGAGTGAGGCAGAGAAGGTATGTCGTGCACAGCTGAAGCACCCTTGGCAGTCTTGGCAGCTGGAGGCAAACAGTCCACACCATCGGATTCCTGCGAGGAGTCGGACGAGGCATCAACAGGTCGCTTGGTAGAGGTTGAGGAGGTGGACGGCTGCAACCTGAGCTGCGAAGTGACCGAGGAGAGGGGGGGAGGGTTGCGAGAAAGCAGCTCAGGCCAGTGATCCTCAATTGGAGACTCGTCTTCCTCCGACATTGCCAAGTCGGCCTCCAAGCAGGAATCTGCACTCCCCATCAGGCCAGGCAAGGCCTAGATGGAAAGCAAACAACAACACAAACAACTAGACACTCATTCAGCCAGGGACATGCACACACACACACACCCACACACACACAGACAATCACAACAAAACTATAAACAGAACCACAACAGACAAACAACACCAGCAACACCACAGAAACAACAACACACAAACAAGAACTCACAAACAACACAAAAAACACAAACAAGAGCTCTAAAATAATACAAACAACAACACAAACGAGAATGGGGGTAGAGCGCCATGAGTACGTCCACACTCCACCTGTTCTGGAGCGAGACTACGATGGCAGATGTGGCAGAGCTTGTTAGCCCTGATGGCGTACCATCTGTCCTGCCAGCAGGAACGAAGGCCAGCATCTATGTAGGGTCGAACATCGAAAACAGGTACGGAATGATGCCTGGCAGGAGGCCGAGCACTGGAGGCCGCAACCCTAGGCAGGACATCAGCCTGCTCATTCCCATTGACACCCACATGGGCCGGGACTCAACAAAATGTGACTGCGGCCAAGACATCCCAGAAGGACAAGCCACTCAATAATTGCCAACGCTAGGGGATGTGAAGAATTAAAATTGCCCGAGGCCTTCAAGGCACTACATGAATTGTTAAAAATAGTAAAAGAAGGCTGCGGAAGAGTACAAACCACTTGGAGGGCATATGAAATGGCAGAGAGCTCGGCAGAAAAATTTGACATGACAGAAGGGAGTCTGCCGCCACGACAAAAGTCAGGAAAGACCACCCCAAAACCAACTCCAGCATCAGACTTTGACCCATCAGTGTACACAGGGAAGGACTCCCTGTGAGAGGAGGCAAGTTCTAAAAAGAGGGAACGAGCCATTGGAGAAAGAAGAGATTCCTTCTTGTTTGAAAAGCAAGTGCAGGTGTAAACTTCTGGAAGAAGCCATGTAACCACCCTGGTGACCTGCACAGGACAAACTGGAAGTCATCAATGCCCAACTCCTCCAGAGCCTTCCTGACCCTGAAGCCAAAGGGCCATGGTGTGCAAGGATGTGAAAGGTAGTACTGAGACATAATATTTGATGACACTGCCAAGCAGGGAAGGGAGTCAGGAAGTCGATGTAAACGACACCAACAACGAACCATCAAGGCCTAGCGATGGAGATAAAGAGGCGGCTCATCAGCGTCCACCAGGAGACTGGGGATTGGGGACGACCTGAAGGCTCCAGTCGCCAGACGTACCCCAGCATGATGAACAGGGTCTAAGATTCTGAGACTTGCATCTGTGGCAGAGGAGTACACCTCACACCTATCGTTGAGTTCCGGCCTATTAAGAGCACGATATAGGCAGAGGAGGGTGGCCCGATCAGCCCCCCCAGGACATATGGCCCAGGACCCTCAACAGGTTGAAAGCCTGGAGGCAAGAAACCATAAGTGAACGTAAATGGGGAAACCAAATCAAACGTTTGTCGAAAAGGAGACCCAAAAATCGAGTCCCCTCAACACAATGTATCCTGTGACCACGCACGAATAAGTCCGGATCGGGGTGGATTCCCCGGATGCAGCAGAAGTTCATAGCAATCTTCTTGGCAGGAGAGATGGGAAACCCATGAAAACCAGACTATTGCGACACCCTGCCAAGGGCAAGCTGCATGTGCCGCTCTGCAACTGACATACGGGATGAAGCAAACCAGACCGCCAGGTCATCAACGTACATTGAGTTGTCAATACCGTGCGTAAGGGATGAGGCAAAGGCGTTAATTGCCACTGCAAACAACGTTTTACTGAAGACGCTTCCCTGGGGGATGCCCTCCTCCTGTGCTACGGGTGCAGAGAGGGATGTGCCAACCAACACACAAAAACTGCGAACACTGAGAAACTCCTGGGCTCTCAACTCATGACTGACAGCCAGAGTGTCAAGGCCAGAGAGGGCAGAGAAAACTTCCTTTGAAGGGATTCTAATGGCAGGCATAAGTATGTGAGAGGGGGCAAAGATGGAGGAACAGAGCCGGAATTGTCCCGAGTTCTCATGGAGTATGAGAGAAGAGTTCAGCTTTATCAGGTGAAGAGATGGCAATATTTCCATTAGGAAGGATGAGAAGAGGGAAAGATGAAGAGGTAAAGCTGCTGGAGAGATTTTTGACGAGATGCCAGAAAAAGAACGAGAAGAGGAAGAGCTGGAAAGATCATTACACTTGACACGAATGGAGGATTTTTGTTCTCGTCGGAGAACAAATTTGGCACGATTCCTGGCAGAAATATACAGAGCACGAGATTTATTAGTTGTTGTTGACAGCAGTAGGAAAAGCGTGATTAAACCAAAAGTATCGTGAAATATTAAGAGGGAAAGAATATGGAGTGTATGCCTCCATGCCAGTGAGGATCACCTCTGTGATACATGCAAAACACTCAGAGGGACCCCGGGCACGGAAGCAAAAGTAATTTCGTGGGAAATCTTCAAAGTACTGCCCCCGATCATCCCGGTTGGTGGGCTGTATTGCCTCAGATGCCGCTTCCTGGGAGGGTCCAATTGGGCTGATCTCCAAGGCGGTCTGGAATAGGGGTAGAGTGGTGAATTAGCTGCTCTAGGTCGTTGAGGGTTGAAAAGATGAAGGCTTGTTCACCAGGTCGATCAGTGAAAGAAGATGAGAGCCAAAGGCGGTGGTGAACATTGAAATCACCTAAAATATAGATTTCTGAGAAAGGAGAATGGGATAGAATGTGTTCAACTTTTGAGATAAGATAGTCAAAGAATTTTGAATAGTCAGTAGAGTTAGGAGATATATTTACAGCACAGATGTATTTAGTTTGAGAGTAACAGGTGAGCCGAAGCCAGAGGGTTGACATTTCAGAAAAGTCAAGTTTGGGAACACGAGAACAAGTGAGGTCGCTGCGTACGTATATGCAACATCTGCCTCTGGATCGAGACTGAAACTAGAGAAAGTAAGAGGAAACAGAGTATGGGATGCTGCCAGTTGATGCTGAGATCTGGGTTCCTGTGAGGAAGAGTAGATGAAGAAGAGTAGATGTTTAGCGGAGAAGAGGTGGTGTGAGACAGAAGAGAAGTTGGAGGAAAGGCGGGGAATGTTGCAAAAATTAATGGCGAGTGTATCAGGTAATGGTCCAGGACATCTCGAAGGGTCGTCAACAAAAGGGCCAGACCGAGGGGAGTTTATTGACTAATCCCCAAGGGCCTCCGAGGCATTGTTCATATTAATATTTATGATTAAAAAAGAAAAAAAATATTTATACAAAATCGGACAAGAAGGTGTGCGATGTATTGTGTTTGGTTGAATTGTTTAAATAGATGCAGTGATGTCTTTGGGAATATGTTGGACTACTCTCGGTGTAGGTGAGACACGAAAAAGATTAGCAAAGGTGGACAGACAGGTGAAACGGGAGTTCCAACCCTCCCTATCACCAGTCCAGCAT
Source organism: Petrolisthes cinctipes (assembly GCA_033782935.1). Taxonomy (NCBI): domain Eukaryota; kingdom Metazoa; phylum Arthropoda; class Malacostraca; order Decapoda; family Porcellanidae; genus Petrolisthes; species Petrolisthes cinctipes. Next base: position 1,024,364 of record JAWQEG010000199.1, read on the forward strand.
CCACCCTTGGAGTACTGTCCTGTTCGACTGGTGTTTTCAGTCTCCTCCTAACATAATGTATATGACATAATAAATAGAGCACAAATTATCTAAAATACAGCTCTGAAAAACTGAAATAGCACATCACGGGGTACGGTCCTGACAGAATTTCTCCTGTTTTCAAGAACTGTGCTTCTGTGCTGAAACCCTGCTTAGGCAAACTGTTTCGTCCTTGTCAGTCATCTAACACTTTTCATTCTTGCTGGAAGTTTGCTCTGATCCAACTTGTTCCGAAGAAAGGAGACCGCTCCCAACAATCCAAGTATCGCCCCATTACTCTGATCTCTTGACTATCTAAAGTCTTCGAATCTAGATATTCTTAATTCCAAAATTCAAAAACACCTTACTCATCATGACCTTTCTGATCGTCAGTATGGTTTCCGGTAGGGACGCTCTACTGGCGATCTTCTACACACCTTACATCGTAGCAGGGAACGTAGGGCACAATTACCCAGTCACAATATCAATGCACGCCTACGCCAAACACCCGTCTCCCAGCTGCTACTGTTATCCACTGTGCAGTCTGTGCTACGTGGCGGTGGCAGCTGGCGTCAGGGTTTGATAAACGAAACAGTGAAGTGCACTACGCCAAAAATAATAACAATAATAATACCTTTACAAATCAAATTATACACATATTCATATACATATATAAACTTATGAAACTAATATATAAGCAGAGATATTAACAATACACATTTCGGGAATATCTTAACGAAACAGTCACCGACCCCGACTCCAGCCCACCCCCTTCGCTGGTTAATTCTGCCTCGTCCACTCAAACGGGCGAACAGTGTGAAGGCACCAACATCACCAAAAAATGAGCCTTCCCAATATGACCCTGAAATGAAGGACACCGACACTAGTTCCTGCTCCACCACCACGAGAGAAGACGCCACTGACAACATGGAATTGGAAAATGAAGGGGAATGAATGGCTTTTGGTGAGGAAAAGGAAGAGAGAGGATGGAGTTACTGTGAGTGGAAGGGAGGAAGTGAAAGAAGTGTGGAAGAGGCATTTTGATGGTCTGATGAATGGGAAGACGGGAGGGAAGGCGGTGGTGACATGCATGATGATGGAGGCAGGTGGTATACGACAGGATGTGCAGGGAGAATTGGGAAGGGAAAAGGTTAGGAAAGCAATAGGAAAGTTGAAGATGAGAAAGGCTCCGGGGGTGGATTGGATAACTGCTGAAATGTTAAAGTGTGAGGGGGAGGTAGTGGTGGAGTGGATGTTGCTTTTATGCACATTGGCTTGGAGGAGAGCCATAATTGTACCTTTGTATAAGGGGAAGGGGAGTAAGGATGAGTGTGGTAGCTATAGGGCAGTGGTTCTCAACTGGTGGTCCATGGTGACTTTTTGGGTGGTCCACAGGACGTCCACTATATTTGGTATTAAACTGGAAATAAATGCATAACATTTATTGAATATTCAGTACGAAAATTGTTATCATGATAATTACGGTAACTGGCCATTCATTTTCATATATTATTCCTATTTAAGAAATATATTGGCAATCTTCAGGTTGAAGCTGCTAAGTAGCATTTCGAGTCACTAAGTTTCTAAATGTATTCAAAATTTTAAAAGGAATGTCCAAGATTCACGCAGTTATTCCTGGTCTTAGCCTAGCTTAATACATACTTTACCAGTCGATGTGACAAGCCTTCCTGTTCGATTCCTGTCAGCTGCCGTGCGGCTATATGTAACACTGTTGTAGTGCAGTAGCCACCGAACTGATCAGTTGATTAGTTGTGTTATTCGTCCTGCGCTGTTTTATAGGTGTGGTGTACTTTGATTTTGTTTTCAACTGTGATTTTGTAGCAATCTAAAATTAAGCAGGGAGGAAGAGTAGAACGGAGTGAGATATTTCTGGTCAGTTGTTATGCTGTGTTATGTTGGTTCTGTCTGTTAACGACAGTATGTTTTCATCGCTGTTAGTTTCTCTGTCTGTTTGTTTGTTTGGCTGTCTGTCTGTTAACTTGGTAACACAAAAACAAGAGGACAGATTTTGTTGAAACTTTTAGGAAAGGTTGAAACTGGGCCGATATCGATGAAATTTATAGGGGTCACATAGACTCATAGAGGGCTAGGACCAACCGTACAGATTTTGGAAGATATCGGAGAGAGCGTATTTCCGACAAGTGGAATGGTCCACGATATTCTTTTAATTGGGCTGGTGGTCTATAGCCTGAAATGAGTTGAGAACCACTGCTATAGGGGAATAAGCCTCCTTAGTGTACCGGAGAAGGTGTATGGGAAGGTTCTTACTGAAAGACTGGTTGAGGTAACAGGGAATAAAGTTAATGAGGAGCAGGGATGGTTCAGAAAGGGTAGAGGATGTGTGGACCAGATACTTGCATTACAATCAATAGTGGAGAAAAATATTGGGAAGGGTAGGAAGTTGTATGCTGCCTTCATGGACTTGGAAAAGGCATACAATAGGGTTGATAGGAGAGCTATGGCAGAGGTGTTGAGAATTTATGGTGTTAGGGGGTCTTTGCTGAAGGGCATTGAGGCCTTCTATGCAAGTGTAAAAGCATGTGTATGGGCAGAGGGTGATCTAAGTGAGAGTTTTAACATTAGTGTAGAGCTGAGACAGGGGTGTGTTATGTCACCATGGCTGTTCAATATATATATGGATGGTTGTATGAGAGAGATGAAAGCCAAAGTGAATGGTCTGGGGGTGAAGTTTAGGCTGAATGAAGCAAATTGGTCTTTGGTGGCAAGTATATTTGCGGATGACACTGTGTTGATGGCTGAGAGTGAAAGGGAGTTACAGAGAGGAAGTGGACGAATCTCAGTCTGTGTGTAAACGAAGGAAACTGAAGGTGAATATTGGTAAAAGTAAAGTGATGGTATTTGAGAGAGCAGAAACTGATGTGATTGACTTTGCTACACCTTACAGAGTAGGAGTACCAACTGGGACGAAATGTGGGATAACTCTGAAGGGTGAGAGGATGGAGGAAGTGAAAGAGTTTAAGGCTGTGTAGTTTAAAACAAATTAAAGGCCCTTACTGGAGCTCTATGAATCCTCCAAAATAATCCAGGCCACAGAACCCTTAAGCATTTCTAATAGGGAATCTGTAGCCCGGAGTAGTTTGGAGAATTCATAGAGCTCCAGTAAGGACCCATACATTTTTTTAAACTACGGGCCTAAGTACCTGCATGGGTACAGTTCTGTGTAAACATGGGAGTATAGAAGGAGAAATTAGGGAGAGAGCAGTGAAGAGTAGACAGGTCATAGGATCACTGGGGAGGATTATTAAGGGTAGAAGTGTGATTATGGAAGTAAGAAAAGAGGACTACGAAATAGTATAATCCTGCCAACACTGAGTAGGGCTCATCAGTCTAGAACAGGTGCTGTGGAAATGAGTTACTTGAGAGGAGCATGTGGACTTACTAGGTGGGATGGAGAAAGTAATGAGAGTGTGTATGAGAGGTGTAGTATAAGTGAGAATGGAATTGGTATTGAATGTGGAGTGGTTGAGAGAGTGAAGCGTAATACACTGAGATGGTTTGGACATGTAGAGAGAATGCAAGGTGAGGAGCTTGTAAAGAAGGTGTATGGAACTGAAAGTTGTGGGACCTGGTGTGAGAGGCAGACCTTCGGTTAGATGGCAGAACAGAGTGGAAGAGTATGTAAAGGAGAGAAACGTGAGGGGCAGGAGAGGGCTTGACCAAGTAAGGAGGGAGTGTTGGAATAGGGAGAACTGGAGGCAAGAGAAGGAGGAGGTCTGACCCACCACACACTGTCACGGTGGACTGGTGGATGTCCGCCTCTCCTCGCCTCAACCTGTTCTGCCAACACATCCTTCCTAACCAAGAACCTGACGTCTTCCAGATCAGGGAGGTCTGGTCGGGCAGGACAACACCGAAAACCAGCTTCACCTTGCCTACATCAAAAGTTACCAATAATATGGCCTTAACAAAAAAAAAAAAAAAAAAAAGAATAGAGAGACAGAACAAAATAAAATTAAAGGTTGCCTTAATACCCTATAAAGGGTGATGGGCATTAATTAAGCCAGATAAACAACAACAATCGATAAATCAGATCTTATCTCACCACAAAAGACTTTACTTCCTGCCTTCCTTAAACTTGAAAAGAAAATAAGACCACATTTTGAAAAGAGAATTGACTACTTCAAAGGAGAATAGACTACACTCTTATAGAAGGTATAGGCAAGTAAGAAACTCTGCTTTTGCTAGCAGCCTCTACATGTTTATTAAAAAGATTTTTCCAAGTAAGTATTATTATACTTTTATTATAATGTTTATTTTATAAATAGGGAAATTATATTTGCTAAATGAAAAAGATGTGTAAACAGTTTTATCCATATCGGGTAATAGTCATTTACCCTTAAATTTTAGGAAAATGAAATAGTGCAACATCTGGAATATAAACATAATACAGTTGCTTCAAGAAAAATCCATAATGCCAGAAACCAATACAGTATATGTTATGTGCCCCAGTAGATATCGTAATCGTCATAAGTGGATGGACTAAAATATGACTGCATTATAATACGAGTAGATGTGTACAAATCTGTAATACAATCACGTCTGATTTAGCTTTAACAGGATTTCCTTTGTTAATTTAATGAGTCTTGCTTATATATAGGCATTTCCATTTCCAGGAAAGGTTCACCATTATATCACAAATTACATCAGCTTATGCACCGGCTAGAGGACGCCGGTCTCATCACGTACTGGACGAACGAAGTGATTGCTAATCGCATTAGCGAGACAAGAGCCACTTCTGAAGCAAAATCTTCATCTGAGAATCAAAACTTGATATCAGTCAGTAATGCATCGTTACACAATGTTGATTATGCTTTACGTATATTGCATTCTAAGCACTATATACATCTAAATATCATAATGTCGAGTGCTATTTATTCAAAGTAGACTATTATCCAGTGAAAAATTAAAGTAAATAATCCTCTCTTGATATATACATAAAAATCATGCACTAGAATGTTTACTTCTTTAGTCATTGGACGAGAAGTTTTAGAGTAGGTCAACTGGGGATCATGTTAATGATAACATTCTATATTTTTCAGACTGATCGAAGAGAGGTTGTCCTGGGACTGAATCACTTGCAGGGAGCGTTCTATGTGCTCTTCCTTGGCTCCGCTGTAGCTCTGTTCACTCTTCTGGTGGAGAAGACGTGTGCAATGAAAAAATCGTAGATTTAAACACCCCTCCCTATGAGGAACACTCAGTTGCCACATCACAAACCCTAAATATTATATGAATTAAAGGGATGAGTGGCCAGGGAGGGTGGACCATGCCTTATTGAGACTCTGTATTGAAATAATAAATAAAAATAAAAATAATATCTATACACATATATTTAGAAACAAATTTGCAAGTAATTGCAACCATATATTCATCTACGGGACAAGTTCCAGTTACTTTTATGAACACCATAAGGATACGTTGGAGTCGATTGAACATTGTAAACACACCCTGGTTCTCGCCGTTCTTCACAGCTGACTGGTGAGTCAGTTTTTTGGACATAAAATATATGTTAATATGTATACTAATGGGATATTGAAACGTCCACAAACAAAAATTGTCGAGAGTGACCTTATTGCGTAAGGGCAGAAATGTTGACATGGTTCAATATATGAAATGTGATCCATGCCAATAATTCTTGCGACTTCGTGCTTGTATAAAACATTTTGAACAGAACAATATGACACAGATGGTTTATGTGTTAGAACAATTGATTAATATAGAGTAATGTATGTAAACATGTGTTTATCAGCATACATCTATGCACTTCTGTAACTTAATTAAGTTACAGAAAGACAAAAAAATCTGGGTTACGGTCTTCAGCACAACAATCAAATTTAGTGTTATTATCAAGGAAATTATTATAATCTCTCCATTAATAGTTTTTGTTTTAATATTTGTTGGATATAAGTAATATATAGGGTAGTAATAGTGCTAAAATTTCATATTTTATGAGTAAGGGCTGACAACTGTGAATGTAAGGGAGCGAGTGAGAGAGGGAGTGTTTAACGCTAAGGCAAAAGTAGCCTCACTCACACTAGGGTTAGTGAGAGTGTCGAGGGTAAGGGACCCTGAGAGTGTAGTTTAAAGCTACGAATGCAAATCTTTGGTCAGAAAGAAAATCCAGAGAATTTATGGTTCCACATTCAAATTATTTAGGTTCACTTAAACAAATGTGTAAAATGTTGCATTAAATATGTTTATTAAATATAAATATTTGAATGTTTACCAAGTCAATGAAACCTTCCTACACAACAGTGAATTATCTTAAAGTAAATGCTGAACAATGGGGTTACCATGCACTGGAGAGTGATACTGTTACTAGAAGCCAACATTCATGATGCAGTCAGAAACAAAGGTAGTCAGTCTCCTATGTCGCAAAGGTTACAGAGAGATTATGGATAATACACTGGTCTAGAGTTCATTAGTTCAGACATTAGTAAAATACACATTACACTCACTTCACACATCTTCAACACCCACTACACATCACCACTACCCTCACCTACCACACCCATATCTGCGCAACAGCTTCACTGCCCACAACACGTCACCACTTTACACATCTTCAATAATTTGAATGTTTCAAGAAACAATGTCATTAACAACGCATCCAGGTATGCTTATAAATACATTATAATGTATCAGAAATTATGTCTTGGTAGTTATGGAAAGGAAAATGTGTGGACATCAATTGAAATTAATGAGAATATACTGTCATATATTGTATACAGGGTTATTCAAAACTACATTTACAAAATGACAGGGTAAAGTCCTGACATAAAGTTAAACATATTTCCATATGTATTTTTCAAAAATTTAAAAAGTTAATGACAGACATGAAAGCCAAATCCATTACCGTGGGCGAATGATCGAACACTTCTAAAATTAACTCCCCCCCCCCCCCCCCACAGCACCCCGTGTTCTCTCTCGGGTAGACGAGGGAACTTAATACAACGTATGAAGCAATAAACCCTTATCGATCACGGGATTCAAACAGATCCTTAGGCTTCGAATTGATCCCAAGTATTCGTGTTTCTTGTAATGTCAGATAGGTTAAGAGAGTAGTAGTATCCCAAAAGATTTGTCCATGTCTGTACCTCTATCTATTGTTTTGTGGTCGAGTTACACTTACAGAGTTTTTTTTTTTTTTTTTTTATTTAATTCATTGCGCCGTAGCGTCAGTCAATAGGCAGACAACAGTACACAAGGGTAGGCGGGACTAACGAGAACCCAATGACCACACACACACACACAAGCACACACACGTGCGCACACACACACACATCACGAAAACATAACAGAATGAAGCACAAGTATACAGACAAATATTTACATCATGACCTACTTAAATCCACCAAAACGAGGGTGGCGCACCAGAAGTTCCTCCAGAACCTGATGGTTCAGCAGGTGTCGACAAACCACATCAAGTGGCAGGCCCTGGGGCAGCAAGTGTCGGACAGTGGGGCAGGCTAGGCAATAGTGTTCTATAGTGTTAGCACGAGGCGCTCGACACAAGCGACACTCAGTGAAGTGAGGCTCACCCTGCATCCCAGCAACCTGCCACGGTGGTCGGTAGCCAAGCCTCAAACGAGCAGAGACTACATTGTGCCTCCGAACCATGAGGCCTCAACGACGGTAGGTATATTTGTGATTGCAGACAGAGTCATAATGGGTGATGGAGATGCTGAAGGGCCTCTCTGCATCCCTTCGTCGCCGTACAGGGAGGAGAGCTACGGAGCGGACTTTAGAGAGGTAATATGTCAGGGAGAGAGGACGTCCAGCACCACGAGGAGGCAGATGGCAGGCTTCCTTTGCGAGTCTGTCAACTGTACCATTGTGACGTAAACCTACATGGGATGGCACCCATAAAAATTTAACAGTCAAGTTACGATGACGCAATAAGGCCAAAAACGATAAAATCTGCAGAATAACAGTAGAGTGTGTGGGCTGAACACTAGAGAGGGAATGAAGGGCAGGTCTGGAGTCACAAAAAATGGCAGCATTCACTCCACATTGACAAATAACACTAACAGCATCCAGAATGGCATACAGTTCACACAATGTTGAGCTAGAGTGGTTACCCAACCCCCTGGAGGTGACTCCAGGTTAGGCGAGAAAACACCACAACCTGCTGCACCATCCACCTGCAATGAGCCATCAGTGTAGAGGCAGTATGGATCTGTAATGGAGGAAGTCACTGTTTCTATGTGTTCCAGAGCCAACTGCCGCTATAGAGAAGGCAGCTCCGACTTGGAAGTAGGTGTAAAGCTCACATCAGGTGTTGGTAGCATCCATGGAGGGGGCCCTGGGGGGACGTCTGCAACTATTATATCTATATTAAGACCACGGAGCACAGAGGAAACAGACCTTATAAGAGTACGTCCAGCAGGCAGTATGGGAGGGACCGGGTAGTTTGGTCTAAGAGAAGTCCTGACTAACTGAGAGTAATGTGGTGAAAGATGTGGGAAATGGAGACACTTGACAGTGAAGCAAGTAACATTACAATAAATTCTCTCGATTAATGGGGGAAGATGCAACTCACGCTGCATGTTCACTATCCTGGTCGACATTGGACAGCCGAGAATTGTTCTCATTGCTCTATTCTGAAATTGTTCTAAAGTTTCCAGAGTAGCCCTAGGAAGTTGAATCAAAGCAGGGGAAAGGTAATCAACAACTGAACCACATTGAAGTGGTGTAAGTCGGCGCTGGAGACGACCCAATAAGTCCTGGACAATGGGATGGTCTTGAGGTCTGGCAGGGACAATCGGCCAAATATTGACTGGCGCACCCAGGTAGCAGTACTGGGAACACATGGGAATGACAGTCCCTCCAATGGTGAACACTGGCCGAGCTTGAGGAAGGCGGCAGGTAAATATTCTGCTCTTATCTGGGGAGACAATAATGCCACAGTGAGAGGAGACCACAGAAAAGGAGTCAAGAAACCGCTGGAGATCCCTTGGTGAGGTAGAATGAACACAGATATCATCAGCATAGCATGTAATTGTAGTTCCAGGAATATCAGGGAGAGAAGTGAGCAACCGATGCATCAGAATATTAAATAACAATGGGCTGAGAACACCACCTTGAGGCGTACCAAGATGAAAACTGCGCAAAGGACTGAGTGCACCACTGAAAAACACACGGGAGGTCCTGTTACTCAGGTAGCCCCGAATCCACCGTAGTAGATTACCCTTTATCCCAAAGTCAACCAGTTGATCCAAAATGACGTCTCTATTAGCAACATCGAAGGCACTTCGAAGGTCAATGAAGGCCACCACACTGTCCCTGGAAAGGCAAGAGTACAGGTCGACTCGGCAGTGATGTGTGCTCCGCTGGGGAAGGAAACCAAACAGCCATGGAGAAAGGCGATCCTGCAGTCTGTACATGAGACGATTGAGTAAGATTCTCTCCATAACCTTACAGAAACAGGAAGTAAGGGAAATAGGCCTGAACTTTGCAGTGCCGGGCTTAGGGATGGGTATTATTGTGCTGCTGGTCCAGGCTCGTGGTACACAACCGTCATGAAGACAAAGATTGTACAGTCGAAGTAGAGGGTTCCCAGGAACTTGTTGAAGTAGGCGCAGCACAGCATAAGTAATACCATCATCACCAGGGGAAGAAGCTCTACCCCGAGAGAGAGCACGGCGCAACTCCTCCTCAGTTATCTCCTCTGCATCATCGTCATCATCTTGTAACAGAGCAGACATTAGACGTAGCCGATGGACAGCAGCACGGGAAGCGAGTGCATCTTGTATGTGGATGGGTAGACTGGCTGGGGTAGATTGTTCTGACCAGGCATCGACAAGTTGTTTGGCATAGTCGGCAGGAGTGTGATGACGAGCAGTGGCTGGTGTCTTTTTAACAACCCGACGGATGAGGTGCCACATAGAAGCCACACTTGTTTGCTGGTTGATGCTGTCCGTGAACCGCTGCCAAGACTCAGTGTGAGCACAATCCTGCAGGGCAACTAAAGCGTCCCTAGACATCTTGTAACGATGGAGTAGGTCAGGGGTTGGGTTGGCTTGAAACAATAGGCCATCACGTTCAGCCTCCTCCTTTGCCTCCTGTATACGTGCATCCAGCGTCCAGGAGTGGGCAGTATGGCGATGCTGGAGGTGTGGCCGGGAGACGTATAGCCTATAAAAGTCATGAGTAGCAGATACAAGATCAGAGTACAACTGTTCAGCTGATGATATGTCAAATGTAGGGAATACATGGGCCATAAATAAGATGTAAGTCGGGCAATATTTAGGGGGCACAGCAATACGCAAACGAGTGGCTAAAGCACCTGACCCAGCAGTTAGAGAATAATGAAACCGAAGAGCAATGTGATCAGAGAATAAGTCTGGCACGGAGGAGCACTGGACCTGAGATGCTATCAGGCCAGACGAGAGGATGTAATCCAGAGTACCTCCCCGGCAATGAGTGGCACCGCCAGTGTCCCAGTGTGTCAGATGATGCTTGCGGATGTATGAAAGGAGACGAACACCATTACGATTAATAGAGCCAGTACCATCACCCAAATCAGAATGCTGAGCATTAAAATCTCCCATATACACCATACCACGCACTGTTGGAGAAGGAAGAGCCTCAAGAGTGAGTCTAGCTGGGGCAGAATAGACATTACATAGTTGGAGTACTCCATTCCCAGGTAGAACCTCAAATAGCTGAAAGGTCATGTCAGGATCAGTGGAGGTACGGAGAAGGCGATGTGGCAAGGAGCTATGTATGTAAGTCAGGAGACCATTCCTTACCAGATGAACATATGGCACATAACCTGAGAGGGGAGGAGCTTGCCCAGCAGCGAGCGGCCGTCCTGGAAATGCTTCCTGGAGAAAAATAACACTGGGATGATGACGAAAAACCTAGGCCTTGAGTTGAGTGAGCTTAGCATAACTGGTGATACCACATACATTCCAGGAGATGACATCCAGCCGGCAATCACTAGCGAACTCTGTATTTGGAGGTAGAAGTCCGGTGAGTGGGGGCAGATGAGCGACCTGGAGAAGAAGATGGACCAGGAGAAGGGACTGACTCGAAAAGCTTTTCAAGGCGAGATGCAACAGTATCCATCTTTTCGGTAAGGGTAGTGACAGTTGAGATGATGGCCTGCTGAGCCTCAACCAAGGTGGAGAGTTTGGAGTCATTGGCAGCCTGAGCGGCAACCAGCCCATCAATCCTAGCTTCAAGGGCAGAAAAGCGGTTTTCGAGAGCCGTACATCGTGCCACGAGGGTGGCAACAGACTTGCGGAGGGCCAGATCTGGAGGTGAGGCAGGGCTGGTAGGAGGAGCAGACTGGGGAGGTGGTGGTGGTGGTGGTGGTGGTGGTGGAGGCGGAGGCGGAGCAATAGTAGAGACACGAGCCTGGACATGACGTCGAGTACATCCATGCCACACGTTAACCCCTGGCTGAAGGCATCGTGGACATTTCCATCGAGACGTATCTTCAGGAGGTGAAGGCTCAGAGGTGGAGGCAGCAGGACGTGATGGTTCACCCCTGACAGGACACGTTTTGGAATCATGGTCGGCCGCACACCATGCACACTTCGGCCTGGCAGAACAGTACCGGGAGATATGCCCAACTCCCCAGCACCTGTAGCACCAAGGCTGGTCATTATGAAGTTTCCTCACCTCACACGGTGGAAGACAAGGGAGGAAATCAAAGGAAATCTCATTTGGAGGTGGATCGGGTTGACTCCAAACAACAACAATACGGCTAATGGGGGAACCATCTTGGAAAAAACGACGGGCAAAGTACACACCAGGGTATCCTTTGGCAAGTTTCGGGTCAACATCAATAGGAAAACGGGTGAGGATGTAGCTGGGGAACTTACGAGGCCTCTCAGGTGAGTCTTCAAGAATGAGAGGCAGAGATAAAAATTCACCAGCCTTCACTCTATCAATGATGTCCTGACGTTTCCTAGAGATGTAGACAAACCGGGAGGTGACAGCAGCCATCTTGACTTCAGCCAGTTCACACTGCAACTGGAAGGCCCTGTTGACATCAGACAACCAACGCAGCTTTGTGTCCGTAGATGGGTTTCCAGAGAAGTAGAGTTTGACATAGGCATCTCTCGGGGCAAAAGCAGGAAGGTTGGACGAGGGCAAAGAGTGGTATACAAAGAAGAAACACCAGGGTGAGGCAGAGAAGGTATGTCGTGCACAGCTGAAGCACCCTTGGCAGTCTTGGCAGCTGGAGGCAAACAGTCCACACCATCGGAATCCTGCGAGGAGTCGGACGAGGCATCAACAGGTCGCTTGGTAGAGGTTGAGGAGGTGGACGGCTGCAACCTGAGCTGCGGAGTGACCGAGGAGAGGGGGGGGAGGGTTGCGAGAAGGCAGCTCAGGCCAGTGATCCTCAATTGGAGACTCGTCTTCCTCCGACATTGCCAAGTCGGCCTCCAAGCAGGAATCCGCACTCTCCATCAGGCCAGGCAAGGCCTAGATGGAAAGCAAACAACAACACAAACAACTAAACACTCAATCAGCCAGGGACACACACACCCACACTCACACAGACAATCACAACAAAACTATACACAGAACGACAACAGACAAACAACACCAGCAACACCACAGAAACAACAACACACAAACAAGAACTCACAAACAACACAAAAAACACAAACAAGAGCTCCGAAACAACACAAACGAGAATGGAGGCAGAGCGCCACGAGTACGTCCACACTCCACCTGTTCTGGAGCGAGACTGCACTTATTGAGTGATACGTGTAGATGCCAGGGCGGTACTACTAACTTATCTGACATTACAAGAAACACGAAGCCTTGGGATCGATTAAAAGCCAACGGATCTGTTTGAATTCCATGATCGATAAGGGTTTCATTGCTTCATACGTTTTAAAACTTGCCTCGTCCACTTAAGAGAGAGCAGGAGATGAGGTGGGGGGAGGAGTAAATTTTAAAGCGTTCGATCGTTCGCCCACGGCAATGGATTTGGCTTTCATGTGTGTAATTAACATTTTACATTTTTGAAAAATATATATGGAACTATGTTTAACATCATGTCAGGATTTTACCCTGTCATTTTGTAAATGTAGTTTTGAATAACCCTGTATGTCATATATGTACAGTTGGCTCCACTTCCGCGTTTACCATTTAGCGTTGCCAATGATGAACCACCTAGAAATTTGAATCCCGAACCACGTGTGATCATGAAGCAAACCACTCATTACAGAGTGAAATGGAAAGAGGGGTTGAGTTGAAATGCTAAAACATCAACAGTGATCGAGTAGTGTCATTTGCTGTGTTATGCAAAATTAATACCGAATTTATGTCACAGTATAATTGACATGCCAGCAATTGTTTATTAAATAATACTATATTTATGAGTCATGTAGTAAGTCATTTTTATCCTGCCGGTTACTAGTAAAGAGAAGGTGGAATAATCAATACGAAAACCTCCATAACCCTTAAAGATTGTGTTCGTGCACCACCCACTTCATGATTATTATTTTGTTGTCGCTATGATTTTAACTTTGTCATGGTAGACAATTGTAGCATGGCAAGGAAGAATAACCTGGTGGTAAAGAACGTTCCTTAAAAAGTTTGTGTAATGAATTATTACCAGTATATATCTTGTCAATATTGCCTCGTGAGGAGTTCACAAAAGGCTATACAAGCTGAAAACACATTCCTCCGGCTCTCTTACTTCGTATAGCTACATAGTATCTCCGAATAATGGAAGATAAAAGAGTGACTTTCATGTCTACGTATGATATGCATGTGCTCAATATAATCCAATTATAATGAATGAGTTTGAGCATCTTGAAGTGAATGAAGAGAAAGAAAGAAGGCCATACTAGTCCTGGAGGACACTAACACGAAAAGAAAAGAAATAAAGAAGACAAACAGCAACCAGATAGAAACAGAAGGAAAAAGGGACAGTTGAAGAATTTCAAGGGAATAGCTTGTCCGCAAGGGGGCCAAACCTTTTAATGTATCCTAAAATTGTTAACATATTACCATGTTATGCAATGAAACCTTCCACCATCTATTCATTGTTGCAATATATTACAAGTAAGCCAATTTTGTTACTTGACCTCAATCAAGACATTTTCTGATTAATTACTTTGTGTTACTGGTTACCAACGGATACTGTTTTGTAGTGGAGGGCGACTTATCTATCCAATGATCACCCTGCCTCCCACACCTCACCCACATCCTCTTTCCATTAGCCTTCTCCTTTACCCATTTCTAGTACTCACTCTACTCCTCACCAGGTTCTGGAGGAACTTCTGGTACGCCACCCTCGTTTTGGTGGATTTAAATAGGTCATAATGTAGATATTTGTCTGTGTGCTTGTGCTCCATTCTGTTATGTTTTCGTGATGTCTGTGTGTGGTGTGTGTGCGTGTGCGTGTGTATGTGTGGTTGTAGTCGTTGTATTCTCATGGGTCCCGCCTACCAGTATGTATTGTTGCCTGCCTGTTGATTGACGCTACGGCGCAGTTAATTAAAAAAAAAAAAAAAAAAAAAAAAAACTCTACTCCTCCATTTCCCCACCACATTCTCCTTCTCATTACCACCAACATCATTTTGTGTGGCCAAAAACGATTAGTGCGATTATGCAAACAGGGCCTGAAAAGAAATAATGTGATGTTTTATATGCAATTACAATCCATGCAATATGGTAGAACATTATATTAACCTGATGGAGTCAATAGATAGTAATGTCTAGGCCAGACAATCAGGCGTTGGAGAACCATCACAAGTGTCGGAGAGAACAGTGTTCGAAAAAACGTGTTAAATTTATGCACACACCTTATAAGACACACTTTCCTTTACCGAACCCCTCTTTCCATCTCACTCTGTAGTGAGTGGTTTGTATCAGGATCACACGTGGTTAGGGATTCAAATTTCTGAGTGGCTCAACATTGGCAATGGTAAGTGGTAAACGTGGAAGTGGAGCCAACTGTATATGTATGTTTTTGAGGTAATATAGGTATACAAATATAGGTATACAATAATAAATATACAAATATACAAATAATAATATACAAATACAAATATACAAATATACTGTAAATATACAAATACAAATATACAAATTTTGGTATACAAAAAATTTATTCCTCGTCACTACCGAGGAAGAGGTCGTCTTCCCAATCCTCATCATTACTGGTAATGTTAATTAATGAAGACAGGCTCCACGCACTCGTGGCTATTGTCCAACGTCCACTACTCTTCGAAGTGCCGGGATTATCGAACAGCACCCGCCCACACTTCGTGGTTGGAGCAAAGTCTAGCTTCCTCCAATTTGGCCCGCAAGTCTGTCTAGGTGAACCGCTGGAGGGAGGAGCGGAAGTGGAGCTTCATACAGTCCCACACCTACACCTATTCAATGACGTTGAACTCGGGGTGGCCCCACTCACGGATGTAATTATCCACTTTGTACTGTGGCTCTGGACGATTTTACTGGCGTAAAAGAAAATAACTGGTAGGGGTGATTGTGGGGATGGATATTGGCCTGTAACCTTTCGCCACAATAGGCTCTACTTACCTATTCAAGCTTACATAAGGCCTGCCACGGGTCATCTAACTTTTGAACAAAGTTACAAGCCGAAGCACAAAACCAGTCACGCAAGAACTGCAGAACATGCTCGTCAGTGTTAGGTTACAATACAAATGCCCAGTGACTCACTTATCACTGTGCATGTCGTTGCCTCAGAAACCTCATCTTGGTGGGCGGAATCTCATGACGTCGGAGTTCGCGTCACGTATACCTTCTCCGCACCCGTCGCTGTGAGTGTTGTTGCTGTGGACTCGCCTATTTATTTTATATCTATAATTGCCTGATTGATCGACACAAGGTACTAAAGAATACTGTCAATAATTAGGTAGGTGTGTAAAACATACCCTGACAAAACCTCATCTTCATCTGTCGTTTGGTTTAGTAGATATTCAGAAAAAACAGTGTAAGGCCGCGTTTACACCAAGCGAATCGAATCGATTCAATTCAATTCAATTCATTGCGATTCATGAATCGCTATGATGCGCCACGTTAATTCTTATGGAATCGTTTACACCAGGCGAATCGATTCAATTCAAATCAAGCCGATTCATGGCGATTCAGAATCAGTGATTGGTTTGGACCCATTTTTTCATCAGTCAAGGCGCGTCAGCCGAGCAGGAAGCATTATTATGAATGTGGAACTCCTCCTGCAAGACGGTAATTGGTATTCTGCTTCTTAATAGAGGGCCCCATCAACTCAACCAACATCTTAAATTGTTCTGTGGTCATCCTAAAGAAGTCATAAAACTTTTTAGGATTATTGACCAAATCTGGGAACAAATGTCCGAAGCTCCCAAATTCTGGTCTTCTATCATTTATGGGATGCACCCATAGTCGATGCCTCCGCCTCCGTCTACGCTTTCGAAGCCACAATAGCAATGCTATTTCTGCAACAGCAAAGACATCCATCCTCCTCGGAGGCTGCCTTGGTACTGAATGATGTGTTAATCTGATTCAGTCGGTTGGAACTATGCCGATTCAAAATGACTCGAGTCAAATGATTCTTCATGAATTGAATCGATTCGATTCGCTTGGTGTAAACGCAGCCTAAGGCTGGCTCTGCATCTCATAGTTGATCACATCGTAAAAGGTAAAATGTTTTCTGAGTGATCCTATGGTAAATGAAATGGGAGCCATCCTTAACTAAGAGTAGTCGAATCTTTAAGACAAACGTTCAATTGAATTTTCCCTGTTAGCACTAAAGTTAGGAAATAACAATGCTACCTCTACAAAGGAAAATGCTATAAGTAATGTAAGGAGGAGGTGTATCAGTCGACCTCAAGTGAAATTACGGAAGGTTTTGTTCTTTCGTGGTTCGCTGACGTGAATCTTAACACACACACACAGCAAGGAAATCAGAAGTGTTGTCGCTACGTGATCATGTGCAGTACTTTGAATTAATAATACAGTACGGTACAGCCCTGGCTGATAGTGCTGGACCAGGGTCCAAGGAGTGTTGGAGAGCAACTGAACAGAGTTCGAACAAGTGAAATTTCCAAACCATTCTCAACGTTGAGAGAGGTCTAAAAGGCTCACTTTTTCGAACTCTGTTCAGTTGCTCCTTGGACCCTAGTCCACCACTATCAGCCATGGCTGTACCAACCTGCTTGGGTTCGACTAAATACATCATCATCTTTAATTTCTTATTGGTGTCTGATACCCGATGTGGCTCAGGGTTCAAGCTTCTGCACTCGGTGTCCGGGTTCGAATCCTGCCATTATGGGAGTCTTGAACTTTATAGCCTTTTCGGTGTAGCGCAGTGGGATAAACCATTACAGATGAGGAGTTGACTTCATGTGAAATTGATTCAGTTATTTGTGTCGGTATTGATACTCTTGAGGGCCGCACGCGACTCTGGTAACACTGATTAGTTTTAACCCCGACCAAATAATGCATGGATTGAACAATTTTCTTTCTTCACTATAGAGTTAACTACAAAATTATGAATGTATTATTTAAGTACCGTTACAGATGATACAGTAGTTTTATTTTATTATTATTATTCCGCCGTGAAGTCAATCAAAAGACAGGCAAGAAAACATAAGAGTAGGTGGGACTCATGAAAATCCAATTACTACACATACACACACACACACACATATATTACGAAAACATAACAAAATAAAACACGAGAATTCAGACAAAAATTTATATTTTGACCTTACTTAAATCCACCAGAATTCCTCTAAAATCTGGTGGTTCAGCTGGTGTCAACAAACCACATCAAGTGGCAGGCCCCGGAGCAGCACGGGTCGGAGATAGTGCTGGACCAGGGTCCTACTCCAAGGAGGTCTCACTCCAACACTGCTGGAGTGTGGACGTTCCTCCTGGCACTCTGCCTGAATTCTTGTTTGTGTTGTTTTTGCGCTCTTGTTTGTATTATTTGTGCATTCTTGTTTGTATGTTGTTATTTCTGTGGTGTTGCTAGTGTTGTTTGTCTGTTGTGGTTCTGTGAATTGTTTTGTTGTGAATGTCTGTGTGTGTGTCCTTGGCTGATCGAGTGTTCAGTTGTTCGTGTTGTTGTTTGCTTCCCATCTGGGCCTTGCCTGGCTTGCTTGGAGGCCGACTTGGCAATGTCGGAGGAAGACGAGTCTCCAATTGAGGATCACTGGCCTAAGCTGCCCTCTCTCAACCCTGCCCCCCTCTACTCGGTCACTCCGCAGCTCAGGCTGCAGCCGTCCACCTCCTCAACTTCTACCCGTTGATGTCTCGTCCAACTCCTCGCAGGATTCCGATGGTGTGGACTGTTTGCCTCCGGCTCCCAAGACTGCGAAGGGTGCTTCAGCTGTGCATGACGTACCTTCTCTGCTTCACCCTGGTGTTTCTTCTTTGTATACCAAATCCTTGCCTCGTCCAACCTTCCTGCTTTTGCCCCGAGAAATGCCTATGTCAAGCTCTCCTTCTCTGGAAACCCATCTACGGACACAAAGCTGCGTTGGTTGTCTGATGTCAACAGGGCCTTCCAGCTGCAGCGTGAACTGGCTGAAGTCAAGATGGCTGCTGTCACCTCCCGGTTTGTCTACATCTCTAGGAAGTGTCAGGACATTATTGACAGAGTCAAGGCCGATGAATTTTTGTCTCTGCCTCTCATTCTTGAAGACCCACCCGAGAGGCCTCGTAAGTTCCCCAGCTACATCCTCACCCGTTTTCCTATTGATGTTGATCCGAAACTTGCCAAAGGATACCCTGGTGTGTACTCTGCCTGTCGTTTTTTCCAAGATGGTTCCCCCATTAACCGTATTGTTGTTGTCTGGAGTCAACCCGATCCACCTCCAAATGAGATTTCCTTTGATTTCCTCCCCTGTCTTCCACTGTGTGAGGTGAGGAAACTTCATAATGACCAGCCTTGGTGCTACAGGTGCTGGGGAGTTGGGCATATCTCCCGGTACTGTTCTGCCAGGCCGTAGTGTGCATGGTATGCCGCCAACCATGATTTCAAGACCTGTCCTGTCAGGGGTGAACCATCACGTCCTGCTGCCTCCACCTCTGAGCCTTCACCTCCTGAGGATACATCTCGATGGAAGTGTCCACGATGCCTTCAGCCAGGGGTTAACGTGTGGCATGGATGTACTCGACGTCAGGTCCAGGCTCGTGTCTCTCCTATTGCTCCGCCTCCACCACCACCTCCACCACCTCCCATCATGGCACGATGTACGGCTCTCGAAAACCGCTTTTCTGCCCTTGAAGCCAGGATTGATGGGCTAGTTGTCGCTCAGGCTGCCAATCACTCTAAACTCTCCACCTTGGTCGAGGCTCAGCAGGCCATCATCTCAACTGTCACTACCCTTACCGAAAAGATGGATACTGTTGCATCTCGCCTTGAAAAGCTTTTCGAGTCAGTCCCTTCTCCTGGTCCACTTTCTTCTCCAGGTCGCTCATCTGCACCCACTCACCGGACTTCTACCACCAAATACAGAGTTCGCTAGTAATTGCCGGCTGGATGTCATCTCCTGGAATGTATGTGGTATCACCAGTTATGCTAAGCTCACTCAACTCAAGGCCTATGTTTTTCATCATCATCCCAGTGTTATTTTTCTCCAGGAAGCATTTCCAGGACGGCCGCTCGCTGCTGGGCAAGCTCCTCCCCTCTCAGGTTATGTGCCATATATTCATCTGGTAAGGAATGGTCTCCTGACTTACATACATAGCTCCTTGCCACATCGCCTTCTCCGTACCTACATTGATCCTGACATGACCTTTCAGCTATTTGAGGTTCTACCTGGGAATGGAGTACTTCAACTATGTAATGTCTATTCTGCCCCAGCTACACTCACTCTTGAGGCTCTTCCTTCTCCAAAAGTACGTGGTATGGTGTATATGGGAGATTTTAATGCTCGGCATTCTGATTTGGGTGATGGTTCTGGCTCTATTAATCGTAATGGTGTTCGTCTCCTTTCATACATCCGCAAGCATCATCGGATGTGCTGGGACACTGGCGGCGCCACTCATTGCCGGGGAGGTACTCTGGATTACATCCTCTTGTCTGGCCTGATAGCATCTCAGGTCCAGTGCTTCTCCGTGCCAGACTTATTCTCTGATCACATTGCTCTTCGGTTTCATTATTCTCTACCTGCTGGGTGAGGTGCTTCAGCCACTACAAGACTTACATCTTATTTATGGCCCATGTATTCCCTACATTTGACATATCATCAGCTGAACAGTTGTACTCTGATCTTGTATCTGCTACTCATGACTTTTATAGGCTATACGTCTCCCGGCCACACCTCCAGCATCACCATACTGCCCACTCCTGGACGCTGGATGCACGTATACAGGAGGCAAAGGAGGAGGCTGAACGTGATGGCCTATTGTTTCAAGCCAACCCAACCCCTGATCTACTCCATCGTTACAAGATGTCTAGGGACACTTTAGTTGCCCTGCAGGAGTGTGCTCAGACTGAGTCTTGGCAGCGGTTCATGGACAGCATCAACAAGCAAACAAGTGTGGCTTCTATGTGGCACCTCATCCGTCGGGTTGTTAAAAAGACACCGGCCACTGCTCGTCATCACACTCCTGCCGAATATGCCAAACAACTTGTCGATGCCTGGTCAGAACAATCTACCCCAGCCAGTCTATCCATCCACATACAAGATGCACTAGCTTCCCGTGCTTCTGTCCATTGGCTTCGTTTAATGTCTGCTCTGTTACAAGATGATGATGATGATGCAGAGGATATAACTGAGGAGGAGTTGCGCCGTGCTCTCTCTCGGGGTAGAGCTTCTTCCCCTGGTGATGATGGTATTACTTATGCTGTGCTGCGCCTACTTCAACAAGTTCCTGGGAACCCTTTACTTCGACTGTACAATCTTTGTCTTCGTGACGGTTGTGTACCACGAGCCTGGACCAGCAGCACAATAATATCCATCCCTAAGCCCAGCACTGCGAAGTTCAGGCCTATTTCCCTTACTTCCTGTTTTTGTAAGGTTATGGAGAGAATCTTACTCAACCGTCTCAAGTATAGACTGCAGGATCGCCTTTCTCCATGGCTGTTTAGCTTCCTTCCCCAGAGGAGCACACATCACTGCCTAGTCGACCTGTACTCTCGTCTTTCCAGGGACAGTGTGGTGGCCTTCATTGACCTTCGAAGTGCCTTTGATGTTGCTAATAGAGACGTCATTTTGGATCAACTGGTTGACTTTGGGATAAAGGGTAATCTACTACGGTGGATTCGGGGCTACCTGAGTAACAGGACCTCCCGTGTGTTTTTCATTGGTGCACTCAGGTACGCCTCAAGGGGGTGTTCTCAGCCCATTGTTATTTAATATTATGATGCATCGGTTGCTCACTTCTCTCCCTGATACTCCTGGAACTACAATTACATACTATGCTGATGATATCTGTGTTTATTCTACCTCACCAAGGGATCTCCAGCGGTTTCTTAACTCATTCTCTGTGGCCTCCTCTCACTGTGGCATTATTGTCTCACCAGATAAGAGCAGAATATTCACCTGCCGCCTTCCTCAAGCTCGGCCAGTGTTCACCATTGGAGGGACTGTCATTCCCATGTGTTCCCAGTACTGCTACCTGGGCGCGCCAGTCAATATTTGGCCGATTGTCCCTGCCAGACCTCAAGACCATCCCATTGTCCAGGACTTATTGGGTCGTCTCCAGCGCCAACTTAAGCCACTTCAATGGCTCTCTAACAACTCCTCGGGCATCTCCATCCCAGTAGCCAGAACCATCTATATTGCTTTTATCTGTTCAGTTGTTGATTACCTCTCCCCTGCTTTGATTCAACTTCCTAGGGCTACTCTGGAAACTTTAGAAAAATTTCAGAATAGAGCAATGAGAATAATTCTCGGCTGTCCAATGTCGACCAGGATATTGAACATGCAGCGTGAGTTGCGTCTTACCCCATTAAAAAAGAGAATTTATTGTAATGTTACTTGCTTCACTCTCAAGTGCCTCCATTTCCCACATCTTTCACCCCATTACTCTCAGTTATTCAGGACTTCTCTTAGACCAAACTCCCCTGTCCCTCCCATACTGCCTACTGGACGTACTCTTATAAGGTCTGTTTCCTCTATGCTCCGTAGTCTTAATATAGATATAATGGTTGCAGATGTCCCCCCAGGGCCCCCTCCATGGATGCTACCAACACCTGATGTGAGCTTTAGACCTACTTCCAAGTCCGAGCTGCCTTCTCTACAGCGGTAGTTGGCTCTGGAACACATAGAAACAGTGACTTCC
The DNA here is from genome assembly GCA_033782935.1 of Petrolisthes cinctipes. Taxonomy (NCBI): domain Eukaryota; kingdom Metazoa; phylum Arthropoda; class Malacostraca; order Decapoda; family Porcellanidae; genus Petrolisthes; species Petrolisthes cinctipes. The sequence continues at coordinate 1,046,645 of JAWQEG010000199.1, forward strand.
TCCATCACAGATCCATACTGCCTCTACACTGATGGCTCATTGCAGGTGGATGGTACAGCAGGTTGTGCCGTTTTCTCGCCTGACCTGGAGTCACCTCCAGGGGGCTGGGTTGGCCGTCGTCTCTGTAACCACTCTAGCTCAACATCGTGTGAACTGTATGCCATTCTGGATGCTGCTAGTGTTGTTTGTCAACGTGGAGTGAATGCTGCAATTTTTTGTGACTCCAAACCTGCCCTTCATTCCCTCTCCAGTGTTCAGCCCACACGCTCTACTGTTATTCAGCAGATTTTATCGTTTTTGGCCTTATTGCGTCATCGTAACTTGACTGTTAAATTTTTTATGGGTGCCATCCCATGTAGGTTTACGTCACAATGATACAGTTGACAGACTCGCAAAGGAAGTCTGCCATCTGCCTCCTCGTGGTGTTGGACGTCCTCTCTCCCTGACATATTACCTTTCTAGAGTTCGCTCCGCCGCTCTCCTCCCTGTACGGCGACGCAGGGATGCAGAGAGGTCCTTCAGCATCTCCATCACCCATTACGAGTCTGTCTGCAATCACAAATATTCCTACCGTCGTCGAGGCCTCATGGTTCGGAGGCACAATGTAGTCTCTGCTCGTTTGAGGCTTGACTTCAGGCCACCGTGGCAGGTTGCTGGGATGCAGGGTGAGCCTCCCTTCACTGAGTGTAGCTGGTGTTGAGCGCCTCGTGCTAACACTATAGAGCACTATTGCCTAGCCTGCCCCACTGTCCGACACTTGCTGCCCTAGGGCCTGCCACTTGATGTGGTTTGTCAACACCTGCTGAACCATCAGGTTCTGGAGGAACTTCTGGTGCGCCACCCTCGTTTTGGTGGATTTAAGTAGGTCATGATGTAATTATTTGTCTGTGTTCTTGTGCTTCATTCTGATATGTTTTTGTGATGTGTGTGCGTGTGCGCGTGTGTGTGCGTGCGTTTGTGTGTGTGGTCATTGGGTTCTCGTGAGTCCCGCCTACCCTTGTGTACGGTTGTCTGCCTATTGACTGACGCTACGGCGCAATCAATTAAAAAAAAAAAAAAAAAAATCATCTCGAAAAAATCCCAGATGTTTTCTCGTGGATTCGAACCAGTGCCCTTGCCATTCACAGTCCATCATTTTATCCATTCAGCCACTGCCTCCGGTTATCTTCAGTTAGTTGGTATATGTACTGTAACGATAATATAATGAACAGTAGGCATGGGATTAAAACATAGAATGCTTACCAAGTATATCTGTTCCTTTTTCCTAGGTGACGTTTGTCTCCATGTAGGCAGATATACTTTCTTCTAAACTTCAAATTTTTTTTCGTGTATGACCTTGCAACATTAAGGGTGACTTTGTTCATCTTACTATTCTCGTTTTTCAACATCTCTGATCTTCCTCGTTCATTACATTCACCCTTAGGTGAGTGTAATTATGTTCTTGTTTAATTAATTACAAGGCATCAGAAGCCCTTTATATCTACCGCACAGGCACACATTATTAGAGTTCATAGCTGTAACACGTCTTGGAACATGTTGGGAGTTGTGAGTTGGAAAAAACAGCCGATGATGTAAACAGACTGTGTTGGCACTCTCTCTTATTTTTTATTGTTTTTAATTTGAGGTAAATAAAAGAAAACCATATGACCTCTATGTCTTCATTATTCTTTTAATCCATTCATTCAATCCATGTACAATGTAGAGAGTCATATATTTTTTTTATCTATTCATGCATCAAAAACGTAAATGAATGTGATGAAATATTTTTGTACAGCTGGCATCCTATATGGCGCGCTGCTGTGTGATTGGCTGAAAGGCCACGAGGAGGAGGAGGCGGGGCTGAGGCGACTCAAATAGGGTTACAGAACGTGACAAATGGTTTGCTTGATATTGAATACTGATATGTAATAATTACCAGTGTCCGTCATCCATGTTTTTGCAGTGTTGTACTCTTAAGAAAGAATATTTACATTATTATAACGCCATATAGAGCCTGGTTCAACCTCTCGATATGATATGGAGCAGCTATCAGCCAGTCACGGTTGATATTGTTTGTTTGACGCCGAGCGGCAGATAAGAACAGTAGTAGAACCAAAGAGTATGGAAGGTAAAGAGGGGACACTCGCGACCGCCCCTATGGGGAGAATGTAACAGTGGGAACAGTGGCGCCGCCCGATGGCACACGCGGTAAACTACACGTCAACACCAATACCCAATGCTACTTGTCTTGTTGTTATCGCTAATGAAGATTGGAAAAATTCTTTTCAATTTACATTATGCATATACATATATTGGTGTACTTACCTGTAGCGCTTCTTTAGTATTTTCCAGATGTTATTTTAAAAGTAGCCTACATTTTAACTCATCACTGACATTTGACACGCTCACGTCCCTACTGCTGTAATCCTGTGAGGAGTCCAAGAACACTTCCCCAGTGTCTTTATATGGCGTAAAAGGCTATTAAAAAGTCCCAATTTATACAATAACTTTATTCTCTAACCCACCGTAATGCTCGACACATTCATACCCACACAAACACATCAAATCCACTGTCATTCAGATAGGCCTAGGGCAGTCTAATAACTACCACTACCACCACTACAACTATCACCAGTACAACCACCACATCCACAACAAGCACAACTACCACTACCACCAGTGCAAGCACGACAACCACCAGTACAACCACCACATCCACAACAAGCACAACTACTACCAGTACAACCACCACTAGGACTACCACCATTACAACCACCACTACAATTACCACTACCACCAGTACCACCACAACAAGCACAACTAACACGGTACTGAAAATAAATTCTCCAAGCAATCCTGATTGAGTCTATTAGTTAGCAAGTAAGACAGCTTGTACTCTGAATGTAGCTCATCCTACAACTGTATCAGACCTTTTATGTTCATCTGCCAACCAAGGAAACAAGGCAGTTTATTATTAGCGAACCATGTCAAGCAGCCAGATAGAAATTTCTTGTGACCTGAATTTACACTAAATGCATGTCTCATTTTAGCAACACTGGTACGAGATCCACTATTAAAACAGTTGAATAATTGGTCCATCGTTTCAACAAAGTCTACAGTGTACTGTGCATCTGCTGGTAAAGCATTAAAAGTGCAGAGTCCATATCGCAGCGCAAAACTGCGTACCAACCATGCTGTTTACCACGCCAGTGACGCCATAATTCGAGTTTTACGCGCTTCTCACCTGGGGCGCCACCGTCGCTAAAATAACACGGGAACGAGCAGTGTCCTCTCTTTACCTTCCATACTCTTTTGTAGAACCATGGAGGCTTCCAAGACGTAAGTATTATCCATGTTGTAATAGTTATTTTAGCATGTATTTAACAGATAAACAGTGTTTTGGATGACTGAGTGTGCAATTATGATTGTCAATAAGTTTCCCAGTCAGAAATGACCCCTAATGACACCCCAAGTTGTGCCCTACTGTGGCATGTTTTCCCGTTAAAAGCAACAATTATATCATGGTTATATTAAAATATCAATCTAATAGCCTTAGGCCTATATTTGTTGAATAGATTTGGCTTCAGGATTAATTAATTACGTTATTAATTTACCAGTTACAACAATGGAACTGCAACATTTGAGAGCCATTCCTATCACCATTTATTTTTTTATAATACTTACATGAAATACTTTACATTTTATAATTTTAGGAGAGATAAGGTTGGGCTATGCTAATGTTATGTCTTAGATAAGAGTAGGTTAGATTTGGTGTGTTTTTGTTAAGTCACATTGGGCCAATATTTTAACCAAAATTAGTGGTTGAAGTGGGGGTTGGATGAACTCCAATTGAAATTTATAAAGCCATTTTGGCAGTCCCTGGCATGTCTATTACACCCATACCCTTTCACCAAACTTAATTAAGTCATTTAACCTGTGTAAGACAGCCTTATTTTAAAACAAAGCTCTTCTCTGTCACATTCTTTGCTTACCTCCTTTTAAAACAAATTAATTTAATGGCATTCACTGTAGTTGTTGAAGGCTTATTCCATCAACATTATCAGTTTTTTTCAACGAGTGACCCTTTTTAACATTTTCAGGTTGTATAAGTGCGGTGTGTGCCATATTCTGTACAACTCCTTTGAGGATGCAGAAAATTGCATGCAGATTGGAACGGACAAAGCAGCTGAAAGACCATTCGCAGGTATGAAGTTGACTAAATTCATATATTATTGAAAAATTCTTATTGTACAGCATTGCTGAATAAATTTATGATTCAACGATATGCATGAATATGTTGTGAAACTGTTGAGAGTTATTATGTGTTGTTGCAGTATATCACTTAGCCATATTGGTATAATGTTTGTGGATTGCTACTGTGTGTGTTCTAGTTAAATATTTTCATGCTGCAGATATGATGTCTCCATGCTGACAACACTGGATTCCTTCTAAATTTCTAGGGATCCAGTGCGAGCGATGTAGGAGGGAGTATGCCTCCAAAGCTGAAGCCACTTAATGCTTGGTTGGCCAGCTTCAAGTGGAGCAGCAGAGTCAGGGCAGCACTTGTGTACCAGGTGCTTTAGTGTTCTTTTAACTTCATGCCATTTTCTCCCTTTTCCACTAAGAAAAAATGGGTATGTGATGAGAATAGGGACTGAATACATTATCAGCAAATATTTATAGCTTGTCAATGAAAAAGTAATATGACTGTGTTGGTACAGTCACCAGCACAGCCGCGTGGTACAAGAGCTCACATGTTTAAGAGATTTAAGTAATTTAGTTCCTTCAGCAACAAAGTTCACTGCATGTGTTAGTGTATCGAGGATACTCCATCTCACACACGTGGATTGTTTCGAGCTAAATAATCACAGTGGTGCTACATATCTTAATATGTATGAGCCCCTGTCCACGCGGCAGTGCTGGCTAGTATACATGTTGTGCAGTTTGTACCCTTGCTTAATATATGACATTTCATGATGAAATGAATTCTTCAATGAAGTATTGTACCATTTCAGCACCAGAGGCATCATCCTGCAGTGTATGCCATCAAGTATTTGGGAGCCAGAATAAGGCCGGGCTATGTTTTTCCCGGCATTATGCAGAACACGAGAATCAGCAGTAAGACAAAGGCAGCACTTCTAAAAAAGGTGTGTACAATATTGTATCTATCTACAAACAACTTTCAGCCTCATCTTATGTGACTGGAAATTAAGAATGTTTATTGAGTGATGTAATAAAAATATTTCTGGTAGTTCTTACCTTCTCCCGGACTTATATTTTGTATGTTCATTGTGTTGGCTTCAACGATCGTCAGCAGAGGTTAATCTATCCCCTTTTATTCCAACTTCCGTCAACATAAATTTAGTTGTAGGGTTCTTTAGGTTATATATGAACTATAATAGTATTAACAGAATTGTAGGTGTATGAAACCAACCAATTTACAATTACTTTACTATATTTATGAATTCCAGTCAAGCACCAACAATTAAATTAATTACCACACACATACACTTCCACATGAATTGAAATGCTAGCTAGCTAATATATCGCAATTAATCAATATTTACGGTACTCGTTTTCTTTCCAACGGACTCGTATGTCCTTGTACGATTTTTCTTACGTTTTTTTCAACGGACTTCCTCCAATAATCCTCGCTTACTTTAAGTCATTGATTAAGCAAGACTAACTCTGTGATTAATTAATTATTACGTGCTATTTCAAGACCTTCCTACATAATTACTTTAATTAATATTCAAATTCAAGCTACACTATAACGAGTTCGGAATTAAAAACTTTAAAATCGGTACATAGACTTCAGTTAAAGATTATGTCCTTACACCTGTGAATTTTCAATGTCAATACACACAGTATCACTCATAATTCTTACCTTAGGTACGAGGTAAACTTTCCTCCTACCACATTTTAACCAATTGTCTGTTGCAATCGATTAATAATATAACCTTGAAGCCTTGTGTAACACCCCTATTTTTATATGTATTGTTATTTAGAATATTTACGGGTATTAGGATAGGCTTTTAGTGTAAGATTGTAGGGAGTAGCCAGGCTGAGATTATCACTGACGAATAATCTCGGTGGTGGGCTTCTTCTAAAAATGTTAATATGAGGAGAAGTACAAATAGAGGAATAATTGAAACTTGGGTAGATTGAAAGGGATAGAGAAATACGTGGTGATTAAGAGGTGAATGTAAAATAATTAATTGAATACAGGGAATAACCTGCATTTATAATTATAATGTATAATTACGAAGCTAACATTCCTATGCTGTTACCTGCAATTTAATTGTAACTTACTTGGAAAATTAATTAGATTAGTTAGGGTCTAAAGTCTGGACAGTACATTTTCTTGTTGGCGGAACAATACATGCCTTGTATATGTATACTACAGTAATATAAAACTTTAAACAAGGAAGAAGGCAATGTATTTGAGAACAATAATATGTGTAAATCATGGTATGTAACCATAAACACCAGTAAGGGTGGAACTGATAGAAATGCCAGAAAATGAAATACGTTTGGTCACTACTTTGCTTAAAGGAGGGAGTGAAGGGGAGGAGAAGAGGCGGTACATCGCCTTGTATCTTCCTCATTCTTCTTTCGTCTGCTGGGGGGGCAGGTAAGAGCTCAAACTAGCTCTCATAATATATATTGTATTGTGAATATAGTGAGTGGTGAATCAATTAGTCCAGTGATGGAATTTAAATAACTAAAGAATATTGTGTGTTCACATTCAGACATAATAACTAATGTATGTTTTTTTTCTCATTCTGCTTTCATCTGCTGGGGTGGCAGCCATTATTAGCGATCTCCCTTGGTGTATAGTGACCCACGTGGTACAAAGAAAATTACGAACATTTGCTGGCAATTCTATAAATTCATAATTGTAATATTGAGATTAGGATGTGATTTTTTTTATTGTATTAGCTATATTTCGGCCTTGTGGTGAAAAATTTATTATTAGGAATTATTTGGAATATAGTGGGAGGGGGGACACTTCATGTAATATTTTTTTTATATGTACTTAGCTCTGTCAACTGGCGAGACACGGAATTGTTCCTGTCCTAGTTGACAGAATAGGGAGTTGGAACTGTATTAAGGGAGGGGGGATATTTAATAGTAATAATTGTTTATTTTTGGATTTATGTGTGTTAGCTCTGTCAACTGACGAGACACGGAATTGTTCCTGTCCTAGTTGACAGAACGGGGAGTAGGAGATATTAGCAAGGGAGGGGGGGGGGACAGAAATTATTATTGTATTATTTAATTGTACTCGTGCCATAAGTTTATAATTATTTCCGTCACCGATATAACAAATAGACTGTGTTCCTTTATTGATAATAATATAGATTCTCAATTCAAATCACTGATCGTACCCCCGTTAAAATTGTAGTCTGGGTTGCTTACTCGCGAGCCTTCTTAAAGTAACGTTACGCTACCCCTCCAGTGTGTGTTCACTTGGTTCCTCTGATCGACTTTGGTCTGGTGATGACAGCGTTTACCCAGTATTGGAGAGGAGCTGGACTTGTCCTTTGTATGATTTATTTTTAGTATTAGCAAGGCAAGTCCTGTTCCTCATCGGTATCTTGTTTTTGTTTTTCCAGACCAAGTTGATACAGCTATAGGATAAAGTAGTAGCATACACTGGTGGCTTTTTGTTTTGTTAAAGGCAGTGGGTTTTTGTTTTCCTCCAAGAGGAGAGTAAAAATAGTAATATTAAGAAAAGGGGACAAAAATCACGCTTTTACATTCGGGAATAACTGGTTGTTTACCAAGCTATTCGACTTCTGGTTATCTCTTCGTCACGAGAGACAAAGGCGAGATAAGAGAGAGCAAGTACGAGCAACACTTGTTATATCACTCGCAGTGTAGGCCGAACTGATTCAAAAGCGGCTGGCTGGCTTGGTAACGTTACGTCCCTCCGCCACCGTTGGTGGCATCTCTGTCTGCGAGAAACGCCTGGCGCCATACTGATTTGTTCGAATGCTCACCTATGCTGTGTTACGCGTGCCTGAATTATTATTTGATTTGTAAGTATTGCTATCCTATTAATTGACTGTAGCTGTGAGTGTGGGAACCGAGACTTACATCCGGCTGTGTTGCGTCCGAGGATAGCTCACCTATTTCACTCCATTTTCTTTGTGTATTTTTGTCAGAAGGTCGAGAGTGTCGTGGCCTGTTATGTTTTCTAGATTCGTAAGCATCCACCCCCCCCCCTCTCGCAGGTGGCCGAGGAAAGATTGTCCGTTTTCATTTCTATTGACTTCCAATAGTTGTAGAAACGGGAACGTATGCGTGATGTGTGCTTAAGTCTGCGTTAACAGAACAGTTCGGAGACGCGCCTATAACTCTGTTGTAACATGCTCACTTTTCTTTGTCGAGCTAACTGTATATAAGCGCGGGGGTTAGACGTGTGAGGCTTAGATACCAGTGGAGATTGGGACGACAAACACAGTGTGTGTTTTGTAAGTGAGTGAGTGTTGTAAGATTCGGGAGAAGACACGCAAACGTATATGATAAGTATAATTGTATTTACTTCTACATTTTTCTCACAGTGAAATAGGGTCACTCTCTTATAAATTGATATTACTATTACTATTATTATATATATTTGTGTATTGATATTTCTATTATTATATTATTACATGTATGTTGTGATGCATTGATGTTCTATTATTATATATGCCAGTGATCTGCTAACTAACCATTATTATGGAGTGATTAATTCTGTGCTTAAGTGTACCTAGTGCCATGCGTTATTGATGTGTGGTGTTTGAAGTGATGGTACAGTGGTAGTGATTTATTAAGTGATTATTGCTGGTGCATTATTTAATCTGGGAACTTTGTCTCATATTCTGTCATAGTTGGGAATCCTGATTTCATTTATTAATTCTTTCAGTGTTAATTGTTTGTCTTTGTGTTCGTTCATATTGTCAATATATTATAGAAAATCAGAGTAGTTTCTCTATCATTTTTATTCATTGTATCCGTACCTGGGTATATGTTTGGACGGTCTCTTTGGGTCGTGTTATCATTCTTTAATATAGGCTGGGTTTGTACTTTTACTTACAATTCATAACGTTATTAGTCAGATACCAGGGGCCGGATACTCAAAACAATTTAGGAATTCCTATCTCAGTTAGGAATTCCTAACTTCCCCAGTCGAGCTAGGAACTCATACTCAAAGCAATATCGACACTGTGGGACGCCATTTTTATTGTTCCTAAATCGGTTGGATTTAGGAAGACCCCCAAGGCCTTCTAAGTGAGTTAGGAACTCCGTCACCGTAGAAAAGTTGTGAAAATTGATAGCGCGACACTTGAAGTCACCAACACAAACGTGTTATTTTGTTGTTGTTGGAGAGGCAAGAGAGTGAAGAGACTAGTGCAGTGATGGAACTTTGGTTTGCCTACGAAAATAGGCGTCAGCTAAGGCGTGAGAGAGTCTACAGGGTAATGCTAGACCCTCTACATCATAGTGATGAACACTTGCTGCGCTACTATAGATTTCCTCGGCATGAAATAATACATTTGTGCCAGGAACTGGAACCACACGTTGTTCGACCCACTAGGTCTCATGCGATACCAACACGTACTCAAGTGTTAGTGACTCTGCGATTGTTGGCGAGTGGGACCTTCCAAAGTGTAATTGGGGATACAGCAGGAGTGACACAAGCAAGTGTGAGCAGAGTGGTGAACTCAGTGGTGCATATATTATCAGAAAAAGCAATTTTTTTTCATGAAAAGGATTCTTTTTGCAGTTGTCTCACTGTATAGGCTGTGACTTAACTAAGATGTCTTTTTTGTTTTTATTTACCTCTGAGTTGGATCATGAGAAGGCAAATTTTTAAAACTTTTTTAATTAATGCTCACATTAACAATTCTTCAATATATTTATCCAGTAATAAATTTTTTTAAAAATATATCCTGTATATATCTATATTTCCTTAGCCTACATAATTAAGCCTAAAATTAGCACACACAAAAATAACCCTGAGTTACATAAAGTATCACATTTTGTTTAAAGGAAAAAATAAATAAACCTGAGTTGACACAGTATCACAGTTTCTGCAATGGCAAAATATGTATAACACTTCCACTGTGCTAGTGGAGATGTGCAGGTAAGTAAAGAAGACAGCACAAAATATACACTACAGCCTACCGTGCATTGGTCCCACACCATATGATTAGTGTAAGGGAAAGTTTGGAGTAAAGATTGTAGGTTGGAGAGGAGGGATGGAGGAGAGACTGAGCTTGAAAAGATGGGTGGAGAAGAGATTGTAAGTTTGAGGATGGAAAAACCTAACCTAATCATGTAGTGATTTTAAATCAGAAAAATATACAAAACTGCACTAAGCTTAAAACAAAGATATATAATTATATAGTACACAATGACATTGATTTCATGTGTAATGCTGACTTTAAAAAATAAAATAAAATACTGTAACACAGGAGGAACATGACACACAAGAACAAATCATAAATTAAGCATATTATTGGCACACAACCATACTTCCTGAGATATATTGGTATTTATTGAAAGAATTACCGTTTTGCAGCAGTGTTGCCAGATCTGGCTGGGTGCCAGTATTTTACCCCCGTTATTTATTGTACTTTACCACGGTTATTTCCCGGTAGTTTGCCCAGGTTAGGTCCCAGTAGTTTGGGTATTATTACAGAATAACTGGGTTTTTGGCTGGGATCGCGCAGTGTTACCACATCTGGCTAGGTCCCGGAAATTTGCCCCAGTCACTTTGATAGTTTACACTGGTTATATCCCGGTAGTTTACCCAGGTTAGGTCCCGGTAGTTTGCCCAGGTTAGGTCCCGGTAGTCTGCTGTGGTCTAGGTTAGGTTAGGTTAGGTCAGGTCAGGTAAGGTCAGACTAATTTCCAAATTATGTTTGTAAAACGGGGCATATCTCGAAATCGGGGCATCTCCAAGAGAAACACCGTAGATGAAAAGTGTCTTAGAATGGTTCAAAATAGTGGGTAATGATACTAAAATATACAATATAGTGAACCCAGTTCTTCTGTAAATTTACCGTAGTTTGCCCAGGTTAGGTCCCGGTAGTTTGATGCGGTCTAGGTTAGGTCAGGTCAGGTAAGGTCAGGCTAATTTCAAAATGCCCCATTTTAATATGCCCTATCTTGGAAATGGGGCATTTGTGGAGGAAATGCCATTGAGGAAAATAGTCTTAGAATGGTCTAAATAAGTGGGTAATGAAGGTAGAAAAAACGTACGCAATAACGGTAATTCTTTCAATATTTACCGATATATTTCATTTGTAATTGATATGAACTTAATATATATAATACTATACTGCACTTTAATATAAGAGAAACATATAAGAGGTGCTCTTATTACGTGTTTACAATACACAGCTGATATGATTCTTCTTCCCCATTGGCTGGAAAAAAGCGGGAACTATTTGAAAGCTCCTTCCTGATTGGCTAAAGGACTTAGAAACTCCGAGAGGATTTAGGAACTCCTAAGTGTTAGGAAGGGTTTAGGAACTCCCCAGAATGTTTTGAGTATGGGCACTTAGGAAACGAGATAGGAGTTCCTAACCTGTTCCTACACTAGGCATTCCTAAGTGAGATAGGAAGGATAATTTAGGAACTTTTTGAGTATCCGGCTCCTGCTACCCAGTGCTACTTTATTCTGTTGATAACTAACGTCGGGGCAAGTCTAGTCTAGCGACTAGTACAGTACCGTATCTCTACCCTCCGTCCGTAACATATAAATTGGCGACCTCGCCAGGATTTCCAATTTTTGCCGAACTGAGACTGGTGTTCTATCATTGCATTACTGTTGTATTTTTCTTGTATTGCATTTTTCCATTTATTGTGTACATTTGCCTAATAGTTAGTGAGCAATGGAGACTCAGGGTGTGGCTAGTGAGAAGGGTGCTCCACTTCATATTATCTCTGAGCAGGATGCTGCAGAGTTTATTAATTCAAGTCCTAATCCCGAGAGAGTAAGAGCACTGAGGAGAGAGGAATTATTACTTGTTGCACAGAAGTTGGACATTGCCATTGAAAGTTCCAACGCATTTCCACTAGCTAACCTGATTTGCCACCATCTATGCGGCACTAATTTGTATGATTTTTTTGAGAGGAAGGATAATGCTTCTGTCGTAAGTGACTGGTCTGCACCTACTGATTTGCTTGAAGCCACTATGGTTCAGAATAACCAATTTGGGAATGACCAAGCTGCGCGTGACCATGAGTTCCGAATGCTACAGTTAGAGATTGAGAGAGAGGAAAGGAGAGCTCAGTTAGAGTTTGAGAAAGAGGAAAGGAGAGCTCAGATGGAGCTTAAGAAAAGGAAACTGGAGTTGGAGATGGAGAAATATAAAGTGGACCATGAGCCACGACGACCGGTTGCGTCGGGGGTGTCATCAGAACAGCACAGGTTGGTACCTAAGTTTGATGAGGACCATGTTGCTGAATTTTTCCACAGGTTTGAGAAGGTTGCAGAGGGTAGTGGGTGGCCGAAGGAACGATGGTCAATGTTGGCACAGTCAGTTTCTTGTGGTAAAGCTTTAAGAGCATTTGATGCTCTCAGTTTTGAGGAATCTTTGGATTATGAGAGGTTAAAGTCAGCAGTACTAAGGACATATGAATTAAGACCAGAAGCTTACAGACAGAAGTACCGTAATAGTAAGAAACGCCCTAATGAGACATGGATTGAATTTATGAAATATCAGAGTGACCTATTTCGAGCACGGATAAGAAGTGAGAAAGTAGAAGTCAATTATTGTAGGTTGGAGGAGTTGGTTAAGTTGGAGCAATTTCTGAGCCAGATGGAGAAAGATTTGCAGATGTTTATAAGTGATAAGAGAGTAAAGACAGCTCAGGAAGCTGCAGTTTATGCTGATGATTACATTTTAGTCAGGAAGCAATTTAAAGCCAGAGACAAAGGGCACAATAGACCCCCTCCAACCACCAATAATAAAACTCATGATAGCGATGTTTCCCCGAATTCCAAAAGCACTCATGTCACTAGTCCCAGTCCCCCAGGTATCTCACATGCACAAACACCTACACGCACCCCACACAAACCTTGGACACGAACTTTCACATGTACATATTGCCACAAAACAGGGCATACTGTAGACAGATGTTGGAGAAAGGCAGGAGTTGTTAGGCCAACTAATTTTGTTTCCTGTGACAGAGCTATTATCACAGTTTCTGAGCCTCGAAAGGATAGTAGGGATAACTCTGTTTTACCCACTTCTAAAGATAGAGTTCTTTCAGAAGGAGGGAAAGGTGCAGTGGATGCTGTTCCCATGTATGACATTACAGGAGCAGTTGTCCAGTCGGTAGCTACGGATACTACGGCTGAGGATTGTTATGCTCCGTATCGGTCTGATGGGTTGGTCAAGCTGGGGGAATCCCAGTATCCTGTTAAGATACTCCGAGACACTGGTTCTACAATTACTCTGTGGGTAAGACCGAAACATGTTGAGGTGGGTTCCAAGAATTTTGTTTTGCTCAGGGGAGTTGGAGGCTCCCTGACGGTTCCTTTGGTGGTGTAGGGTGAGTTGTGATTTGTTTAAGGGGACGGCACAGGTCGGAGTGGTGGAGTCATTGCCCGAGCCCGATGTTTACTTGATACTGGGGAATGATTTGGTTAGGGGTGAGGAAGTGAGCGCCCCAGTAATAACCAAGGATCCTGTACCTGCCGAAGTTGTGGAGGAAGAGGACCAGATGAACTTCCCTGTATGTGCCGTGACCCGATCAATGTCAAGGGTGGAGGAGAGCCGGCGTGTGGAGGCAGCTGAGGCAGTTTTAACTCCTTCCGACCCACTGGTGGAGGACATCGACGGCTATGGAGAATCACCGGACGACCTTTCTTTAACCAATCTTTTTTCAGATACCTCTAGTGAGCAGTTGTCTTTAGAGTGTGTCGATGTTGAGAAATTTAAGAATTTGCAAGGTAGTGACCCAGGTATCCAAGAGTTAAGGAGCCTGGCAGTTGAAAATGTGGGGGAAGAGAAGGGATCATGTTTATATGAGAAGGATGGAGTTTTGTACAAGAGGTGGAGACCTCCTCATACTAGTGTGGATGAGGGATTGAGGGATGTACACCAGCTAGTTGTGCCGAGTGTGTGCAGGCAGGAACTAATTAGGCTAGTTCATGATATTCCAGTTGCTGCCCACCTACTACCCGTTTCAGAGCCGGACAGACGGTGTTTTTCGCAAATATCTCCTAAACGAATCGTTGTATCAATATAACATTTCAACACACTATCTTTAACACCCGGGCGTAATTTATGGCTGACATACCATATTACTATATGTGTTATGCGAGGAGTTTACTCGTGAAAAATAGCACAAAGCTGGCCAGTCATATTGACGCATTCGAAGGAAAGTGTTGCCCCCCCAACACCCTCCCAAACCATTCCTAACCACAACTACATCCCCCCCTTCTCACCCCTCCCTCCTCCTCTTCTCCCCCAGGCTCCTCGCCTCCCTCATCACTCGTGGCCCTCCCTATTTCTCCCATCACTGTATTATATATTAGAATGTTATGTAGATGTTTATGTATAGATATGATTATTAACTAAGAGTATGGTGCAGTACAATTCTATAGAGGCAAGACGTATTTCACTTTGACAATTACTGTACAACAGCATGTTTACATACATGTAGTATGTAGAAGGTCCATGTTTGCAGTCCTTATGGTCAACCATGCAAGTGAACACGATGTACTGGCATTACCTGTGGTCTGGACCTTCTAGGAAAAGTTATTAGATACTGTGTACCTATTCATTATAAAATGTCAACTTGGTCCAGTTAATATAATGTTATTTTGTTGACTTGTCCCTTTTATATTAAATATTAACACCAAATTACATATATATATATATATATATATATATATATATATATATATATATATATATATATATATATATATATATATATATATATATATATATATATATATATATATATATATATAATAGTGTAGGATTTAATTATGCAAACATGATAAAACAAAATTTATTCACAATCACTGTCAAGGGAAACGCGTCATCGTCTTCATCATCAGTGGCTTTCACGTTTGTACAATGTGGCAAGACGAAGAACAAACGCTGTCCTGCATCCACGGGGGCAAATGGACAACATTGTTGCTAATAGGTGCGCCTCGGCAGTCAATGATTTCTACCCTGTCACTACTTGAGTCATAACCTCGGACTGGGGGGTACCTCATACCTCAGAGAGAGGGGGAGGGGATACGGGAGACTGAATATTCAATTAAGGCATAAATTGGTTATTTAAAAAGGTAAAGAACACATGAAGCAACCATGAACGATTATATTTGGTTGCCCAAAACCAAAATTAATCATTTTTCTGGTGGCCTTAGACACGTGGGTTATTATCCGGCTATACGACCATTAACAACGGGATTAGCTATTGCTTTAATGGTCGTTTGACCCACTCTGGTTTTCATGTCCACACACAACGGTAACTGTATTAAACAATATTACTAATGAACGATACGTATTTACTGTACATACTATCATAAAAAAAATAAAAAATGGAAGAGGGATGGTGTAAATAGGGGGGTGAAGAGTGAAACGGGGAGGGGGATAATGAGATATTGGGGTAGGGAAGGAAGGAATGGTGGGGAGATTTCGGGGTGTTGGTGGAGGGGTTACACGAGTACCCCACACTCGTCCGATTCTCTATAACGCCTTAGATATGATGACTGGATTAGGCTTAATATCACTCAGTAAACTCCTAACATAACACATATAGTAATATGGTATGTCAGCCATAAATTACGCCCGGGTGTTAAAGACAGTGTGCTGAAATATTATATTGATACAAAGATTCGTTTAAGAGAGAAAAAAAAAAAACACCGTCTGTCCGGCGCTGAAACGTATAGTAGGAGTGAGGAAGACACTTGAACGGCTTAGGGCCGAATTTTACTGGCCTGCTATGAGGGCTGATGTGTACCAGCATGTGAGGAGTTGTCATACATGTCAGGTTGTGGGACGGTCTAACCAGAAACCATCTAAGTCTCCCCTAATTCCCATCCCTGCTATTGGGCCACCTTTCTCAAGGTTAATCATAGACATAGTGGGTCCACTTCCTACTGTAACGGTTGTTACTGTGTAGTGAAGATGTTTGTTATCTTCACTTAGGGTGAATGGCAAACAAGTATGTGTTGGTCTAGTCTAGTCTAGTCTGTTTAGTCTAGTCTTGTCTAGTCTGTCTAGTCTATTTATTTCTTCAGGTTTTACATTGCATATAAAGTTTTATAGCTAACCTGGAAGCTAACCTGGAATATGATCATGTGATATATTTTATAGTCAACCTGGAATATGCTCAATCATATACATAAAGGTTGCCTGCTACAATACTCCCCTCCTTAGTGACGAGGAAGGAGGAACGATACAGTCTTCTTACGGCGTCTGCTTGAGTTGTGGAGTTGTAGGCGTAGTTGTTGTTGTTGTAGTGGTCGAGGTCGTAGAGTAGAGTGTAGCAGGAAAGTTGGTGCATGTGCGCGTGCTTGTGTGAGCGTGTTGCTGCAGTGCCAATCGAACTCAATGAGTCCATGAGCTTACGATTTTTAATGTCGACAACAAGGTCGAAGCTTGTCAAAAAATCGGTGCCCAAAATGGCTTGTGCGTGCGTGTGTGTGTGCGCGAGTGTGCGCGTGCGTGCGTGTGTGTCCGCAGGCGTGTGTGCGCGCGCGTGCGTGTGTGTCAGCAGGGATGTGTGTGTCCGCAGGCGTGTGTGCGCGTGCGTGCGTGTTTGTCCGCAGGCGTGTGTGCGCGAGTGTGTGAGCATGTGGCTGCTGTGCCAATGGAAGTCAATGACCCCTGGGCTTACGATTTTTGATGTCGACAACAGGGTCGAATTTGTCAAAAAATCGGCGCCCAAATTGGCTTGCGCGTGTTTGCGCGCAGCCTGGCACTTGACACAGGTGTGAGTCCAACTCCTGATGTCTTTGTTGATATCCGACCAAATGAATCTTGAATGTGTCATTTCTTGTGAAGCTCGTATTCCAGGGTGAGAGAGGTTATGCAGTTGATGGAAGAGAGGGTACCGATGATTCTTTGGCAATGACTTGTGGCATGCCTGTGCTGGTACTATGCTTTAATTCAGCTCCAGTGGCAGGAGGGCAGTTGCGTGGCTAAATTTCGTGAGACTAGACGTGATGCCACTTGCCTTGAAGTTGCACTCTAGTATTGAGAACCACATGGCAGGGTTGTGAGTGCAGAATGTAGGGGCTTTGAAGGCCACTGAGGCTACATTCTCGTCGTTATTTGCCATTGTCACTCCGGGTGTTCGGGTCACTCCGGGGTCACCATTTGTAACGGTTGTTACTGTGTAGTGAAGATGTTTGTTATCTTCACTTAGGGTGAATGGCAAACAAGTATGTGTTGGTCTAGTCTAGTCTAGTCTGTTTAGTCTAGTCTTGTCTAGTCTGTCTAGTCTATTTATTTCTTCAGGTTTTACATGGCATATAAAGTTTTATAGCTAACCTGGAAGCTAACCTGGAATATGATCATGTGATATATTTTATAGTCAACCTGGAATATGCTCAATCATATACATAAAGGTTGCCTGCTACACTACCACTTCTACTGGATTTCAGTACCTTCTTACCATATCAGACCCTTGTACTAGGTACCCTGAGGCAATTCCCCTCAGAACTATGAATGCTAAGGCTGTTGTGAAAGCATTGTTGGGATTATGTACAAAGTTTGGGTTACCTAAGGAGATACAGTCTGATAGGGGTTCTAACTTTTTGTCTAACTTGTTCCAGCAGACTTTGGAAGAGTTAGGGGTTAAACATGTCAGAAGCAGTGCTTACCATCCAGAGTCCCAGGGTGCCTTGGAGAGATACCACCAGACCCTGAAGAATATGATGCGGTAATACTGCTTGGAACACACCAAGAATTGGGACAAGGGTGTTCCCTTCCTACTGTTTGCAACGAGGGAAGTACCGCAGGAGAGCCTGGGTTTCTCTCCGAATGGATCTTGTCTTCGCACACCATGTCAGAGGTCCTTTGAGCATCGTCAAGGAGGCATGGAGTAGTGACGTCGACACCAGCAAGAACCTTCTACAATACGTCCTGGAGTTCAAGACCCGTCTGAGTGACACTAGAGAAGAGGCGAAGAAGAATCTTGAGGAAGCCCAAGGGAAGATGAAACAGTGGCATGATCGGAAGGCCAGATGGAGGGAGTTCCAAGTTGGTGATGAAGTGTTGGTGCTACTGCCACTTCAAGGTCAACCCCTGGCTGCTAAGTTTCAAGGTCCGTACGTGGTAGAGAAGAGGCTGGGTGAGACTGACTACCTTGTGAAGACGCCCAACCGGCGGAGATCTCATCAGATGTGCCATGTAAATATGTTAAAGCCGTACTACTGCCCTTTGAAGACTCCAGTGACGACACAGCATGTTGTGGCTGTGGCTGTGGAAGAAGAAGCTGATGATGTGGCAGAGGTAACCTGTGGATTTCAAGAGTGTAGTTGGGTGGACAACAAGGAAGCAGAGACGACTCTTCGGCACAAGGTGTCACATTTACCTCGAGAGCAAGTGGCGCAGTTGTGGAAGTTGATGTCGACCTACGGCAAGGTGTTCGCCAGTGTTCCTGGCAGGACTGACTGGATTCAACATGTCGTGGACGTGGGCGAGGCTACGCCAGTTAAGCTGCCGCCCTACCGAGTCAGCTCACGCCATATCGAAGTGCTGCGGAAGGAGCTGAAGTATATGTTGGACCACAACTTAATAACACCGTGTGCAAGTGCTTGGAATTCCCCTGTGACATTGCAGCCTAAGCCTGATGGTTCTGCTAGGTCCTGCATCGACTACAGGAGAGTGAACGCCTTGACAAAGACTGACACGTACCCGTTGCCACGCCTAGAGGACTGCATTGACCAAGTGGGATCCTCTCGCTTTATTACCAAGATCGACCTGAAGCAGGGATTTTGGCAAGTACCTCTGACAGACCGAGCAAAGCAGATCTCATGCTTTGTGGCCGATGGGCAAACATACCAGTGTAACGTGATGCCGTACAGTATGAAGAATGCACCAGCCACCTTCCAACGGCTCATGAATGCTGTGACTGGCGGTATCAAGAATTGTGTTGTGTACATCGACGACGTCGTGGTCTACAGTGACACCTGGGACCACCACCTCAAGTGCTGCAGCAGTTACTGTCTTGCCTACAGGATGCCAACCTAGTCGTCAATGTCAAGAAGTGCGACTTTGTGTGTGCCCGTGTGCAGTACCTAGGGTATGTGGTAGGACATGGTCTGGTCTGCCCGCCTAGCTCGAAGGTTGAGGCCATACAAGGTTTCAAGAGGCCTCAGAACAGACGGGAACTCAGACGCTTCTTGGGATGTATCGGGTATTACAGGCGATTCTTGAAAAAATTCGCGACTGTAGTAGCACCCTTGACTGAGTTGCTTAGAAAAGAGGTCAAGTATGAATGGACAAACGAATGTGAGGAAAGTTTTGAAAGTGCCAAGGACATACTCGTTCACTATCCCGTGATGACCGCACCCAAGTTTGACAAGCCATTCGCACTAGCAGTGGACGCTAGCAATGTGGGAGCAGGAGCTGTGTTGATGCAGGAGGACGAGCAGGGGGTGGAGCATCCTGTTTCGTATTTCAGTAAAAAGTTCTCCACCAGTCAGAAGAACTATTCAGTTATAGAGAAGGAACTCCTAGCCTTGATCCTCGCCCTGCAACACTTTGCTGTGTATGTACCTGCATTGGGACCAATACTTAGGGTGTACACTGACCACCACCCTCTGAAGTACTTGAACAGTTTGGGGGCCAAGAACCAAAGGCTTACCCGTTGGAGTTTGTTCCTCCAACAGTATCACCTAGACATACGTCATGTAAGAGGTGTAGATAATGTGATAGCAGATTGTCTATCTAGAAGTTAAATGTTTTGTTTTTGATTTTTGCATGTTGTACATAACTTTTGTAAACTCAAGAACGAATTTTCCAAAAGAAAATTCTTTCTTGGGTGGGGGCGTGTTACGCGTGCCTGAATTATTATTTGATTTGTAAGTATTGCTATCCTATTAATTGACTGTAGCTGTGAGTGTGGGAACCGAGACTTACATCCGGCTGTGTTGTGTCCGAGGATAGCTCATCTATTTCACTCCATTTTCTTTGTGTATTTTTGTCAGAAGGTCGAGAGTGTCGTGGCCTGTTATGTTTTCTAGATTCGTACGCATTCCCCCATCCCTCTCGCAGGTGGCCGAGGGAAGATTGTCCGTTTTCATTTCTATTGACTTCCAATAGTTGTAGAAACGGGAACGTATGCGTGATGTGTGCTTAAGTCTGCGTTAACAGAACAGTTCGGAGACGCGCCTATAACTCTGTTGTAACATGCTCACTTTTCTTTGTCGAGCTAACTGTATATAAGCGCGGGGGTTAGACGTGTGAGGCTTAGATACCAGTGGTGATTGGGACGACAAACACAGTGTGTGTTTTGTAAGTGAGTGAGTGTTGTAAGATTCGAGAGAAGACACGCAAACGTATATGATAAGTATAATTGTATTTACTTCTACATTTTTCTCACAGTGAAATAGGGTCACTCTCTCTTATAAATTGATATTACTATTACTATTATTATATATATTTGTGTATTGATATTTCTATTATTATATTATTACGTGTATGTTGTGATGCATTGATGTTCTATTATTATATATGCCAGTGATGTGATAACTAACCATTATTATTGAGTGATTAATTCTGTGCTTAAGTGTACCTAGTGCCATGCGTTATTGATGTGTGGTTATTGAAGTGATGGTACAGTGGTAGTGATTTATTGAGTGATTATTGCTGGTGCATTATTTAATCTGGGAACTTTGTCTCATATTCTGTCATAGTTGGGAATCTTGATTTCATTTATTAATTCTTTCAGTGTTAATTGTTTGTCTTTGTGTTCGTTCATATTGTCAATATATTATAGAAAATCAGAGTAGTTTCTCTATCATTTTTATTCATTGTATCCGTACCTGGGTATATGTTTGGACGGTCTCTTTGGGTCGTGTTATTATTCTTTAATATAGGCTGGGTTTGTACTTTTACTTACAATTCATAATTTTATTAGTCAGATACCTGCTACCCAGTGCTACTTTATTCTGTTGATAACTAACGTCGGGGCAAGTCTAGTCTAGCGACTAATACAGTACCGTATCTCTACCCTCCGTCCGTAACAGCTGACTATCTTGACATCCTACACATCAGTTATACATGCAACTCTAGTTAACGACGTATAAATAATTCCCTATGATTTTCCCACTTAATTAACGATATCATATGCAATTCCAGGAATTAATCTTACTCGGCATGAATAATTCCTTCGGTAATAATACTAGCATGACTACGGACGAGTCAACAGTTGGGGAGGGACACTAGCTAACGGTTGCAGCAAAAATTTCCCCCCAAGGCAGCCCTCAAATCTTGTGCTTTGATACGGTACAGGTAACTAGCTATACATAACCAGTAGATTATACTCTGCCTGGCTCATTTAAGCCCTATTCTCTATGCTACGACATTATTATTATTATGCCACAAGCATCGACTAGTGACACCTTACATGCCATGTTATATACTTTTTTATTTATTTAACCATGAACTAAATGGACAGCTACCATTATATATCTGGCTAGTGTATACCACCTGTCATCCACATCCTTAGAGAAAATTGACAGGCATTCTCGACACCAAACAGCATCTCTAGGTGCATATGTTATAAGTAAGAATGTAGTAGAACTGTTCTCCTTTAATATGCCCTTAACTTGCACTTGCCTTACTCCAGAGTTTAGAATTTAGAGGTTAAGAATGAATGTTGTGGTATACATTTGTTGCATCTCATAGCTCATTAGGGGTATGTAAATAGCAGGACCTTTTATGACTGTGTCAGGACTGGTGGTTAGCCTTTCCCACCAGCTTCTTCAATCCTACCCCCTTACACCTTTTTTGCACCTTGTGGAGTTAATATAGTATATTTATGTACTGTATTATTGTACAAGTAATGTAGAGTGTGTCCTTTAAGTTGCGCAGTGAAAAAGCAGTCATCTCAACCTGCCACCATTCCTCCTCCTTCCTGCATTACCAAAAGTCACTATGAAATATTCATAGCTGCTTGGCTAAGCAATCCTGCTCTGCACGATTTACATAGCATCCTGTATATACTGTTATTTTTACTATGCTGTTTATGTTTTATAAAGGTTTTATTACTCAACAGAGGCCAGGAGTTACAGCTGAGTAGGTAAAAAACAAGAGGAACAACCTCAAGATGAAGTACCACAAATACAAAGCCTTTGATGCTATCGTTGCAGTCCTTGGGGACCGGCCGGCAGGGTTGCCAAGTCTTGTGAACGCACTATTTCCAAATCCAAACACATTTACTGCCAAACTTTACAAAACACTAAGATCTAACACAATAAAGGCAAAACCTGACACATAAAGGTATTTGTAACTTACCAACAGTAAGCCGATTCCATGTGTAGGAAACGTGCCATATAACTAGTGGTATAACGCATCCAGAGCATCGTTGTGGTCGTCCGATGCTGCGTCTCCTTTTGCAGTTTCAAACAATTCAACAGTAAACTTGCTCAGCATATTTTCAGTGATTTCCAGGTCTTTACAGCACTTTCCTGACATTACTAATGTTGTGCGTATTCTCAAAATTGCCTCCAAGATTTTCAGGCCCATTCTGTTTCGAACTTTAGTTTTTACTGCAGTCACATGGGAGAAAATTGCACAAGGCCTGCAAGGCACAACAGGAATCGCTAAATATAGTAAACGAAGGCTGAGGGAGAGTAAAAATCACTTGGAGGGCATATAGAATGGCCGAGAGCTCAGCAGTAAAAATTGACATGACAGAAGGGAGCCTGCCGCCACGGCAAAAGTCAGAAAAGACAACTCCAAAGCCAGCTCCAGCATCAGACTTTGACCCATCAGTGTACACAGGGAGGGACTCACTGTGAGTGAAGGCATGTTCTAAAAAGAGGGAACGAGCCACTGGAGGAGGAAGAGATTCCTTCTCGTTTATAAAGCAGGTGCAGGGGAAAACTTCTGGAAGAAGCCATGGAGCCACCCTGGGGACCCTCACAGGACAAATCTGGAAGTCATCAATGCCCATCTCCTCCATAGCCTTCCTGATCCGGAAGCCAAAGGGCCATGGTGAACGAGAATGTAAAAGGTAATACTAAGACATGATATCAGATGACACCGCAAAGCAGGGAAGGGAGTCAGGAAGTCGATGTAATCGATGCCAACAACGAACCATCAAGGACTGGCGACGGAGATCAAGAGGTGGCTCATTAGCGTCCACCAGAACACTGGGGATTGAGGACGACCTGAAGGCTCCAGTCGCCAGACGTACTCCAGCATGATGAACAGGGTCTGAAACTCTGAGACGGGCATCGGTGGCAGAAGAGTACACCTCACACCCATAGTCGAGTATTGACCTAATAAGAACATGGTATAAGCAGAGGAGGCTGGCCCGATCAGCCCCCCAGGACGTATGGCCCAGGACCCTCAACAGGTTAAGAGCCTTGAGGCAAGAGACCTTAAGTGTACATAAGTTTGGAACCCAAGTCAAACGTTTGTCAAAAAGGAGACCCAAAAAGCGAGTCTCCTCGACACAACGTATCCGATGACCATACATGAATAAGTCCGGATTGGGGTGGATGCCTCGGATGCGGCAGAAGTGCATAGCAACTGTCTTGGAAGGAGAAAATAAAAACCCATGAAAACCAGTTAAACGTGACACCCTGTCAAGGGCAAGCTGCATGAGCCGCTCTGCCACTGACATACGGGAAGCAGCAAACCAGACTGCCAGGTCGTCACCGTACATCGAGTTGGCTATACTGTCCGGAAGGGATGAGGCAATAACATTAATTGCTACTGCAAACAATGTGACACTGAGGACGCTTCCCTGGGGGACGCCCTCCTCCTGTGCAACAGATGCTGAGTGGGTTGTACCAACCCTCACAGAAAAACTGCGACCACTGAGAAACTCCTTAAGAAAGCATGGAAGGCGACCCCGCAGGCCATATAAATGGAGTTGCTGTAGGATGTCATATTGCAATGTAGTGTCATAGGCTTTCTCTAAATCAAAGAATACACAGACAAGGTGTTGATGTCGTGCAAAGGCCTCACATGCAGCAGCTTCCAATCTGACCAGAGCATCTGTAGTGGAACGGTGTTTACGAAAGCCAGACTGGGACGGAGACAGAAACTCACCCCATTCCAAGAAGTATACCAGTCTGAGTCACATTCACCATCTTTTCAAATAGTTTATGGAGACAGGAGGTCATGGCAATTGGTCGGTAATTGAGGGCAACACCAGAGTCCTTGCCCAGCTTGAGGAAAGGAAGGATGGTAGCAACCCTCCACCCAGAAGGGAAGACACCCTCCAGCCAGATTCTGTTATATAAAGCTAAAATAAATAAGATCGCCTCCTCACCCAAGTGTCGTAACATTGCATATGGGATGTTGTCTGGCCCAGGAGAAGTGTCGCCGCAGAGATAGAGAGCAGAATGCAGGTCTCTCAGGGTGAATATATGGTTATAACTTTTATTCTCGTTCCCTGAGAAATCCAGGACAGTGCGCTCCTTGGCTCTTAACTCATGCCTGACAGCCATAGGTCGAGAGTCACGGCTGGAGACTCTTGTAAAAGCCTCTGCCATGGTATTGGCCATTGTCAAACCATCTATGATCTTAATTCCATTGACCTTAAGTATAGGTGTAGAACTAGGATAAAACTTTCCCGCCATCTTACGGACTCTCCTGAACACTTGGGTGAGTGGAGTTTTAGTATTAATTGAAGACACATAGGTCTTCCAAGATGCACGTCGTGCCTCTTTTAAGACTCGTCTAGCCCGAGCCCTTGCCCATCGGAAGTCCTCTAAAAGAGTTGGGTCCCCACGATTGCGACGAAGGCGAGAGAAAGCAGCGCGCTTCTTTCGCACAGCAGTGGTACAGACTGGTGACCACCAAGGGACAGGACGTTTGGGAAAGTAGCTAGAAGTTCTAGGGATAGAGTTGAGAGCAGCAGAGTGGAGCATATCAGTGAAATGTTACAGCCTCGTCAGAGCTACCAAAACTGGCTACAGAAGAGACCGAAGAAGTTAGCTCTCTAAAAAACTGCCAGTCAGCCTTCTCTAATTTCCACCTAGGAAGACGAGACTGTGGTTCGTACCTGTTACCTTCTAAAAGTATAGGGAAATGGTCACTGCCATATAAATCATGCAACACTCTCCAAGTAAAATCCAACAGAGCACTGGGTGAGCAGAGGGAAATGTCAATGGCAGTAAAACTCTCAGTAGGACTATTAAAATGTGTCACATCTCCCGTATTTAAAACCCCTAATCCCTCATCCTCAATAAAAGAAGCCAATAAAACACCCCTGGGGTTGACCGAACTGTCACCCCACAGAGGATGACGACCATTAAAATCACCCAATAAAATAAAGGGAGAGGGAAGGTCCCGTACAAGACGGTTGAGATCTCACCCCTCTCAACTGTAACACTGGGAGGAAGGTATAGACTGCACATAGTGTACGGGCGGTCCATAAAAACCTTAACAGCAACAGCCTGGAGCGGAGTGTCAAGCTCCAGGCTCGTGCATGGAATATCTCGGCAAACTAGGATGGCAGAGCCACCATGGTGACCCTGCCCTTCAAATGAATTGGAATGAAATGCAGAGTATGCTGGAGAACTGGCAGGAATGTAGTCCCCAAGCATTGTCTCTTGGAGAGAAACACGCAAGCCACGCAAGCCACGGCAATTCCACTGAATGACCTTAAACAGTGTTACTTTAGTACTGATTCTTGGGAAGCCTCACGGAGGTACTTCCCACTACCACCTCGACCAGAGGGTTTACTTAAACAATAAGATTTGTCTAATCCTGGGCCACTAGAAGAAGAGCGAACCCGAGGAGTAGTACTTGGGGCAGTAATTGGGACCCGTAGACGAGTCCCTGAAGCATCTGATATGTTAGAAGATGAAGTTATATGAGCTGGGATTTTCTTTGAAACAATTACATTGGTATTGTCCTGTACAGCAGTGGTATCACTGACACAGGCAGATACATTAACATCCATAATACAGGTGGTAGAATCACTCCATCGTTCTATCGCCTGAAGTCGAGTTGCCGTCTGGCACTACCTATGCTAATGAATTGGGTATTAGCCAAGTGGAGGATATCCTGCTCAAGGAGGTACATCTTACATTGGCGAGAACGTAAGGGGTGAACATCTCTGCAGTAAAAGCAGTAACTCTCTGACCGACACTCAGAAGTAAGATGTGAGTCAAGAGCAGAACAATTACCACACCGGGAACTGTTGTTGCAGTTCCTCCTCCCATAACCAAACTCTTAACAACAGAAACATGTAGGGGACGCTCAACAAAAGGCTTCACCTCAAAAGAGGTGGGGTCAATGTTAATGCGATCTGGGATATGCGAGCTATAGAAAGTGAGGATGATCATATTTTTATTGCCTTTCATCTTTGGTACTCGTTGGACACTGTCTGGGCACATAGCGAGAAAGTCCTCTTCAGAGAATTCATACAGGTCCTCATTATATATACGCCCCTTGTTATAATTAAATGTTCGAAGTGGTTTAATAGATTCAAACATGCTATCAAAAAGCGAGTCTCGTCGACACAACTAATCCGACGACCATACATGAATATGCCCGGATCGGGGTGGACGCCTTGGATGCGGCAGAAGTGCATAGCAACTGTCTTGGAAGGAGAAAATCGAAACCCATGAGAACCAGTTAAACGTGACGCCCTGTCAAGGGCAAGCTGCATGCGCCGCTCCGCCACTGACATACGGAAAGCAGTAAACCAGACTGCCATATCGTCAACGTACAGTCTCCTCCACTGCCACGTTCATCACTTCAGTTTTGACTTTACTAAGATGTTATAGACGGATTGAGCGAGGATGTCAACAAAATTCATACATTTAAAGTTAAAATACCTTGAAAGTCATCTCTCTCTCTCTCTCCCCTTCAGTGGGAACCGCCTTGACGTGGTGGGGGGCTTGCGTGTCTCTGAGACCTGGCGAGCTAGACTAGAGGGGGCTCCGGACCCTGCTCTGCCCCGATTTTGGGGAGAGAGGGCTTCTCATGCTAGTAATGTCGTCAGTGAGAGACCAGATTAAATGGTTCCCATGCAATAGTCTGCCAGTATGAACCAACAGTGCTGACCTCCAGGGGCCGTCCTGTGTTGGATGGTTGGGTGTCTGGGCCGGGAGATGTTGGGGAAGGGGGTCTCAGCGCCGTCGTGGGTAAACTTTCGAGCCATTGGGGCTGCTTTTTAAAACGAGTGGCCCCGTGCGAGAAGAGGTACCCCGCCCGGGGGCTAATATAACAAAATTAATTTCATACGGAAAACGAAAAGCCATGGTCGACCAGGCCCTCGAGACGTCACTCTCTGGTCATGGTGGTATGCAGAAGGCTGCAAATAAGAGTAGACCCAGCAGGTCGGGTGTTGTGTCGACAAACCCTGTTAGCGGTTTTGACACGTTAATGTTGACAAATGTACTTGCATCCCTTTCCTATGGCGCTATCCACTCTATTTTTAAGTGTTTAGGAGTGGTTCTTCGTATCTGAATCACTTATGACAGTGACTGTAGATCTAATCGGTGCTATATTACTTTCAATATAAGTACTGCTGCCAAAGCAGCTTTTGAGGCAAAAGATTCTCTGATTGTGGAGGATACTCACTGCAAAGTTCAGATGATGCGGTCCACAAATGTAGTTGAAAGTGACAATGACAACAACCCTAACATCTTAGGTTACTCTGTAGAGCATGTACCCAAAGAGTGTCGGGTTCCTACACCTTTTTGGTTTGTGGTTTACTACAGGGAGGGGCGTGGTAACCTTATCCATGCTTCTAGGTATCTGGAGAAAAAAATTGAATACTACCGATGGGCCATATAAAAAAATACGTTAAGGGTGTTTTAATTAGAGCCAAAGATCTTTCACAGGCCATGATGCTGTTCATTCTCACCTGTCTTTCTGATGGCATGTTTGAATCCATCAAACTACATCGAACACTTAATTATAACAAGGGGCGTATATATAATGAGGACCTGTATGAATTCTTAAAAGAGGACATTATCGCTGTGTGTCCAGACAGTGTTCAACGAGTAACAAAGATAAAGGCAGTAAAAATATGATCATCCTCACTTTCTATGGCTCGCATATCCCAGATCGCGTTAACATTAACCCCACCTCTTTTGAGGTGAAGCCTTTTGTTGAGCGTCCCCTACAGTGTTTCTGTTGTTATGAGTTTGGTCATGGGAGGAGGAACTGCAACAACCGTTCACGGTGTGGTACTTGTTCTGTTATTGACTCACATCTTACTACTGAGTGTCAGTCAGAGAGTTACTGCTTTAACTGCAGGGATGCTCACCCCTTGCGTTCTCGCCAATGTAAGATGTACCTCCTTGAGCAGGATATCCTCCACTTGGCTAACACCCAATTAATCAGCATTGGTAGTGCCAGACGGCAACACAACTTCATGCGACAGAACGATGGTGGTGTGAAGACATACGCCCCCTCCCTTCACCCTAAATTGGTTGCAGCACCCTCTCAACTCTCTCAAGAAGCAGCTGCTTCTTGCTCTAGTGAGAGCGTTTCTAAGGTTTTCCTACATAATAGTTTCTCTGTCTTGGAAACTGTATCAGACACTCATTCTGGTGACCCTTCAACTGAAGACAATTCTCAGACTTTAGCGAAAGGTGTCCATGTAGTAGAGGTTCACGCTGCCACACGCTCTCCAAAAAGGAAACTTAAGTCAGCTAAACTGTAACAGAGATGCCTTCGTGGTTCCTCTGAGACACTTTACTCCATGTATATTCCTCCTTGCAAGGCAACAGTCTCTTTTGACTTATCCATAGTTTCCTCTCAATTTCACCAGAAGCGTTCTCGTGGCTCTGATAAATCTCTTGATTCAACAGATGTTCCCCCTCGCAAGCTTCCTTTGGGAACATCGGAGGGGCGTGAAGTGAATGTGGATGCCTCGGATGTTTTGACTTCAAAAGTTTTAGTTTCTCTTCTGCTTGAGCAGCAGAGTGATTTTTCAACCTGTATTATGGATGTTAATGTATCTGTCTGTGTTAGTAATAACACTACTGTTAAGGACAATACCAATGTGGCTGTTTCTAAAAAATATCCCTGTTCATCTACCTTCACCTTCTAACATATCAAATGTTTCAGGGACTCGTCTACGGGTCTCAATTACTGCCCTAAGTACTACTCCTCGGATTCGCTCTTCTTCTAGTGGCCCAGGATTAGACAAAACTTATAGCTTGAGTAAACCCTCAGGTCAAAGTGGTAGTGGGAAGTCCCTCCGTGAGGCTTCCCAAAAATCAGTACTAAAGTAACACTGTTTAAGGTCCTTCAGTGGAATTGCCATGGCTAGCGTGCTTGTTGGGAGGAACTGCATTTTATTCCAATTCATTTGAAGGGCAGGGTCACCATGGTGGCTTTGCCATCCTAGTTTGGCGAGATGTTCCATGCACGAGCCTGGAGCTTGACACTCCACTCCAGGCTGTCGCAGTTAAGGTTTTTATGGACTGCCCCTACATAGTGTGCAGTCTAAACCTTCCTCCCAGTGTTACAGTTGAGAGGGGTGATCTCAACTGTCTTATACGTACTGGGACTTTTACCACCATTGATATTTCCCTCAGCTCACCCAGTGCTCTGTTGGTTTTTACTTGGTGTGTGTTGAATGATTTATATTGATTGATTGATTGATTGATTTTGATGCAACTAAGCATCTAATGGCACAACAGCTAAGGTCATATACCGCCCAAAATAAAATTGTCTTATACATAATTAATAAAACATGAATACCCGAAAAGGATAGGCACCATGATTAAAAGACATACAAACTAAAAAGCACATTATTAATAAAAGAACCCGTCAACATAAAAAAAAAAAACTTAAATATCATAAAATCATATTTTGTGAAGGCCAGCCTCCTCCACATAGGAGAGGGTGTTCCCTTCCACACTACAAGCCTCCTCCACGAGCACCTGGGAGAGACTGTAAGAACCGTCACCCATGCGGTACTCCGAGAGGAAAACATGTGGAAGAAGCCATGGAGCCACCCTGGGGAGCCTCACAGGACAAATCTGGAAGTCATCAATGCCCATCTCCTCCATAGGGAAGGGAGTCAGGAAGTCGATGTATTCGATGCCAACAACGAACCATCAAGGACTGGCGACGGAGATCAAGAGGTGGCTCATTAGCATCCACCAGAAGACTGGGGATTGGGGACGACCTGAAGGCTCCGGTCGCCAGATGTACCCCAGCATGATGAACAGGGTCTAAGACTCTGAGACGGGCATCAGTGGCAGAAGAGTACACCTCACACCCATAGCCGAGTTTTGACCTAATAAGAACATGGTATAGGCGTATGAGGGTGGCCCGATCAGCCCCCCAGGACGTATGGCCCAGGACCCTCAACAGGTTAAGAGCCTAGGAAGGAGAAAATCGAAACCCATGAGAACCAGTGCAACGTGACACCCTGTCAAGGGCAAGCTGCGCGCGCCGCTCCGCCACTGGCATACGGGAAGCAGCAAACCAGACTGCTAGGTCGTCAACGTACATCGAGTTAGCTATTCCGTCTGGAAGGGATGAGGCAATGATATTAATTGCTACTGCAAACAATGTGACACTGAGGACGCTTCCCTGGGGTACACCCTCCTCCTGTGCAACAGATAATGAGTGGGTGGTACCAACCATAACAGAAAATCTGCGACCACTGAGAAACTCCAAAAGAAAGCGTGGAAGGCGATCCCTCAGGCCATATAAATGGAGTTGCTGTAGGATGCCATATTGCCATGTAGTGTCATAGGCTTTCTCTATATCAAAGAATACACAGACAACGTGTTAATGTCGTGCAAAGGCCTCACATGCAGCAGCTTCCAACCTGACCAGAGCATCTGTAGTGGAACGGTGTTTACGAAAGCCAGACTGGGACGGAGACAGAAACTCACCCCGTTTCAAGAAGTATACCAGTCTGACATTCACCATCATTTCAAATAGTTTACAGAGACAGGAGGTCAAGGCAATTGGTCGGTAATTGAGGGCAACACCAGAGTCCTTGCCCGGCTTGAGGAAAGGAAGGATGGTAGCAACCCTCCACTCAGAAGGGAAGACACCCTCCAGCCAGATTCTGTTATATAAAGCTAAAAGAAATGAGATCGCCTCCTCACCCAAGTGTTGTAACATTGCATATGGGATGTTGTCTGGCCCAGGAGAAGTGTCAGCACAGAGAGAGAGAGCAGAAAACAGGTCTTCCCGGGTGAATATATGGTTATAACTTTCATTCTCATTCTCTGAGAAATCCAGGACAGTGAGCTCCTTGGCTCTTCTGACAGCCAGAGGTCGAGAGTCACGGCTGGAGACTTTTGCAAAAGCCTCCGCAATGGTATTGGCCACTGTCAAACCATCCATGATATTAATTCCATTGACCTTAAGTACAAGTGGAGAACTAGGAGAAAACTTCCCCGCCATCTTACGGACTCTCCTGAACACTTGGGTGAGTGGAGTTTTAGTATTAATTGAAGACACATAGGCCTTCCAAGATGAACGTCGTGTCTCTTTTAAGACTCGTTTAGCCAGCACTCTTGCCCGTCGGAAGTCCTCTAAAAGAGTTGGGTCCCCACGATTGTGACGAAGGCGAGAGAAAGCAGCGCGCTTCTCCCGCACAGCAGTGGTGCAGACTGGTGACCACCAAGGGACAGGACGTTTGGGAAAGTAGCCAGAAGTTCTAGGGATAGAGTTGAGAGCAGCAGAGTGGAGCATATCAGTGAAATATGTTACAGCCTCGTCAGAGCTACCAAAATCGGCTACAGAAGAGACCGAAGAAGTTAGCTCTCTAAAAAACTGCCAGTCAGCCTTCTCTAATTTCCACCTAGGAAAACGAGACTGTGGTTCGTACCTGTTACATTCTAAAAGTATAGGGAAATGGTCACTGCCTTATAAATCAGGCAACACTCTCCAAGTAAAATCCAACAGAGCACTGGGTGAGCAAAGGGAAATGTCAATGGCGGTAAAACTCCCAGTAGGGCTATTAAAATGTGTCACATCTCCCGTATTTAAAACCCCTAATCCATCATCCTCAATAAAAGAAGCCAATAAAACACCCCTTGAGTTGACCGAACTGTCACCCCACAGAGGATGTCGACCATTAAAATCACCCAATAAAATAAAGGGAGAGGGAAGGTCCCGTACAAGACGGTTGAGATCACTCCTCTCTACTGTAACACTGGGAGAAGGTATAGACTGCACACAGTTTTTGGGCGGCCCATAAAAGCCTTAACTGCAACAGCCTAGAGCGGAGTGTCAAGCTCCAGGCTCGTGCATGGAATATCTCGGCCAACTAGGATGGCAGAGCCACTATGGTGACCCTGCCCTTCAAATGAATTGGAATAAAATGCAGAGTATGCTGGAAGACTGGCAGGAATGTAGTCCCCAAGCATTGTCTCTTGGAGAGAAACACATGCAGGAGAGAAGCTAGAGAGAAGAACGCGCAGTTCCTCCCAAGAAGCATGCAAGCCATGGCAATTCCACTGAAGGACCTTAAACAGTGTTACTTTAGTACTGATTTTTGGGAAGCCTCACGGAGGTACTTTCCACTACCACTTCGACCTGAGGGTTTACTCAAACAATAAGATTTGTCTAATCCTGGGTCACTAGAAGAAGAGCGAACCCGAGGAGTAGTACTTGGGGCAGTAATTGGGACCCGTAGACGAGTCCCTGAAGCATCTGATATGTTAGAAGAAGATGAAGGTATATGAGCTGGGATATTCTTTGAAACAATTACATTGGTATTGTCCCGTACAGCAGTGGTATCACTGACACAGGCAGATAAATCAACATCCATAATACAGGTGGTAGAATCACTCCGCTGCTCAAGCAGAAGAGAAACTGAATCTTTTGAAGTCACAACGTCCGTGGCATCACATTAACTTAACGCCCCTCTGATGATCCCGAAGGAAGCTTGCGAGAAGGAACTTCTGTTGAATCAAGAGATTCATCAGAGCCACGAGAACGCTTCTGGTGAAATTGAGAGGAAACTATGGATAAGTCCACAGAGATGGTTGCCTTACAAGGAGGAACATCAATAGAGTCAAGTGCGCCAGAGGAACCACAAAGGCATCTCTGTGGCAGTTCAGGTGACTGAAGTTTCCTTTTTGGAGACCGTGTGGCAGCGTGAACCTCTACCACATGGACACCTTTAGCTAAAGTCTGAGAATTGTCATCAGTTGAAGGGTCACCATAATGAATGTCTGATACAGTTTCCAAGACAGAGAAACTATTATGTAGAGTAACCTTAGAAAAGCTCGCACTAGAGCAAAAAGCAGCTGCCTCTTGAGAGGGTTGAGAGGGTGCTGCAACCGATTTAGGGTGAAGGGAGGAGGCGTATTTCTTCACACCACCATCCTTCTGTCGCCTGAAGTTGAGTTGCCGTCTGGCACTACCTATGCTAATGAATTGGGTATTAGCCAAGTGGATGATATCCTGCTCAAGGAGGTACATCTTACATTGGCGAAACGCAAGGGGTGAGCATCTCTGCAGTAAAAGCAGTAACTCTCTGACTGACACTCAGAAGTAAGACATGAGTCAAGAGCAGAACAATTACCACACCGGGAACTGTTGTTGCTGTTCCTCCTCCTATGGCCAAACTCATAACAACAGAAACATTGTAGGGGACGCTCAACAAAAGGCTTCACCTCAAAAGAGGTGGGGTTAATGTTAATGCGATCTGGGATATGTGAGCCATAGAAAGTGAGGATGATCATATTTTTACTGCCTTTCATCTTTGTTACTCGTTGGACACTCTGGGAACATAGCGAAAATGTCCTCTTCAGAGAATTCATACAGGTTCTCATTATATATACGCCCCTTGCTATAATTAAATGTTCGATGTGGTTTAACAGATTCAAACATGCTATCAGAAGGACAGGGGAGATTGAGGAGCATCATGGCCTGTGTAAGATCTTTAGCTCTGATTAAAACGCCCTTACCATATTTCTTTATGTGGCCCATTGGTAATAATCCAATTTCTTTCTCCAGATACCGGGAAGCATGGATAAGGTTACCACGTCCATCCCTGTAGTAAGCCAAAAACCAAAAGGGTGTAAGAACCCAACATTCCTTTGGGACATGCTCTACAGAATTAGCAAATATGTTAGGGCAGTAGTCATTGTCACTGTCACTACATTTGTGGAGCGCATCATCTGAACTTTACAGTGAGTATCCCCCACAGTCAGAGAATCTTTTGCCTCAAATGCTGCTTTGTCAGCAGCATTTGTATTGAAAGTAATATAGCACTAATTAGACCTACAATCACTCTCATATGTGATTCGGATTCGAAAAACTACTACAAAACACTTAAAAATGGAGTGGATAGCGCCATAGGAAAGGGATGCAAGTACATTAGTTAACATTAACGTGTCCAAATCGCTAACAGGGTTCTTCGACACATACTATAACGACCAGAGAGTGACGTCTCAAGGGCCTGGTCGACCAATGCTCGAGTAAGAGATTGGGGCTTTTCTATATCCATATATCATTGGTTTAGTGTTGTTGGCCCCAGGAGCAAAGAGCTACTACCTACCAGGCAGATGAGGGGATCTAGCGCTGGTCGCTGTGGGTGGAGTACCTCTTCCCCCACTGGGCCACTCGTTTTAAAAAGCAGCCCTAAAGGCTCGAAAGTTTGCCCACGACAGTGCTGAGACCCCCTTCCCCAACATCTCCCGGCCCAGACACCCAACCATCCAACATAGGACGGCCCCTAGAGGGCAGCACTGTTGGCCCGAATTGGCAGCCTAATGCATGGAAACCATTTAGTCTGGTCTCTCACTGGCAACCTTACTAGCATGGGAAGCCCTCTCTCCCCGAAATCGGGGCAGAACAGGGGCCGGAGCCCCTTCTATTCTAGCTCGCCAGATCTCAGGGACACACAAGCCCCCCCACCACGTCAAGGCGGTTCCCGTTGAGGGGGGCCAAATTTATATGGCAGTGATCACTTCCCTATACTTTTAGAAAATAACAGATGCAAACCACAGTCTCGTCTTAATTGGTGGAGATTAGAAAAAGCTGATTGGCAGTCTTATAGATGGCAAACTTCTTTGTTCTCTTCTGTAGCAGATTTTGGTAGCACTGACGAGGCTGTAACATATTTCACTGATATGCTCCAATCTGCTGCTCTCAACTCTATCCCTAAAACTTCTGGCCACTTTCCAAATTGTCTTGTCCCTTGTGGTCACCAATCTACACTTCTTTCCCCTAGCCAGGCAAGGACTCTAGTGTTGCCATCAATTACTGACCTATCACCTTGACCTCCTGTCTCTGTAAACTATTTGAGAAGATGGTTAATGTCTGTCCGTCATACTTCCTCAAATGGGGTCTTTCTCTGTCTCCGTCCCAGTCTGGCTTTCGTTAACACCATTCCAATATATATGCTCTGGTCAGGTTAAAAGCTGCTGCATATGAGGCTTTTGCTCGACATCAACACCTTGTCTGTGTATTCTTTGATTTAGAGAAAGCCTATGACACTACATGGCAATATGGCATCCTGCAGCAACTACATGCACATGGTTTGTGGGATCACCTTCCTCCCTTTCTTAAGGAGTTTCTCAGTGGTCTCTGTTTCTGTGTGAAGAAGGGTAAAGCCCATTCTAAATCCTTTGCACAGGGGGAGGGCATCCCTAAGGGAAGCGTCCTCGGTGTCACGTTGTTTGCAGTAGTAATTAATGCCATTGCCTCATCCCTTCCGGACGGTATACCCAATTCCATATACATTGACGACCTGGCAGTCTGGTTTGCTGCTTTCCGAATGTCAGTGGCTGAGCAGTGCATGCAGCTTGCCCTCAACAGGGTATTGTGTTGGGCTTGTTCTCATGGGTCTCGATTTTCTTCTTCCAAGACAGTTACTATACACTTCTGCCGCATCTGAGGCGTACATCCCGATCCGGACATATTCATGTACGATCATCGGATACGTTGTGTCGAGGAGCCTCACTTTTTGGGTCTCCTTTTTGACAAATATTTGACTTGGGTTTCACACTTACGTTCACTTAAGGTCTCTTGCCTCAAGGCTCTTACCCTGTTGAGGGTTATGGGCCATACTTCCTGGGGGGTAGATCGAGCCACCCTCCTCCGCCTATACTATGTTCTTATTAGGTCAAAACTCGACTATGGGTGTGAGGTGTACTTCTCTGCTATGGATGCCCGTCTCAGAGTCTTAAGCCCTGTTCATCATGCTGGAGTACGTCTGGCAACTGGAGCCTTCAGGTCATCTCCAATCCCCAGTCTCCTGGTGGACGCTAATGAGCCACCTCTTGATCTCCGTCGCCAGTCCTTGATGGTTCGTTGGCATCGATTACATCGACTTCCTGACTCCCTTCCCTGCTTGGCGGTGTCATCTGATATCATGTCTCAGTACTACCTTTCACATCCTCGCACACCATGGCCCTTTGGCTTTTGGGTCCGGAAGGCTATGGAGGAGATGGGCATTAATGACTTCCAGATGTGTCCTGTGAGGGTCCCCAGGGTGGCTCCATGGCTTCTTCCAGAAATTTACACCTCCACCTGTTTTTCATACAAGAACGAATCTCTTCCTCCTCCAGTGGCTCATTCCCTCTTTGTAGAACTTGCCTCCTCACACAGTAAGCCCCTCCCTGTGTACACTGATTGGTCAAGGTCTGATGCTGGAGTTGGTTTTGGAGTAGTCTTTCCTGACTTTTGTCGAGGTGGCAGGCTCCCTTCTGTCATGTATATTTTTACTGCCGAGCTCTCGGCCATTTTATATGCCCTCCATGTGATTTTTACTCTCCCTCAGCCTTCTTTTAATATTTTTAGTGATTCCTGTAGTGCCTTGCAGGCCTTGGGGAATTTTAACTCTTCTCATCCCCATGTGTTGGCCATTCTCGAGTGGCTTGTCCTCCTGGGTCGTCGTGGCCACAGAGTTACATTTTGTTGGGTCCCAGTTCATGTGGGTGTTGATGGGAATGAGCGGGCCGACGCACTGGTAATTTCCGTGGCCTCCAGTTCTCGGCCTCCTGCCAGGCGTCATCCCGTACCTGCAGTGGACCTTCAACCCTACATAGATGCTGTCGTTCGTTCCTGCTGACAAAACAGATGGGACGCTGTCGGGGCTAACAAGGGAGATGGCTCTTGCCCGTCTCCGCATTGGCCACACGCTATTGACTCATGGATTTTTAATGGAGAAGGCTAACCCTCCCTACTGTAATAAATGTCTTGTCCCTCTGACAGTGTGGCATCTTCTTGCCGAGTGTCCTAGCCTTGGGTACCTTCATCGTAGGCACCTCTCCAAGTACCTGGTGCGTGATGGTTCTTACAGTCTCTCCCTGGTGATTGGGGAGGAGGCTTGTAGTGTGGGAGGGAACACCCTCTTCTATGTGGAGGAGGCTGGCCTCCGCCACAAATTGTAAATTTTAATATTTTCATGGCTATTCTTTTTTAGGTAGGTGAAGTTTAATGTTTCTTTCGTTCATATTTTTATTCTTTTATATATTTAATTTAAGTAGGTTATTTGAGTAATATGTAATTTTTAGATGATATGACTTTTTATTTATGCTGCTGCTTCCTTTCGGGGTAGTGAAAATTATTTAATGTTTGAACATATTTTATTAATTATGTTGATGACCATTTTATGTTGGACGGTATATGACCCTAGCTGTTGCGCCGCCAGATGCCTAGTGGCAAATATAAATCAATCAATCAATCACCATCTGCTAGTGGAGCAGGTAATAGAATATCTAACAAGTAACAAGTAACCTCTCCATGTACCTGGTAAAAATAACATAACAAAATAATTTTGGGATGACTAAAAGCCACCACTTCGTAGTTGTAAAATAATTTCGTCTTTTTGCCACTGAAAACTGTATTCTAAACAAATTTACCTCGTCTCAAACAACCATGGTGGAGCTGGCTTTTCATCTGATGATAAAATGCCGAATAACATCTGTGTCTTGTTGGCCAATTGAGGAAATAATACCTCCTCTTCGTAATGATCCTGTCCGGTAGCCATGACGATAGAGACGCTCCATGTGGCTCCAATGTCTACATAATGTAGATGGCGCTGCGGTCGAAGGCAATATTGCCCGTTCACAGATCACTCGCTCAATATTCAATCTTTTTCAAGATCAATATCAATATCATATTGAATTGAAAATGTCTCGTGAACACCCCTAAAATACCTCCGGAGCTATTTTGAAAAATCTTGGGTGATAATGCTCAAGTTCAATATTATATTGAATTCGGTGCTCACGTGAACAGCTAATAAAGTCAAGTTCAATATTTCTTTATTGGATATTGGGCAAGATATCTTGATCTTGCCCTCGTGTGAACAGCTAATAAAGTCAAGTAAACATGGTCTTGAGGCCAGGCAGAGACAACCGTCCAAATATTGACTGGTGCGCCAGGTAGCGGTACTGGGAACACATAGGAAATACAATCGGTAGTTATAACAAAATGCTATTCTTTCATATGACAACTTTTGACAACTATTCTAATTTTTAAATTGTGCATAAAATTATTTTTCTACAGTATATGATATATATTCATTTACATATGGGTATGCGATAATAAAATCGAGGGCCCACAGTCTTGTTTCACCGGGGTTCGTAATTTGTCCTTTTGTCTGTTCGATATGAGCAGAAAATAATTATCTTCAATTTCTCATTTTTGTAATCTGTTTGTTATTGCATTTTCTTTTATAGAAATAGTATTTTAATTCCTAACGTCAGTACTAATAGGGAAAATCAAAACGATAGGTCTCAGCCAATCATGATCCCTTTTCATCCATCGTAGGGCCACTCAGAGCGTAATTTACTTTATAAAACAGGTTAATGCTGGGTTAAATAATGGCGGTCTGAAGGGGAATAGTGCTTGGGTTATAGTTATCAAACCAACCATGGGATAATCTTGGATATAGTGTCATTATTTTACAATGAATGAACCTATCCTAATCTGACCTAACCTAACCTAACCAGGACCTATCCTAACCTAGTCGAGAGAGTGCTTGCTGAGAGTGTTTCTATGCGTCCAGGCCTATACCTTCCTGCTTTTGATATGTAACCTGGAGATACCCTCGCTCGACTACACACACACATGAACCCACGCACATAATGCATGATTTCTGAATGGTTGGTAGCGAAGATTTGCCAGAAATACGCCTTGAACTTGCTATTCTGCGTGCTGATACGAAAAGATGCTTTTAGTTTTCGCCTCTAGTTCAGCTCTACCAACATACATGCATACGAAAATACGTACTAATATATATATATATATATATATATATATATATATATATATATATATATATATATATATATATATATATATATATATATATATATATATATATATATATATATATATATATATATATATATATATATATATTAATTTTCAATCCTTTACGTGTCGCCCATACGTATGGTTCACAATGTTGTATGAATGTGCCTTTGACCTGAAGAAGCATTAGCGAAAGGTCGTTAATAAAGGCTCTTCTTCATAATGTGCTGTTTCTTATGCAGTCTGTTAAGCAAATGCGTTATTTAATTCAATTAGATTATTGCTGGAAAATGGAAACCAGGTTCAATTATCACCCATGTCAATGTCACTATTATCTGCAATGGTGTTGAAAAAAAGAAATGCGAAAAAATACAATGAACAATGCCACAATTGCACATAAAAACCCGAAAAGAAACAGGCTGCAGTATTCCTCAATGAATGTAATAAACATTCTTGTAACTACTATGCTAGTGAAAATGACATTACAAACACAGGCAATTTTTCACCATCGTTACCAATGAAAATCTTGCTGGCAGGGATATGTGATATGCTGTGAGACTGAATAATAATTATAATAGTTTGGTATTATTTCAAGGGCAAAGGAACTAGGAAGCTTAATAGAGATTGACAGAAGTGCTAAAGTGTTTCTGTTTATCTATAAATGTAGGTAACAGTAAGAAAATAATAGCGAGGGAAGGGTGGAATGTGTGCACTGTGTAAGAGGATGGTTGAGATTCTATACACCCGGGGGGTGTATGGTGAATGCATAATCTTACACTTACACTTACACCCATAAATCAGCTCTAAGCTCTTTCCGGTCAGTAAAAAGCTGGTGGTTACGAGTTCGGCACGTAATCAAATCGTGGATGAATGACATGCAAACCATTATTCCACACAAGGGATTGCTCGCAACCCTGTTTCAGACATAGCTTTCTGGGAGTGGCCCCGCCCTAAGATATAGTACTCAGGCGTGACTCCGCCCACTCTTCTTTTAAATGAGCATCTACTGAATCAGGCTTTAGTTCTTTCCCTGCAGCCTCTCCCGGATCATCCACAGATACTTCTAAGGATCATTATTCAGGTATGCTATAGTATCATTTACGGAGATTTAGATACAGTATGCAACGTAATATGCGGTTTCTTAGCATTAATTTCTGACTATATTTCCAAGACTTCATAAGAAGCTGGTTTTGACAAACATTATATCCGTTTGCTCTAAATATATCGGATGAAAAAACAAAACAAAAAAACATGCTGCACCCTTACAGCACAATACATTATGCCATACCACACGAGACATCCTTAACCATGTATTATGTTTGATAAGTATGTAAGGGATCACTATCAGGTGATACAGAATGCTACAGAGGAAGAAGGATATCACAAAGCTGGTGAAATAAAATTTGATGCTAATCCCACAATAGAATAACTGATTTATTACTATTATTATGGAGTAGATCATCTTGTGTTTGCATTGAGCTATGTATTCATAAACTGTATTCACAATATCTTCTACGGTAAGATACTACAGCTCTCTTGTCCTTTTGCATCTCTGTAAAAGACAGATGCCACTTACAGTAGCAATGACCAACACTTCTTGCAAAATGCAGCTAAATAAAAGAAGGGAAACAATAACTAGTTGCATACTTTAACCAGTTACATGTTAGGTACCGTACATACCTAATTTGTAATTACGAATAAGTCATGTTCTATGTAATCTTACCATACTATATATTATGCAGAAAATGAGCCAAGGTTAAAAATATTTGATAAAAGCAAAACCTATGCTTATATTGCCCTGAACAATTTAAGGTGAGTTTGTAACCAGAATATTTAGTAAAGAGACACAAAAATAGGCAGGATGTAAACATATTTGTATCAAAATTGTGTATAAATTTGACTGGATGCACAGTGTAAATTAAATGTTCTATTGCATTGGTTTGTTATATATATATATATATATATATATATATATATATATATATATATATATATATATATATATATATATATATATATATATATATTTGGATATTATGACCGTCCTCAAATCAGATATCTGTTTGTGCAAGGCCGTCACAACCTACACATTTCTACTACTGTTCACAGTAGCGATGCTTGCCGATGGGACTGCCCATCCTTCCCCATCCCCACCTATGGAAAACTCCCCAAAACGTCAATGTTTGAAAGGCCAGCGCTTAACTATTATGCAACAAGAACACCCAATAATAATACTTATTATTATAATAACCTAGAACGTTTATATGTGAAAGGCCAGAGCTACCAACATGATACGAGGTCACCCCATAATAATAGTAATAATAATAATAATAAAGGCCCTTGTACTGCTTTAGATGCAATCGACAATTTGCATGATTCGCTGATGCATATTGATTTTCAAGAGGTTACTAGAACACTGCATGAAAGATTAATGGCCGTTTCATTAGAAATGCTGGTTTGCCAGTCTCTCTGATCAGGATGTGAGGTGGTGAAATATTGCTTAAAGGAATCACATCACCACCACTCCCCACGTATAATCCTCCCTTTCAGTAGCCTGCATTTGTGCATGGGGGACATTCCCTCCCTCTCCAACCTTTCACTGGCTAGAACTAGGACCAAATGACTACAGCGAGTTGACGCACGGCCGCTCCATACTTGAAATGGACCTCGCAGACCATGATGTCACGAGATCCGTATTGGGTCTTGGGTGATTTCTGTGTTAGCTTGTCTTGGACGTGCACTTGCTACGGGTCACGTGTATGATTCATAATTTTTCAATATGCCTCATTGTGGCATGTTCGGCTGAAAAATACGTCTAGAAAGAGGAGGGACACAATAAATATATATATATATATATATATATATATATATATATATATATATATATATATATATATATATATATATATATATATATATATATATATATATATATATATATATATATTTACAAGGTGATTCAGCATTCCATGCATTAAATTGACTGATGACCTGTTTTTTCCCCCTAAAATGAGGTATGTAATTAATAATAAATTAATAGCTTTATTTATTGACTATAGTATATGCGAAATAGAACATTTAAACAATTACTGATATCCTAACTGGATGAGAGAGAGAGGGAGAGAGAGCCATGGTGCGTGTGTGTGTAGCAGTCTATGATGCATCGAATAATTATTAGTCGCACTTTTTCCTTACCGAGCTGCGCATGAGTCAACTTGGTATATTAATTTGGTTTGGGCTAGCCAACATTTCTTGTTCTCGATACCCTACTCATTTGTAACTCTGTAGGGGAGCAGCTGAAAGTATGAATGTTTCTGTTACTCTGCTATATTTTGCTCTGATGCCTTCTTATAGGCGCAGAACGTGTCATTATTAACCCTTGAAATTATCATTCCCCTGTGCGGCAGCCCTACAAAATTCCGAGTGTCACAAAACAGCATGAAATGTTTATTAGTGTACTGCCACAATCAAATATCCACAGACATTTTGCTCCAATCGTAGTAAATATCTTGGTAATAAAGAACAACACATGATTTGCAGCACCTCATAAAAGTGATTGAGGCGGTTCAGTTACAATAAAGTGTTGTACGATTATTTTTAGATATGTTACTGATTTATTTGCACGATGGAAGGAGAGTGTTGGTGGTTATTTGATTGTGGTTGTACTTGTCTTATATCCGTGTATCTTGTAT
Source organism: Petrolisthes cinctipes (assembly GCA_033782935.1). Taxonomy (NCBI): domain Eukaryota; kingdom Metazoa; phylum Arthropoda; class Malacostraca; order Decapoda; family Porcellanidae; genus Petrolisthes; species Petrolisthes cinctipes. The sequence goes on from JAWQEG010000199.1 coordinate 1,089,687, forward strand.
TGATTTAATTTTATAACTGACCTTGTTTATGGAGAACTTGTTTAAAGTAATTAGAGATGAAATATGAAATAAAAAGTGCGAGTGGAATATAGATTTCCATTCATAGACCTGAAAAACTTTTGTTATGATAAATCGAGATAAATAGGAGATTTGTATTACAGTATACCAACAAAACCTATGAAAGTTATGAAAGGTTTCTATCATGATATGAGATCAGAGTAAAAAAAGTAGTAGTTCTGTCACCACTGTTGTATATTATATTTATGGACAAATGTATGAGAGAGATTTGCAGCAACAATGATAAGGAAATAACACTGGCGTATGCAGATGACGTTAACATCACAGAAAACCAGACTGATTTACAATTGTAGAAATGTAACTAGTTGATACAACCAGTAATACCTATTAAAGCCTAGTTTACACGTACGCGAATAAGCTCCCAGCACCACTATGAATAAGCAAATTTTGAATGAAATTTTTATTCGGGTACTTCCACGGCGATTCGGGTGCTGTGCCGGCAGTTCGCCATGAAAAGTTGGTGGGCATCCCAACTTTTCGTGAGAGATGACGAATAAAAAAAAAGTCGTAGAGGAATTGCAGGTGCACATCCGGCTCGCCTGCAGCCTTCACCAGCATTGTGTTGCACCACCGGCGAAAATGCGTTGCGATACACCTGCGACTTCTCGGCGACCGTGCAAACGGAAGCATCGCCAGTGAACCATCGTTATATTTTGGGACATACCGTTTACTTACAAATTCAAACACATTTAAAAAAAATTATATAGTTTAATGTCGGGGTGGGATATTGATAAGTTGTGGGTAAGTTGTAGATGTGCTGCCGACTTACCTGCAGTAGGTCTGGGAGCATCCCCTGGGATTGGATGCCTGATTGTAAGACCGCCGTAGCTATGCAGATGTACCCTAGGTACACCTGGGACCTTCCTACTGCCATCTGGGGGAACAACTTCAGCGCTCCCCCAACCAATCTGACAGGTTGGCTGATCCTGGGATACACACTGGTGAGGTGGAACAGCATGCCGAGGGAGCATCAGTGCTGCTTCCCTGACATGTACTTTCAAGTAGGAGGTAGACCGGGAATGTCACCTCGGCGCGTCCCCAGCAAATCTGACATATCGCTCTGGTGTGAGGTCCTTGATCGTGAGTAAAATGCTATAGTTTGGGCTAATTACTTTAACATATTCTGTGGAGCGTACGTTCAAAGAAAAAAACATGGACGCTTGTATTTCTTTATATGTTTTGTGTATCGATCGAATATTCCAGCATCCCAGTGAGAGTGGGCGGTTTCCCTATTTGTTCACATGCAATTTTTCCCAGAAACATTAAATTGTTGGGGAAGTCATTATCTAGTTGTATCATAGTGTTTATAGGGATAACTTTAAAATTTTCTCATGTATACCCCAATTGGCATTGGAAAAAAATGTTAAAATGACTGTTACGAAATTAGTTGTCCCAGTGCCTCCGGTGAATCTGGGGGCTTCCCTAGAACATTCTTGATACACCACAAATCCAATGCAGTAGCACCTGCGGAAGGTTGTAACAACAGATAAAAATCTGAAATTTGGATTCCAGATCCCCGATTATTTACAGTTTGCTTATTTATGACGGCTTCGGGAGCTTATTCGTGTATGTGTAAACTAGGCTTAAATCATCCCTCATCCCTCTTGTATAAGTATCCCCTACTCTTCTAAACCCCTTTAAACCCCCCTCTTGTCTTCTTGTATTTACATTATAAATGGTAATATAATTCAATAAATATATATAGAGTATCCTATTTATCTTGCACACTTAGTCACACATTTTTATGATATATTAGCCTTCTTTAATTTGATCATTACCAGTCAAGAGTATTTACGTGTTTATAACTTTTCTTTGGCAAAGGGAAGAGCATTTCCTTCAGCCACGTTTACGGGAGTTGATTAGTAGATCGTAATCTGCCAAGTAATGTAGGTAAACCGTTGTAGTGGTGCTATACACACCACTCTGTATTCCTCTATATATATTCCATGTGCTGGTACGCCACTCCCTGTTCCTTTGTACTCTCCCCGTCCCAGACAAGCCACAGTCTGGCGGTTTGGTTAATCCCGTCCCCTGACTCAGCTTAACGTACTCTTGGGAACCCAACCGCCAGTCTCCCGCTTCCGACAGGTATGAACCGAGGTGGGTGCAGCAGGTTAGGTTGTAATGGCTGGACCTGAGAGTTAAAGGCAGAATTTGAAAGCTATGCCAGTGGAGTACTCTTATGGCTTTTCTAGTAGAAGCACTGCCCTGAGATATCTCTGGTCCGGGGTTCGATTCCGCGTGGGTACGACTAGAATTTAAATGGATCAATTTCTGGGTCTGACTTACTTGGTTGATTTGATTCTTCCTTGCTTGATTGATTTGGATTATTATATTGGTGCAAAGCGGTGGGCATGGTCAGTGTATGCCATGGTTCCTGCGTCAGTTTTGTCCGTTCGGCCTCTTACACGCTACCACGTTGTTAAGTTGGTCTGTTGATTTGCCAGACCCCTGAAATTGATCCTACCTAGGGGTAAAATGGCCGGACCTGAGAGTTAAAGGCAGAATTTGAAAGCTACGCCAGTGGAGTACTCTTATGGCTTACCCGGTAGAAGCACTGCCTGAGATTTCTCTGGTCCGGGGTTCGATTCCCCGTGGGTACAACTAGAATTTAAATGGATCAATTTCTGGGTCTGACTTACTTGGTTGATTTGATTCTTCCTTGATTGATTGATTCCGGATTATTACAAGGTGATGGCGTGATCACATGAGTGATGCTACATACGGGAACCAGAAGCAAGGAGATAAAAGAGCGGAGTGGCGCTTGTATAGCAGACTATCCAGCGAGCTACTGAGATGGATGGACCAGCCCTATTCCTGCCGTCATCTCAGACCTGCAGTCCACGTGTTCCCACTCCGACCACACGCTGTACCCCTGCTCTACACTATTACACAAGTGACATTGCAACAACCGACTCTCCACGATGCTACATCGGCAGACTTACCTTCCCCATATCATATGTACTGCACTCTTATATGTTACCAATAAACTGTACCGTGTATTCTAGAGTCTGTTCACCCGGGTAGATGCATAAGGAGCTTCCTTACTGTCTCACTGTAATCACAAATAGAAGGACTAAACCAAAATTATTGTTAGATGTGCAGTTTTATTTTTAAACTCAAAATTCCTTTTGAATTTCAACTATAATCTCTGGCAGTGAAGTGTAATGAAAAAAAATATATATAAATTTTTGTTTTGTCCTGTCAATATTGTTTCTTTGTGATAGTTCATAACCAAAGAACAAACCAACCAAATTAATATGTGACTTTACTTAACTCGAGCAGAAAGCAATAGATTTGGTTTCCCTGGCAGACCATGTGGAGGAAAGGAACGAATATAGCGAGTGTGCTGTTCAAGCGTGCCAGGATAGTACAGCTCTGGCAGAAAGGAGTGGCGGTGCGAAATATCTCACGCAAAACAGGTGCCAGTGTGACTACAGTGTATCGCTGGATCAGGCGTTGGAAGGAAGAGGGTACTCTGAAGACGAAGAGTTACCGCAGGCGCCCTAGGGCAGCAGCATGGCAGAGGGAGGTTGTCACCGCTGCTTCATCATCTACCGTTTTTGTGAAGCCAGACTACTGGGAGCAGAACACTGAACTTTGTTATTATAGGTTGCTCAATCCGTACCGGAGTGCTGGACAGTTTCAGTCCCTGCTTTCTATATATCAAGATTTTTTAAACAATTACAACAAAAATACTGCTCTCTTCACTCTTCAGAGATAAATAATATTCTTTAAGCGATGAAGTGAGTATGGCTCTTGTTGTATTTACAAATGCCTATTATCTATTACTGCGAATGATAAAATATCAGGTGCGGATCACAAATTAAACTAGCACAATATCAGCTTTGCTTGTTATTTTCCAGTACCAGTTTCGTTATTTACTTTCAGACCAAGAGTATCTTAATGAGCTTTCTCACTCTGTACTCATGGAAACTCGTGGTCGTACTCTCTTTTTCTTGGATACTCGTGAGTTCTTATTATCAACGAAGTAATGATTCGTAGCTACTCGTCGTTTGTTTTAACAACTCTTCCCCCCTTAAACCAAACCCTCATCCCCTTGCCTTTACTCCCACTATCTCTTAATAATCCAGTCTATACCCAATTCTACCAGAAATCTCTATTATTGAGATTTCAGCGTCTCCTACCACCTCTGATGTTTATCGCTTTCACTTACCCACCTGGTGAAACAGTCTTCATCATCTCTATCCACAATGGCCAATGACCTAGAGCAGCTAGTTCAGCACCCTACCCATATCACAGACAACCTTGGAAATCAGTTCAATTTTCTTGACTTACATTTAACCACTCATCCTGCTACTTATACTGTTGAACGCCTAGTGGCATCTATTAATCAATCAATAAATTATAATGTTGAACCTTTACCTTCACTGAACTCCTCCGATCACAAAATTAATTTCCGGTCCTGTCTTTACACTCAGGTAAGATCTTTGAAATACCCTGAAAAGCGTCTCCTATAACATTACAGAGCTGCCAAATGAGTATGTGTTGGGCGAATCACGGAGGTGATCTTCTCAGGCATGGATGTAGAAGTTTCTTATTCTTCTCTGTCTACTGTTAATCATTCTTTGTTTAATCATACTTGTTATACTACATTCCACAACAAGTATACTCGAGCTCGTAAATTCGCGACCACGTCCCCAAATGTTTATGTCATCTGAGCTGGTAACACTGTGCAGGGAAAGTGTCATTGTAAGTGAAAGATTGTATCATGTCCCTCTACTATGTTCCACCTCCTTGATTCCTCCCCCCAAAAATTTTACAAGCTTAAATGGCATAAATATTTAAGTACGTGGTCGTGAATTTACGAGCACGGGTGTACATGTATAGGAAGATAGATTTTTTTCCAATAATGTGATGATTGATTGATTGACTGATAGATGTCACTAGGTATCTGGCGGCTCAACAGCTAGGGTTATATAGCGCCCAACATAATATTAAATTCCAAATATTTCAAAATATGATTATTCATATCATTTATAAAATACATACACATTTTATATAGGCTGCACTACTCCAAAAGGAAAATCAGCATGATTAATTGATTGATTGATTAATAGCAACAGCTACATTATTAATAAAATATATTCACACATTAAGTAGGCTTCATTACCCCGAAAGGGATAGGTGGGATGATTAAAGGGACATATGAACTAAAACTCACATTTTTACTAAAATAACCTTACTAATAATACAAATAATAACCTTTACTAAAATAACTTATGTAAAATATATAAAAGAATCAAAACTAAAAACATTGAACTATCAAAGCAGCCATAAATATCAAATATCATAAAATTTACAATTTGTGTGAGGCTGTACCCTCCAACACTACAAGCCTCCTCCCCGAGACCTGTGAGAGACTGTAAGAAGGGTCCCTCACCTGGTACTCAGAGAGGTGCCTACGACGAAAGTGGACAGTGCCGCACTGTCAAAGGGGCCAGACAATCATTATTGTATGGAGGGGAGCCCTCTCCATTAAAAATCCAGGAGTCAAACTTGAGTGGCCAATTCTGAGACAGGCAAGAGCCGTTTCCCACCAACGGGACAGGCCACTGTAGCTCCACATCTGTCCTGCCTGCAGGAACAAATGGCAGCATCTATGTAGGGTTGAAGGTCTAACGCAGGTACGGGATGACGCCTGGCAGGAGGTAGAGCACTGGAGCCCGCAGAACTAGCCATGGCGTCAGCCCGCTCAATCCTATCGACACCCACATGGGCTGGGATTGATTGATTGATTGATTGATTTTTGATGCAACAAAGCATCTGGCGGCACAACAGCTAAGGTCATATACCGCCCAACATAAGATTGTCATCTACATAATTAATAAAACATGAACACCCGAAATGGATAGGCACCATGATTAAAAGACACACAAACTAAAAAGCACATTATTACTAAAAGAACCCGTCGGCATAAAAAAATAAAAAACATCTAAAAACCATAAATATCATAAAATCATATTTTGTGGAGAAGGCCAGCCTCCTCCACATAGGAGAGGGTGTTCCCTCACACACTACAAGCCTCCTCCCCGAGCACCTGGGAGAGACTGTAAGAACCGTCACCCTCCCGGTACTCTGAGAGGTGCCTACGACGATGGTCCCCAAGGCAGGGACACTCGACAATAAGATGCTGTACTGTCAAAGGAACCAGACAATCATCACAGTAGGGAGGGTGAGCCCTCTCCATTAAAAAGCCATGAGTCAATAATGTGTGGCCAGTGCGGAGACGGACAAGAGCCATCTCCCACCGGCGGGACAGGCCACAGTAGCTCCAGAAACCAAGGCGCTGGCGGATGTCGCGGATCTTGTTAGCCCCGATGGCGTCCCATACTGTTCTGCCAGCAGGAACGAACAGCAGCATCTATGTAGGGTTGAAGGTCCACTGCAGGAACAGAATGACCCCTGGCAGGAGGCCGAGAATTGGAGACCGAAGCCTTAGCCAGGGCGTCAGCCCGTTCATTCCCATCGACACCCACATGGGCTGGGACCCATCAAAAAGTTACTTTGCGGCCACGACGACTCAGGAGGACAAGCCTATCAAGAATAGCCAACACCAGGGGATGGGAAGAGTTAAAATTGCACAAGGCCTGCAAGGCATTGAGGAATCGCTAAAAATAGTAAACGAAGGCTGAGGAAGAGTAAAAATCACTTGGAGAGCATATAAAATGGCCGAGAGCTCAGCAGTAAAAATTGACATGACAGAAGAGAGCATGCTGCCATAGCAAAAGTCAGTAAAGACAACTCCAAAGCCAACTCCAGCATCAGTCTTTGATTCATCAGTGTACACAGGGAGGGACTCCTGTGAGTGAAGGCATGTTCTAAAAAGAGGGAACGAGCCACTGGAGGAGGAAGAGATTCCTTCTTGTCTGTAAAACAGGTTCGGGGGAAAACTTCTGGAAGAAGCCATTGAGACATCCTAGGGACCCTCACAGGACAAATCTGGAAGTCATCAATGTCCATCTCCTCCATAGCCTTCCTGACCCGGAAGCCAAAGTGCCATGGTGCACGAGAATGTAAAAGGTAGTACTGAGACATGATATCAGATAACACCGCCAAGCAGGAAAGGGAGTCAGGAACTCTATGTAATCGATGCCAACAACAAACCATCAAGGACTGGCGACGGAGATCAAGAGGTGGCTCATTAGCGTCCACCAGGAGACTGGAGATTGGGGACAACCTGAAGGCTCCGGTCGCCAGACGTACTCCAGCATGATGAACAGGGTCTAAAACTCTGAGACAGGCATCGGTGGCAGAAGAGTACACCTTACACCCATAGTTAAGTTTTGACCTAATAAGAACATGGTAAAGGCAAAGGAGGGTGGCCCGATCAACCCCCCAGGATGTATGGCACAGGACCCTCAACAGGTTAAGAGCCTTGAGGCAGGAGACCTTAAGTGTACATATGTGGGGAACCCAAGTCAAACGTTTGTCAAAAAGGAGACCCATAAAGCGAGTCTCCTTGATACAATGTATTAGATGACCATACACGAATAAGTCCGGATAGGGGTGGACACCTCGGATGCGGCAGAAGTGCATAGCAACTGTCTTGGAAGGAGAAAATCGAAACCCATGAGAACCAGTCCAACGTGACCCCCCTGCATGCGCCTCTCCGCCACTGACATACGGGAAGTAGCAAACCAGACTGCTAGGTCGTCAACGTACATCGAGTTAGCTATACCGTCTGGAAGGGATGAGGCAATGGCATTAATTGCTACTGCAAACAATGTGACACTGAAGACGCTTCCCAGGGGTACGCCCTCCTCCTGTGCAACAGATGCTGAGTGGGTTGTACCAACCCTCACAGAAAAACTGCGACCACTGAGAAACTCCTTAAGAAAGCGTGGATGGCGACCCCACAGGCCATATAAATGGAGTTGCTGTAGGATGCCATATTGCCATGTAGTGTCATAGGCTTTCTCAAAATTAAAGAATACACAGACAAGGTGTTGATGTCGTGCAAAGGCCTCACATGCAACAGCTTCTAACCTGACCAGAGCATCTGTAGTGGAATGGTGTGTACGAAAGCCAGACTGGGACGGAGACAGAAACTCACCCCGTTCCAAGAAGTATACCAGTCTAACATTCACCATCTTTTCAATTAGTTTACAGAGACAGGAGGTCAAGGCAACTGGTCGGTAATTGAGGGCAACACCAGAGTCCTAGCCCGGCTTGAGGAAAGGAAGGATGGTAGCAACCCTCCACCCAGAAGGGAAAACACCCTCCAGCCAGATTCTGTTATATAAAGCTAAAATAAATGAGATCGCCTCCTCACCCAAGTGTCGTAACATTGCATATGGGATGTTGTCTGGCCCAGGAGAAGTGTCGCCGCAGAGAGAGAGAGCAGAATGCAGGTCTCACAGGGTGAATATATGGTTATAACTTTCATTCTCGTTCCCTGAGAAATCCATGACAGTGCGCTCCTTGGCTCTTAACTCATGCCTGACAGCCAGAGGTTGAGAGTCACGGATGGAGACTCTTGCAAAAGCCTCGGCCATGGTATTGGCCACTGTCAAACCATCCATGATCTTAATTCCATTGACCTTAAGTACAGGTGGAGAACTAGGAGAAAACTTCCCCGCAATCTTACGGACTCTCCTGAACACTTGGGTGAGTGGAGTTTTAGTATTAATTGAAGACACATAGGCCTTCCAAGATGCACATCGGGCCTCTTTTAAGACTCGTCTAGCCCGAGCCCTTGCCCGTCGGAAGTCTTCTAAGAGAGTTGGGTCCCCACGATTGCGATGAAGGCGAGAGAAAGCAGCGTGCTTCTCCCGCAAAGCCAAGCCAAGAGCTACTAGCTACTGCACAGATTAGGGGACCGAGCGCTGGTCGCCATGGGTGAGGTACCTCTTCCCCCACTGGGCCACTCATTTTAAAAAGCAGCCCCAATGGCTCTAACGTTTGCATCCGACGGTGCTGAGACCCCCTTCCCCAACAGGAGGGCAGCACTGTTGGCTCGTACTGGCAGCCTTTGCATGGGAACCATTTAGTCTGGTCTCTCACTGGCGACTTTACTAGCATGGGAAGCCCTCACTCCCCGAAACCCCCCCAACGGGAACCGCCTTGACATGGTGGGGGTGCTTGCGTGTCTCTAAGACTTGGCGAGCTAGACTAGAGGGGGCTCCGGCCCCTGCTCTGCCCCGATTTCGGGGAGAGAGGGCTTCCCATGCTAGTAAGGTCGCCAGTGAGAGGCCAGACTAAATGGTTCCCATGCATTAGGCTGCCAGTACGGGCCAACAGCGCTGCCCTCCGGAGGGACTGCCTTCTAGGGTCCGTCCTATGTTGAATGGTTGGGTGTCTGGGCCGGGAGATGTTGGGGAGGGGGTCTCAGCACCGTCGTGGGCAAACTTTCGAGCCATTGGGGCTGCTTTTTAAAATGAGTGGCCCCGTGGGGGAAGAGGTACCCCGCCTACGGCAACCAGCGCTCGGTCCCCTCATCTGCCCGGTAGGTAGTAGCTCTTGGCTCCTGGGGCCAAAAACACTAAACCAATGATATATGGATACAGAAATGCCCCAATCTCTTCCTTGAGCGGTGGTCGACCAGGCCCTCGAGACGTCACTCTCTGGTCGTGGTAAGATGCAGAAAGCTGCAAATAAGAGTAGACCTAGCAGGTCGGGTGTTGTGTCGAAGAATCCTGTTAGCGATTTGGACACAATAATGTTAACGAATGTACTCGCATCCTTTACCTATGGCGCTATCCACTCCATTTTTAAGTGTTTTGGAGTAGTCCTCCGAATCCGAATCACATATGAGAGTGATTGTAGGTCTAATCGGTGCTATATTACTTTCAATACAAATGCTGCTGCCAAAGCAGCATTTGAGGCAAAAGATTCTCTGACGGTGGGGGATACTCATTGTAAAGTTCAGATGATGCGCTCCACAAATGTAGTTGACAGTGACAATGACTACTGCCCTAACATATTTGATGACTCTGTAGACCATGTCCCAAAGGAACGTCGGGTTCCTACACCCTTTTGGTTTGTGGTTTACTACAGGTAGGGAGGTGGTAACCTTATCCATGCTTCCCGGTATCTGGAGAAAGAAATTGGATTATTACCATTGGGCCACATAAAGAAATATGGTAAGGGCGTTTTGATCAGAGCCAAAGATCTTACACAGGCCATGATGCTCCTCAATCTCCCCTGTCCTTCTGATAGCATGTTTGAATCTATTAAACCACATCGAACATTTAATTATAGCAAGGGGCGTATATATAATGAGGACCTGTATGAATTCTCAGAAGAGGACATTCTCGCTATGTGCCCAGACAGTGTCCAACGAGTAACGAAGATGAAAGGCAGTAAAAAAATGATCATCCTCACTTTCTATGGCTTGCATATCCCAGATCGCATTAACATTAACCCCACCTCATTTGAGGTGAAGCCTTTTGTTGAGCGTCCCCTACAGTGTTTCTGTTTTTATGAGTTTGGTCATGGGAAGAGGAACTGCAACAACTGTTCCCGGTGTGGTAATTGTTCTGCTCTTGACTCACATCTTACTTCTGAGTGTCGGTCAGAGAGTTACTGATTTTACTGCAGAGATGCTCACCCCTTGCGTTCTCGCCAATGTAAGATGTACCTCCTTGAGCAGGATATCCTCCACTTGGCTAATACTCAATTCATTAGCATAGGTAGTGCCAGACGGCAGCTCAACTTCAGGCGACAGAAGGATGGTGGTGTGAAGACATACGCCTCCTCCCTTCGCCCTAAATTGGTTTCAGCACCCTCTCAACCCTCTCAAGAAGCAGCTGCTTTTTGCTCTAGTGAGAACGTTTCTAAGGTTACTCTACATAATAGTTTCTCTGTCTTGGAAACTTTATCAGACACTCATTCTGGTGACCCTTCAACTGATGACAATTCTCAGACTTTAGCTAAAGGTGTCCATGTGGTAGAGGTTCACGCTGCCACACGCTCTCCCAAAAGGAAACTTAAGTCACCTAAACTGCCACAGAGATGCCTTCGTGGTTCCTCTGAGGCACTTGACTCTATAGATGTTCCACTTTGTGAGGCAACCATCTCTGTGGACTCATCCATAGTTTCCTCTTAATTTTACCAGAAGCGTTCTCGTGGCTCTGATGAATCTCTTGATACAACAGAAGTTCCTCCTCGCAAGCTTCCTTCGGGATCATCAGAGGGGCTTGAAGTTAATGTGGATGCCACGGATGTTGTGACTTCAAAAGATTCAGTTTCTCTTCTGCTTGAGCAGCGGAGTGATTCTACCACCTGTATTATGGATGTTGATGTATCTACCTGTGTCAGTGATATCACTGCTGTACAGGACAGAACCAATGTAAATGTTTCAAAGAATATCCCATCTCATATACCTTCATCTTCTTCTAACATATCAGATGCTTCAGGGACTCGTCTACGGGTTCCAATTACTGCCTTAAGTACTACTCCTCGGGTTCGCTCTTCTTCTAGTGGCCCAGGATTAGACAAATCTTATTGTTTGAGTAAACCCTCAGGTCGAGGTGGTAGTGGGAAGTACCTCCGTGAGGCTTCCTAAAAATCAGTACTAAAGTAACACCGTTTAAGGTCCTTCAGTGGAATTGCTGCTTCTTGAAAGAAACTGCGCGTTTTACTCTCTAGATTCTCTCCTGCATGTGTTTCTCTCCAAGAGACATTGCTTGGGGACTACATTCCTGCCAGTCCTCCAGCATACTCAGCATTTTATTCCAATTCATTTGAAGGGCAGGGTCATCATGGTGGCTCTGCCATCCTAGTTCGCCGAGATATTCCATGCACGAGCCTGGAGCTTGACACTCCGCTCCAGGCTGTTGCAGTTAAGGTTTTTATGGACCGCCCGTACACTGTGTGCAGTCTATACCTTCCTCCCAGTGTTACAGTTGAGAGGGGTGATCTCAACAATCTTGTACGGGACCTTCCATCTCCCTTTATTTTATTGGGTGATTTTAATGGTCGTCATCCTCTGTGGGGTGACAGTTCGGTCAACCCCAGGGGTGTTTTATTGGCTTCTTTTATTGAGGATGAGGGTTTAGGGGTTTTGCTCACCCAGTGCTCTGTTGGATTTTACTTGGAGAGTGGTGCCTGACTTATATGGCAGTGATCATTTCCCTATACTTTTAGAAGGTAACAGGTACGAACCACAGACTCGTCTTCCTAGGTGGAAATTAGAGAAGGCTGACTGGCAGTTTTTTATAGAGCTAACTTCTTCGGTCTCTTCTGTAGCCGATTTCGGTAGCTCTGACGAGGTTGTAACATATTTCACTGATATGCTCCACTCTGCTGCTCTCAACTCTATCCCTAGAACTTCTGGCTACTTTCCCAACGTCCTGTCCCTTGGTGGTCACCAGTCTGCACCACTGCTGTGCGGGAGAAGCGCGCTGCTTTCTCTCGCCTTCGTCGCAATCGTGGGGACCCAACTCTTTTAGAGGACTTCCGACGGGCAAGGGCTCGGGCTAGACGAGTCTTAAAAGAGGCCCGACGTGCATCTTGGAAGGCCTATGTGTCTTCAATTAATACTAAAACTCGACTCACCCAAGTGTTCAGAAGAGTCAGTAAGATGGCGGGGAAGTTTTCTCCTAGTTCTACACCTGTACTTAAGGTCAATGGAATTAAGATCATGGATGGTTTGACAGTGGCCAATACCATGGCGGAGGTTTTTGCAAAGGTCTTCAGCCGTGACTCTCGACCTCTGGCTGTCAGGCATGAGTTAAGAGCCAAGGAGCGTACTGTCCTGGATTTCTCAGGAAACGAGAATGAAAGTTATAACCATATATTCACCCTGAGAGACCTGCATTCTGCTCTCTCTCTCTCTGCAGCAACACTTTTCCTGGGCCAGACAACATCCCATATGCAATGTTACGACACTTGGGTGAAGAGGCGGTCTCATTTCTTTTAGCTTTATATAACAGAATCTGGCTTGAGGGTTTCTTCCCTTCTAGGTGGAGGGTTGCGACCATCCTTCCTTTTCTCAAGCCGGGCAAGGACTCTGGTGTTGCCCTCAATTATCGACCAATTGCCTTGACCTCCTGTCTCTGTAAACTATTTGAAAAGATGGTGAATGTCAGACTGGTATACTTCTTGGAACGGGGTGATTTTCTGTCTCCGTCCCAGTCTGGCTTTCGTAAACACCGTTCCACTACAGATGCTCTGGTCAGGTTGGAAGCTGCTGCATGTGAGGCCTTTGCTCGACATCAACACCTTCTCTGTGTATTCTTTGATTTAGAGAAAGCCTATGACACTACATGGCAATATGGCATCCTGCAGCAACTCCATTTATTTGGCATGCGGAGTCGCCTTCCACGCTTTCTTAAGGAGTTTCTCAGTGGTCGCAGTTTTTCTGTGAGGGTTGGTACAACCCACTCAGCATCTGTTGCACAGGAGGAGGGCATCCCCCAGGGAAGTGTCCTCAGTGTCACATTGTTTGCAGTAGCAATTAATGCCATTGCCTCATCCCTTCCAGACGGTATAGCTAACTCGATGTACGTTGACGACCTAGCAGTCTGGTTTGCAGCTTTCCGTATGTCAGTGGCGGAGCGGTGCATGCAGCTTGCCCTTGACAGGGTGTCACGTTGGACTGGTTCTCATGGGTTTCGATTTTCTCCTTCCAAGATAGTTGCTATGCACTTCTGCCGCATCCGAGGCGTCCACCCGGATCTGGACTTATTCATGTATGGTCATCGGATACGATGTGTCGAGGAGACTCGGTTTTTGGGTTCCTTTTTGACAAACGTTTGACTTGGGTTCCCCACTTAGGTACACTTAAGGTCTCTTGCTTCAAGGCTCTTAACCTGTTGAGGGTCCTGAGCCATACATCCTGGGGGGCTGATCGGGCCACCCTCCTCCGCCTATACCATGTTCTTATTAGGTCAAAACTCGACTATGGGTGTGAGGTGTACTCTTCTGCCACCGATGCCCGTCTCAGAGTTTTATACCCTGTTCATCATGCTGGAGTACATCTGGCGACCGGAGCCTTCAGGTCGTCCCCAATCCCCAGTCTCCTGGTGGACGCTAATGAGCCACCTCTTGATCTCCGTCGCCAGTTCTTGATGGTTCGTTGTTGGCATCGATTACATCGACCTCCTGACTCCCTACCTTGCTTGGCGGTGTCATCTGATATCATGTCTCAGTACTACCTTTTACATTCTCGTGCACCATGGCCCTTTGGCTTCCGTGTCAGGAAGGCTATGGAGATGGGCATAGATGACTTCCAGATTTGTCCTGTGAGGGTCCCCAGGGTGGCTCCATGGCTTCTTCCAGAAGTTTCCCCCTGCACCTGCTTTACAGACAAGGAATCTCTTCCTCCTCCAGTGGCTCGTTCCCTCTTTTTAGAACATGCCTTCACTCACAGGGAGTCCCTCCCTGTGTACACTGATGGGTCAAAGTCTGATGCTGGAGTTGGCTTTGGAGTTGTCTTTCCTGACTTTTGCCGTGGAGGCAGGCTCCCTTCTGTCATGTCCAATTTTACTGCCGAGCTCTCGGCCATTTTATATGCCCTCCAAGTGATTTTTACTCTCCCTCAGCCATCGTTTACTATTTTTAGCGATTTATGTAGTGCCTTGTAGGCCTTGTGCAATTTTAACTCTTCCCATCCCCTCGTGTTGGCTATTCTTGAGTGGCTTGTCCTCCTGGGTCGTCGTGGCCGCAAAATCACTTTTTGTTGGGTCCTGGCCCATGTGGGTGTTGATGAGAATGAGCGGGTTGACGCCCTGGCTAAGGCTTTGGTCTCCAATTCTCGGCCTCCTACCAGGCGTCATCCTGTTCCTGCAGTGGACTTTCGACCCTACATAGATGCTACCATTCGTTCCTGCTGGCAGGACAGATGGGACGCTGTCGGGGCTAACAAGCTCCGCGACATCCGCCAGCGCCTTGGTTTCTGGAGCTACAGTGGCCTGTCCCGCCGGTGGGAGACGGCTCTTGTCCGTCTCCGCATTGGCCACACATTATTGACTCATGGCTTTTTAATGGAGAGGGCTCACCCTCCCTACTGTGATGATTGTCTGGTCCCTTTGACAGTGCGGCATCCTATTGTTGAGTGTCCCAGCCTTGGTGACCTTCGTCGTAGGCACCTCTCCGAGTACCAGGAGGGTGACGGTTCTTACAGTCTCTCTTAGGTCCTCGGGGAGGAGGCTTGTGGTGTGGGAGGGAACACCCTATCCTATGTGGAGGAGGCTGGCCTTCTCCACAAATTGTGAATTTTATTGTATTTATGGCTATTAATTTTTAGGTAGTTAAAGTTTAATGTTTCTTTCGTTAATATTTCAATTCTTTTATATGTCTAACTTAAGTAGGTTATTTCATTAATATATGATTTTTTGGAAGACGTGGGTTTTATTCATGCTGCTTCTCCCTTTTGAGGTAGTGAAAATTATTTAATCTTTGTACATATTTTATTAATGATGTAGATGACCTTTTTATGTTGGGCGGTATATGACCATTGTTGTTGCGCCGCCAGATGCCTAATGGCATCAATAAATAAATCAATCAATCAAATCTCTCCCCGAAATCGGGGCAGAGCAGTGGCTGCACAAGGCGTTCTCGGTGTGGTAATTGTTCTAATCCTACCTCATATCCTACTTCTGAGTGTCAGCCAGAAAGTTACTGCTTTTTCTGTAGGGATGTTTATGCCCTATGTTCTCGCATGACCAAACTCATAACTGTGAAAACATTGTAAAAGACGCTCAACATAAGGCTTCACCTCTAAAGAGGTGGGTTGATGTTAATGCTATCTGGGATATGCGAGCTATAGAAAGTGAGGATGATGATAGTTTTTCTTTGTTATTCGTTGGACACTATCTGGGCACATAGCAGGAATGTCCTCTTCTGAGAATTCATATAGGTCCTCATTGTACTGTATATACGCCCCTTGCTGTAATTAAATGTTCGATGTGGTTTGATGGATTCTAACATTGGCGCCATCAAAAGGACGGGGGAGGTTGAGGAGCATCATGGCCTGTGTAAGATCTTTGACTCTGATTAAAACACCCTTACCATACATTTTTATGTGGCCTATCGGTAGTAATCCAATTTCTTTTTCCAGATACCTAGAAGCATGGATGAAGTTACCACGCCCCTCCTTGTAGTAAGTCACGAACCAATAGGGTGTAGGAATGCGACGGTCCGTATGGACATGCTCTACAGAGTCATCGAATATGTTGTGGCAGTAGTCATTGTCACTCAACTACATTTGTGGACCGCATCATCTGAACCTTACAGTGATTTCCCCCCACAGACAGAGAATCTTTTGCTTTAATTAAAAGATGCTTTGGCAGCAATATTTGTATTAAAGGTTATATAGCACCTATTAGATCTGCAGTCACTGTCATACGTGATTCGGATACGAAGAACAACTCAAAAACACTTAAAAATGGAGTGGATAAAGCTACAGGAAAGGGATGCAAGTACAGCTCCGGACAGATCAAGGGACCCCACCTCTTCCACCAGCTACTTGGTGTGAGCCTCAGTGGATCTGGTATCACTGGCAGGTGGAGGGGGGGAGGGGAGAAATGTGGGCGGAGTTATATAGGGGGTAATGTGGAGGCGTTACCAACGTTGAGCCATCCAGAAATTTGAATCCCGAACCACTTGTGATCATGGATGTGAACCACTCACTGGAAGGTGGTAGGAGGGGTTGGGTTGAGGAGAGGGTGTAAAGCTTCACAAGTGATCGAGTAGTAGTATTATAGATGGAGAGAATTATTGGATCAAGTAGCTAAAGATTATAAACGAACAAAGCCGACTGTCGCCTTTATTATGTTTTCTTCTGTAATCTAAATCCAACTTTGATGCTACATTCTATAGGATATTATTTATTATTTGAAATGAATCCAGATTTTACGTAATACAATTCACACGACACCATTATTTTATGACTAATATATCAAGCCATGCACCACCTACACAGTGTTGAAATAAATTTCAAGTAAATCCTTTATCGTTACCCTGTATTATTCACGACATTTTCTAAGAAACTTTTAGTGTGTAACTGGTTACCAAAGTATAATAGTTATATAGTGTAAGTTAATCTTTACCCAATAACCACTCCATCTGTTCTCCCCCACCCCATCCTCCCTTATTCCATTCGCTGTTTCCTCTCCCTCCTTCCCAGCAATCCTTTACTCTCCATCTTACCACCATCACCAACATTCTGTGTGTTGCTGCATAATCTGTTAATGCGCAAACAAGACCAGAATAGAAATAAAAGTGATATTTGGTATGCAAATACAATCCGTTATATATGACGAATATATTTATTACCCTTATTTATTTATCTGAGGTCAACATTCAGACGCCGGTGTTAGTGAACCAATCACAAGATTTAGAGGATATTGTGTCAGCACTAATGTTATTACTAATTAAAACAGGGAAAAATTGAAATAAGACATTTATTGGTTATTGTTTACATGACTTGTCAGTTTAGGTGAAAACTCCACAAGTCCTCGTTACGAAGCCTTCCACACCCATAACCCAACTGTGACTGTAGGCACCACACTGTAAATGATGAACACGTTATATGTATAGTTGTTGTTATTAATTGGTGTCATACAATTATAATACCTGTTAACTTAATATAACCTCAAGTTTTTACTTCGACCTCACGTTTGCATTAAGCATGTGTAATGTTTTTTTTTTCTATTATTATTATAATCACCTGGATATGTATTGCTTTAGACCCTTAGCCACGATGAGATACAGTGTATACACTATTTATATACGGTACACTTCTATGAACACACTAAGGCTTGAAATACTGTAGATTACATATTTCATGTTCTTACTCATCAATTTGTTACTAGTATCGTGTCCAGCCACCCTCCTTCTCAATGACAGCCTGCAGTCGCTCGGGCATTGAGGCACCATGCCTTCTCACTATATCGGGTTTTCCCCGAAAAATCTCCCACTGTGCTCTGGTGTGCCGTAACAACTCTGCTGTGGTTCTCCCTCGTTCCGGCTCCCACGTGTTAACAATAGAACCCCATAGATTTTCTATGGGGTTCATATCACAGTTCTAACTAGACCAATCTATCACCTGCAAATTATCTTGAGCAGCAAACCATTCTTGAACTATCCTGGCCATATGGATAGGGCATCGGTCGTGTTTAGGACAGATGAGGGTGAGTAGTTGAAAAGAAATTAAAAACAATTAGTATATCTGCTTCATTATATTGCATTTGATCTATTAAATAAAGACACTGTCTATTGTTCACCCCTGTAGAGAGATACTGATTATTATCATTTGGATATTAAGCAACAAATAACGGAGCCGAGACAATCCCTTTTCTGTCTTCAGCTCTCCCTGTATTCTTTTCGCCCCTCATGCTGGCAGTCCCCCTCTTTATCTCCTTTTCTCGCTGTAA
This sequence comes from Petrolisthes cinctipes, assembly GCA_033782935.1. Taxonomy (NCBI): domain Eukaryota; kingdom Metazoa; phylum Arthropoda; class Malacostraca; order Decapoda; family Porcellanidae; genus Petrolisthes; species Petrolisthes cinctipes. The sequence continues at coordinate 1,108,109 of JAWQEG010000199.1, forward strand.
AATAAATAAACTTATGCCTATATCTTTCAAGTAACTGGCAACCTCACACAACCTCCTCTCACTTGTCTTCTCTCTCTCACACTCCCCCTTCCTTCCTTGCCTTCTGTAGTATTCTTTATCTTTTCTTTATCATATTTTTAACCTTCTCATTCGTTCTTTCAAAGTTTTAATCACATAGGCCTTTCTCCCTTATCACCTATAGTGCTTCAAATTTATGCAAGCGAAATGCTGCGGCTGGGATAATATGGTTAATACCGTTTTGGTTCTTTGTATTCTGTGGATTTACAAAACAACTAGAAATTCATAGCGAAGGATATGATAATAGTTATGTAGAACAAGTGTTGGCAGATACACATTCTTGACGGGATAATCCCAGCCACAGCATTTCGCCTTCTTAAAACAGAAGGACTATAGGTTTCATGCATTGCCATTTGCCAGTCTGTTGCTAGTCAGAATATTAACTTGTTAAACCATTTTGCAGGAAAGAGCAATATATATATTTTCTTTTTAAGTTACTTATGGGCATTATTTAGATATATTAACTTACTTTTACTTACGTCCAGCATTACTGTACAGAACATGTGACACAATAAGGACCACAAGGACAGTAATGGTGGTCAACGTGATTCTCATTAATCTCTCTATATGCTACTGAAAACAATGTTTTATGCTCAACTACAGAATTATGTTCTCAGCATGATAATGATAGCCAAAGATAATGAAAACAATATAAACAAATTAACATTTATTGCACAACAAATATGCTTATGCCTCGGTGCTACTGTTTCAAGAGAGTAACCAGCCCACACTGAATCACATGGAACCTGAAAAGTTTGAATACAAGATCAATTATATATATATAAATACAATACCATATTATATCTGTTTGTCTATCTACGTCTTTGTGTATATGGCACTTTTATTAATATTCATGATCAGCACTGTGAAATATAAATTTAAATTTATTTGGCAAAGCAGAGGACACTGACTAGTATGGCAACCTACCATACGGAAGACCTCCACGTTGCACTACACACCGCAGAAGCCGATGCACAGACCTTGCTGTCAGCGAGAGGACCATCAGGAGAGTGTTGCACGAAGCGGGGGTGCATCACCGGACTCCAGCAAACAAGGAATTTTTGACTGACCAACATCGCGAGGGAAGGCTACGGTTTGCCCAACAATATGTTGACAAGCCAGAGGAGTTTTGGAAGAGAGTGATCTGGACGGATGAGAAAACCTTCTCATCTTCGTGTCACGGAAGGCGCCACTGCTGGAGGAGAAATGATACTCGGTGAGTATAATTTTTGAGGTTGTCGTTTCTATAAACTATTCAGTCATAAGCAACCATAAGAATATACTCCAATAAAAAATTACTGCCGGGTGACAACCAGTATCGTTACAACGTCAGCAACATTAATAAAACAGATACTGCTGTAAGTCCATTCAGAGGAAAATTACTTTTGGCATATAGGGTTGCGCAGTATTAAATTTCTTGACAGTGTGTGTGTGGGTTCTATGCACCGCTAACATAATATATATTACATAGAATAACAAGAACAATGAGACTAAAAATTACTCCTCAGTATTCTGTCCATCCACCACCCTTCTCGATAACAGCCTGCAGTCTTCGACGAATGTTACCAGTGTGGCGCCTAACGAGGTCAGGTTTACCCCGGAATATTTCCCATACTCGAAGGGTGTGGTCCAACAGCTCCTGGGGTGTGCGTTCCCGTTCAGGCTCCCACGATGTTACCATTGAGCTCCATATATTTTCTATGGGGTTGCAGTCTGCACCCTTACTAGGCCAGGGCAGGAGCTGAAATTGAGGGTGCTGTTGGAACCACTCCTGGACCACGCGAGCCTGATGAATTAAGCATCTGTCCTGGACAAAATAAACTGGACCAGGAGGAAAGGGGTGGTTGCTGGCAGCAAATGAGGGCAGAAAGAAGTTGTTTAAAATATCAATATATTTTTCGGCATTGAACCGACCCTCTATTTGGTGCATGTCACCCATTCCATGCCAGCTTACCCACCCCCAAATATTGACGGTCACGTGTCCACTCCTGGCCACATGAAAAACATTTTCCGGGCTGTATCTGTTGAAAGAAATAGACTAGCATTAATAAACTTAAATTAATTTTCTTTTATGATAACAAGATATTCTTAACAGTATTGGAAAATGTTAATGACAAATGCCAGGAATAGCAGAGTCTTACTTCAGTGTAACTGAGGAATAGCCTACACAAAACAATAACCATGTGAAATGCATGGTTGCCTTATAGAAGCTCATTTAAGGGGGTTACTAACTGAACAATGGTAAATACTGATTACATAGGAGGACGCTACGTTGATGCTGTGAAATATGCAAAGATGCTATCTATGTGTAGGAGTAATATAGCATTAAATAACCTGTTCACTAGGGATAATATTTGGTAGGTTGTCTTTGTTGGTCTATGTGCCATAGTTCAGGTATTTTGGTAGCAGTGACACATACTAACTGAATGTGCATTTTGAATGTAAAAACTTAGTTACAATTTCCTCTTTTAGGATTCAATACTGGTGTTCCTGATACTTAGTACATTATGTATGTTTTCAAGACTTGAAATAATACCAGTTTGGGAATAAAAATCAACGTCAGTCAAGCGTGGGTATTTTTTAAAGTAGTTGACTTCCTGCCAGCGTGATTATTCCAGCCCATTTGTTTTTAAAGTAGTTATTTATTTTAGCCAAAATACTTTACACTGTAAAAAATAATAATATTGCGCAACCCTATATGCCAAAAGTAATTTACTCTGAATGGACTTACAGCAGTATCTGTTTTTGTTAATGTTGCTGACGTTGTAACGATACTGGTTATCACCCGGCAGTAATTTTTTATTGGAGTATATTCTTATGGTTGCTTATGACTGAATAGTTTATAGAAACGACAACCTCAAAAATTATACTCACCGAGTATCATTTCTCCTCCAGCAGTGGCGCCTTCCGTGACACGAGGATGAGAAGGTTTTCTCATCCGTCCAGATCACTCTCTTCCAAAACTCCTCTGGCTTGTCAACATATTGTTGGGCAAACCGTAGCCTTCCCTCGCGATGTTGGTCAGTCAAAAATTCCTTGTTTGCTGGAGTCCGGTGATGCACCCCCGCTTCGTGCAACACTCTCCTGATGGTCCTCTCGCTGACAGCAAGGTCTGTGCATCGGCTTCTGCGGTGTGTAGTGCAACGTGGAGGTCTTCCGTATGGTAGGTTGCCATACTAGTCAGTGTCCTCTGCTTTGCCAAATAAATTTAAATTTATATTTCACAGTGCTGATCATGAATATTAATAAAAGTGCCATATACACAAAGACGTAGATAGACAAACAGATATAATATGGTATTGTATTTATATATATATAATTGATCTTGTATTCAAACTTTTCAGGTTCCATGTGATTCAGTGTGGGCTGGTTACTCTCTTGAAACAGTAGCACCGAGGCATAAGCATATTTGTTGTGCAATAAATGTTAATTTGTTTATATTGTTTTCATTATCTTTGGCTATCATTATCATGCTGAGAACATAATTCTGTAGTTGAGCATAAAACATTGTTTTCAGTAGCATATAGAGAGATTAATGAGAATCACGTTGACCACCATTACTGTCCTTGTGGTCCTTATTGTGTCACATGTTCTGTACAGTAATGCTGGACGTAAGTAAAAGTAAGTTAATATATCTAAATAATGCCCATAAGTAACTTAAAAAGAAAATATATATATTGCTCTTTCCTGCAAAATGGTTTAACAAGTTAATATTCTGACTAGCAACAGACTGGCAAATGGCAATGCATGAAACCTATAGTCCTTCTGTTTTAAGAAGGCGAAATGCTGTGGCTGGGATTATCCCGTCAAGAATGTGTATCTGCCAACACTTGTTCTACATAACTATTATCATATCCTTCGCTATGAATTTCTAGTTGTTTTGTAAATCCACAGAATACAAAGAACCAAAACGGTATTAACCATATTATCCCAGCCGCAGCATTTCGCTTGCATAAATTTGAAGAACTATAGGTGATAAGGGAGAAAGGCCTATGTGATTAAAACTTTGAAAGAACGAATGAGAAGGTTAAAAATACGATAAAGAAAAGATAAAGAATACTACAGAAGGCAAGGAAGGAAGGGGGAGTGTGAGAGAGAGAAGACAAGTGAGAGGAGGTTGTGTGAGGTTGCCAGTTACTTGAAAGATATAGGCATAAGTTTATTTATTTTACAGCGAGAAAAGGAGATAAAGAGGGGGACTGCCAGCATGAGGGGCGAAAAGAATACAGGGAGAGCTGAAGACAGTAAAGGGATTGTCTCGGCTCCGTTATTTGTTGCTTAATATCCAATGATAATAATCAGTATCTCTCTACAGGGGTGAACAATAGACAGTGTCTTTATTTAATAGATCAAATGCAATATAATGAAGCAGATATACTAATTGTTTTTAATTTCTTTTCAACTACTCACCCTCATCTGTCCTAAACACGACCGATGCCCTATCCATATGGCCAGGATAGTTCAAGAATGGTTTGCTGCTCAAGATAATTTGCAGGTGATAGATTGGTCTAGTTAGAACTGTGATATGAACCCCATAGAAAATCTATGGGGTTCTATTGTTAACACGTGGGAGCCGGAACGAGAGAGAACCACAGCAGAGTTGTTACGGCACACCAGAGCACAGTGGGAGATTTTTCGGGGAAAACCCGATATAGTGAGAAGGCATGGTGCCTCAATGCCCGAGCGACTGCAGGCTGTCATTGAGAAGGAGGGTGGCTGGACACGATACTAGTAACAAATTGATGAGTAAGAACATGAAATATGTAATCTACAGTATTTCAAGCCTTAATGTGTTCATAGAAGTGTACCGTATATAAATAGTGTATACACTGTATCTCATCGTGGCTAAGGGTCTAAAGCAATACATATCCAGGTGATAATAATAAAAAAAAAAAAACATTACACATGCTTAATGCAAACGTGAGGTCGAAGTAAAAACATGAGGTTATATTAAGTTAACAGGTATTATAATTGTATGACACCAATTAATAACAACAACTATACATATAACGTGTTCATCATTTACAGTGTGGTGCCTAGTCACAGTTGGGTTATGGGTGTGGAAGGCTTCGTAACGAGGACTTGTGGAGTTTTCACCTAAACTGACAAGTCATGTAAACAATAACCAATAAATGTCTTATTTCAATTTTTCCCTGTTTTAATTAGTAATAACATTAGTGCTGACACAATATCCTCTAAATCTTGTGATTGGTTCACTTACACCGGCGTCTGAATGTTGACCTCAGATAAATAAATAAGGGTAATAAATATATTCGTCATATATAACGGATTGTATTTGCATACCAAATATCACTTTTATTTCTATTCTGGTCTTGTTTGCGCATTAACAGATTATGCAGCAACACACAGAATGTTGGTGATGGTGGTAAGATGGAGAGTAAAGGATTGCTGGGAAGGAGGGAGAGGAAACAGCGAATGGAATAAGGGAGGATGGGGTGGGGGAGAACAGATGGAGTGGTTATTGGGTAAAGATTAACTTACACTATATAACTATTATCCTTTGGTAACCAGTTACACACTAAAAGTTTCTTAGAAAATGTCGTGAATAATACAGGGTAACGATAAAGGATTTACTTGAAATTTATTTCAACACTGTGTAGGTGGTGCATGGCTTGATATATTAGTCATAAAATAATGGTGTCGTGTGAATTGTATTATGTAAAATCTGGATTCATTTCAAATAATAAATAATATCCTATAGAATGTAGCATCAGAGTTGGATTTAGATTACAGAAGAAAACATAATAAAGGCGACAGTCGGCTTTGTTCGTTTATGATCTTTAGCTACTTGATCCAATAATTCTCTCCATCTATAATACTACTACTCGATCACTTGTGAAGCTTTACACCCTCTCCTCAACCCAACCCCTCCTACCACCTTCCAGTGAGTGGTTCACATCCATGATCACAAGTGGTTCGGGATTCAAATTTCTGGATGGCTCAACATTGGTAACGCCTCCACATTACCCCCTATATAACTCCGCCCACATTTCTCCCCTCCCCCCCTCCACCTGCCAGTGATACCAGATCCACTGAGGCTCACACCAAGTAGCTGGTGGAAGAGGTGGGGTCCCTTGATCTGTCCGGAGCTGTACATTAGTCAAAATTAACGTGTCGAATCCGCTAACACCCGACCTGCTGGATCTTCTCTTATATGCAAAAATTACATGGGGAGATCGAGCCTCAGCCTTCTGCATACTACCACGAACAGAGAGTGACGTCTTGATTGTGGTTTGGTGGTAGTTATGGGAGACCTGGCAACAGTATTTGGGTTAAGGGTAATTGTTTGGGTTAAAGGTAATTGTAATGTGGTGCTTACATAGCATAAGCAGATTAAAATTGGAAAGGCAAAACAATATACCTCCAGCTTCGTTGGTATAGTATTTGTATATATTTGTGATCCCGTAAAATGGACTGAAATGATGACCATGCGCGGCTTGATATGCGGGCAGAGAGAGTCGTTTGGGGAGTCCTGGCGAGAGGTGGTGGCCGTGTGGGTTGTCGGTGTTTTGGGTGGCATAGAGGACGGAGCTCCGTCGTGTCGGTGAGGGTCTGTGGTGTGTACTTGCTGGCGGGGGCTGTCAATGTGGTTTGCTGGTGGTTGGGTGAAAGTTCCTGTGTTGAATATTGTTTGGAGTCGGCCAATAGTTGCATCAGCCAGCCAGCGTGATATCAGCTGACGGGGTGTAAATAAACCAAGTCGTGGCGTCCGGAAAGTGAGGTGAGTGAGCATCAGTTGATGTGTTAGTTTGCTGCTTCCTTATATAACGACAAGCTATCTAGGCTATTAGAAATGGCTTCCAAGATAACAGCTGACATGATCAAGCCGTTCACTGGCGAGGGTGACGTGGTAGCATGGCTGACGAAGGTGAGGTTGGTTGCAAGGCTGATGAAGGTGTCCGACGTGGCGAACCTTATACCGCTGTATTTAGAAGGGGATGCACTGGCCCTATTTTTGGAAATGGATGAAAGTGCTCAGTCAGACGCTGATAAAATAGAGGCCAGGCTAAAGGAGGCCTATGCAGATGGAACATTTACTGCCTTTGGGAAAATGGTGCAGATGAAGTGGATGGGAGAGCAGGTAGACGTGTTTGCAACTGAAATTCGGCGTTTCGCTCGTTTAGCTGGATTCAACGATGATTTGGAAAAGATTGTGAAGCTAACCTTTGTAAATGGGTTCCAAGAGAAGATAAGTGTGGCGTTGAAACAGGTGCCAAACATTTTGACTATGCCAATGAGTGAAGTTGTGAGTCAGGCCAGAATATTGTCAGCGAAGTCGTCATCTGGGGTTACCGCAGTGACGGTAGGAAACGATCACAGGCCTAAGGGGGGTGAGTACCGAGAAGGAAGAGGTTTCAAGGGGGAGTGTTTCCGGTGTGGTGGACCTCACATGGCAAGATATTGTAAGGAGCCGAGAGTGGTAATCTGCTATAGATGTGACAAACCAGGACATATGGCAAATCGGTGCACAGTCAGTACCAGTAACCAGGGAAACGAGAAAAGGGGGACTGGTGCGCCAGCAGCGACCCCCTCTCAAGAGTAAAGGCGCTAGACTCCCTTCCTGTCATCAATATTAAGGTAAAAGGCAATGTTGTACGAGGCTTAGTGGATACTGGGTGTACAACCACTGTTGTAAATTCACGTCTGGTTGTTGGTTGCAAAGGTAAAAGTTGCATTACTGCTTTTGACGGAAGAGAGGTCGAGTGCAGAGGGCCCAGTTGGGCGGAGTTGGAAGTGGAGGGAGTGTGTGTGAAAGTAAGGGCAATTGTAACCGACAGTATCATTGAAGATGTCGACGTGGTAATGGGGATGGACGCCAGCAACCAGTTGGGGGGCGTTACCGTCAGGCAGGGGAATGTCCAATTCGGCTCTGCTAAATGCTCACTGATTGCTCATGCTGACACAAGGGAGGAGAAGGGGGTGAGCGTCATTGAAGATAAGGACTTTCGGGCAGAGTTTGACGGGACACAGTGGACAGTTGAGTGGTTCTGGAAGGAGGACCGACCTGTAAAGTTGAAAAACAAGATGTGCTGCTACAAGAACAACCTGAAAGGACGGATAGGAGAGGAATTCGAGAAGGAGGTGGATCGGTGGATTGAAGAAGGGATTCTAGTACCGTGGGTATGTACAGCTCCGGACAGATCAAGGGACCCCACCTCTTCCACCAGCTACTTGGTGTGAGCCTCAGTGGATCTGGTATCACTGGCAGGTGGAGGGGGGGAGGGGAGAAATGTGGGCGGAGTTATATAGGGGGTAATGTGGAGGCGTTACCAATGTTGAGCCATCCAGAAATTTGAATCCCGTACTACTTGTGATCATGGATGTGAACCACTCACTGGAAGGTGGTAGGAGGGGTTGGGTTGAGGAGAGGGTGTAAAGCTTCACAAGTGATCGAGTAGTAGTATGATAGATGGAGAGAATTATTGGATCAAGTAGCTAAAGATTATAAACGAACAAAGCCGACTGTCGCCTTTATTATGTTTTCTTCTGTAATCTAAATCCAACTTTGATGCTACATTCTATAGGATATTATTTATTATTTGAAATGAATCCAGATTTTACGTAATACAATTCACACGACACCATTATTTTATGACTAATATATCAAGCCATGCACCACCTACACAGTGTTGAAATAAATTTCAAGTAAATCCTTTATCGTTACCCTGTATTATTCACGACATTTTCTAAGAAACTTTTAGTGTGTAACTGGTTACCAAAGGATAATAGTTATATAGTGTAAGTTAATCTTTACCCAATAACCACTCCATCTGTTCTCCCCCACCCCATCCTCCCTTATTCCATTCGCTGTTTCCTCTCCCTCCTTCCCAGCAATCCTTTACTCTCCATCTTACCACCATCACCAACATTCTGTGTGTTGCTGCATAATCTGTTAATGCGCAAACAAGACCAGAATAGAAATAAAAGTGATATTTGGTATGCAAATACAATCCGTTATATATGACGAATATATTTATTGCCCTTATTTATTTATCTGAGGTCAACATTCAGACGCCGGTGTTAGTGAACCAATCACAAGATTTAGAGGATATTGTGTCAGCACTAATGTTATTACTAATTAAAACAGGGAAAAATTGAAATAAGACATTTATTGGTTATTGTTTACATGACTTGTCAGTTTAGGTGAAAACTCCACAAGTCCTCGTTACGAAGCCTTCCACACCCATAACCCAACTGTGACTAGGCACCACACTGTAAATGATGAACACGTTATATGTATAGTTGTTGTTATTAATTGGTGTCATACAATTATAATACCTGTTAACTTAATATAACCTCAAGTTTTTACTTCGACCTCACGTTTGCATTAAGCATGTGTAATGTTTTTTTTTAATTATTATTATAATCACCTGGATATGTATTGCTTTAGACCCTTAGCCACGATGAGATTCAGTGTATACACTATTTATATACGGTACACTTCTATGAACACATTAAAGCTTGAAATACTGTAGATTACATATTTCATGTTCTTACTCATCAATTTGTTACTAGTATCGTGTCCAGCCACCCTCCTTCTCAATGACAGCCTGCAGTCGCTCGGGCATTGAGGCACCATGCCTTCTCACTATATCGGGTTTTCCCCGAAAAATCTCCCACTGTGCTCTGGTGTGCCGTAACAACTCTGCTGTGGTTCTCTCTCGTTCCGACTCCCACGTGTTAACAATAGAACCCCATAGATTTTCTATGGGGTTCATATCACAGTTCTAACTAGACCAATCTATCACCTGCAAATTATCTTGAGCAGCAAACCATTCTTGAACTATCCTGGCCATATGGATAGGGCATCGGTCGTGTTTAGGACAGATGAGGGTGAGTAGTTGACACTGTCTATTGTTCACCCCTGTAGAGAGATACTGATTATTATCATTTGGATATTAAGCAACAAATAACGGAGCAGAGACAATCCCTTTTCTGTCTTCAGCTCTCCCTGTATTATTTTCGCCCCTCATGCTGGCAGTCCCCCTCTTTATCTCCTTTTCTCGCTGTAAAATAAACTTATGCCTATATCTTTCAAGTAACTGGCAACCTCACACAACCTCCTCTCACTTGTCTTCTCTCTCTCACACTCCCCCTTCCTTCCTTGCCTTCTGTAGTATTCTTTATCTTTTCTTTATCATATTTTTAACCTTCTCATTCGTTCTTTCAAAGTTTTAATCACATAGGCCTTTCTCCCTTATCACCTATAGTGCTTCAAATTTATGCAAGCGAAATGCTGCGGCTGAGATAATATGGTTAATACCGTTTTGGTTCTTTGTATTCTGTGGATTTACAAAGCAACTAGAAATTCATAACGAAGGATATGATAATAGTTATGTAGAACAAGTGTTGGCAGATACACATTCTTGACGGGATAATCCCAGCCACAGCATTTCGCCTTCTTAAAGCAGAAGGACTATAGGTTTCATGCATTGCCATTTGCCAGTCTGTTGCTAGTCAGAATATTAACTTGTTAAACCATTTTGCAGGAAAGAGAAATATATATATATTTTTTTTAAGTTAATTATGGGCATTATTTAGATATATTAACTTACTTTTACTTACGTCCAGCATTACTGTGCAGAACATGTGACACAATAAGGACCACAAGGACAGTAATGGTGGTCAACGTGATTCTCATTAATCTCTCTATATGCTACTGAAAACAATGTTTTATGCTCAACTACAGAATTATGTTCTCAGCATGATAATGATAGCCAAAGATAATGAAAACAATATAAACAAATTAACATTTATTGCACAACAAATATGCTTATGCCTCGGTGCTACTGTTTCAAGGGAGTAACCAGCCCACACTGAATCACATGGAACCTGAAAAGTTTGAATACAAGATCAATTATATATATATATATAAATACAATACCATATTATATCTGTTTGTCTATCTACATCTTTGTGTATATGGCACTTTTATTAATATTCATGATCAGCACTGTGAAATATAAATTTAAATTTATTTGGCAAAGCAGAGGATACTGACTAGTATGGCAACCTACCATACGGAAGACCTCCACGTTGCACTATACACCGCAGAAGCCGATGCACAGACCTTGCTGTCAGCGAGAGGACCATCAGGAGAGTGTTGCACGAAGCGGGGGTGCATCACCGGACTCCAGCAAACAAGGAATTTTTGACTGACCAACATCGCGAGGGAAGGCTACGGTTTGCCCAACAATATGTTGACAAGCCAGAGGAGTTTTGGAAGAGAGTGATCTGGACGGATGAGAAAACCTCATCTTCGTGTCACGGAAGGCGCCACTGCTGGAGGAGAAATGATACTCGGTGAGTATAATTTTTGAGGTTGTCGTTTCTACAAACTATTCAGTCATAAGCAACCATAAGAATATACTCGAATAAAAAATTACTGCAACTGACCTACAGAGAACCTCATCTACTTCACAACAAACAATCATCACTTCATCACTACGGCGATCCTGTTACGTAAATGCTTTCGTAAGGACAACGCCATCACTCCATCACCTCCACGCTGACGCCTCCTTATACGTAAATTCTCTCGTAAAAGACAAGTCAACGTTCATCATCTTCACTCCAATTACGACTGTTAGTGTGTTAGTGTGCGAGCTAACTAATCATCGCTTCGTCACTTCACGGTCGTCGCCCCTTCACCACTCGTCGTCATCGTCGTTGCAACTACAGTCAACTAAAGTAGGTACACATTACATGTTACATTACATTATTTTTCACTTGTCCACGAACATGTTAGAAAATAGGTTCCTCAATAACAGCCCAGACAAAAGAAAACAAGTGCCAAATTAAAACAAAAGTAAAGATATAATCCCCCATTAATCCAAAGGTATCATAACTAACTTCGAATATCCCTGATAATGATTCACTAGCCTCCAAGCTAGATTCCTCTACCTCCCTAAGTTTCGTTTGTGGTTCCAACACATTCGAGTACATTCCTTTCTTTCGCCAAACCTTACCCCCATTAAAGCCTCTATCTGGTATACTATATTAACCTGTATTTTCTCCAACAATGGCTACTCCTCCACAATCTCCGACTGTCTCTGCTCTTCTAACAACTTCTTCTAACCCCACTAACTCTACTATGCAAGCAATGAGAATTTTACCCACCCACAATTATTCAAAGTACTATACGGGAGATAATCCACAGAATTTAACGTCATATGCTACATTCAGACAGTCACTTATTGATGTTTTGGGGGATGGTAAACTACATCATTCATTATCATGAGTTCAGAGAATAATTAAAACTAAGGCGGACAACATAAATACAAGTGAACCAGCAAAAGCACTTGCACTATCAGGGTCTCTAGCTTTAAATTCGAAGGAATCTCGTATCATACATCGTGAATTACGGATTACTCAATCCAAGGGTACGAAGATTTTTAATTTTGATGCCACACCTACTCAAGGGGAATCACAGGGAAAACGTTGCAAACACTGTAACGAAAGTGATCTTAAATACAGTCATTTACATGAGTCACAGTCGCATTCCTTAGAAGAATGCATGATCCTTAACAGAATGAAACGGGACTGGCACAATCGAAACATGATGCATGAAACGAGACCGCCACAATATTAAAACGTACCGAAAATATAACTATAGGCCCTGTCGTCGCATTTACCAATAATATACTATAATTCCCTGTCCTAGTATCACATAGTAACACCCACTTAATGATAGACACAAGCGCCGCAGTTTCCTTGTTATCGGATAATTCCTTTAACAAATTGAGCAAATTAGGTCCCCAGCGGCATTTATAAACCAAGATTGAACAGGTGACATAGAATTGTCAACCATGACAGGCAATAAATTACAGGTCTTAGGGAAACTAACCCTTCCTGTACGGTTAGCCAAGGGAACTAGCCATATTCATAATGAATTTTATATAATACGAAATTATAAACTAGGTTTATCATACCTTATTAAACAAACCATAATAATAAACCCTAAACATAAAATAATACATTTTAGGAATTAATGTATTCAAATACAGGATTGTCCAGGCCAAAATATATAATTCCAGGTAATGTTAACCCTATACGTATTGAAAATGAGGGAAATAACCCCATTATCATAAAGGCCATTGCTGCATATAATATTATATTAACTCCAAATTTCGTCCATAAATTGAAGGTACATCTTCCATCTCATGTACAGCCACACACTACCGTTCTATCCTTAATAGAACTAGTAAAATATTATATAACCAGGGATTAATTTACTTAACTAATGAAAACAGTGAAAATGTCACTGATATTAATAAACCATTTACCAATATTCATGTAAAGAAAGGAACATATCTATGTGATCTGTACAGATGGAAGTTAGACCAATACCACAAGGAAATATTGTATCGGTTCTTACCGAAGGATAAATAGATAAAACTTAGAAATTTTGTCAGTGGACGCGATTTTCCACTTTATCGTGATAATCTCATCACTATAATAGCCACATATTGAAATGCGATTGCCCTACTTGGTGAATTATTAGGAAAAATATACCATTACTCTAACATCTCCTTAACCCATTTACTCGAGCATATACACTACCGTACCGCATAGTACACAGAAAGTGGTAAACGAATTATTAAATGAAATGATGGATGAAGGCATTATTAAGAATTCTAATTCCCATTTTAACAGCCCAATTTTTTTGGTTTAAAAAAAAAAAAAAAAAAAAAATAATGGTGATTTTAGGCCAGTCATTGAGTGCAGAAAAATAAATAATGCTACACTTAAAGATAAATATTCCCTCCCTCCTTTAAGATGTTTTGTCTAACATTGGTGAAACAAAACCTATGATATTCACCACAGTAAACTTGGTCAGTGGAAACTGGCAAGTAACATTAGATGATAAAATTCAACCCATTACAACATTTATTACTTCCCATGGTTATTATGAATACATTCGTAGACCATTTGGTTTATGTAATACTTCATCCACATTTCAGCATATGATCAATTTTCGTATTGGTTTTATTAATAACGTAGTCATCGCTAATCTCAACGATTTGTTTATTTTCATACTAAGTAACTATAAAGAAGGTTATACAGAGATTACATTAGGTAGGCCTCAAACTTTAAGTGTCTATGTCTCAGTTTCTTACCAGGAACTTATCATTTTAGGTTATCCATTTAACCGCCCCTGTGCTCCATACACAATCTGATAAAATACGAGCAATGAGAGTATTCACTATTCTAAATAAATGTTACTAACATAAAATCATTCTTGGTCTTATGTTCTTATATAGAATCTTTGTAAAATATTTTCCCAAGTAACTAAACACCTAAATAATCCCCTCGAGAAAGATACAAAATTTTGTATGGATGCCAGAAAAACAGCTAAGCTTTGAATTATTAAAGGTTAATTAATGTAAGCTTCAATTCTTACGTTCCCAAATATTCATTGTCTTTTATGGAGTGTACAGATGCTTCTTCAGTAGGCTACGGCGCTGTACTTATGTAAGAGATAGTTATGGGTCTATGTCAGGTATGTACTTATGCTTAAAGAATATTAAGTACGCAGATAACTCGTTACTCTGTAACAAAACAGGAAACTTAAAGCAATATTATGGGCACTTCGTACTTTGAGAGAAATCATATTAGGCTATCCTTTACATGTTTTCGCAAATTATCAAACGATCCATGGCTTACTATAACCTCAAACCCTAACGGGAAAATTAGCCAGATAATGTCTAACAATTCAGGAATTTCTCCCGCATATTGATATTAACTATCTTTTAGGACGATTAATAAAGTAGTAGATCCCTTAAACAGTCATCTTGTCCTTTTAGTTCCGAGGACACCCATGGACTTTGACCTTAATGCGGTTCGTAAACATTAGCAAACAATTCTATGATGAATGTAATAAAATATTCATTAAAAACTGAGGATGAAAATAATGGCCCAAAATTACCCAGTCACTTAAATATATTTTCCCTTCATGATGATATTATTTATAGAAAACTTAGGAAACGTGACGAAAAAAAAAAAAAAAAAAAAAAAAAAATAGTGATACAACAAATAATGATTCCCTCAGTATTAATTACCCTTATATCATAATACAGCAGCAAGGCATCCTGGGAGAGATAGGTACCTGACCACTCTCCATACAATACACCATTAGCATAAACTAAGGGTAGATGATGAAACACATATATCGCTCAGTGCGAAGCAGACAATGCAAATAAAGGCCATACATTTGGACCTGTTCCATGACGGGAATCCCTAATCCTGGACAAATCATGGGACGTAGTAGGAATAGATCTACTTTCCTTAACAATTCCGAATCAGGACGCAAATAAGGTATTACCAATGGTTAACCATTTTCTAGATATTTGGTGGCGGCAACACTATGATAAAAACCGCAAAGGTAAGTGCACATATATATAAGAACCAACTTTATATGACCATATACATGTCTCGATATTATAAAAAGTATCTGATTTCTACGAAATTAAGCAAACATTTATATTACCATATCTCCCAGCATTTAATGGGTTAACAAAACGGCAGCACCGTAAAATACTAGAAGTACTTCGTTCACAGAAACAAGGAAAATTCCTCCACATGGGAAGACTGCATCGATATGACGGTCAATAAACTCTCGAAAATACGGAAATAAAGGAAAAAACTCCACATGAAATACTATATGGCGTATGGATACGTCTTTCATATGATATAAAATTGCCACCAGAATCCATGTTACAACGTGGACAACTACACTGAACGACAGTGAGTTGCATTTCAACAATTTCATCATGATGTACAAAACGATCTACAGGCTTGCATGGATATAATGCATGATCGCCGACATAACAAAACAAATTATGAGCTTGCATGAATATAATGCGTGATTGCCAATATAACAAAACAAATTATGAGCTTGCATGAAAATAATGCATGATAGCCAACATAACAAAACAAATTATGAGCTTGCATGAATATAATGCGTGATTGCCAATATAACAAAACAAATTATGAGCTTGCATGAATATAATGCGTGATTGCCAACATAACAAAACAAATTATGAGCTTGCATGGAAATATTGCGTAATCGCCGACATAATAAAACAAATAACTCAATATGTTCACTCCAAGTGATAACGGGTACCCGATCGAATCTTCACACTTCTTTAGTAGGTAATAAACCTATAATGAAGTATAATATTACCAGGCGGTTGATATTGTTTATGTAAAGAGAATAAAGAAATTGGTAAAAGCGCGCAAAAACCCAACATCCACAATGAAACCAATCAATATCTCTTGAACAGTAACAATTCCTCTTCCTAGTAATTTTATCCCTACTATTGATGATAATAATATAAACAATTATAAACAAAAACTCCGATCGGTTTCCAATGATATATAATAATTTTTCTTACGGATGTGGCCCACATCAACCTATATAACGGTTTTCGTGTCTATACTCGCGGCGGCTACAAGCTCCGACGAAGTGCATCAAGCAGATAAAGATGACGTCTACATTCTGAGAGCTCTCGTTTCCAATTTTATCAAACAGTTGACAAGAAAAAGGAAATAATAAAATATTGGGGAAGAACGATATTATCATTAAATTTTATAAGGTATCTGACTTATTACATAAATTTTCTGCTATTGAGCAGTGGGTACAGATAAGGTATTTCATGATACACTAGTTTTGTTTGACAGGTATCACACAAATGAAGTTCCTAATTTAAATGTATTATATTCTAAGGTGTCCTTTCACCATTGGGGGCCCTAGGAAGGAATTCATCGACTCAGGTAATATTGTTCGCTTATTATACAAAAAAAAAATAATAGCTTAGAACCATCATCACAGCCCAGATCGTGATTTGGATATTTTAAGCGGAATTTCATCAACACTATTTGGTAAGGCTTAGATAATAATATGCAAGCATTATCCCATAAATAAAAAGGTTGCGGGACAAACCGTTGCAAATCAAGATAAGATAAAGTAACAGGTATATACTGTATTCGAGTGCAAATCATTGCACAGAAATTAAATACGATTTATATAACTTTACATGATCAACGAATGAAAAGAACTACATATATGGAATAATCATATCATGTTTTAGGCTTCTATTTATTTCTGTGAATTAGCAGGAAATGAATTGCAGGTGAGGAACAGAGAGAAATGACAACCATTTATTTCTTAAGAGAGTATTTACTACGACTAAGGTAAGATCAACTCACAATTATTACCACTCCAACAGCTACGAAATATAATGGTATAATCAATGATGAAATACCATCTTACTTATTATCTTTATCCACTTACTTGGTATATTATTATACATTAATGCGTAGTATATTACTACAAGATCATAATCCCATTATTATTCACAAAAAAAAAAAAAAAAAAGATAAAATGTTTTTCCCAAGCTACGTACTTCACCAATTCCCTATGAAAATGGAAGTAATCCTTTCACATTCGATTTTCATCCAATAAGTATTATACTTAGTGATGATGTCATCAGTGACAAGTGCCATGTTGCATATCTTCATATAAGTTTGTCTTGCATATTTCTTTGCATTTCAGTTGCATATAAATCTCCTAAGGATACAAATTCTCCACTTGCTTGGAATCAAAGTAATACTAATCAAGCCCTATATGCATGTACATTCATATCTATTACTAATCAATATCTCTTTTTATCATCAATTTTAATTTCCACTATCTATACTTACCTGCTGATACACAATTAACATTACTTTACCCTAATCACACTACACATGGTATGGTTCAAGGCTACTATAAAGAAACAGACTCATAGGAAATACGATCCAAGGGAATCGTTACCTTGCCTAATAAACATAAACGTGCTTGACAACATGACATAATCTTTTCCACCTTTCAACATATTTCATTTAAAGTCGACTTGTTTAACATCTCCTAATTATCAGTTGTTTCGGGAAAAGTGCAACTATTATGTTATTCAAGGAGAATAGGCTTCAATCATCCTTATTATATAATTTGATTCCTCCATATATTGATCAAAATAAAACTGAGTACCAATGTTTATTATCCACTGTCTTATCTTTCTGCCATGTACTATCATATTTATGTATTGTATAAGAACGAACTATCAAGGTATACTGAATTATGTTGTATTGAAAAGAATAGGACTGTTATTTCACAGCCTAGCAACACGGCCCCTTATTAATGTGTGAACCTTTAGCATAGGTTAGCTTATATACACACAATAACATGCACCTAGCTAAACACATTAATTTTAAGATGATTTTTATGTGACAATGTATTAATATTCATGTATTAATGATACTATCTATGTTCATTTATGTACAAGATGTGCCTATGTCTTAATGTCTATTTTAGGTTACTATACATGTCTTCATTGTTACTATCATATACCCTACCAACATTGTGAACTGGCCTTCTATTAAATAAAGCTTTAATGCCTGGGGGGCCAGGCAGGTAGCGGACTGAGCATATGTACAGTACTGTAGAGGAGGGTAACACCACAGCTTCCCCACTTGAAGCAACATAAGCCAGAACACCTTCTGACAATAACAAACACAAGAGGGCCAACCTCCTTACCTCCAATTTCTCACTGTCATCTCTAAACTCAAGAGAGAGAGGGAGAGAAAGGAGGAGAGAGAGAGAGAGGGAGAGAAAGTAGAAAGAGAGAGAGAGAAGAATTGGGTGGAGCTTAGACAAGAACTCCACCCCTTTTCAAGACGATAATAATAATAATAATATCTGAATAGACTTGGCATCTTCCAAAACAGAATGTATATAAGCAGTGAAGTTGAACTAATATGTAGGATTTCCTAAACTGACTCCCAGGGCTATAACTGTCTCCATAAGAGAGAGACACAGGCATATCAGACAAGGCATCAAATATAATTCCCTGTATAGAGATAAGTATGTATAAATAAATTAAGCCTAAAGAAACTTGTGCAGTCACTTTACCTAAGAACACCACAACGTCGAG
Source organism: Petrolisthes cinctipes (assembly GCA_033782935.1). Classification (NCBI taxonomy): domain Eukaryota; kingdom Metazoa; phylum Arthropoda; class Malacostraca; order Decapoda; family Porcellanidae; genus Petrolisthes; species Petrolisthes cinctipes. The sequence goes on from JAWQEG010000199.1 coordinate 1,127,179, forward strand.
CTCGCTACCTAATACCTAATACCTAATACCTAATACCACAACAACAACAACTACCACAACCTACTACAACTCCAGAGCAAGGTAATGTACCATATTCTTCGAAGAGATCAAATTAGGACTGGTACAGGTAGAGGAAGTGGAAAATGGCATTTTGCCACTGATGGCAGTGGAACAGCCAACAAAAAACAAGGTGAGGCCGGTTTTAGACTTCCGAGAGTTGAACAAACATGTAGTGTGTCATACCGGAGATGACGTGACGGATGTATGCAGCGAAACCTTGAGAGAGTGGAGGCAGATGAACGGAGGAGTGACCCTCGTAGACTTGAAGTCTGCATATTTGCAGATTCGGGTTGCTAAAAAGCTGTGGCAACATCAGCTGGTCAAGTATAAGGGGAAGACTTACTGTCTGACGAGATTAGGATTTGGCCTGAATTCTGCACCACGAATAATGACCAAAATTCTTAAAACTGTTTTGGGGAAGAGTGAGAAGATCAAAAGGGCCACAAATTCATACATCGATGACATCCTTGTGGATGAAACTAAGGTGTCTACCGGAGAGGTGGTGGCCCACCTGAAAGACTTTGGACTGGCCACCAAGCCACCAGAACCCTTAGATGGAGGGGCTGCACTCGGGCTGAAGCTGGAGCGGATTAGAGGTGAGCTGCAATTTCGGAGAGGGAATGAGATTGCAGAAATACCAGATCTGTTGACCAGAAGAGAATTATTTTCTTTGTGTGGGAAGCTGGTGGGTCACTATCCCGTTGCCGGGTGGTTGCGAGTAGCTATATCAAGAGGCACGCTGAAGGATCGGGATGGGATGATCAGGTGGGGGAAGCCACAGTTTCTAAGATGAAGGAGGTGTTTCAAATGGTGAAGAGAGATGATCCGGTGAAAGGTTGTTGGCATGTACGAGGGGAGAGAAGAGGGGTTGTTTGGTGTGATGCCAGTAGCTTGGCTCTAGGAGTTGTTCTTGAAATGAACAACGATGTGGTAGAGGATGCTGCTTGGCTCCGGAAGAAGGACGATTACAACCACATTAACGTAGCTGAACTAGAGGCAGTGTTGAAAGGCATAAACCTGGCACTGAAATGGGGGTTACAAACCATTGAACTGAAAACTGACTCTGCAACAGTGAATGGTTGGATGAAATCTGTCATAAGTGAGGACAAGAGAGTGCGAACTAAGGGAGCAGCTGAGATGATAGTGAAACGGCGGTTGGGAAATCTAAGGGACCTCATCAGTGAGTATGATCTTGCATTGAGTGTGACACTTGTCCCAACTATGAAGAACAAAGCTGATGCCCTAACAAGGGTTAAAAAGGCTTGGCTGGTCCCGAGGACAGAGAGAAAGGTGGGGAGTACTACTGCCTGTTGTGCGGGAACGGTCAACCTGAGGGACATGCACAACATGCACCACATGGGCGTAGAAAGGACTTTATATCTGGCCAGGAAGGTGGACCCACTGGTTTCCAGACAAGCGGTAAAGGATGTTGTGAGAAGTTGTGATAATTGCCAGTCAATTGATCCAGCCCCAAGTGTGCATGAGGCGGGAGAGGTCAGTGTGGGTGAGAATTGGAGGAGACTGGCCGTTGACGTGACTCATTACAGACATCTACCCTACCTATCCATGGTTGATTGTGGACCGGGCCGGCTGGCAATATGGCGAGAGCTGAGAGGAGAGAGCGCAGTGGAAATTGCTAAAGTACTACATAGTGTCTTCCTGGAAAGAGGCCCCGTGGATGAGGTTCTCATGGACAATGGTGCAGCTTTTCACTCTGAAACGTTGAAACGGATGTTTGACAAGTGGAACATTCATCGGTTGTTTAGGGCAGCGTATCGGCCAGGAGGTAATGGAATAGTTGAAAGAAACCATAGAACAATAAAAGCAATAGCCGAGAAAGGCAACATCACTCCAACAGAGGCTGTATATTGGTATAATATGACGCCACGGTCAGGACAGACAGAAGCCTCAGTACCTCAACAGTCTGTGTTCAGGTATAACTGGAGGCATCCAGATGTTGTACCTGCGATGATGGATGTGGAATCAGCACCAGTGAAGCTAGGAGAGGAGGTGTGGGTGAAGCCTCCGAGTGCAAGGTGCACCACCAGATGGAAGACTGGAGAGGTTACGGACATCAATTCAAGGAACAATGTGTCAGTTGATGGGATGCCACGCCATGTGTTAGACATTCGTAGGATCATCCGTGGATCGAGTCAGTCAGAGGAATCAAGCACTGAAGATGGAGGACAGAGTAATGAAGGAAGCAACGATGGAAGTGGGGAGGAAGACGTCGGGAGAGAAGCTGCAGGAGAAGAGCACCAGCACCGGTATCCAACGAGAGAGAGGAGACCGCCAGCATGGATGGCGGATTATGAAACGGAGGAGGATTGTTAGTATGTATGTTTTGTCCCTGCAGTGATCGTGAGATCAGGGGGCCGTGTGGTTTGGTGGTAGTTATGGGAGACCTGGCAACAGTATTTGGGTTAAGGGTAATTGTTTGGGTTAAAGGTAATTGTAATGTGGTGCTTACATAGCATAAGCAGATTAAAATTGGAAAGGCAAAACAATATACCTCCAGCTTCGTTGGTATAGTATTTGTATATATTTGTGATCCCGTAAAATGGACTGAAATGATGACCATGCGCGGCTTGATATGCGGGCAGAGAGAGTCGTTTGGGGAGTCCTGGCGAGAGGTGGTGGCCGTGTGGGTTGTCGGTGTTTTGGGTGGCATAGAGGACGGAGCTCAATCGTGTTGGTGAGGGTCTGTGGTGTGTACTTGCTGGCGGGGGCTGTCAATGTGGTTTGCTGGTGGTTGAGTGAAAGTTCCTGTGTTGAATATTGTTTGGAGTCGGCCAATAGTTGCATCAGCCAGCCAGCGTGATATCAGCTGACGGGGTGTAAACAAACCAAGTCGTGGCGTCCGGAAAGTGAGGTGAGTGAGCATCAGTTGATGTGTTAGTTTGCTGCTTCCTTATATAACGACATTGATGGCCTTGTCGACCACCACTCGAAGAAGAGAAAGAGGCTTATCGTTATCCATATGACATATGTTATGATTAAATGGCTCCAGAAGCCAAAAGTTACTACCTACTGGGCAGATGAGGGGACCGAGCGCTGGTTGCCATGGGTGGGGTACCTCTTCCCCCACATGGCCACTCGTTTTAAAAAGCAGCCCCAATGGCTCGAAAGTTTGCCCACGACTATGTTGAGACCCCCTTCCCCAACATCTCCCGGCCCAGACACCCAACCATCCAACACAGGACGACCCGTAGAGGGCGGTCCCTCTGGCAGGCAGCACTGGTTGCTCGTACTGGCAGCCTATTGCATGGGAACCATTTAGTCTGGTCTCGCACTGGTGACCTTTCTAGCATGGGAAGCCATCTCTCCCCGAAATCGGGGCAGAGGGGGGGCCGGGGTCCCCTTAAGTCTAGCTCACCAGGTCTCAGAGACACTCAAGCCCCTTAATACGTCAGGCGGTTCCCACGGGGGGGAGGGGGAGGGGGGATGAAAACAAGGTAATCAATAGGGAAAATCATTTCTTGCTCCAGCTACCGTTGCTTTCGATCACCTTATGCAGACGGCTTGACCTTGTCTCCACTTTGTTATCAATAATTTGTGACTTCCTCCTAGAACCTCCTACTCAGTTTCCACATGATGCGTCAAGTGACCAGGCTCCCATACATAGAGGATATTGGCTCACACGTCAACACTGTCTTGTGCATTGGCTTTGTGGTTAACCATACAGTTTGTCCTTTAATAAACTTATTAATCCCTACCAATTTTTGCTAGAATAATATGCATCCACATTCTTAAATTACATGAGTGATTGAATTGCTAGCATAGGTATAAATGAATTAAATGAATTTTAATGACCAAAAAATAAAATAAAATTGAAATCTAATTATAAAGTTCAAAGGGCTTCTATCATTTTTACTAATCTAAGTAATCTATCACAGTGATTAATAATCATGTTACGTGCCGATGTTAACTCATTCAGTCAGTACCTTTATCATCTTCATCATTATATTTTGAAAAGTAAACTGACATGAAATTATTTTAAAGAGGAAGTCTACCAATTACAATCTGATTAATGGAATCATACTTCTCCATTGCCTACCACTATATCTACCTTTGTCATATGGCGGCTTAGTATGTGTTGTATTGCATACTGTTTTTGCTCACCCTTCCAAAAAGGTGGTCATCGTGTTCGATGCCTATGAAAAACCCTCGTTAAAAATATGCATTAGCTGGTGCAGTCCTGGCTGGAGTCCCTCTGGGTGTGTGGTGACCATTTGGAAATAGTTATTAGTACCATACGCAATACCTATGGGAGACAGCCAGTGGTGGCGATTGAACGTCCCCATATACGGGTGATCTGGCTCCTTAGGTGTGGGCAAGAAGGCTGAAGTGCTGAAGTAGGAAAAAAGAAGGGAACTGGGGCATTAAAGCCATTCACTTCTAATGAACTGACTCCGATTACCGGTATTTACTCGCATCCCATCCCTGAAAATCAGTGCATGTTGCCCTCTGCCCCAAAAGACAATACATCCTCAAATACATGCCAGACTACACGACCAACACCCATGATGCAAGCTGTCAAGAAAGTATCCAATTGTTGATTGCGCTACTTTTCCCCGATTCTGTTACTTCAGTTAATTACAAGCAGACGTTGGAACGGCTTTCATCTGAAGTGTTTGTAGAATATAGTTTATAGTACATCCCAACTTTCGTATATAAATTGATGTTACGTTTCCCATACTACATAACAACATAAGATTCAGTTGAAGGAAGTGTGGATGGTGAGGAGGTTTTTTCTTTACTATACTTTCCCTCGATCTAGTACCTTAGAAGTACATTCTGTAATCAAGTAGCCTGGAAAGGAGAACTATGGCTGTTACTGTAATACTGTCACTGTCTTTAAAATTCCTTATAATTCCTTTGTATCTCAATTCCCCTATTCTTCCTCATTCGCTACAGCTTGTCCCTCTCTTTTCTGGAATATTGTATAATTATTTCTTTTGACCATATTTATACTGAAAGCATCTCTTCCTCACGAGAGCATGCGACCTCTCCAACTCCCTAATTCAATGGTTCACATGTACCCTCATGGTTATCCATACACAACTGATGAACTCCTGTATAGTCTGCCATTAACTATCGTCAACCCTCATTATTTGTTATACTCCTTCAAACACAATGGGAAAGAAATTGAATACGACTTGGTACATAATCTGTTTAGTTCACTGGGTAGGAAATAAAGCGGGTATCATGCTTTAAATTTATCATTCTTCATATGGCGCAATGAAGGAACATATCGTCAAGATTCAGTGTGTCATAATTTTCATTATGGTATCTTCTTGGTACTGTAGTTAGTTAATGTATCATGTGGTTTGCTGCAGGTCGACATAAGAAAATGAACAAATATTTTTACATCAATCAGTTTAATTAATTGATATCTCATTCCAATAGTGCAATGATATTTGGAAAGGCTTACTGGCTGTGCTTAGTGCTGCACATTTTCTTGAGCAATGAAGGCTTTGCCCAACACATCGGTGTCCAGCAAATTGGCGAGACGGTGAAAGTAGTTGTGAAGCAATATTTTGCTGGATGTCATCTTGTTTTGATGACCACTTTTCCATACATGGCCATCGTGACAGCAATCCTCAGGTAAGGTTTTTACTTAACGATAATTGTAAACATGTCATAATGAAGTAAATGGAAACGTGTCATAAACTTGGCAACCATTCACATTTACTTTCACTATATGTATATAGTAAACATCTATGTAAATAGTGTAGAAGAGACACCAATTAAGTCCCACTTTGTTCATAGAAAAACTGCAATCAATGACACACACAGACATACGCATGCGTACCTACACACACGCACATACAGTATATTATCTAGACAGGAGGTGGCAGAAAACACCAACCAAACACAGTACCGTTGTAATCCTATGGTATATGGTGAGATTCTGGTATGGATAGCTTGAAACTAGTTTCATTTGTATTTTAAACTACGCTGATCGTTGTGTCTTATTTTCACCAAGAGTAGTCGAACACACACTCACGGAAATTGCTCTTTTCTTATTCATATCCTATATTCAAAGCCAAATACATCACATAGTAGTTGAGGTGGCCGAGTGAATAGTATACGGGACTCGTAATCTATAGGTCGGGAGATCGATTCCTCTCAGGTGAGGGCCTGAGAATAATTACTCTTCCGATTTGAGTTTCAGGCACCTACTATTAGGCCACCTAGAGTCGTAAAACACCCTCGTTAGTATCATAACAGCTGCAGTACTTGGGAATTATCCTCACTTCCCTCCCTCTGTGGCTGGGTGCCAGTTCAGAAGTCGTGAGTTGTGTGTGTGTGGAGCAGTTGACCTGGGCCACGGTAATGGGCTTGATGAAGCTTATGTCCAGTGTCGAAACATATAAAAAACGAAAAAAAAAACATATATTAAAATGGTGATATTATAACTTGATATCAGACTTAGCCCTATGACCCTCAACCTTCAGCAACTGACTTTGACTTTTGTTGATGGACATCGCGTAGCTCAGCCTCACCGGGAAATGTAGTCTCTTAAATTCAAAGGGCATATCGGAGGGGTTGAGTACTTGAGGGTATACATATAGTAGTTCCTTCACCCTCAGCCGTGTCCAATTGCAGAGCTTCTGAGTGTTGAGGTTGAGTAGGAATATTATTGGCGTGTGCTTCTTCCCAGTCAGGTTGTGTGGTGGGAGCCCACGTTGTTCGAGTGAGTTAAAAAACTTCGTTAGGTAGCTGGTCGTCTCCTCTGGGTCGGGCACGATATCCACTGACTACTAACGCTTTCAGGGCCCGTGTCGCACTGTTTTTCGGGAATAACTCTGTAACAAAAGGTTGGATCAGTATGATGTTTTGGCAGGGGTTATTTCACACCTTCCGCTAATTTTTGGCACTATAATGGATTACCAAAAGTGAATAATTAATGCACTTGTCCCCGAGAAATGCGTCATTTTTATGAAATTTAACACTGGGATACGAACGATCATAGTGTGACGTATATACCACGTCAGTCCACAGGCTCCACCCATCCCCTTCTTTCTCTCCCCCACCCTACTCTCTCTCTTTCTCTCTCTCTCTCTGGATCTCGAAACTTTGTTCGAAAATGCACCACGTACACATGCTTTGTCAAATATATATTGGAAGCATTTATTATGTGTATTGGTAAACTATTATCTTATGGTGTCACTGACAGATCAAGGCGGAAGTTGGGGTAATTATTATTATCCTATTGTTAAAGATATGTAGCATCAGGTCCATAAGGACCTTATGTCAGAGTAGGTTGGAGCAGTGGATTATCGATAACGGCAGTGTTTGATGGGATAGCAATGTTTTGTGGAATTCTGGTGTTGCGTTTCTTGTTATTTTTCTTTTTGGTAGAATTATGATTGTAGCTTTTATATGAGGACGTGTAGTATTCATAATTTTTCATTGTAATCGATTACAGCTGTTACAATTGTTCTGAGTAATGTGTGTTGTATGGAATTATTTTGCTATTCATCAGGATTATATTTCCGTTTACCAGTGTAGATAAGGTTTATACTAAGCGTAAACATAGTGAAGAAGATATAATGGGTGAACAAATGATACAATTTGTTTTAAAAAGTACAGATAAATATTTTATTTTATTCTTCTTCACTATCCAGGAAGATGTCATCCTCATCATTACTATCGAGGTTGATAATGATGGGATCCACTCGTTCGTGGATGTTGTCTGTGGCCCAAAATTCTTCCTCGAAAGCTTGGGAACGTCGGACTGCACCCCCCCACACCTCACGAGTTGCACCAAGCCTTGCTTCCTCCAACCTGGCCTGAAGGTCTGCACGGGTGAAACGGCGGAGAGAGGAGCGTACGTGGCGTTTCATGCATCCCCACACCTGTTCGATGGCGTTGAGTTCGGGATGAGCGGGTGGCAGCCTGACGACCTCATGGCCCCATGTACGGATGACTTCATCGACCGCGTATTTTGGCTCTGGCTGGTGTTTTTTGCAGATTTTTAGGAGCTCAGGCCGCGTGGAGTGTGATGGGTATGGTAACTTACGGTGTTCTAACCATTTCATCAAATCTGCTTTTTTAGTAGAGGTGGTGGGGCACCGACTCTCCTCCGTCAGCTGGCTGTGATAAGGTGCATTATCTATCACCAGTAGTGATGGCTCCGCCAGTGACGGTAGGAGCTGCGACGTCAGCCAGCGGAGAAACAGCTCGCCATTCACTTCACCGTGGTAGTCGCCGCTGGTGTTCTTGGTAGGGAAGCAAAGAAACGCATCCTCGACAAAACCGTCGGCTGTGCCAGCTGCGACCACCACGAAGCGCTCCCCTTCCCCGGGCGGCACCTGTCGGCTGTATGTGGCGCTAGTGGCAGGCTGACTGCTGTCTATCCATGCCATGTTTTGGTTCATCCTGGTTGTGAACCAAGTTTCGTCAACATATACCACTTGCCTACCTTCCTCCCGGTGTCGCTTGAGTGCTCGGAGAGCACTGATGCGACGGCACACAGTGTCAAGGGTCTCCTTCCTCACATATGTCTTCTTATGGATGGTCTTATAATGGAATCCCATGTTGTGGATGAGTCGCCACACTGATGTATCGGAGGTACCCTCCGGGATGAGGGTTGACGATTTTAATTCCTTCGCCAGGGAACCAATGGTAAATGTTTCGTTGGCAGAAAATTTGGCGTGAATGTGGCGACGAATGGCTCCGACGGTAAAACTGTCAAAACGAGGCAGGGCTGCTGATGTTGGTGGTATACTTGATGTCTCAGGCTGACATCTGGAGCTGCACTGCACCATCCTCCTCACCGCCGGCACCGTCATGCCCATGACATCTGCGACACGGTCATACGGCCTGTGGATAAAGGCAATTATGTATATCTGATAGTCCACAAAAACAAATATAATAAGTACCGGTAGCTGTCGTTGATGAACATCGTTTTACAATGGCTGTAACGTAATAATTTTTGATAAGTAAAAAAAGTATTCATAATAATGACAATGCTCACGTTTCTAAGGTAAGTGCCCTAGATCAGCGTAATTAGGGCTATTTAAGGTAAAGTTTTGAAAATCTAAGGTAATTTTCATGAATCCTTCCGTTATATCATGAGTCGTGGTAAAAGAAATTTCATCCTTTCATATGGATCAGACCTTTGATTCCTGTCAAAAATTAGTAAAATCACAAACAATTACATCGTAAATTACATCGTGAGTCAAGGGTTCAATTTATGTTCATATGGTCACCTATTATAATTCAATATCTAAGGTAATAATTATATCTCCATCTACGGTATTTTCAACCAGTGTTAAGGTAATAAAAATAATATTTCATGAGAACCCTGATTATGGGTTGCGATTTTCTATAATACTTTTTACATATACTACCATGTACGTTTCGTTTAAAAGAAACCATACACCAGAAGCGAAGCTGTCATCTTTGTGTTCCAATTTTATTCCTCGCATGATATTTTCCCTATCAAAATTAATAGTCTGGACTAACATAACCTTACTTAATGTAACCAAAATACTGATATACCTCATCTTAATATGCTCTGCTTATCTCTACTTTACATAACACTTTTAGCCAGTGTGATTAATATGATTACAAAGCTTGTAAACTTACTTGTATCGCCTCACATTCATGTATCTTTCAACGTGGAATCGTACCTTGACCATGCTCGTTGCAAAGCTCTGGGGCTCACCGCTTCAGTTAATGAATGGGATGCAGAAGATCGCCCTTAGTATTTGTCATTATGTGAAGAAGGTAACTTTAACCACTTACCTATTTAAACTGATTCGTAGCCGATCGTCATCTTTCTCTGTGATGTACATAGTGTACAGCCGCATGACGAAAACGTTCCTACAGCCACGTGGACAATGTAACATATTCGTCATGACGGACACCATTGGCTCTCACACAGCATCTGACTGTGTGTAAAGCACTTCGTCCATGTGTACCCATTTCACACGAATGAAACACACCACTCCTGAATTCCAACAAAGTACTGGTGTTATCGTACACAACTCTACCATATATATATCCTCGCTGTTATGTATCACTATATGATAAAAAGTTATAACAATAACATTAAAACATAATGCCTGCTACCATTATATACTTATACATATTTTTAGGACTAAAGCTTGTGATCGTATTCTATTTTCGAACAAAGTTTCGAGCCCCAGAGAGAGAGAGAGGGAGAGAGAGAGAGAGTAGGGTGGGGGAGAGAAAGAAGGGGATGGGTGGAGCCTGTGGACTGACGTGGTATATACGTCACACTATGATCGTTCGTATCCCAGTGTTAAATTTCATAAAAATGACGCATTTCTCGGGGACAAGTGCATTAATTATTCACTTTTGGTAATCCATTATAGTGCCAAAAATTAGCGGAAGGTGTGAAATAACCCCTGCCAAAACATCATACTGATCCAACCTTTTGTTACAGAGTTATTCCCGAAAAACAGTGCGACACGGGCCCTGAAAGCGTTAGTAGTAGATGGCCGTTGTTTCCTAGCTACAGCAGCAGCTGTTTCAGTATGGTTCTTGGGTGCCCAAATATTGTGAATATTTTATTATAAAGGTATTGAAAACCATTCTGTTGAAAGAATTTTTTTTTTTTTTTTTTTTCAATTAAATATTAAAACATTCTAAATCTGCACATTACGGTATACGCTCGGCCTGTTAAAGTCATGGTAAAAAGTCCTGCAACCTGGTGAATAAAAGTGAGCCATTTGAGTGAATCTTATGAACCAATATTGCCGAGACCAACAGCTATAATTTCGGATCATTTTTCGAAGCCATCTCATTGGAAGGTGTTACAGGACTATTGACCATGACTGTACAATCATGTTTATGTTGACTCAATTGTCTGAAGCAGAGAGAGAACAGCATAGAGAAAGATGAAAAATATCTTAAATGAAATATTTGATATAGGGAAATTGATATAATCTTTGGGATACTAACGCTTTATATAATACTTTAGTAAATATTTATAATCAAAATCTGAACTTCTCTGTAGCATGTCAATGAAGTGATACTCATATAAGATTTACTGTCTTATAGCTAGTAATGTGGATAATTAGTGTTGAATGAGTAAGTAAGCAAGCTTCTTTCCATTTCTCGCTTCAACCGACTATGTGGAGGTAAACTTTATTATATCACCCTGATCAGCAGAATATTCATTCCTACTGACATATACGAAAATAAGGGAATTTACCAACTTACATGACCTAGTGGGTTTATGGCAGGTATGTCTACGAATTTAAAGATAATAAGGAATGCCCACTTGCTGCCCGCTAACCAATCTCTTCACAACATATAGCCTAATCTCATTACTTATCAGTAGATGTTACATGTCATACTACTTAATAGCAGTAGAGAGTAATAGTAAAATTATACCAGCAAGCATTCCCCATTGTGTTTATAGCCGGTAATAGATGCCGGTAATGCATTACGTAGTGTATATATATTCTCAGATCATCAGTCTCTTATTTATTATGTCAAGATGTCAGTGTGTCTGTCTTACTGCGGTTAGAAGTAAATGCTATGCTTTTGACAATATCATCATAAAATTTTAAGTATTTACTAAAGTATTAGATAACAAGTTAGTATCCTATTTTGTTTTGTTTATGTTATATTAAATATTTCATGTAAAAATAATTTTTTCTTCCTTTACCCTGTAATTATAATATTAATGCAGTGAAATGGTATGTACTCACCTTATGCCTAAAATACTTTACAGAACGAGGGTTGATAGAGAGGTGGGACAGCAAGCATGGAGAGTATAGATGAGAACAAAAGGGACAGTTGGAGAGACGAAACAGATCGAATACAATCCCTCTCTCTCTCTCTCGGTGCTTCAAACAAGCGAGACAACAAACTCGAACTCTGAACGCCAGATAAACAGGTGTTGACATTTCTGACTGTACAGTCGGCGGCAGAAGTCCTGTCGCCTCATCTGCTTCACAGAGACAAGCAGTGTTCTTGGACTCGATAAATACGCACATTTTCTGCACTTAATAATCGCGTGTCTCGGTAAAGCAAGTGAGGCGACAGGACTTTCGCTGCCGACTGTACCAAGAATTTCAGGGCCTGTAAGTAAAGGCCCCACCCCGTACTGTACAGTCGGCGGCAAAAGTCCTGTCGCCTCCTTTGCTTCACCGAGGCACACAATGTTCATAGACTCGAGATTATTAGGTGTAGAAAACGTGCGTATTTATCGAGTCCATGAACACTGTATGTCTCGGTGAAGCAAGAGAGGCGACAGGACTTTTGCCGCCGACTGTACAGTCTGTTACAGTTCCGACTGGACCACCCAGTATCGAAAGATCGTAGATGTGGCAGCAGTGTGTGTGTGTGTGTCCTCGAAAACTGTTCGGATCGTCAACACTCTCCCTTTGTAATGAACATGACTCTGCCTCAAAGTTCATTCCATAGAATGGAATGGTTGTGAGAGGAATGTGGACTGGGTTGAAGTTTCGGGAAACATCTATACTCGTGCCAACAAGATAAGAGCTCTCAGGCAGAGTGTTTTGTTTTGTTTTTTCTTTTTTAATTAATTGCGCCGTAGTGTCAATCAACAGGCTGACAACAATACATACGGGTAGGCGGGACCCATGAAAATCCAATGACTACAACCACACACACGCACACACACACACACACACACACATCACGAAAACATAACAGTATGAAGCACAAGCATACAGACAAATATTTACATTATGACCTACTTAATTAAATCCACCAAAACGAGGGTGGCGTACCAGAAGTTCCTCTAAAACCTGGTGGTTCAGCAGGTGTCGACATACCACATCAAGTGGCAGGCCCCGGGGCAGCAAGTGTCGGACAGTGGGGCAGGCCAGGCAATACTGCTCTATAGTGTTAGCACGAGGCGCTCGACACAAGCGACACTCAGTGAAGGGAGACTCACCCTGCATCCCAGCAACCTGCCATGGTGGCCGGTAGCCAAGCCTCAAACGAGCAGAGACTACATTGTGCCGCGAAACCATGAGGCCTCGACGACGGTAGGAATATTTGTGACGGCAGACAGACTCGTAATGGGTGATGGAGATGCTGAAGGGCCTCTCTGCGTCCCTGCATCGTCGTACAGGGAGGAGAGCGGCGGAGCGGACTCTAGAGAGGTAACATGTCAGGGAGAGAGAACGTCCAACACCACGAGGAGGCAGATGGCACGCTTCCTTTGCGAGTCTCTCAACTGTACCATTGTGACGTAACCCTACATGGGATTGCACCAATAAAAATTTGACAGTCAAGTTACGATGACGCAATAAGGCGAAAAAAGATAACATTTGCTGAATAACAGTAGAGTGTATGGGCTGAACAGTAGAGAGGGCATGAAGGGCAGGTTTGGAGTCACAAAAAATGGCAGCATTCACTCCACATTGACAAACAAGACAAATAGCATCCAGAATGGCATACTGTTCACACAATGTTGAGCTAGAGTGGTTACAGAGACGACGGCCAACCCAACCCCCCGGAGGTGACACCATGTCAGGTGAGAAAACGGCACAACCTGCTGTACCATCCACTTGCAATGAGCCATCAGTGTAGAGGCAGTATGGATCTGTGATGGAGGACGTCACTGTTTCTATGTGTTCCAGAGACAACTGCCGCTGTACAGAAGGCAGTTCCGACTTGGAAGTAGGTGTGAAGCTCACATCAGGTGTTGGTAGCATCCACGGAGGGGGCCCTGGGGGGACATCTGCAACCATTATATCTATATTAAGACTACGGAGCATAGAGGAAACAGACCTTGTAAGAGTACGTCCAGCAGGCAGTATGGGAGGGACAGGGTAATTCGGTCTAAGAGAAGTTCTAACTAACTGAGAGTAATGGGGTGAAAGATGTGGGATGTAAGAGCATTGAGGAAACAGACCTTTTAAGAGTACGTCCAGCAGGCAGTATGGGAGGGACCAGGTAATTTGGTCTAAGAGAAGTCCTGGCTAACTGAGAGTAATGGGGTGACAGATGTGGGAAATGGAGGCACTTGACAGTGAAGCAAGTAACATTACAATAAATTCTCTCCACTAATGGGGGAAGACGCAACTCACGCTGCATGTTCACTATCCTGGTCGACATTGGACAACCGAGAATTATTCTCATTGATCTATTCTGAAATTTTTCTAAAGTTTCAAGAGTAGCCCTGGGAAGTTGAATCAGAGCAGGGGAGAGGTAATCAACAACTGAGCAGATAAAAGCAATATAGATGGTTCTGGCTACTGGGATGGAGATGCCCGAGGAGTTGTTAGTAAGCCATTGAAGTGGTGTAAGTCGGCGCTGGAGACGACCCAACAAGTCCTGGATAATGGGATGGTTTGAGGTCTGGCAGGGACAATCGGCCAAATATTGACTGGCGAGCCCAGGTAGCAGTACTGGGAACACATGGGAATGACAGTCCCTCCAATGGTGAACACTGGCCGAGCTTGAGGAAGGCGGCAGGTGAATATTCTGCTCTTATCTGGTGAGACAATAATGCCACAGTGAGAGGAGGCCACAGAGAAGGAGTCAAGAAACCGCTGGAGATCCCTTGGTGAGGTAGAATGAACACGGATATGATCAGCATAGCACGTAATTGTAGTTCCAGGAATATCAGGGAGAGAAGTGAGCAGCCGATGCATCAGAATATTAAATAACAATGTGCTGAGAACACCCCCTTGAGACGTACCAAGATGAAAACTGTGCAAAGGACTGAGCTCACCACTGAATAACACACGGGACGTCCTGTTACTCAGGTAGCTCCGAATCCACCGTAATAGATTACCCTTTATCCCAATGTCAACCAGTTGATCCGAAATGACGTCTCTATTAGCAACATCGAAGGCACTTCGAAAGTCAATGAAGACCACCACACTGTCCCTGGAAAGGCGAGAGTACAGGTCGACTAGGCAGTGGTGTGTGCTCCGCTGGGGAAAGAAACCAAACCGCCATGGAGAAAGGCGATCCTGCAGTCTGTACATGAGACGATTGAGTAAGATTCTCTCCATAACCTTACAGAAACAAGAAGTGAGGGAAATAGGCCTGAACTTCGCAGTCCCGGACTTAGGGATGGGTATTATTGTGCTGCTGGTCCAGGCTCGTGGTACACAACCGTCACGAAGACAAAGATTGTACAGTCGAAGTAGAGGGTTCCCAGGAACTTGTTGAAGTAGCTGCAGCACAGCATAAGTAATACCATCATCACCAGGGGAAGAAGCTCTACCCCGAGAGTGAGAGCACGGCGCAACTCCTCCTCAGTTATCTCCTCTGCATCATCATCATCATCTTGCAACAGAGCAGACATTAAACGTAGCTGATGGACAGCAGCACGGGAAGCGAGTGCATCTTGTATGTGGATGGGTAGACTGGGCATAGTCGGCGGGAGTGTGATGACGAGCAGTGGCTAGGGTCTTTTTAACAACCCGACGGATGAGGTGCCATATAGAAGCCACATTTGCTTGCTGGTTGATGCTTTCTGTGAACCGCTGCCAAGACTCAGTGTGAGTACACTCCTGCAGGGCAACTAAAGCGTCCCTAGACATTTGGTAATGACGAAGCCGGTCAGGGGTTAGGTTGGCTTGAAACAATAGGCCATCACCTTCAGCCTCCTCCTTTGCCTCCTGTATACGTGCATCCAGCGTCCAGGAGTGGGCAGTATGGCGATGCTGGAGTTGTGGCTGGGAGACGTATAGCCTATAAAAGTCATGAGTAGCAGATACAAGATCAGAGTACAACTGTTCAGCTGATGACATGTCAAATGTAGGGAATACATGGGCAATATGCAAACGAGTGGCTGAAGCACTTGACCCAGCAGGTAGAGAATAATGAAACTGAAGAGCGATGTGATCAGATAATAAGTCTGGCATGGATGAGCACAGGACCTGAGATGCTATCAGGCCAGACGAGAGGATGTAATCCAGAGTACCTCCCCAGCAATGAGTGGCACCGCCAGTGTCCCAGCACATCCGATGATGCTTGCGAATGTATGATAGGAGACGAACACCATCACGATTAATAGAGCCGAAACCATCACCCAAATCAGAATGCCGAGCATTAAAATCTCCCATATACACCATACCACGCATTGTTGGAGAAGGAAGAGCCTCAAGAGTGAGTCTTGCTGGGGAAGAATAGACATTACATAATTGGAGTACTCCATTCCCAGGTAGAACCTCAAATAGCTGAAAGGTCATGTCAGGATCAGTAGAGGTACGAAGAAGGCGATGTGGCAAGGATCTATGTATGTAAGTCAGGAGACCATTCCTTACCAGATGAACATATGGCACATAACCTGAGAGGGGAGGAGCTTGCCCAGCAGCGAGCGGCCGTCCTGGAAATGCTTCCTGGTGAAAAATAACACTGGGATGATGACGAAAAACATAGGCCTTGAGTTGAGTGAGCTTAGCATAACTGGTGATACCACATACATTCCAGAAGATGACATCCATCTGGCAATCACTAGCGAACTCTGTATTTGGAGGTAGAAGTCCGAAGAGTGGGGGCAGATGAGCGACCTGGAGAAGAAGATGGACCAGGAGAAGGGACTGACTCGAAAAGTTTTTCAAGGCGAGATGCAACAGTATCCATCTTTTCGGTAAGGGTAGTGACAGTTGAGATGATGGCCTGCTGAGCCTCGACCAAGGTGGAGAGTTTGGAGTCATTAGCAGCCTGAGCAGCAACTAGCCCATCATTCCTGACTTCAAGGGCAGAAAAGCGGTTCTCGAGAGCCGTACATCGTGCCATGAGGGTAGCAACAGACTTGCGGAGGGCCAGTTCTGGAGGCGAGGCAGGGCTGGTAGGTGGAGCAGACTGGGTAGGTGGTGGTGGCGATGGTGGAGGCGGAGCAGTAGTAGAGACACATGCCTGAACCTGATGTCGAGTACATCCATGCCACACGTTAACCCCTGGCTGAAGGCATCGTGGACACTTCCATCGAGATGTATCCTCAGGAGGTGAAGGCTCAGAGGTGGAGGCAGCAGGACGTGATGGTTTACCCCCGACAGGACACGTCTTGTAATCATGCACACTTCGGCCTGGCAGAACAGTACCGGGAGATATGCCCAACTCCCCAGCACCTGTAGCACCAAGGCTGGTCATTATGAAGTTTCCTCACCTCACACGGTGGGAGACAGGGAAGGAAATCAAAGGAAATCTTATTTGGAGGTGGATCGGGTTGACTCCAGACAACAACAATACGGCTAATGGTGGAACCATCTTGGAAAAAACGAAGGGCAGAGTACACAGCAGGGTGCAACAGATGCTGAGTGGGTTGTACCAACCCTCACAGAAAAACTGCGACCACTGAGAAACTCCTTAAGAAAGCGTGGAAGGCGACCCCGCAGGCCATATAAATGGAGTTGCTGCAGGATGCCATATTGCCATGTAGTGTCATAGGCTTTCTCTAGATCAAAGAATACACAGACAAGGTGTTGATGTCGTGCAAAGGCCTCACATGCAGCAGCTTCCAACCTGACCAGAGCATCTGTAGTGGAACGGTGTTTATGAAAGCCAGACTGGGACGGAGACAGAAAATCACCCCGTTCCAAGAAGTATACCAGTCTGACATTCACCATCTTTTCAAATAGTTTACAGAGACAGGAGGTCAAGGCAATTGGTCGATAATTGAGGGCAACACCAGAGTCCTTGCCTGGCTTGAGAAAAGGAATGATGGTAGCAACCCTCCACCCAGAAGGGAAGACACCCTCCAGCCAGATTCTGTTATATAAAGCTAAAATAAATGAGATCGCCTCCTCACCCAAGTGTCGTAACATTGCATATGGGATGTTGTCTGGCCCAGAGAGAGAGAGCAGAATGCAGGTCTGTCAGGGTGAATATATAGTTATAACTTTCATTCTCGTTCCCTGAGAAATCCAGGACAGTACGCTCCTTGGCTCTTAACTCATGCCTGACAGCCAGAGGTCGAGAGTCACGGCTGGAGACTCTTGCAAAAGCCTCTGCCATGGTATTGGCCACTGTCAAACTATCCATGATCTTAATTCCATTGACCTTAAGTACAGGTGTAGAACTAGGAGAAAACTTCCCCGCCATCTTACGGACTCTCATGAACACTTGGGTGAGTGGAGTTTTAGTATTAATTGAAGACACATAGGCCTTCCAAGATGCACGTCGTGCTCTTTTAAAACTCGTCTAGCCCGAGCCCTTGCCCGTCGGAAGTCCTCTAAAGGAGGACGAGAGAAAGCAGCGCGCTTCTCCCGCACAGCAGTAGTGCTGACTGGTGACCACCAAGGGACAGATTGTTTAGGAAAATGGCAAAAAGTTTTCGGGATAGAGTTGAGAGCAGCAGAATGGATCATATCAGTGAATTATGTTACAGCCTCGTCAGAACCACCAAAATCTGCTATAGAAGAGACTGAAGAAGTTAGACTGTGGTTCGTACAGTCGCCAGCATTGCCGCGTGGTACAGGGGCTCACATATTTAAGAAATTTAAGTGATTTAGTTCCTTAATTAAACAACAAAGTTCACTTTATGTGCTAGTGTATCGAGGATACTCCATCTCACACAAATGGATTGTTTTGAGTTAAATAATCACAGTAGTGCTACATCTCTGAATATGTGTGAGCCCCTGTCCATGCGGCAGTGCTGGCGAGTGCTCCTGTTACCTTCTAAAAGTATAGGGAAGTGATCACTGCCATATAAATCGGGCAATATATATATATATATATATATATATATATATATATATATATATATATATATATATATATATATATATATATATAATGTGTGTATGTGGATATGTGTGCGCTTTATCAAAGTGACACACCCCACAAAGCTCGCAGATATCTCACAATACCACACACATAATTATTCACATCACTCTATACTTACATCGCCCTAATGACCTTTACGAAGTTGATCAGCCTTAAGGCCCAATATCAAACAAATAAAATAATCAAGATTATGAATTTTATAAATTTACTACCACATCACAGTACTTGATACATTAATATCCTCATGTCATAAGTCAGGCAGGTCTCATCAGATTTTGGTGCGGTGGTGGTGGACGGCCTACTGAGCAAGCACCAGCTACCCTTGGGGCTCTGGGGGGATTCCAAGACTACTTGCCGAGTGCTCGTTCTGCATCTTATCGGCAATAATAATAACACCAACACTACCATGGTGCTAAGGTAATATTACGTAACAGATGCTTACAACCAGCTCAATGTCTTTCCTGAAAATTATCGTTTAGTTTGCCAATATTACAGTTTAATTAGAGTTAAATAGGTTATTCTGTGCTTGGTATGCCAAATGCTCTGTCATGAGTTTATGAGCATATTATTAGACCTAATACTAATGAGATAAATGGATCGTGCTCTCTTTTATTGAGCTGAACCGTACAAATCATTTATAGTACATAATGTTGTATAATATAGTGTATCTATAATTAAAACCTGCTACCTTAACTTAATCACTAGGGATGTTATGTTACTTATTATAGTTTATCATCTCCAACCTACGAGGTCAGTTCCACCATCCTGCGATCTTTATCGTGACAGGTTACCCATAAAAACCAGTTGCAATATTATGGGTTCAACCGCTTAACTGGCACCAAGAGCCGACGAAAAAACGGATACGTATAACTACCGCATAATTGTATGTATTAAATACGAGAGAGTACAGCAAAACATTGTCAGTTGATATAATGACAATAATCAAGGCCAGCAATGAAGAAAAGAGGCGATTACCCTGTTTATAAAAATTGGATTGTTTATTAACGTTTCCTTGGTTACCATGTAATTCATGCAAAATCAATATACGTAATTTGAAGGTGATCGAAGGGGACATTCTCTTTATTGCTTTATTCAAAGGCTGCTGATTCCTCCTAACTATGCCAGGAAACAGACGACCTGTGATCTGTTTCATGGCATAGGGTGGTGGAATTAGATACCATTCAATTCACCAAAAAGAGAATCTCCTCTTAAGGACCCTCTGATCGTGTATGAGAATTGATGGCTTCTGATTCATCCTGACCATGCCACGAAATAATCTCATTCCATATAGTTTGTGTTTCGTTGCAGTATTTGAAGGACTGATTTACCTCCACTTTTCTTACTACACCACAGGAAATATCACACGGACGCATTTTCCTGTAACATATTGTAGTGTAGCGCCATGTTCCACTATATGTCAAAGCAAACGCCATATTTCAGACGAAATGCCGTCAACGGAAATGATCGAAAACTGTCGCGTATTTCCTGAGAGAGGGAGATAATCACTGAAAGTCTATATAATGAGTACGGTACACCGCGTTAAAAATAGCTCTTCGTCTTATTGTACTATAGATAGTAAAGTTTATCATCAAATAATTATATATTTCGTTTTTGCCTAGATGTTATTTACTATTTACACTCAGTTTCCTATAATTATACATGAGCATGAAACTTTTATTTGACTTCTGTCGGTGTTTGTTTACATTTTCAGTCATTGAGTGCCACAGGATTTCGTTGTGAACCCCTCTGTGCTCTGATTAACCCATAAATAGTGCTGGGAGGAGCATCTGGCTCTCACCTCCCAGGTGTGAACCACAATCTTCGACGAATGACAATGAAATAATTTTCTGTATGTGAGCAATTTTGTTTTTATGTGG
This sequence comes from Petrolisthes cinctipes, assembly GCA_033782935.1. Lineage (NCBI taxonomy): Eukaryota > Metazoa > Arthropoda > Malacostraca > Decapoda > Porcellanidae > Petrolisthes > Petrolisthes cinctipes. The sequence goes on from JAWQEG010000199.1 coordinate 1,147,824, forward strand.
ATGCAACAATAGACACCAAATGATTCCGTATATATTAATTTGCTATACTTCATGGTGCAACATATTGCATTGTAATGCTCGATAAAGCAGGTTTTGATTGACTATTAAGATGATAAATGGAAGATGCCATAGTATGGGAACATATTCTATGCACCTGTGGCCAGTTTATGGATGTTCTGATAATATTGACATATTAGGTAGTAGAGTCCTTTTCCTTAAGTCGGGGTCAAATGCAGCACTCTGATATTTGCCAACAACAACCTCTACCTTACTGACTTCACTGACATTTGAGGAACAAATATTAGATAATCCCAGCATCGGCACCATGAACTATCTATCATCTGGCCCCTTTAATGATTACGTTAAATAAAACCTGGATAAGTAGATTCTATATATTGGATGTATTATATACATATTGAAAGCACGGAAACTGATGTATGGTGGTAAATTAAAATTGCAGGTTTAACAGGTGTAATACATGTTATTTTATATCGCCCATGAGCTGGGAATAGTTTTGTAGACGAGGCTGGTGCAATTCCTGTGCAGGGTGCAGATGAACTTCCCTTGGCTTCCACCTCCATCTTATCCCTACCCTACTCTCCCCATCTCTCTCTCTCCCTTCGGCCCTTTCATTTATTATTGGTCTTGGGGCTGTATTTAACAAGACAGATATGTTTTAGTGTAGGTTGTTCTCCTTGTCAACATTTATGCTTTCCGGTCTCGTCTTCTATTTATTAAATGAATGTCACTTGCTCATCAAAACAGTCACGTTAGGCCTCGTCCACTCGGACTGACACTTCGCCACACACACAGACAAAAGCGATATTATTGGTATAGTGGAACCAGCACAGCTGGGTTTGCTATAGAATACACCCCTTCTCCAGCCCAGGCCCCGTATAGGCATAATCTGGGCTAGAAGGGTCTATTCCGTGACAATCATCAGAAGTAAATTCAAATTCAAATCTGGCGCTGTACTGATAGTGGAGCCACCTGGTGGTGGCGTGATGAGGTATTAAGCCCGCTCCCCGCCCGGCGCCGCTCGGTCACTCTGTCGCGGAACACGTACCGGTCAACTTCTACGCTCCTCGCTACTACGCTATGGTATTGTGTCACGTGTTCCTGCTATCGTTTCTTTTGTGTTCTAGTGGCTTGCCTGCTCTGCAGATGTGTTTGTGTGTGTGTGTTTTAGGAGTGATAGGGTGTTAGTGTGGGTTTTTTTTCTTTTTCTAGGGCTGATTCATGTCTCTTCCCTAGCGAAGGGGGCTCTTTTGGGGCCTCCTTTTTCGGAGTTTTTCTCCTGCTTTCCCCCTCTCACCATTCCTCCTGCCACTAGTACATTTATTTGGTGTATTTTCCTTGTTTTTTTGTAGGTTTTTAGAGAGGTTAGCGTCCCCACGTGGGGCTCTTGCCTCCCCACGTGGTGTGTGTGTGGGGGCTTGTGAGCCCCCTCTTGCCTTCCCCGAGTATTGTGTAAGCCCTCACGGTGGGGGGGAGTAAGAATTGTGCCCAGGTTCTCCCTTCCACTCCCGTGCGTGTTTTTAGTGTGTTTTGTGTTTTTTCCCAGTGTGGTGTTCCTGGGTTGTTGCCCCTCAGGCTGCCTGTGCCCCTCCTTCGGGGTCCTTCAGACCAGGGGACTTTTCCCCGCTCCATGTGGCAGGTTTTTTTAGTGGTTTTACGGGTTTTTTTCCCTGGCGGGTGCGTGTGGGGTTGTTTTGTTGTGTTTCCTGGTACCCCCGGGTGCAGTGGGCTACTTCTCCCGCGCTACCTTTCTCCATGTTGTGTGTTTTCCCGTGTTTTACAGTGTTCCAGTGATTGCACGTGCTAACCCATGTTTGTGTATTCTTTTTTCTCCTTCAGCCTACTCGTGCCTTATGTGCTTCGTCGGGGTGTACTGTGCGAGTCTCCCCTGACGGCCACCTGCACTGTTCGCCTCACGCACCCTGCTTCACTCCCTTGGGTTACGACCCCTTGGCGTGTGGTGTGTGCCGCCCCTGGGCTGAGTTGTGTCGGGTTACCTCCCCTTCTGCCCGCTCCAAACTCCCCGCCCTTGCTTCTCTTCGTATGGCTTGGACGAGGGCTAGGAGAATGGCCCACAAGCGAGACGGTTCTTCTTTGTCGTAGGCGGACCCGATTTTGGAAACGGACCTGGGGTTATCCAGGTCCCGTTATCCTTCTACTTGTCTCTCGGAGTCTCAGGGGCTAGAACCCCCTGTGACCCGAGAGATTGAGCCTCCTTCCCTAGACGGTACTACGACTCCTTCTCGGGGCTTCACCCCCCAGGAAGCGAGCGAGTCTGTCGCGCTGGTTCCCCCGCCTACCTCACCGGTACAAGGGCCCAGCAAGGAACCTCCAGCTTCGTCGCCCTCTAGAACCGGCTCTTCGGGTCGCTCTAGAGGGCTCAAGCGATCGGCAAAAAGGTCCCGCCACGCCAAGAAGTCTCGGGCTCGTCGCCGTTCTCCTTCCTCCTCGTCTTCGTCTTCTTCATCCTCTTCGTCTACGTCGGGGGACTCTCCTTCGCCCGTCCGCAAACCCCACAAGGGTAAGCGGGGGGAGGTGAGCCCCTCATCGATGAAGATTGTGAAGATCTTCCATACCCTTATACCTCACGCTTTTCCTGCGGCCTCCGGCTGTTGCTCCGGACCCCGCTCCTCCTCTCACCCTTGCCCCTCCTCCTGCTTCTGCTCCGGTCGGGGGCACGAGTCCTCCCGGGGATATGGGGGACATTCCCGTCCCTACTTTATCTCCGGGACTCGAGTCTCCGGCTGGGGACGTGGCTGAGGAGTTGGCTACCTCCTCCCCTCCGTCCCCGTCGCCCCCTCCTGCGGACGACGGGTACCTCCCCTACTCTTGGGCTCTCCTTCCTCCTTCCTGGACCCACTCTTCAGAAGAGGGCAGACTGGTGGCTTGGTCTCCGGACACAGCTCAACCAGACGTGTGGACCCGGAGGGATGATGTCCTGGTGAAGTGGGGGGCAGATGAGAAGGGCAACGCTATTCTCTTCTACAAGGTCCGTCCCATCTCAGCGCCTGTACCCACTTCATTGAGGGTATCCTCTGCGGCTACCCTGGACGCGATGGGTTTTCTGGTGGAGTACAGTCATTTACAGCTGTCCGAGGCTTGGAGGATTGACCGCTCCCACGGGAACACGGCAGTCCTCCTTTCCCCGGACGCGTACTTCCCAGGGGATAAGGGTGAAGGGGACCTGGACATTCCAGCCATTCTCCTTAAGTCCCTGGACCACCAGAAGCACAACGTAGCCAGGAAACCCCCTCCTCCGTCTTTCCCCGTCGTCCTCCCTCATTCCCGTGCCCCGCCGGGTTTGAGGGAATGCCTGTGGAAGACGGAGAAGGAGCCTCCGGTCCCCTATCAACTAAAGGAGCCCGACGGTAAGTTGCGGCAGGCAGAGTCAGCGGCCAGATTGGAGTTGGCTCATACCATCTCCACGGGGGTGGCCGCTTCGCTGATAAGGGACTGCCTCAACGCCCTCACCAACACCTACCACAAGATGTTGGGTTTACAGCTAGCGTGAGTACTGTTACTTCTGGTGTTGTGTTGCTCGAGGGATACAGGGTAGAGGGTCTCTCTGTTTACTCCCGTGTCTCTATCCCCGGGTTCGCTCGGTTTTCCTTGTTTACCCCTTACAGTGACACCCTCTCTTCCATGGCCACTGTCATGGAGGGCGTCGCGGCGATGGCTACCCACAACATGCGGGAGGAGGCGAAGATTTTCGCCGAGGCGAGACTGGCAGCCCGTCAGGCAGCCGCTAAATCTGCGCCTTAGATGGCACAGAGGGGAGTGGTGCGAGCTGCCCCCCTGTCCCCTGCCCTCTTCGACAAGCCGGCTACAGACGCGATCTTCTCCTCCCTCCTGGCGGTAATTAACCTACCGAAACCCTCTACCTCCAAGTAAGTACCTCTCGTTAATCCCATTACCTGAGTTACTTTTTCACTGGAGTTGAAATTAGAGGAAAATAACGGTCCCCCCCTTTTTTCCTAATCAATCTGTTTGTCCGTAGGCCACGTGCCCCACAGCCTTCCAGACCGGCTTACCAGCCCCGAAGGCCCTCCCAGCCTTCGAGACTACCGAGGCCTTCATACCCCACTCCCCCGAAACAGCACAACAGGTTCTCCCAGAGGGGCCAGCAGCCGTTTCGTGGGAGAGGGCAGGTCTCCAAGCCCTTCCAAAAATCAAGGTCCTCCTTCGCCCACCCCTCCCAGAAGGACCGCTCCACTTGAGGGTCCCACTCTGGGCTGCCTCACGGGGTGGTCAGCAGCCTGGTCCTCCCACGGCTGGGCAGCAAGGGTAATACGGCAGGGCCTGTCCTGGCCCTGGATAACTGTTCCGGTGAGTAACTGTGGTTGTTAACTATCCTAGTCTGGCTTTTCTGACATATGACATAACCCTCCTCCCAACCTTGGGTTCCCGTTAAGTCAAAATCAGAGTTACCCTTTGCGGTCAAAATCTCATCCTCTCTGCCCGTCATTCTACCCCTCCAACCATTCCCGGGTCCTTCGGGTCCCGGGCTAGGATTAACTGTACTCTCACTGATACCTGTCATTTCCCGTTACAGCCACTACGTCTACCTCCTGCCTCAACCAAAGTGTCACTTTCGGTCGTCCCGCATGTGTTAGAAATGCGGGAAAAAGGGGTAGTGGAGTGGGCGACGGGGAGGGTCTTTCTTTCTCGTTTATTCACGGTCCCCAAAAAAGACCAGGGAAAAACGAGATTGGTGATGGACCTGAGCAAGCTAAACAAATTTGTGAAAACCTTACGTTTCAAGATGGTTTCGGTTGCCCAGGTTCCTCACAGTTCTAAGGAAAGGAGACTGGTTAGCATCCCTGGATCTCAAGGATGCGTACTGGCACGTCCCGATCCACCCCAGGTTTCGCCGTTTTCTGGCCTTCCAGGTGGGGACCGAGACGTTTCAGTTTACCAGGCTCCCTTTCGGTCTCTCTCTAGCTCCTCGAGTCTTCACAAAGCTCGTGAGGGTGGTGGCATCCCGTCTGGCAGAGGCGGGTGTCCCCACCCTCATGTACCTGGATGATTGGTTGCTTCACGCCCCTTCCAAGGAGCAGGTAGCAAACAACGTCAGGGTAGCGAGGGGAGTGCTGGAGGAAATGGGGTTCCTGTTGAACATCCCCAAGTCCTCTCTCACTCCCACTCGCAAACTCCCACTCTCTCGCTCCAGACAACGCCCGCTGGACCCTCCGCCACGTCCGCCAGGCGCATTTTTCCCGTACTTTCTCTCGCCGCCAGTGGGAATCATTGCTCGTGTCCCTAAATTTTGCGGCCCCTGCAATGCCCCTGGGACGACTGAAACACAGGAGGCTGATGCGGGAGGTAAACCTCCACCTTTCCCCCACACACAGGGACCTTCCCAGGCAAGTGTCCCCCACTCTCCACCGTCTCCTTCGCCCCTGGCTACATCCCGGTGCCCTGCGTCAGCGGGTCCCCTGGGTGTTCCCTCCCCCGGGGATCATGGTGGCGACAGACGCATCGGACGTAGGCTGGGGATACCACTCTTGCCTGGGACATCAGCGGTGCGGGGGATGGAAGGAAGAGGAGAGGCTACTACACATCAACGCCCGGGAGTTGATGGTAGCAAGGGAGTGGCTCAACAGACACCCACAGTTTGCCAGGTTAGGCGTCCGCTTCGATATGGACATTGTTGCGGCCGTCCAGTGCCTGCAGGAACAGGGCACCGCGCGGTCGGAAATTCTCCTGTCCCTGTCAGAACAGATTTTTTCGATAGCGGCCAAGAGGTGCATTCACCTCTCGGCCCGCTATGTGCCAGGGCGGGAGAACGATTGGGCGGACGCCCTATCCAGGTTCAAGGGGACGTCAGTCGAGTGGCAACTGCGTCCCCTTGTGTTCGAGTCACTCTGCCTTCGTTACGGGACACCGGAGGTGGACCTGTTCGCCTCCCCATCCACGGCCCTTCTTCCTCTGTTCCTAACATTCTCTTCCAGGACAGAGGCGGGAGGCCCGGACGCCTTCACAGAGGACTGGAACAGGTGGGGGTATCTCTACCTCTTCCCACTCCCAGCTACGTCAGTCCCCCTGAAGGCGATCCTCAAGCTGCGCACATTCAGGGGGAGGGTACTCCTGATAGCCCCCCCTCTGGCCAGCGCAGCCGTGGTTCGGGGAACTGTCCCGGTGGTGCCCTCATCCTCTTCAGTTGGGATCGGCGTGCCTCTCCAGCACCCTGTCTGCACCACTCCAAACGTCACTGAAACTACACGCTTGGAGTTTCCACGGGGAGTCCTCAGCAAAAGGTTCACTAAGGAGACAGTGGACAAGATGTTGAGGGCTCATCGTCAGTCGTTGGTGCGACAGTACGAATCGTGCTGGAAAAGATTCCAGGACTTCTTGCGAAGACACCCCTCCAGGGTCATCTCGGAGGACACACGGTCCTGGAATTCCTCACGTGGCTCCCGATTCCACCAACAGGGCCCCGGCGACGGTGCTTGTGCATCACACAGCCCTGTCTGATCCCCTCCTCCTAGGTTTCAACATTAAAGTTTCGGAGAGGCCTCTCTCTCTCCTGAGGATGGGGATTCGGGCAGGGACCGCACCTCACCGGGCCCAGACTCCCTCCTGGTCCCTTCACCGCGTCCTTTCCTACCTGACCTTCGAGGGGGTCCCTCTGGGGTTTGTCACCTCCTCCAGAAAGCTCTCTTCCTGCTCGCCTTAGCTACAGGGTACAGGGCCTCTCAGTTGGCAGCCCTTACCCGTCACATAGCTTTTTCATCTGTAAGCCCTAACATTACTTCTTTAACTATCTCCCCCTCTCCTGCTTTCCTAGCTAAGAACGAGCAGGCTGACGACAGGATTGGCCCTCTCGCAGTACCCTCGTTCCTGAGGGATGGAAGTTTCCACCCCCTCAGCCCAGTCCACGCTTTTACAACTTACGTGGAGGCGACGAGAGGGGCTTCTCCGGACCACCTCTTCTACAACTCTAGGTCCGGTAACCCTCTCTTCCCTAGGTCAATCGCTCACCTTCTCTGCCGAGTGATAGAGAACGGGGAACCCGGACACTCTCCTAGGGCTCACAGCGTTAGGGCCGTGGCCGCCTCCCTCGCCTTCCTCAGGACTCACTCGGTGGAGAGGGTTAGGGATTTCGGGGGCTGGACGAGGTATCTGTTCCACTCGCTCTCCCCTACCCCCTGTGTGGCTATGGGTACTCCACCCTCCATTCCCCAGAATCCCCGTGGGAGACACATGAGGGGGAGGGGCCGCCCGAAGAGAAAAGGTCGGGCGACTTAATTCCCGTCACTAATCACCCCATACTTCACCCCCATCATGTACAGCTTCATGCTCATCCCCATGTTTCTCATGTGTGTACATATGGTGCGAGTTTAAATAAATTACATTGTTACGGAATTCTTGAGTATTCATTCTCCAAAAATTACTATACTAGGATGAGTGACTGGATATTTATATATATTAAACACAGGATTACTGCATCCTTGTGTCCTCCTTCATCCCCTCGGGATCGCATGACCTGAGCCGGGGCCATAGCCCTAGCTCAGAGGACTTTAATAAAAAGGGGGGGGGGGTGCATGGTCACCCCCTCTCCTGTACCCGACCCCTCGAGTCTGCCTATAAAGACTTTAGTTGGGTAACAATTCTGGTCTATAACAGAATGGTCTACGGTTTGTATTTATTGGTTGTGGAACCAGCACAGCTTTGACTGTCCCACCCACCTCCCGATGCGGCAGGCATTCACTTTCTTTCTCATTGGAGTGACCGAGTGGCGCCGGGCGAGGAGCGGGCTTAATACCTCATCACGCCACCACCAGGTGGCTCCACTATCAGTACAGCGCCAGATTTGAATTTTAATTTACTTCTGATGATCGTCACGGAATAGACCCTTCTAGCCCAGATTATGCCTATACGGGGCATGGGCTGGAGAAGGGGTGTATTCTATAGCAAATCCAGCTGTGCTGGTTCCACAACCAATAAATACAATTTAAGCGGCTAGAAGCCGCGACAAATGCACTAATTTTGCCAGTCCTCATCTCGCTCGCTCGCCCCTGCCTGCATCTGGCCCGTGTCTGAGTTGGAAAATGTCTGGCCAGTACTAAGAGTCAGATAGGTCGATGGTACGGGGGAAGGTAATACGGTACCAATAGTCAGTGACGTTACTGGAATGAAGGTCTATAGGTTGGTCAAAGGGAAGGCAAGGGTATACCCGAGTTTTCACACTGATCTTCGACGATTTTTTCCAAAATTATCCAAAACTACTGTGAGAAAATAGATATGATGAACTGAAAACAACATTAAATAATATTTGAAAAGTTGTAAAGTCGTTACTTTTTTTTCGGGGAATATGTGTGAGTTATTTATAACACTTACGAATTCCTCCATGAGTTTGCGGTAATCTCGGTAAGGAAGTTTTGCTTGCCATTGAATTATCTCCCTCTCCCAGTTTTCAGAGTCATATTTTCAGTTAATAGGTAGGATATATTGTATTTCTCATGATAATATAAATGTTCTAGAGTGAGCACGTCACCCAAGACTATTAAAGGTGAGATAGAGGAGTCGAGATGAGTATAATGTAATCCTTATTACTCACTCTGACCCACTCTGACTCTCACCCCAACACCCCCACCTCCCCCTCCTCCCATCACTTGAATAATTTATTGTTTATTGTTTAAATTTATAATAATACTAAGTAATTTACACTACATACATGTAAATAACAATATTATAATACTGTTTTACACTGATTGAGAGCCTTTGAATATTCATTTAACTAAAATATGCACAATAATATCGGCGATACAGATCATCTAGACTATAAATTGCAAACCGTCTCTATTTGTCCGCTTATAACTCGAAAACGGTTACACCTACATCCAAAACCCACATACAGTAGTCCCTCCAATTTTGCGACAATTATGGGGACACTTTGGGGTCGCAAAATATGAATTCGCAAAATTGGAACAATTAACTTTATGGGGAAAATTGAATATGATGGACATCTCATCGCCGATGGCTGATTTTTTCGTGATTTTAGTCATTTTTGGCCATAATTACAGTGCTCCCCCAAGTATTTATCAAGCAGGCGCGAGTGTAGTGAGTGAAGAGTGAGCGTGATGATTGACAAGTTCAGTGTCACCAATAATCCAGGAGTTTCTACTCATACAAACACATTTCCTTAGATTTTATTCATTATTCTTTGTCACTTTCTCTTACAATCACTTGCACTTTAACATCATATCAAATGTCTGTACCGGGATATGTGCAAACAGTATGAAAAATGCCCGTTTGGTGAAGTTGTTGACAATAAAGGGGTTAGGCTTATCACGAGTGTAACGTGGGAGCTTGAGGGTGAGAAGTTGTTCACTCTAAAGGGGTTAGGCTTATCACGAATGTAACAAACGAGTGAGAGGGTAAAATGTAGTGGTGTGGTTAGTCCAGTTATCACCAAAATTCATTGAAGGCCGCCGAACGGCCTGACGGCATGACCCTACCAACCAACCAACCCCCCCTAAAACTAGTGCGGAAACCTCCACTTTCTTGCGGCTCAACCCGCAAAACTCAAACTATTTCGCAAAATTAGGTTATCGTATTTTCCGCAGTATTTAGGGGCTCGGTCGCAAAATTGACATTTCGCAAGATTGGAGCACGCAAAATTGGAGGGACTACTGTATATTCTGAATCACCATCACCAGGAGAAGGTTTTGGTATGACGTAACATTATGTAACTCGACGTAAAAATTATGTCATCTACTATATAAATCTGCTAAAAAAAAAAAAAAACGGTTACACTCCCAAGACTATATATTTTGAATCAGCACTACCGGCAAAGGTTTTTATGATGTAGCATGACGTAACTTAACGTAAAAATTATGTTAAAATATCAATGGAAATGTTTCGTTCGAGCTGAAGAAGGCAAAATGGCTATTTGGAAATTCAGTCAGTCTCGGGCCTTCAAGCTGAAAAGACTTATTTACTATATCGTCTTTATGTACGAATGACAACTGGCAAGCGGCCTGAGATCGAGGAATATTTTAACTGACGCAACTAAACTGAAATGCTTTCACATATTATAAAGTTAATATTGACTATTTCTAAACTTAAGAGTGCATCTTTCCCGGGCAACGCCGGGTACACTACCTCTGCTAGTCTATTATAAATGTTAACGGTCATCCTATCGTTAAATAATCCTCTCGTCTTCAGTTGTTTAACAAACGTTAGTTGGGGAGTGTGTTGGCCCGCGCTACTGCTAGCAGTATGCTCATATATTTCTTATATTAATTGAGTAGTTATTGAAATGACTCTTTATCTGTATAGAACAGCATTATAATATTGTTATTTACATGTATGTTGTGTAAATTACTTGGTATGGCAATGTATTATTATAAAACTAAGCAATAAACAATAAATTATATAAGTGACGGGAGTAGGGTAAGGAGGGGGAGGTTGGGGGGCTGCTTGGACAATTGACTCTTGGTAAGGATTGAAGGTACAGTCGCTGCAGATAGTCCTTGACCAGCCTGTGATGGAAAGGTGCGACCAGCTGTTTCGAACTGTGAACACGTGGATTCGTTGCTTCAGTCAGCTGCCTGATGGTATGGTTATAATAAATGTTTCGAGTTTTCGGACGCTCCAATGTTGGTCACGGCTATCCATCACTGACTGGTCAAGGACTATTTGCCGTGACTGTACAGTCGAAGGTCTTACCTTGATGCCAGTTGATGGTTGAAGGGAAGGTCCGTGACTTGATCCTCTTGACTCTTAGTACGGGCCTCTGTGTTTTCACTACTCCCTCGGCCAGGCGTGACCCACAAACTTCGTTTCAGGAGAAACGTCTGAAGCACTTACTAGTCTCGTCGCCTCGATACCCCACCGGCTGCAGGAGGTCATTGTGAAGGAGATTCTGGGCGCGATTCTGATTACAGTACAAACAATAGTAAGGATTTGGATTGATTTTTTGATGCAACTAGGCATCTGGCGGCGCAACAGCTAGAGTCATATACCACCCAACATAAAATTGTCATCTACATAATTAATAAAACATGAACACCCGAAAGGGATATGCAGCATGATTAAAAGACACACAAACTAAAAATACACATGTTTACTAAAAGAACCCGTCGACTTAACTAAAATATCTAAAAAGAATCAAAACTAAAAAATATTGTTACGACCCTGTCCCTCCACCTGTGTTTGTTGGCCTGTGCAGCAGTAGAGGTGGTGACAGACCTACTACCCACTAATTTATTCTATGCCCATCTTTAAAACTACACAACAACCCAAACCATCGACAGAGCACTCCACCTCACCAACCCTACACTTCAAGTCACCACACCAGTGAAACAGATTCGACTTGGTTCATTTAGTCCCAACCGAGGTGACTACAAACAGGGAGAGAGGTGGAGAAGTCAGTCTCATCTTAGCAACCATTGGTGTTCTTACTCCTGGAGGTGACGGAGGACGTGGTGGTATTACTAAGGAAGTGGGCTTTTAACAGCTGTTACCATCTCGCTGCCTGTCAGGTTTTTTATTTATATTGTGCTTATGTGTTTTAGGTTTAAGGTTAAATATTATATAATATTGTGTGCAGAAGTGGATACTTCCTTCTTTGTTGGGACTCGGGGTTTATATTTTGTAATATATTATGTATCGAATTGGTTAAGTGACTTAATTAAACTTTAAAATTTGCTCTATCGTTTAGTTTCTAATATCTACTGAACATTGTTGTTGGCTTCTTAGTTGGTTGCCCTCTATCCCCTAGATTTAGAGTAAGGGCAAATCAGGGTAATCAGCTAGGGGCGTAACAATATCAAACCATCTACAAACCATAAATATCATAAAATCCTAATTTGTGGAGGAGGCCAGCCTCCTCCACATAGAAGAGGGTGTTCCCTCAATTAAATTAAATTCAATTCAATTTATTATGTTTGTCTTACAAGAGTACCTCATTACAGGAGAGTTGTTTCGGTGACAAACAGCCCTTTGTAAGCAGATGTTTTTTGGGCAATGGTAAGCAAAAAGTATAAATCCTTGCCATAAGATTATTTACATAGAAGTAATACTAAAACAGTGTGTAATAATAATAATAATGATAATAGTAATAATAATAATAATATTGATGAAAATGGTAATAACAAAGATAATTATAATAATAATAATAATAATGATAATAATAATGATAATAATAATATAATAGTAACTCTAATAATGATGGTAAAAAAGTAGTAATAATAATAATAGTGAAAATAATTATAATAATAATAATAATGACAAAAACAACAATAATAACAATGTTAATAATAACAATAATAATTATAATAATAAAAATATTAATATTAACAATAGTATTTATAATACTGTTTAAGGTTAGGTTCGTATGAGTCTGTTATATCATGTAAAGTTAAGAAAGTGGAGATAACATAATTTATAACATTAAGAGTAGAGGTAAGAACTAATAAAGCTGACAACTTTAATAATACTAGTGGTCATTACAATAATAATTGCATTGATTACAATAATACATAAAGATAATACAATTATAATATCAAAATGAGTAATATCAAGGGTGATGATAACAATGATGATGATGATAATAATAGTAAACATGATAATACTGTTAATACTAATGAAATAATATAAAGCGATAATATTAGTAGTGATAAAAGTAATAATAATGACAATGACAATAATAATAATAATAACAATAGTAATAATAATAATAATTATTATTATAAAATACAATGTAAGTAATCATAATAATGAAAATAATTGCAACAGAACTAGCAGGTTTCAACGTTAGTAATACAACAATAACAGTGATGATGATAGACAATTACAGTATGGATAGTAGACAGACATCAAGATTATCAACATCAATAGTAATAGTATTGGGAATATATAGCATAATGACATTAGTAATAGTAGATAATTAAGAGCAGTAATAAATATAATAAAGGTAATTGTAATATTAATAAATTATTAACTTATCACAATAATAATGTGAGTTAAGAATAAAGAGAAAGTATTAATTGAGAATACAGGGATAGTAGGTGTTTCTTGTAGCTATTTTGAAAGGATTGTAGACTGACAGATTGTTTAATATTGCTGGGAATGTTATTCCATGTTTTTGGACCAAGGTATAACAGTGATTGTGTGAACAGTGTTAGTTTGTGTCTGGGTATAGGTAGTAAATCTTGGTTACGAGTATGATAAGTGTGAAGGGGTTGTAGATTGTATAGGTTTGATTTTATTTGTTTGTATAAATAAAGAGGTGCACCGAAGCAGAAGGATATTAACTAACATAATCAATATTCGCCAGAAAATGCAGTTAAAGATTGGGAATGATCAGTTCAAAAACTTTTTGAGTTAGAATGAAGTGCTGTATATCAAATGAAAGCTGAGGAATTCAGCTTTCAATTGATATAACCTAAAATTTGATCACAAAATATTATCATTGTTTGTAATAATTTTGTTCTTTCTACTCACCAATCCATGTGTAGACATCCGAATGTTGACTTTCATTTTTACTTTGTTTACCTCTCCAAAATCCCCCTCAACCCTCCCACCTCACTCTTCATGCCTTTATTATCCATTAAAGTGGCAAAAAAAAGGAGTAAATCCAGGGAGTAAGCACACGTTGTGTAATCACAAGGACAGCTGGGTAGTGAACTGAGTTATGAGGAAGGCAGGCAATGGTCACGTGGTGAGATTCCCACACTCTCATTGGCCCGACGATCTTGCATCTCGTCTCACATTGGCTGGTTGAGAGCGGGTGGAGTTAGTTCCCATTTGCACTGGCGTCCCCTGCCTAAGCATGTTCGAGGTAATCTAAGCAGAATACCACTTTGTATACAATAGGACTTCCAACCTTATGAAAGTGTCAGAAGAACAATACTAACTCCACCAACTTGTAGAGCAGGAATGCCAGATTCTGTAGATATAAAAATCTCATTTTTTGCCTTCGTGGCGGTTAGTATCCTTTTGCTTCGGCGCGCCTCAATTTATATAGGATGCAATATTCAGTTTAGAGATATCTACTAAGTTAATGATATTTAGTGATTTGAATAATGGTGGTGTGTGTGTACAAAAATCACTATTAGTCATTATCCTGATAATTTTTGTGTGTAGAATGTTGAGGTTATATAAATGAGTGGAATAAGTATTTGACCAAATAGAATTGCAGTAGTTTATATGAGGATATATATGAGCATAATAAATACATTTGAGAACTTCTGGTGGGGCGTAATGCTTAACTTTGAGGAGGAGTGGAATCATTCTGGATAGTTTCAAACAAAGATCAGAAATGTGGTGCTTGAATGTCATTTTTTTGTCAAAAACTACGCCAAGAAATTTAGTTTTGTAAACCTGTTGGATATCATCATTTAATATTGTTAGATTTGGCAATGGTTAGTATTTAGTGATAATGTTGCTGAATATCATATAATATGTTTTTTGTGGTATTTACTGTGTGTTGGTTAGCCAAGCACCAATTTGAATTTTTTTTCAAGATCTAGATTTGCACTGTTGATTAAATCAGTAGGTTGATCGGCAAATAAAATGGTTTCTAAAGTGTTAGTTATATTACAAATATCATTAATGCATAAGAGAAACAAGATCGGTCCAAGGATGTTACCTTGTGGAACTCCAAGGTGTACTGATTTAGTTGGGGAAGAACACTTATTAAGAATTACATATTGACTTATATTATTTAGGTAGGAACTGAACCAATCATGTATACACCCTCGTATACCGTAGTGATACATTTTGTCAAGAAGAATATTGGGTTGAATGGTGTCAAAAGCTTTACGAAAATCAATGAAAACTGATAAGATATATTTGTTTTTGTTAAGAGCAGAATAAACATCTGATGTAAATGTGCTGATAGCATCAAAAGTGCTCCGACCAGACCGAAAGCCAAATTGCTTGTTATTTAAAATGTTATGTTTATCTAGGAATGACATAAATTGTTTTTTCATAATTGCTTCAAATATTTTGGAAAACATTGGTAGAAGCGAAATTGGTCGGTAATTTGATATATCAGATTTATTGCCTGCCTTGTGGATGGGTATTACTTTTCCGATTTTGAATCTGTCTGGGAAGATGCCTGTATTTATAGATTGATTAAACAATATTGAGAGTGGTATAGAGAGTGTATCTTTGTTTTCTTTGATAATGTTTGGTTGGATCTCATCAAGATGTACTGACTTATCTTTCAAAGTTGATATTATCCTCATGGTATCGTAGTTAGTTATTGGAGGTATTGCCATAGAGTCTGGATAATTACCACGGAGATAAATATTATGGGAGTTTATTTTAGGTGGCAGTTTGCTGGCGAGTTGAGGAGCAATGTTTACAAAATACTCATTGAATGCTTCGGAGATATCGGTAGGAGTGTTTTTAATTATATTATTGAGACTAATAGAGTGACTGGTATCATGTTCTTAACAGAATAATTAGATAATTCATTTATAGATTTCCATAACTGTTTGGTGTTAATTTCGAAATTACTGAATTTTTTTAAGATACTAATTTCTTTTTGTCTGTTTAATGGTAGCATTGAGTTGATTTCTGCATGTGACTGTAATCTTATGTTTTGTGTTAAGTCTGTCGAAAACTGGAATGTTAAGGAATACAGGAAGATGGTCGGTGATAGGAAAGAGGATGATTCCCGAGGAGGAGGGAACATTATAGTTAGTCCATATGTGATCTAATAGGGAAGGAGAAGCATTAGAATTATCATCAGAGAATCTTGTGGGTCGTGATATACGAAGAAAGAAATTGTAAAATTGCATCATTGTCATGAAATTATTTGTAGGTGGATGAGAATCATGTTCCAATAAATTGATATTGAGGTCACCAGTAATGATAGTATGGTTATTAGTAAAAATGGCTTGAGATAAAAATTCATCCATAAATACATTGAATTCATTAACTTTATGGTGTTTATCATGGTGACGATAGATGGTACATATAATGAACTTTGTTTGATCAAAATTGATTTTTAACAGTACAAATTTCAGGGTTATCATCATGAATACAATAATAATTTAATTGTGTACAAGAGATCTTACTATTCACAAAAATAGCAACACTCCCGTAGCCTCCGGATCTATGTGTATGGAAAGAATTGAAGCCAACAATATCATTATATGGTGCAGTATTTGGGGTAAGCCAGGCTTCACTAATGCATAGTAAGTCAGGAAGTTTGGGAAGGGATTGAATAAGAGTAGTAAGGTGATCATAGACAGTCTCGCCCCAACCTTGTTGGTGTGAAGACGTTCTCCTGGCGCTCTGCCTACATTGTTGTTTGTGTTGTTGTTTGTGATGTTTTTCTGTTGTTGTTTGTGTGTTGTTGTTTCTGTGGTATTGCTGGTGTTGTTTGTTTGTTATGGTTGTGTGTATTGTTTTGTTGTGATTGTTTGTGTGTGTGTGTGTGTGTGTGTGAGTGTCCCTGGCTGATTGAGTGTACAGTTGTTCGTGTTGTTGTTTGCTTGGCATCTAGGCCTTGCCTGGCCTGATGGAGAGCGCCGATTCTTGCTTGGAGGAAGGCTTGGCAATGTCGGAGGAAGACGAGTCTCCAATTGAGAATCACTGGCCTGAGCTGCCTTCTCGCAACCCTCCCCCCCTCTCCTCGGTCACTCCGCAGCTCAGGTTGCAGCCTTCCACTTCCTCAACCTCTTATCAAGCGACCCGTTGATGCCTCGTCAGACTCCTCGCAGGATTCCGATGGTGTGGACTCTCTGCCTTCAGCTGCCAAGACTGCCAAGGGTGCTTCAGCTGTGCACGACGTACTTTCTCTGACTCACCCTGGTGTTTCTTCTTTGTATACCAACTCCTTGCCCTCGTCCAACCTTCCTGTTTTTGCCCCGAGAAATGCCTATGTCAAGCTCTCCTTCTCTGGAAACCCATCTTCGGACACAAAGCTGCGTTGGTTGTCTGATGTCAACAGGGCCTTCCAGCTGCAGCGTGAACTGGCTGAAGTCAAGATGGCTGCTGTCACCTCCCGGTTTGTCTACATCTCTAGGAAGCGTCAGGACATCATTGATAGAGTCAAAGCTGGTGAATTTCTGTCTCTGCCTCTCATTCTTGAAGACTCACCCGACAGGCCTCGTAAGTTCCCCAGCTACATCCTCACCCATTTTTCTATTGATGTTGACCCGAAACTTGCCAAAGGATACCCTGGTGTGTACCCTGCCCGTCGTTTTTTCCAAGATGGTTCCACCATTAGCCGTATTGTTGTTGTCTGGAGTCAACCCGATCCAACTCCAAATGAGATTTCCTTTGATTTCCTCCCCTGTCTTCCACCGTGTGAGGTGAGGAAACTTCATAATGACCAGCCTTGGTGCTACAGGTGCTGGGGAGTTGGGCATATCTCCCGGTATTGTTCTGCCAGGCCGAAGTGTGCATGGTGTGCCGCTGACCATGATTCCAAGACGTGTCATGTCAGGGGTGAACCATCACGTCCTACTGCCTCCACTTCAGAGCCTTCACCTCCTGAGGATACGTCTCGATTGAAGTCTCCACGATGCCTTCAGCCAGGAGTTAACGTGTGGCATGGATGCACTCGACGTAAGATCCAGGCTCGTGTCTCTACTATTGCTTCGCATCTACCACTGCCACCACCACCTCCCCAGTCTGCTCCTCCTACCAGCCCTGCCTCGCTTCCAGACCTGGCCCTCCGCAAGTCTGTTGCTACCCTCTTGGCACGATGTACGGCTCTCTAAAACCGCTTTTCTGCCCTTGAAGTCAGGAATGATGGGCTAGTTGCTGCTCAGGCTGCTAATGACTCCAAACTCTCCACCTTGGTCGAGGCTCAGCAGGCCATCATCTCAACTGTCACTACCCTTACCGAAAAGATGGATACTGTTGCATCTCGCCTTGAAAATCTTTTCGAGTCATTCCCTTCGCCTGGTCCATCATCTTCTCTAGGTCGCTCATCTGCCCCCACTCACCGGACTTCTACCTCCAAATACAGAGTTCGCTAGCGATTGCCGGCTGGATGTCATCTCCTGGAATGTATGTGGTATCACCAATTATGCAAAGCTCGCTCAACTCAAGGCCTATGTTTTTCGTCATCATCCCAGTGGTATTTTTCTCCAGGAAGCATTTCCTGGACGGCCGCTCACTGCTTGGCAAGCTCCTCCCCTCTCAGGTTATGTGCCATATGTTCATCTGGTAAGGAATGGTCTCCTGACTTGCATACATAGTTCCTTGCCACATCGCCTTCTCCGTACCTCCACTGATCCTGACATGATCTTTCAGCTATTTGAGGTTCTACCTGGCAATGGAATATTCCAATTATGCAATGTCTATTCTGCCCCAGCTAGACTCACTCTTGAGGCTCTTCCATCTCCAACAGTGCGTGGTATGGTATATATGGGAGATTTTAATGCTCGGCATTCTGATTTGGGTGATGGTTCTGGCTCTATTAATCGTAATGGTGTTCATCTCCTTTCATACATCCGCAAGCATCATCTGACACGCTGGGACACTGGCGGTGCCACTCATTGCCGGGGAGGTTCTTACGAGTGGTAATTGATTTGTCTAGGGGATGAATTACCAAACACGTAATTAACCCCTCCGGGCCGGGCCAAGAATGAAATTACGTGCTGTGTGTACGGGGCCAATACTTAATTTAATCCTGCCTGTCCGGGTATTTCCCGGAAAATCACTCTACTTCTCTTACTCCCTACGTCTAAACTACAATACTGAACAACTTAAATTTGATTGTGTACTCACCATCAACTCCTTCTCTTTCCATTAAAACCAACCCTAGCTCTCTAGGACACTCCATTACCGAGAAATCAAGTGAGGAATGGAGGTCACTTTTCCCGTGAGAGCGAGGCTGCGTTCGCTTTGTGAGCGTGGCTCTGACAAGGACTGGCGTGGGTGGAGAAAAGATGGCCGCCGGCAGAATGACGCAACACTTGCCTCCCCCAGGCGACACGTCGTACGGTTCGTGTGCATCCTACCATTACAGCCCCTGTATTATTTGTGTGGTTAGCTGACCATTCCAGAGTGGTTTTATGCCCTGGAGAGAAGCGTGGGAGTTATGTACAGTATTTATGCGAAACATTTTCAGTGTCATTCGCACCATTTGTTCATGTTCAACGTAAATATAAATATGTCACTATCACTGTTATCCTTATTTTCTATATATTTTTGTATTTTGTTGTTTTAAATTTTTTATTATAATTTTTTCTATGCGTAAATGTGTCACTATCACTTTTCTTATAGCCTAATATGTACAAATGTGTCACTATCACGTCACTACAGCCTAAAATATATGTACAAATGTGTCACTATCACGTCACTACAGCCTAAAATATATGTACAAATGTGTCACTCTCACTTTTCTTATAGCCTAATAAGTACAAATGTGTCACTATCACGTCACTACAGCCTAAAATATATGTACAAATGTGTCACTCTCACTTTTCTTATAGCCTAAATAGTGTCACTGTCACCAAGTGTCACTGTCACTTTATTCGCATACTCCCATCACTTCCTGCTTCTATATATATTCCAATATATGGTAGTCTGAGAAGCAGTTTCCAGGGCATAACGGCACACAACATTCCTTGCACCAGAAGCGAGTTTCCTTGGACTTCTGGGGGTGACGTGTTGTGTGCCTGCAAACATAGCAGCGACGAGAGCCTGGACGTCCTGACGGCAACGGTGGCAGATTAGTGAGGTAGTGGCGAGCCATATAGCCACTCTGCTGCAACCTGTCAGGCCGTTGTGCCGCTGCCTGTCTGCCTTGCTGTGGTTGCACAGTGCTGAACCTCTCCAGGAGCTGAGATATCAACTCTAGCTCGAATTCCCGGAGTGCCAACTTGGAGTCAGGGTGATGCTGGAGGTAGAGTATATAACAGTTCAGCACTGTGACATCAAGAAGGTGGAAGAAAGCCTTCTTGTACCACTTACAAGTTTTTCTCAGACAATCGATGGAACTCACCATCATGTCTGACTTATCAACGAGTCTCATATTGATGTTATAATCGAGCACAGCATCAGGCTTGTAGATGGTATCACCTGTGCCGCGCTCAGTCTTCCCAGAATCCTGCATCACGCCCCTGTTCACGGTGGTGAGCATATTGACGGGGCGTTTATCGTGCCATTTGATGGCCAGCATGTTCCCACATTTCTTTTTGAAGCAGTCGCCCCTCCGGGTGAGAGGGAATGCTGGCCACCCCTTCCTGTTGACACGAATAGTTCCGCAGGATCCTGTTTGGTGCTGCAGGAGAAACTGGCTAAGTGCTGGAGAGGTGTAATAGTTATCAGTGTACAGGATGTGGTTGTTGTCAAGGTAATCCCCCATGAGTGCCTTGACAACACTCCCGCTGAAGCCAAGAGGGTCGTCGGCCGGGACATCCACATCCGTACCTGAATAGAGTATAAAATCCAACACATAGCCAGTCTTACAGTCGCAGATGACATAGAATTTGATGCCAAATCTATGCCTCTTTGACGGGATGTACTGGATGAAGGACAGTCTTCCCCTGAACAGCACCAGAGACTCGTCGATAACCACTTTCTGGAATGGTCGAAAAAATGCTCGTATTTTCTCCTGGAGGATAGACATTACTGGCCTAATTTTCCACAGCCTGTCGTTCGGGTGTGGACCCATGTTGGGGGCGAAGTGCAGGTAGGACAAAATGTCCCTATACCTGTCCCTGGACATGTATTTCCCGAACGCAGGTGTGGATATCAGGGCGTGTGTGCTCCAGAAGTCCTTGAGGCGATGTTTCTTGACATGAGGCATCATCATGGTCAAAGCTAACCACACATACAACTCAGCAATATCGACGTCAGCCCATTGCAACATCTTACTATGTTCCCTGCCTGGTCTATTGCTGAGTTGCACAGAGAGTTGTTTGAAGGTGTTTATCTCCTGCATCATGTAAGTCATCAATATTATATCAAAAAAGGCAGTGAAATAATCTAATATTGATGACCTCTGACGACAGGGAAATGCGGCCTGTATACCTGAATGACTGTCGTCAAAGATAGGTATATCAGGCGCAAATTCATCGCAATCCGTCCACACATAGGGATCAGCGGGTCTATGACGAGGTGCGCCGCGTTGCTGTTGTTGTGGTGGTGGTGGTGGTGGTGGTGGTGCAGCGGTACCAGGGGCAGGCGAGAGTGAGTCGTCAGGCACGAGAGGAGAGGGAGAGTGTGGTGGTGGGGGAGGTGGCGTCAGGTCACGGGGGGGCGGGCTATCAGGGTCAACTGTAGGGGAGAGATAAGCTGCCTTTGTCCTCTTCCCCCTTCCTTTACCCTTCCCTCTTACTCCTACTCTCCTCCCTCTTACCACCACTTTTTGCGACGCATCCTCGTCCGACGAGGAAGAGGAAGACGAAAAATCTAACCTCCTCCTCGGCCTCTTGCCCATGGGAGTGGAGACGTAGCGAGGTTTGGAGGTTGAAGCAGGAGTAGACCTCTTCCTGCCTCCCACGCCAGATGTTGTAGGAATGGGAGACAAGAGAGTGTCTCCCAAACTACCTCCCACCCCACTGGTGGACGGAATTGCAACAGGGGCTGTAACCTCTGACACATCATGCAAGGCTGAAGTTGAGGGAAGAGCTGTGATGGAAGTCACCGCTACACAGACATCTTCCTCAGTTGATTCGTCAGCTTGCCATTCAGTATCAGAGTAGCTGTCCAGGTCGTCACTCCCATATGAAAGGTCTGCCAGATTCTCCAATTCCCGCCCTATTGCAGAATCTGACAACCTTGCAGGTGCATGACGCAATCTAGCTGGTTGCACCCGCGGAGTGGAGGTTACAGGAGCGGGTGCGCCTGGCAGCGCGGTAGGATGCACCGAATCGAACGAGCCCGTATTTTCTTCACTACGACCAGCCATTGTCACGGTCAAGCACACACTGATTGAATGTGGGGATGAAAAGGTCTGGTGGTGAAGTATAGCCAGATCAAAAAAAATCCCGACAAATTTGGCGTTTTTCCCCATAAATTACCAAAAGCGGGATTTCCCGCTGCCCGGACTCTGTCGACAGAGCGGGATTTCCCGCTGCCCGGCCTCTGTCGACCGAGCGGGAAATCCCGCTGCCCGGACTCTGGGGGTTAAAGTGAATTCTCAGTTTCAAAGGAAAAAATAGAAAGTTATGTTAACACAAAAATACAATTTACTATAAATCAAGTTATAAACCTCCACCCAAAATATACCCCTTAAATCCTAATTTTAACAGTAATATACAAATTTAATACATGACAAGAGATATTGAATAGAACTTAACCCCCTGAGTACAAGTCTCAGTCCACATTAATAGTTTAGAAAGATTACATCCACCAAAGCTTCACCGAGAGAACAAGTTACATGAGAAATACTTATAAACTTCACCACGATTCAAGTTACATGAGAAATACCTATAAACTTCACCACAATTCAAATTACATGAGAAATACCTATAAACTTCACCACAATTCAAATTACATGAGAAATACCTATAAACTTCACCACGATTCAAGTTACATGAGAAATACCTATAAACTTCACCACGATTCAAGTTACATGAGAAATACCTATAAAATTCACCACGATTCAAATTACATGAGAAATACCTATAAACTTCACCACGATTCAAGTTACATGAGAAATACCTATAAACTTCACCACGATTCAAGTTACAAACATGTGAGAGCTTTATGTACATTACTTATCTGTCTGGAGAGAGAGCACAGTCGAGGTGTAGTGGGAAGCAGGAGAGAATCAGTACATGTCACAGAATACTGATCCACTGACTCTCACCGGCTCCCCAGCCCCCTTTTATACTTTTTCTCAGACGAAAAACCGGGTCTCAGAAACAATGTTCGTATCTTCGAGGCTGGAGTCAAGCTGCTTCTGAACACTATCAAGAAACGAGACCCAGTAATTATGCTGGTCGGCAAGGTTCGTTACACCTCCCCCCTTAAATCCTCCGCCGGGCCAACCAAGGAGGAGTATTGCAGACCAGAATCATCAGGAGAGTCGAGAGGAAGATCTCTTGAGAGAGAGCCGGCTATCACATTGTCGACTCCCTTGATGTGCTTAATTTCTAGTCGATATGGTTGATAGCGCCCACTGGAAGATCCTCTGATTGTGATGCTGCATCTTATGAAGAAAAGTTAATGGGTTATGGTCTGTGAACACAGTTATCACTCTACCAAGAGGAAGATAACATTCAAATTTCTTTAAGGCCATGATCAAAGCAAGGCATTCCTTCTCTATGGTGGAATAAGACCCTTGATGTTTCTTAAGTTTTGCTGAATAATAAGATATAGGGTGTTTCACTCCTCTATCTGGATCTTCTTGAAGAAGAACTCCACCTACTCCATTTGCACTGGCATCAATTTGTAGCATGAAAGGTAGAGCATAATTTGGGGTGCATAACACCGGTTCAGTCATTAGTTATAATTTAAGTTTTTGGAATGCTGCCTCACAGTCTGGATTCCACTGAAATTTACGTTTACTGCTGGTCACATCAGTGAGAGGAGCTACAATGGAGGACAAGTTGCTGCAGAATCTCCTATAAAATCCTACCATTCCAAGGAACCTCATAAGGGACTTACGAGTGTTGGGTGTGGGATACTCCTTGATTGCTTCGACGTTAGCTTGCTTTGGGCGAGTCAGACCTTGTCCCACGACATGACCTAAATACGTTACCGTACCACTGCCAAAGGTAGACTTTGCTAGATTAATTGTAAAACCGTCTTTGGCCAATCTTGAGAAGAGGGAACGAAGTCTGGCTATGTGTTCAATCCAAGTGTCAGAGATTATAAGATCATCTAAATAAGAACTCACTCCTTCTAGACCTTGTATGGTGTAATTTATGGACCGTTGAAAAGTGGCTGGGGCATTACACATTCCAAATGGCATGACCTTAAATTGAAATAAACCAAAGGGAGTTATGAATGCAGATATTAATTTTGCCTTCTCTGTTAACCCAATTTGATAGTATCCTTTCTGCAAATCTATTTTAGTTAAAAATTTAGCTTGACCAACAGCATCTATTAAGTCATCAATGAGAGGCAAGGGATATGAATCTGGAATGGTCATTTTGTTTACTTTACGATAATCCACACAAAGTCTAAAGGTGCCATCAGGCTTGGGCACTAGTAAGGATGGTGATGCCCATGGAGAGTTGCTTGGTTCTGCTAGTCCGTGTTTGAGTAGAAAATCCACTTCCTTCTTCATGATAGTAGTCTTCTCAGGGTTAAGTCTGTACGCTCGCTGTCGGATTGGCTTCACCTCCTCGCTAACCAACTGGACGTCATGGAGAGTGTGATCACAGGAACCAGGAATATCAGCAGTCACATCAGGAACTTCTTTTAAAATGGAGATAACATCATTACTCTTAGCTTTTGGTAAATATGACAAATGATCCTGAATATTGGATAAAATATGTTGGTTTGTGGAGTTTCCTAGTGATGGTATAACCACCTCCTCCTCAGTGTCGTGGATAGTCATCTCCGTGTTCCTTTCAGACGAAACACACACTACTGTTCGAGGACTGGTTAAATTTTCAGCCGGTTCTTCTTCATATGCTTTCAAAAGATTCACATGGACCAATTGGGTGTCTTTACGCCTATCAGGGGTATGGACTACATAATTACACTGGTCTTGTCTACGAGACACTATGTAAGGTCCATGATATTTACTATGGAGTGGACTGCCATGTACAGGAAGAAACAGGAGTACCTTATCCCCTGGATGAAATACCCTAACCTTAGCCTTAATTAACATCATATAGTGATTTCATTTTCTTTTGACTATTTCCAAGATTTTCCATTGCTGCTTTTCTTACTTTTGAAAGAGTGTTTGTAAGGTTTTCCACATACTGACTTACAGTCTGCTTGGGATGACTAGAAACGCCTGATATCCATTGATCTTTTAACATCTTGAGCGGACCTCTAATCTGTCTACCATATAGTACCTCAAAAGGAGAGAAACCCAAAGAGTCTTGTGGACATTCACGAATAGCGAATAGTAGCATACCAATGTCGTTATCCCAATCAGATTGTGTCTCTAAACAGTATTTCTTTAATACAGATTTAAAGGTTTGGTGGAACCTCTCGAGGCAACCTTGTGATTGAGGGTGGTAGGCAGTAGAGACTTTATGTGAAATATTTAACAATTCTAATACCTCCTTAAATAGATTACTAGTAAAATTACTACCTTGATCACTCTGTATCTCTTTGGGGAAACCAAAAGTAGTAAACAAGTTAATTAAACATCGGACTATCTTCTTAGCTGATATGTTTTTCAAGGGATACACTTCAGGATACCGAGTGACTGTATCCATGACAGTTAACAAGTACTGGTTTCCTTTCTTTGTGCGAGGCAAAGGTCCAACGCAATCAATCAAAATTCTCTCGAAAGGTTCTGTTAATACAGGAATAGGTTGTAATGGCGCAGGAGGAATCACTTTATTGGGTTTCCCCACTAATTGACATACATGACAAGTCTTTATGTAATTTACGACATCCTTCTTAATCCCTGGCCAATAGTAATGTTCAAATATTTTCTTGTAAGTCCTACGAATACCCTGATGTCCTGCCAGACCATCATGAGCTAGTTCCATTACGAGTTTTCGAACAGAACTTGGCAATACAATTTGGTGCACCTCTGACCAGGACTCTGAAGCAGTCAGATGAGGAGGGCGAAATACTCTCATGAGGATTCGGTCTTTAAGATAGAAACATGGGACGTTGTGATTATTAAGGGAATCATGTGCTGCTTTTCGGCACTGAACTAGAGAGGGGTCGCATTGCTGAGCTTCTATGAGATTCTCTTTGGTCATAGCACTAGAGTTAAGCTGATCTAAAACTAATAATTTACCATTCGAGTTGGTCTTCCCTGAAGCAGTTTGGGAGCGTGTGACCGCACAGGCAGGAAAAATGTGAGGTTGAGTTTGATCTAACTCTTGAGTGGGACTGATTCCCAAGGGGGTATTAACAACATGAACTTCTGGATACACTAGTTTTCCGGCCAAGTCGTTTCCAAGGATTAGATTTACTCCTGATACAGGAAGAGGAGCTTCATTAACTGCCACTATTGCTTCCCCACTGAACAACTCACACTTAAGGAGAACCTTAGCCAGTTTCATGGCAGGTTGAGTAAAATCTCTCAGCAACACCTTCTCTCCAGTATAGTTCGCTTTAATCTCAGGCAAGTTAGGCAAATAAATAATACTTTGGGAGGCTCCAGTATCCCTAAGAACTGTAATAGGGTACACATCACCATGTTCCTGGAGAGATGCAGTTCCTTCCGATTTGAATGGACTAAATGAATCCTCAGGAGAGTTTACACAATGGGCAACATGGTTAACTGGTTTGGGTCCAGTTTGTACTTTAAATTTTGAAGGTTGACTTTGAATGTTTGGACTAGACTTCTTGCAATTGGGATGCTTACAGTTAAAAATGTTATGTCCTGATCGTTTACAATAAGTACAATAGGGAACATTTACAGTTGTATCCTGTTTATAATGATAGTAAGGAGAAAACTTCTCTGAATAAGCCTTATCATTTCTTTGAATATTTGATTGAGTTCTTCTCACAAGAGTGTATGAATCTGCAAGTTGAGCAGCTTTGATTAAATCTACTTCACCTTTTTCCTCGATATATATCCTTAAGTCAAAAGGTAACTTCCTTTTAAAGGCTTCCATCACTATCAAATTTCTTAACTTCTGGAAAGTTGTTATAGACAGACTAGATAACCATGTGTTACACATCCTTAGTTCTTCCGTTATAAACTCCACATATGTAGCTTGAGGGTTTTTCTGAAGTGATCGAAATTTTTGACGATAACCATCTGGCGTAATGGCAAAGGAGGTCAGAATAGCTTGTTTAACCTGATCGTAGTCATCAACACAGTTCAAATTTGCAAAAATTATGGCGGCTTTACCAGTTAATTTTGTTTGCAAAAGCCATGTCCATTCAGATCGAGGCCACTGGAAGTGAATCGCACTTTTCTCAAAGGTATGTAATGAGCCTTCTGGGTCGGCCTCATTGAACTCTGGGACTAATGGAATGTTTTTTATTAAACTGAACTTAGTCTTTGCGTGGTAATCGCTATTTAGTTCCAACTTCCTCTCTTCTAGTCTTATTCTAGCCTCCTCTAACTCTAATTTGCGGTGTTCATATTGTAACCTATCCTCTGACCAAGAGTCATGGTTGCCATTAGTTTCTTTAAAAACACTATGATGTAAGGGAGCACCTGATGAGGCAGGAGTTAGTATATCAATGGATTCTGCAGGCAAAATTTCCTGTTCGACCAGTTTCTCTATAACTATATTTTTTATAATCTCCTTTGTTGCTGAACTGGGATAGGGAACTTTATAATATTGATCAATAAAGCGCCAGTCATCTTTCTTAATCGGACACTGTCTAAGTTGTTCTAGAGATGGATTGTCACAAAACTCCTTTGCTCTAAACGCCATGGTTAACAAATAAGATATTTACATACATATAAGATACATCAAGTACAAGAACCTTAAAATAAATTTATCATATCGATGAACCTTGACATAGGGAGAATTCAAATACTTCGTAATGTATAATTTACATAGATCAGGTAAAACTGAGTGGGAAAAATATTATGATTACTTAAACAGTCAGCAGACGATTGACACAAATCGTAAGCCTCGACACTTATTAACTGTGTGATATCCAACTCAGCTTTATCTTACGAGATAATCCTGCAGATATGATCATGAAAGGAATACGGTATTAATTAACTCAGTGAATCAATAACATAGATGACTCCTAAGTAGATCCGGATGATAACCTAGACGATCATGAATAATAGCAGTGATAAGAAATTTTTATGAGATACAAACAATTGTATGAAACTTGAGACTTGAGAATATGAAAATAGTAGGGAGCACTACAATTTTTAATCTCCGATTCGTATGGAAGATTATCACTTGAGTAGGAATTGGTCCGAATATCTTTAAAAGAATACGGCACGAGACACTTAGGGCCGATTCCACAGTCGTCAATATTTGTTTGCGAGCCAACAAACGAAAACCTTTGGTAACGTGTCCGATTCCACAGTCGTTTTTCGGGACCCAGTTTGTTCGGGATCCAACCGAAATCATAAGCATTATTGGAACTTTGGTGATGGATCTTTGGTGAAGGGTATACTTGCCCAACCGAGCTAACTAATTATATATTATTGAAAATATTTATATTATTTGCATACCAAATGATTATTTTTCATTGTATAATGCATGTCCATTGTTTTCTATAGAAGGCATCCAGAAACAAGGAAAAACAGCAAGATTGTATTATTTTTACGATAATCCTGCTGATCGCAGTAAATTCAAGTCTGTCGTCTGCTGTGCTTCAACCAGTGTTGCCAAGTATGGGAAAGTTTCCCTAGACATGAAGAATTAGATGTAGCAATGGGGAAATTATATTAAGATTATTGAAAAATAAATGGAGAAATTTCTACAAGACTAAATATACGACTATCTTCAAGAGTAAACCGGAAATTTTTGAGGTAAAAAGGGAAAATCTGATGTTGAAGTTGGGGAAATTTCGTCAAGCAGACCTGGCAACACTGGCTTCAACTCGGCTAAAAGCATCACAGCACTTCATTATTTTACATCTATTGTTCTTCCCACACGTTACTCCAAATTCATTATAGATAAGCCTGTGAAACATTTATTATGGTATAACCTTATGCAAGTACTTAGAACTGAGTAGAGGGAACTAATTATAACTCAAATTTACACTAGTGTAGACACGTCCAAGAACAACAGTTTGTATGATCTTTTTAATCATATTACCCGCTATGACAGCAGACAAATGTATTATTAAAACATTATTTATGTATTTGAAATATATTTAACATCAGTATTTCTCAAGTTTTATGTTATTTAGTGAAAATTAACTGCTGATAAGTTAGAGCAGCAGGAGCCTTGTCACGAGGAGAAATTGTGGTCGTCAACTCGTCATGTGTTCTCTCTTCCAAGTTTCTTCTGCTCACAGGTGACAGTTCATATTTAGGTGCGAGTTTGTTATAGTTATATGGCCAATATCCACCATTCAGGTGTACCAACCCTTCCGGGGATTTGTTTGCGCGGCCACCAAGTTTGTTGGCTCGCAAACCAAAGATCAGACGACTGTGGAATCGGAAAGGCTTATTTGTAAAGGGTCTCACCATGTTCGGGATGGTATTTGTTCGGGCTGTAACAAATCGACTGTGGAATCGGCCCTTAGAGTTATGAAGTGATCTTCCAAACGAATGAACTGAATTCGAAATAAAGCAGTCTGCCTTTACTTTATAAAAATTTGATGAATTCTGTTATACTACTTCCGACTACATATATGCATCTAACCAGACAAGTCTATTATGACAGGCAAAATAGGCAAGATTGATCAAGTCCATGTAACCACAATTAATCTAAACATGAATACAGACTCTAGTAAACCACTTTAAGCAATGAATACATGAATACTTTCTTGCCATAAACAGATTAAGTAAAGATTAAATTACAGTAGTACACTGCCGTAATGCCAGGCACAAATGAGCACAACCACTACCCACACATCAGCCATGAATCGTGTGAATGAAATATTAAAGTGGTGATAACCTTAGAGGAGTTAAAGTTATGATTAATGTATGGTGTTCTCTGGTGATAAACCGAATCCTACTGGTCACTGTTAGCGTAAAAGGGAAAATATCCCGGACGGGCCCCCATCTTACGAGTGGTAATTGATTTGTCAAGGGGATGAATTACCAAACACGTAATTAAAGTGAATTCTCAGTTAAAAAGGAAAAAATAGAAAGTTATGTTAACACAAAAATACAATTTATTATAAATCAAGTTATAAACCTCCACCCAAAATATACCCCTTAAATCCTAATTTTAACAGTAATATACAAATTTAATACATGACAAGAGATATTGAATAGAACTTAACCCCCTGAGTACAAGTCTCAGTCCACATTAATAGTTAGGAAGATTATTCACCAAAGCTTCACCGAGGGAACAAGTTACATGAGAAATACTTATAAACTTCACCACGATTCAAGTTACATGAGAAATACATATAAACTTCACCACGATTCAAATTACATGAGAAATACCTATAAACTTCACCACGATTCAAGTTACATGAGAAATACCTATAAACTTCACCACGATTCAAATTACATGAGAAATACCTATAAACTTCACCACGATTCAAGTTACATGAGAAATACCTATAAACTTCACCACGATTCAAGTTACAAACATGTGAGAGCTTTATGTACATTACTTATCTGTCTGGAGAGAGAGCACAGTCGAGGTGCAGTGGGAAGCAGGAGAGAATCAGTACATGTCACAGAATACTGATCCACTGACTCTCACCTTCTTCTTCTATCTTCTTTGTTGGGGTTTTTGCCTATTACCTTCTTATGGGCATTAAGGCATCACTATTACTTATTTATCCCGTACTATTCGACTATTGGTGGTGGCGGTAATGATGATGATGGTGGTGGCGGTAATGATGATGATGATGGTGGTGGTGGTGGCGGTAATGATGATGGTGGTAGCGGTGGTGGTGGTGGTAGCGGTGGTGATGGTAGCGGTGGTGATGGTGGTGGTGGTAGCGGTGGTGATGGTAACGGTGGTGATTGTGGTAGCGGTGATGGTGTTATTTGTTGATGGTGATGTTGTTGTTGGTTGACATCAAGGACTTTGAAAAAGGTGCCGGTCTGGAAGGTATGTTGGACCGGTTCCACCTTTCCCTGAACTGGAAGGCGTCAGGGTCTTGGTGTTTTTAGGTGTTTTGCCGGAAGAGGTCGAGGCGGGGTGAGGCAGACAGATACCACCGTACAGCTCCGGACAGATCAAGGGACCCCACCTCTTCCACCAGCTACTTGGTGTGAGCCTCAGTGGATCTGGTATCACTGGCAGGTGGAGGGGGGGGAGGGGAGAAATGTGGGCGGAGTTATATAGGGGGTAATGTGGAGGCGTTACCAATGTTGAGCCATCCAGAAATTTGAATCCCGAACCACTTGTGATCATGGATGTGAACCACTCACTGGAAGGTGGTAGGAGGGGTTGGGTTGAGGAGAGGGTGTAAAGCTTCACAAGTGATCGAGTAGTAGTATTATAGATGGAGAGAATTATTGGATCAAGTAGCTAAAGATTATAAACGAACAAAGCCGACTGTCGCCTTTATTATGTTTTCTTCTGTAATCTAAATCCAACTCTGATGCTACATTCTATAGGATATTATTTATTTGAAATGAATCCAGATTTTACGTAATACAATTCACACGACACTATTATTTTATGACTAATATATCAAGCCATGCACCACCTCCACAGTGTTGAAATAAATTTCAAGTAAATCCTTTATCGTTACCCTGTATTATTCACGACATTTTCTAAGAAACTTTTAGTGTGTAACTAAATAACCACTCCATCTGTTCTCCCCCACCCCATCCTCCCTTATTCCATTCGCTGTTTCCTCTCCCTCCTTCCCAGCAATCCTTTACTCTCCATCTTACCACCATCACCAACATTCTGTGTGTTGCTGCATAATCTGTTAATGCGCAAACAAGACCAGAATAGAAATAAAAGTGATATTTGGTATGCAAATACAATCCGTTATATATGACGAATATATTTATTACCCTTATTTATTTATCTGAGGTCAACATTCAGACGCCGGTGTTAGTGAACCAATCACAAGATTTAGAGGATATTGTGTCAGCACTAATGTTATTACAAATTAAAACAGGGAAAAATTGAAATAAGACATTTATTGGTTATTGTTTACATGACTTGTCACTTTAGGTGAAAACTCCACAAGTCCTCGTTACGAAGCCTTCCACACCCATAACCCAACTGTGACTAGGCACCACACTGTAAATGATGAACACGTTATATGTATAGTTGTTGTTATTAATTGGTGTCATACAATTATAATACCTGTTAACTTAATATAACCTCAAGTTGTTACTTCGACCTCACGTTTGCATTAAGCATGTGTAATGTTTTTTTTTATTATTATTATAATCACCTGGATATGTATTGCTTTAGACCCTTAGCCACGATGAGATACAGTGTATACACTATTTATATACGGTACACTTCTATGAACACATTAAGGCTTGAAATACTGTAGATTACATATTTCATCTTCTTACTCATCAATTTGTTACTACTATACGTTTCAACGCCGGACAGACGGTGTTTTTCGTAAATATCTCTTAAACGAATCGTTGTATCAATATAATATTTCAGCACACTGTCTTTAACACCCGGGCGTAATTTATGGCTGACATACCATATTACTATATGTGTTATGTTAGGAGTTTACTGAGTGATATTAAGCCTAATCCAGTCATCATATCTAAGGCGTTATAGAGAATCGGACGAGTGTGGGGTACTCGTGTAACCCCTCCACCAACACCCCGAAATCCCCCCACACCATTCCTTCCTTCCCTACCCCAATATCTCATTATCCCCCTCCCCGTTTCACTCTTCACCCCCCTATTTACACCATCCACCTTCCATTTTTTATTTTTTTTATGACAGTATGTATATACGTATCGTTCATTAGTAATATTGTTTAATACAGTTACCGTTGTGTGTGGACATGAAAACCAAGGTGGGTCAAATGACCATTAAAGCAATAGCTAATCCCGTTGTTAATGGCCGTATAGCCGGATAATAACCCACGTGTCTAAGGCCACCAGAAAAATGATTAATTTTGGTTTTGGGCAACTAAATATAATCGTTCATGGTTGCTTCATGTGTTCTTTACCTTTTTAAATAACCAATTTATGCCTTAATTGAATATTCACAGTCTCCCGTATCCCCTCCCCCTCTCTCTGAGGTATGAGGTACCCCCCAGTCCGAGGCTATGACTCAAGTAGTGACAGGGTAGAAATCATTGACTGCCGAGGCGCACCTATTAGCAACAATGTTATCCATTTGCCCCCGTGGATGCAGGACAGCGTTTGTTCTTCGTCTTGCCACATTGTACAAACGTGAAAGCCAGTGATGATGAAGACGATAACGTTTTCCTTGACAGTGATTGTGAATACATTTTGTTTTATCATGTTTGCATCATTAAATCCTACACTATTATATATATATATATATATATATATATATATATATATATATAATTTGGTGATAATATAAATATAAAAGGGACTAGTCAACAAATTAACACTATATTAACCGGACCAAGTTAACATTTTATAATGAATAGGTACACAGTATCTAATAACTTTTCCTAGAAGGTCCAGACCACAGGTAATGCCAGTACATCGTGTTCACTTGCATGGTTGACCATAAGGACTGCAAACATGGACCTTCTACATACTACATGTATGTAAACATGCTGTTGTACAGTAATTATCAAAGTGAAATACGTCTTGCCTCTATAGAATTGTACTGTACCATACTCTT
Organism: Petrolisthes cinctipes; assembly: GCA_033782935.1. Taxonomy (NCBI): domain Eukaryota; kingdom Metazoa; phylum Arthropoda; class Malacostraca; order Decapoda; family Porcellanidae; genus Petrolisthes; species Petrolisthes cinctipes. The sequence continues at coordinate 1,181,234 of JAWQEG010000199.1, forward strand.
AGTTAATAATCATATCTACACATATACATCTACATAACATTCTAATATATAATACAGTGATGGAAGAAATAGGGAGGGCCACGAGTGATGAGGGAGGCGAGGAGCTAGGGGGAGAAGAGGAGGAGGGAGGGGTGAGAAGGGGGGGATGTAGTTGTGGTTAGGAATGGTTTGGGAGGGTGTTGGGGGGCCACACTTTCCTTCGAATGCGTCAATATGACTGGCAAGCTTTGTGCTATTTTTCACGAGTAAACTCCTTGCATAACACATATAGGAATATGGTATGTCAGCCATAAATTACGCCCGGGTGTTAAAGATAGTGTGTTGAAATATTATATTGATACAACGATTCGTTTAGGAGATATTTGCGAAAAACACCGTCTGTCCGGCGCTGAAACGGATAGTAGTATCGTGTCCAGCCACCCTCCTTCTCAATGACAGCCTGCAGTCGCTCGGGCATTGAGGCACCATGCCTTCTCACTATATCGGGTTTTCCCCGAAAAATCTCCCACTGTGCTCTGGTGTGCCGTAACAACTCTGCTGTGGTTCTCTCTCGTTCCGGCTCCCACGTGTTAACAATAGAACCCCATAGATTTTCTATGGGGTTCATATCACAGTTCTAACTAGACCAATCTATCACCTGCAAATTATCTTGAGCAGCAAACCATTCTTGAACTATCCTGGCCATATGGATAGGGCATCGGTCGTGTTTAGGACAGATGAGGGTGAGTAGTTGACACTGTCTATTGTTCACCCCTGTAGAGAGATACTGATTATTATCATTTGGATATTAAGCAACAAATAACGGAGCCGAGACAATCCCTTTTCTGTCTTCAGCTCTCCCTGTATTCTTTTCGCCCCTCATGCTGGCAGTCCCCCTCTTTATCTCCCTTTCTCGCTGTAAAATAAATAAACTTATGCCTATATCTTTCAAGTAACTGGCAACCTCACACAACCTCCTCTCACTTGTCTTTTCTCTCTCACACTCCCCCTTCCTTCCTTGCCTTCTGTAGTATTCTTTATCTTTTCTTTATCATATTTTTAACCTTCTCATTCGTTCTTTCAAAGTTTTAATCACATAGGCCTTTCTCCCTTATCACCTATAGTGCTTCAAATTTATGCAAGCGAAATGCTGCGGCTGGGATAATATGGTTAATACCGTTTTGGTTCTTTGTATTCTGTGGATTTACAAAACAACTAGAAATTCATAGCGAAGGATATGATAATAGTTATGTAGAACAAGTGTGGTGCCTAGTCACAGTTGGGTTATGGGTGTGGAAGGCTTCGTAACGAGGACTTGTGGAGTTTTCACCTAAAGTGACAAGTCATGTAAACAATAACCAATAAATGTCTTATTTCAATTTTTCCCTGTTTTAATTTGTAATAACATTAGTGCTGACACAATATCCTCTAAATCTTGTGATTGGTTCACTAACACCGGCGTCTGAATGTTGACCTCAGATAAATAAATAAGGGTAATAAATATATTCGTCATATATAACGGATTGTATTTGCATACCAAATATCACTTTTATTTCTATTCTGGTCTTGTTTGCGCATTAACAGATTATGCAGCAACACACAGAATGTTGGTGATGGTGGTAAGATGGAGAGTAAAGGATTGCTGGGAAGGAGGGAGAGGAAACAGCGAATGGAATAAGGGAGGATGGGGTGGGGGAGAACAGATGGAGTGGTTATTTAGTTACACACTAAAAGTTTCTTAGAAAATGTCGTGAATAATACAGGGTAACGATAAAGGATTTACTTGAAATTTATTTCAACACTGTGTAGGTGGTGCATGGCTTGATATATTAGTCATAAAATAATAGTGTCGTGTGAATTGTATTACGTAAAATCTGGATTCATTTCAAATAAATAATATCCTATAGAATGTAGCATCAGAGTTGGATTTAGATTACAGAAGAAAACATAATAAAGGCGACAGTCGGCTTTGTTCGTTTATAATCTTTAGCTACTTGATCCAATAATTCTCTCCATCTATAATACTACTACTCGATCACTTGTGAAGCTTTACACCCTCTCCTCAACCCAACCCCTCCTACCACCTTCCAGTGAGTGGTTCACATCCATGATCACAAGTGGTTCGGGATTCAAATTTCTGGATGGCTCAACATTGGTAACGCCTCCACATTACCCCCTATATAACTCCGCCCACATTTCTCCCCTCCCCCCCTCCACCTGCCAGTGATACCAGATCCACTGAGGCTCACACCAAGTAGCTGGTGGAAGAGGTGGGGTCCCTTGATCTGTCCGGAGCTGTACATTAACATACTTCGGTGGGACTGGTGGCTCAGCTGTCTTACTGTTCTTACTCCCCCTCCTCCTCCTCTTTCTCTTCCGGCGTTCCCCTTCGTCCTCCAGTTCACTTTCACTTCCGGTGGTGGTGGTGGAGGCCCTTGTTTCCTTGTCGTCGTCTTCCTCCTCCGTCTCCATCTCCTGTGGTGGTGGCGACATAGGTGGTACAAGATGCACTCGCTTCCAGTGCTGCTGTCCATCGGCTACGTCTAATGTCTGCTCTGTTGCAAGATGATGACGATGATGAAGAGGAGATAACTGAGGAGTTGCGCTGTACTCTCTCTCGAGGTAGAGCTTCTTCCCCTGGTGATGATAAGGGTTCCAGGGAACCCTCTACTTCGATTGTACAATCATTGTCTTCGTGACGGTTGTGTACCACGAGCCTGGACCAGCAGCACAATAATACCCATCCCTAAACCTGCGAAGTTCAGGCCCATTTCCCTCACTTCCTGTTTTTGTAAGGTTAAGGAGAAAATCTTACTTAATCGTCTCATGTACAGACTGCAGGATCACCTTTCTCCATGGCTGTTTGGTTTCCTTCCCCAACGGAGCACACACCACTGCCTAGTCGACCTGTACTCTCGCCTTTCCAGGGACAGTGTGGTGGCCTTCATTGACCTTCGAAGTGCCTTCGATGTTGCAAATAGAGACATCATTTTGGATCAACTGGTTGACTTTGGGATAAAGGATAATCTAGTACGGTGGATTCGGGGCTACCTGAGTAACAGGACCTCCCGTTGGTTTTTCAGTGGTGTGCTCAGTCCTTTGCACAGTTTTCATCTTGGTACGCCTCAAGGGGGTGTTCTCAGCCCATTGTTATTTAATATTCCGATGCATCAGCTGCTCACTTCTCACCCTGATATTCCTGGAACTACAATTACGTGCTATGCTGATGATATCTGTGTTCATTCTACCTCACCAAGGGATCTCCAGCGGTTTCTTGACTCATTCTCTGTGGCCTCCTCTCATTGTGGCATTATTGTCTCCCCAGATAAGAGCAGAATATTCACCTGCCGCCTTCCTCAAGCTCGGCCAGTATTCACCATTGGAGGGACTGTCATTGCCATGTGTTCCCAGTACCGCTACCTGGAAGCGCCAGTCAATATTTGGCCGATTGTCCTTGCCAGACCTCAAGACCATCCCATTGTCCAGGACTTATTGGGTCGTCTCCAGAGCCAACTTACACCACTTCAATGGCTCACTAACAACTCCTCGAGCATCTCCATCCCACTAGCCAGAACACTCTATATTGCTTTTATCCGTTCAGTTGTTGATTAACTCTCCCCTTGTTTGGTTCAACTTCCTAGGGCTACTCTGGAAACTTTAGAAAAATTTCAGAATAGAGCAATGAGAATAATTCTCAGCTATCCAATGTCGACCATGATAGTGAACATGCAGCGTCAGTTGCGTCTTCCCCCATTAGTCGAGAGAATTTATTGTAATGTTACTGGCTTCACTGTCAAGTGCCTCCATTTCCCACTCTCAGTTAGTCAGGACTTCTCTTAGACCAAACTCACCTGTCCCTCCCATACTGCCTGCTGGATGTACTCTTATAAGGTCTGTTCCTCTATGCTCCGTAGTCTTAATATAGATATAATGGTTGCAGACGTCCCCCCAGGGCCCCCTCCATGGATGCTACCAACATCTGATGTGAGCTTCACACCTACTTCCAAGTCAGAACTGCCTTCTCTACAATGGCAGTTGGCTTTGGAACACATAGAAACAGTGACGTCCTCCATCACAAATCCATACTGCCTCTACACTGATGGCTCATTGCAGGTGGATGGTACAGCAGGTTGCACCGTTTTCTCACCTGACATGGAGTCACCTCCAGGGGGCTGGGTTGGCCGTCGTCTCTGTAATCACTCTAGCTCAACATTGTGTGAACTGTATGCCATTCTGGATGCTGTTAGTCTTGTTTGTCAACGTGGAATGAATGCTGCCATTTTTTGTGACTCCAAACCTGCCCTTCAATCCCTCTCTATTGTTCAGCCCACACACCCTACTGTTATTCAGCAGATTTTATCGTTTTTGGGCTTATTGCGTCATCGTAACTTGACTGTCAAATTTTTATGAGTGCCATCCCATGTAGGTTTACGTCACAATGGTACAGTTGAGAGACTCGCAAAGGAAGCCTGCCATCTGCCTCCTCGTGGTGTTGGACGTCCTCTCTCCCCGACATGTTACCTTTCTAGAGTTCGCTCTGCTGCTCTTCTCCCTGTACGGCGACGTAGGGATGCAGAGAGGCCCTTCAGCATCTCCATCACCTATTACGAGTCTGTCTGCCATCACAAATATTCCTACCGTCGTCGAGGCCTCATGGTCTGGAGGCACAATGTAGTCTCTGCTCGTTTGAGGCTTGGCTACCGGCCACCGTGGCAGGTTGCTGGGATGCAGGGTGAGCCTCCCTTCACTGAGAGTCTCCAGCCGTGACTCTCGACCTCTGGCTGTCAGGCATGAGTTAAGAGGTAAGGTGCGCATTGTCCTGGATTTCTTAGGGAACGAGAATGAAAGTTATAACCATATATTCACCCTGAGACACCTGCATTCTGCTCTCTCTCTCTGCGGCGACACTTCTCCTGGGCCAGACAACATCCGATATGCAATGTTGCGACACTTGGGTGAGGAGGCGATCTCATTTCTTTTAGCTTTACATAACAGAATGTGGCTGGAGGGTGTCTTCCCTTTTGGATGGAGGGTTGCTACCATCCTTCCTTTCCTCAAGCCGGGCAAGGACTCTTGTGTTGCCCTCAATTACCGACCAATTGCCTTGACCTCCTGTCTCTGTAAACTATTTGAAAAGATGGTGAATATCAGACTGGTATATTTCTTGGAACAGGGTGATTTTCTGTCTCCGTCCGAGTCTGGCTTTCGTAAACACCGTTCCACTACAGATGCTCTGGTCAGGTTGGAAGCTGCTGCATGTGAGGTCTTTGCACGACATCAACACCTTGTCTGTGTATTCTTTGATTTTGAGAAAGCCTATTGCACTACATGGCAATATGGCATCTTGCAGCAACTCCATTTATATGGCCTGCGGGGTCGTCTTCCACGCTTTCTTAAGGAGTTTCTCAGCGGTCGCAGTTTTTCAGCATCTGTTGCACAGGAGGAGGGCGTCCCCCAAGGAAGCGTCCTCAGTGTCACATTGTTTGCAGTAGCAATTAATGTCATTGCCTCATCCCTTCCAGACTGTATAGCTAACTCGATGTACGTTGACGACATATCAGTCTGGTTTGCTGCTTCCCGTATGACAGTGGCGGAGCGGCACATGCAGCTTGCCCTTGACAGGGTGTCACGTTGGACTGGTTCTCATGGGTTTCGATTTTGTCCTTCCAAGACAGTTGCAATGTACTTCTGCCGCATCCGAGGCGTCCACCCCGATCCGGACTTACTCATGTGTGGTCATCGGATACGTTGTGCCGAGGAGACTCGCTCTTTGGGTCTCCTTTTTGACAAACGTTTGACTTGGGTTCCCCACTTACGTACACTTAATGTCTCTTGCTTCAAGGCTCTTAACCTGTTGAGGGTCCTGGGCCATACGTCCTAGGGGGCTGATCGGGACACCCTCCTCCGCCTATACCATGTTCTTATTAGGTCAAAACTCGACTATGGGTGTGAGGTGTATTCTTCTGCCACCGATGCCTGTCTCAGAGTTTTAGACCCTGTGCATCATGTTGGAGTACGTCTAGCGACCGGAGCCTTCAGGTCGTCCCCAATCCCTAGTCTCCTTGTGGACGCTAATGAGCATCCCCTTGATCTCCGTCGCCAGTCCTTGATGGTTCGTTGTTGGCATCGATTACATCGACATCCTGACTCCATTCCCTGCTTGGCGGTGTCATCTGATATCATGTCTCAGTACTACCTTTTACATTCTCGTACACCATGGCCCTTTGGCTTCCGGGTCAGGAAGGCTATGAAGGAGATGGACATTGATGACTTCCAGATTTGTCCTGTGAGGGTCCCCAGGGTGGCTCCATGACTTCTTCCAGAAGTTTTTTCCTGCAGCTGCTTTACAGACAAGAAGGAATCTCTTCCTCCTCCAGTGGCCCGTTCCCTCTTTTCAGAACATGCCTTCACTCACAGGGAGTCTCTCCCTGTGTACACTGATGGGTCAAAGTCTGATGCTGGAGTTGGCTTTGGAGTTGTCTTTCCTGACTTTTGCCGTGGCGGCAGGCTCCCTTCTGTCATGTCAATTTTTACTGCTGAGCTCTCGGCCATTTTATATTCCCTCCAAGTGATTTTTACTCTCCCTCAGCCTTCGTTTACTATTTTTAGTGATTCCTGTAGTGCCTTGCAGGCCTTGTGCAATTTTAACTCTTCCCATCTCCTGGTTTTGGTCATTCTTGAGTGGCTTGTCCTCCTGGGTCGTCGTGGCCGCAAAGTCACTTTTTGTTGGGTCCCGGCCCATGTGGGTGTCGATGGGAATGAGCGGGCTGACGCCCTGGCTAAGGCTGCGGTCTCCAATTCTCGGCCTCCTGACAGGTGTCATCCTGTTCCTGCAGTGGACCTTCGACCCTACATAGATGCTACCGTTCGTTCCTGCTGGCAGGACAGATGGGACGCCGTCTCGGCTAACAAGCTCCGTGACATCCGCCAGCGCCTTGGTTTGTGGAGCTACAGTGGCCTGTCCCGCCGGTGGGAGACGGCTCTTGTCCGTCTCCGCATTGGCCACACATTATTGACTCATGGCTTTTTAATGGAGAGGGCTCACCCTCCCTACTGTAATGATTGTCTGGTTCCTTTGACAGTACGGCATCTTATTGTCGAGTGTCCCAGCCTTGGGGACCTTCGTCGTAGGCACTTCTCCTGAGTACCGGGTGGGTGGCGGTTCTTACAGTCTCTCCCAGGTGCTCGGGGAGGAGGCTTGTAGTGTAAGAGGGAACACCCTCTCCTATGTGGAGGAGGCTGGCCTTCTCCCCAAAATATGATTTTATGATATTTATGGTTTTTAGATGATTTTATGTCGACGGGTTCTTTTAGTAATAATGTGCTTTTTAGTTTGTGTGTCTTTTAATCATGGTGCCAATCCCTTTCGGGTGTTAATGTTTTATTAATTATGTAGATGACAATTTTATGTTGGGCGGTATATGACCTTAGCTGTTGCGCCGCCAGATTCATAGTTGCCTCAAAATTAATCAATCAATCAATCAATCTCTCACTGGTGACGTTACTAGCATGGGAAGCCCTCTTTCCCCGAAATCGGGGCAGAGCAGGGGCCGGAGCCCCCTCTAGTCGAGCTCGCCAGGTCTCAGAGACACACAAGCCCCCCCACCACGTCAAGGCAGTTCCCGTTGGGGGGGTCAATAGTAAGGAAGTAATTAATACTCATGTAAGCTTTAGTGTAACCACCCTAAATTTTTGGAATAACCTAGGACGTAAAACAATAAATACCAGTAATTACACAGATAGATGTGCTACATGTTATTAATTCTAGCACTGAATTTTCTAAAGCAATGTGCCGCATACCATGCACTGGGTTCCTGCATGAAAAGTGCTTGGGAACTTAAGTTTCCGTCCTTGCAATGCGAATACATTACAGCAAATATGTTGGATTTACTTATCCCGGTTTCATTTGACGGGTAAGGTGGGGTAACAAGCCTACCTGTGGCTAAACGCCTCCCCGCTGTTTCGAACTTCCTTTTTTGTTCTCCCGCCACTCAGTTGAATACGTAATCAGTGCCATATGTCTGCACTCACAGGAGTTAATGGCGTGAACAAGAAACACGCTTACTGGCTATGGGAGAGTTTTTTTTTCGGTTTTTGCTTCAATTCTTTTAAGTTTTCAATAACTTTCTGCTTACCTAGTTAAAGAATGATGACTGGGGTAAGGAGCCCAGGGGTAGGCGTTGTACCCTGTTTATACAGTACGTAATATAAAGTTGTGTGCTATTTAGGTCTTGTTCTTTCTTCATTGACATATACCTAGGATAATGTTTCAGAATCATAATGCCACGTGTGTACAAGAGGAAATCAACACGTGGATCCTATGGAGAGAAGGCACTACAGGATGATCTCCAGGCTATTCGTAATGGAGAGTCTGTAAGATCTACCTCAAAACAGTATGGTGTTCCTTGCAGAACACTAAGGCGTCACAGGGATGGCAAAGTTGCAAAACCAAAAGCAACAACTCTAGGACGTTTCCAACCACAACTGAATGCAAAATATGAAGCAATGATTGTTACTCAAATACAGGCCATGGAGAGAGCCCTTTTTGGATTAACAACCAATGATAGTCCACGACAAATATGGAACGTAGATGAAACTGGAATTACAACTGTTTAGAAGCCTGTCAATATAGTTGAAACAAATTTGTCAGGAGCAGTGGGAAAAATTACAAGTGGTGAACGTGGAAAATTGACCACTGTATTATGTGCAATGAACGCTACCGGAACATACATTCCTCCAATGTTTATTTTTGGTCGAAAACGGTTTTCTGAAGCTCTCTTAAATGGAGGACCACCTGGATCCATTGCAGCATGCACCTCAAATGGTTGGACTGATGGTGACTGCTTTATGAAATGGCTACATTACTTTGCGTTACATGCCAAACCTACTCAAGAGGACAAACACATTTAATCTTAGATTGTCGCCATAGTCACAAGACCCAAGAGGCTGTTAATTATGTTAGAGAAAATGACATCATCATGATAACCCTTCCACCTCACAGCACTCACAAAATGCAGCCCCTTGATGTGTCCTACTTCAAGTCCTTTAAGGCAGCCTACAATAGGGCTGCAGATAATTGGATGGTAACAAATGCTGGAAAAAGAATTTCACAGTTTGATGTAGTGGGAATATTTGCCATTGCAATTGAGAAATCAGCTACCATGGGAAAAGCTGTGAATGGATTTAGAGTAACAGGTTTATGGCGCTTCAATGACAACATCTTTACAGAAGATGACTTTGCAGCAGCACACCTGACTGAGGAAGAACCTCCAGAGCCAAATTCAACAAATACAGATAATAACAATAACACACCAACTGATGATGAACAACACTCTGAACCATCACAGAGTCCCCAACCTGGAACATCCAAAGAAATTGATGCTCAGGAATTACTGACAAGTCTCTGTAGGCTACCAACATCAAAGCAAAAAAGGGAAAGGAAAAGGAAAGCAGAGAAGGCGACTGTGATCACGTCATCACCTTACAAAAAACAACTTATCAAGAAGAAATCATCCTGCACAAATGAAGCGACAAATAAATCATCCAAGAAGAAAGCTTTATCTCCAGTTTCATCTAAAGATGAAGAATGGCCTTGTTTGGTGTGTTGAGAGCCATTTGCCAACAGCAGACCCTTAGAAAAATGGATCCACTGCATGTCTTGTCGAAACTGGGCACACGAGAAAAACTCACCTGGAACTGCACAGTATATATGTCAAAATTGTGAGTCGGACATATAATTTGCCTATCAGTAGGGTTGCAGCGCCCAATATCAATCAATCAAGCTATCAATAGGGCCTGCATTATTTAATTTTTTTCATAGTGCAAAGTTGTTCATAATAAGAAGATTCATTTATTTAGTTCCATTTCTTCTTCCATCAATGGGCCATACACTGTTATGTTAATTTCCTAGTAGAAAGGGATGTTTATTTGCTAGGACACATGAATATGCTAATAAAAAGAAAATTGAAGTTTTGTTTTGTGTTAATTGTGACTTTTAATTATGTACCTAGTCGTGGGGTAAAAAGCCTACCCAATGGGCATTATACCCTATATGTGTGGCAAGACGCCCCTGCTGGCAATATTTTAAAATGTTCATTTTCACAAAGTTAGATTTAAGATAAAATACTATAGTGCTCATAATAGAGTGTTCATAATATTAGCTTTAATGGGAACTCTTCATTATAATCCAAATGCACATAGCATGGCTACTAGACATAATTATTCCTTAGAGGGGGCATTTTATCCAACCTTATCCTAATCATTAAAGGGGCCAGATGATGGATAGTTCATGGTGCCGATGATTGGATTATCTAATATCCTCAGTTATTATGTAATTGTTCCTCAAATGTCAGCGAATTCAGTTAGGTAGAGGTTGTTGCTGGCAAATATCAGACTGCTGCATTTGACCCCAGCAAGGAAAAGGACTCTCCTACCTAATATGTCAATATTTATCAGAACATACATAAACTGGCCACAGGTGCATAGAATATGTTCCCATACTATGGTCTCCTTTATTTATCATCTAGATAATAAATCAGAACCTGATTTATCAAGCATTACAATGTAATATCTTGCACCATGAAGTATAGCAAATTTATATATCCGGAATTATTTGGTACCTAGTGTTGCATCCATATAAAAACAAAATTGCTCATATTCAGACTGTTATTTCATTGTCAATCGTTTCGCTCAGCATAGAAGCCTGCCAACCCCCAATACCATCTCTCTCACTAGTGAGTGCTTCAGATGTGTGTCTCGGACCAAAGTTTGTGGTTCACTCCTGGGAGAGAGAGTGCTGACAACACTGCAGTGGCCCTCCCGGCAGTGGAGCCGGCTGTGTACTTAATTTGTGATACAATTGAGGATTGAGTGTGCGGAGGAGACTTAACCATATCTAGTCTACTGGGTCGTAATACACAAATTATTTCACCATCTTTGTTAGGTTAGCTGCAAGTGAGTTTGATATTGTATACATTGCAGCGGTGTCTTATTTTGTTCCTGTGCTTGAGTGTTGTTACGGTACGTGTTCTATTCACCTCCATTAATATGTGTACTTACCCACTTTGAAATCAATTGAGGTATAATATGTCTATACCCGTGTTGGTTATTATTCCTGTTGAGTTCTATTAGGCACTTTGGGGGAGTGGAGTAACAATTATATACATTGCCCTTGGTTCACTAGTGACTATAGTAGCCGCAAGGATCTTGGACGAGAATCGCTCCACCCTCTTGATGATGTCATAGCCGCCGTCCACCAATCACGTCACTTCCCGCCTGGGATAGCCGTAATTACTGGGCTGCGTTTACACCAAGCTAGTCTCGTCTCGTCAAGTCAGTGCGAGTCATGTGACGTGCGTCAGTTTGACTTAACCCCGTTTACACCGACTTCGTCAACTATATGCCAGTGCCGAATGCACACCAGTGGGAATACTGCAACCAAAATACCATTCTTTCTTGTGGGAGATGAAGCATTTCCTCCGAAACCTAATCTGATGATGCCTTATCCTAGAAAGGACTTGGATTATTCCAAAAAGGTATATAACTATCGGATCAGCAGAGCTAGGAGAGCAGTAGAGTGTACATTCGGAATGTTGGCTACAAAATTTGGTGTGCTTCAGACATCAATGGAGACAAGTGTTGAAGTATCAGAAACACTGGTGAAAAGCATATGTGTACTTCATAACTTCATTCAACATGAAAATAATTTCAGTTACTTGCCAAGTGATAATGATGATCATGAAACAGACTCCTATCGTTCAAGCACAAGCCTAACAGCAACAAGAAGCACAAGACCTACAGCACAAGCCATGGCAGTTCGTGATAACTTGAAATATTATTTTGTTTCCCCAGGTGGAGCTCTTGAGTGGCAAGACAGAGTGATCCAATAATATATACATTAGTCCATAGTGAATAAAATTGTTCTCTCAAATGTACATTTTAATTCAACAGCAAACTCCCTCCATAGAGCAGCCATTGGACATTATTAGGAGTTCCACTTTCATGTTATCACCACTGATGACGCGCTGTGACTGATGAAAAAATGGATCCAGCCCTATATGTGACGAGACGCAACGCGACGTGACGTGACGAGACTCGCTCGGTGTAAACGGCTTCTTCACAAATCCATATAAATCAAATGTGAAATGGGGTGGCGAGTCATAACGCAGCTTGCCTCGCATTGAATTGACGAGATGAGACTTACTTGGTGTAAACTCAGCCTAAGTTAGTAACTGTACACTCGCAATCCAAAATTTGTATCCAGGTCTTGTTAAAGTCTCGAAACATTTGACATACTAGTGAGCCAATTACAATGCTTATTCTGTTTCATATTTACTTGAGCTCGCTTAATATTCAATCAGGCTATTCGAAGCAAGCCTGGATACATATTTTGGATTGCGAGTGTATACTCGCGCACCACAATCTCTAGCCCATCTGAGTTTGGGGCACCAATATGGCTTGGATCCTTTCTGGACGACAGCCCACTGAAACTATCACAAGGTCAGACCCGCAACACGCCGTAGCGTCAGTCAACAGGCAGACAACATTACACAAGGGTAGGCGGGACTCATGAAAATTCAATAACTACAACCACACACATACACACACACATCACGAAAACATAACAGAATGAAGCACAAGCATACAGACAAATATATACATTACGACATACTTAAATCCACCAAAACGAGGGTGGCGTACCAGAAGTTCCTCCAGAACCTGATGGTTCAGCAGGTGTCGGCAAACCACATCAAGTGGCAGGCCCCGGGGCAGCAAGTGTCAGACAGTGGGGCAGGCCAGGCAATAGTGCTCTATAGTGTTAGCACGAGGCGCTCGACACAAGCGACACTTAGTGAAAGGAGGCTCACCCTGCATCCCAGCAACCTGCCACGGTGGCCGGTAGCCAACCCTCAAACGAGCAGAAACTACATTGTGCCTCCAAACTATGAGCCTCGATGACGGTAGGAATATTTGTGATGGCAGACAGTCTCGTAATGGGTGATGGAGATGCTGAAGGGCCTCTCTGCATCCCTGCGTCGCCGTACAGGGAGGAGAGCGGCGGAGCGAACTCTAGAAAGGTAACATGTCAGGGAGAGAGGACGTCCAACACCACGAGGAGGCAGATGGCAGGCTTCCTTTGCGAGTCTGTCAACTGTACCATTGTGACCTAAACCTACATGGGATGGCACCCATAAAAATTTGACAGTCAAGTTACAATAACGCAATAAGGCCAAAAACGATCAAATCTTCTGAATAACAGTAGAGTGTGTGGGCTGAACACTAGAGAGGGAATGAAGGGCAGGTTTGGAATCACAAAAAATGGCAGCATTCACTCCACGTTGACAAACAACACTAACAGCATCCAGAATGGCATACAGTTCACACAATGTTGAGGTGACTCCATGTCAGGCGAGAAAACGGCACAACGTGCTGTACCATCCACTTGCAATGAGCCATCAGTGTAGAGGCAGTATGGATCAACCAGTTGATCCAAAATGACATCTCTATTAGCAACATCGAAGGCACTTCGAAGGTCAATGAAGGCCACCACACTGTCCCTGGAAAGGCGAGAGTACAGGTTGACTAGGCAGTGGTGTGTGCTCCGCTGGGGAAGGAAACCAAACAGCCATGGAGAAAGGCGATCCTGCAGTCCGTACTTGAGACGATTGAGTAAGATTCACTCCATAACCTTACAAAAACAGGAAGTAAGGGATATAGGCCTGAACTTCGCGGTGCCGGGCTTAGGGATGGGTATTGTTGTGCTGCTGGTCCAGGCTCGTGGTACACAACTGTCACGAAGACAAAGATTGTACAGTCGAAGTAGAGGGTTCCCAGGAACTTGTTGAAGTAGGCGCAGCACAGCATAAGTAACACCATCATCACCAGGGGAAGAAGCTCTACCCCGAGAGAGAGCACGGCGCAACTCCTCCTCAGTTATCTCCTCTGCATCATCGTCATCATCTTGCAACAGAGCAGACATTAGACGAAGCCGATGGACAGCAGCATGGGAAGCGAGTGCATCTTGTATGTGGATGGGTAGACTGGCTGGGGTAGATTGTTCTGACAAGGCATCGACAAGTTGTTGTTGTTGTAGTTCCCCAGACTGTCTGGCCGAGCAGTCCCGAATCTGGTTGACCGAAGCCGTGCAGATGCTCATACCCCCAAATGGGAGTCAGGGTGATAGTGAGATCTGTTTCTTCCCACCGTCTGTAGTCTTCCTTGTTGTGCCACCCAATCGGGCGATCTCGTCGGCTACCCAGAAAGAATGAGAAATAGTAAGGAGACAGACAGAACAGGCCAGGGTGTGGTAGAGGATGCCAGATTCCTCATTTCTGGATAGAACCAGCCCTCACCAGTGTGTTGCTGAGTAGTTGAGAAGTGTGCTGGGTAGTTTACATTAAAACATCTTTCCTTTCCAGTGTGTGCTGGGTAGTTGAGAAGTGTGCTGGGTAGTTTGCACGAACGCATCTTCCCTCACCAGTGTGTGCTGGGTAGTTGAGAAGTGTGCTGGGTAGTTTTTACATCAACACATCTTCCTCTAGCCATCAACACGTCTTCCCCCAGCTTAAAAGGTAGCATGTTATCCTTACTCTCACAGCCAGGTACCTATTTACTGCTAGGTGAACAGGGACATTGGGGGCTGGGAAAATTGTCCAACAATTCCACTGACTCACGAATAGAACCCAAGATCTCTCGCATGCCAGGTGAGTGTGCTGACCGCTATACCATCAGCACCCCCGCATCGACAAGTGCTTGGGTATAGGCGGTGGGAGTGTGATGACGAGCAGTGGCCGGTGTCTTTTTAACAAAACGACGGATGAGGTGCCACATAAAAGCCACACTTGTCTGCTGGTTGATGCTGTCCGTGAACCGCTGCCAAGACTCAGTGTGAGCACACTCTGGTAACGATGGAGAAGGTCAGGGGTTGGGTTGGCTTGAAACAATAAGCCATCACGTTCAGCCTCCTCCTTTGCCTCCTGTATACATGCATCCAGTGTCCAGGAGTGGGCAGTATGGCGTTGCTGGAGATGTGGCCGGGAGACGTATAGCCTATAAATGTCATGAGTAACAAATACAAGATCAGAGTACAACTGTTCAGCTGATGATATGTCAAATGTAGGGAATACATGGGCCATAAATAAGATGTAAGTCGGGCAATATTTAGGGGGCACAGCAATATGCAAACGAGTTGCTGAAGCACTTGACCCAGCAGATATAGAATAATGAAACTGAAGAGCGATGTGATCAGAGAATAAGTCTGGCACAGAGGAGCACTGGACCTGAGACGCTATCAGGCCAGACGAGAGGATGTAATCCAGAATACCTCCCCGATAATGAGTGGCACCACCAGTGTCCCAGTGTGTCAGATGATGCTTGCGGATGTATGAAAGGAGACAAACACCATTACGATTAATAGAGCCAGAACCATCACCCAAATCAGAATGCCGAGCATTAAATTCTCCCATATACACCATACCACGCACTGTTGGAGAAGGAAGAGCCTCCAGAGTGAGCCTAACTGGGGCAGAATAGACATTGCATAATTGGAGTACTCCATTCCCAGGTAGAACCTCAAATAGCTGAAAGGTCATGTCAGGATAAGTGGAGGTACGGAGAAGGCGATGTGGTAATGAGCTATGTATGTAAGTCAGGAGACCATTCCTTACCAGATGAACATATGGCACATAACCTGAGAGGGGAGGAGCTTGCCCAGCAGCAAGCGACTGTCCTGGAAATGCTTCCTGGTGAAAAATACCACTGGGATGATGACGTAAAACATAGGCCTTGAGTTGAGTGAGCTTAACATAACTGGTGATACCACATACATTCCAGGAGATGACATCCAGCCGGCAATCACTAGAAAACTCTGTGTTTGAAGGTAGAAATCCGGTGAGTGGGGGCAGATGAGTGACCTGGAGAAGAAGATGGACCAGGAGAAGGGACTGACTCGAAAAGCCTTTCAAGGTGAGATGCAACAGTATCCATCCTTTCGGTAAGGGTAGTGACAGTTGAGATGATGGCCTGCTGAGCCTCGACCATGGTGGAGAGCTTGGAGTCATTAGCAGCCTGAGTGGCAACCAGCCCATCAATCCTGGCTTCAACTGCAGAAAAGCGGTTCTCGAGAGCCGTACATCGTGCCATGAGGGTAGCAACAGACTTGCGGAGGGCCAGGTCTGGAGGTGAGGCAGGGCTGGTAGTAGGAGCAGACTGGGGAGGTCGTGGTGGAGGCAGAGCAATAGTAGAGACACGAGCCTGGACCTGACATCGAGTACATCCATGCCACACGTTAACCCCTGGCTGAAGGCATCGTGGACACTTCCAACGAGACGTATCCTCAGGAGGTGAAGGCTGAGAGGCGGAGGCAGCAGGACGTGATAGTTCACTGCTGACAGGACATGTCTTGGAATCATGGTCGGCGGCACACCATGCACACTTCGGCCTGGCCGAACAGTACCGGGATATATGCCCAACTCCCAGCACCTTTAGCACCAAGGCTGGTCATTATGAAGTTTCCTCACCTCACATGGTGGAAGACAGGGGAGGAAATCAAAGGAAATCTCATTTGGAGGTGGATCTGGTTGACTCCAGACAACAACAATACGGCTAATGGGGGAACCATCTGGGAAAAAACGACGGGCAGAGTACACACCAGGGTATCCTTTGGCAAGTTTCGGGTCAACATCAATAGGAGAACGGGTGATGATGTAGCTGGGGAACTTACGAGGCCTGTCGGGTGAGTCTTCAAGAATGAGAGGCAGAGACAAAAATTCACCAGCCTTGACTCTAACAATGATGTCCTGACGCTTCCTAGAGATGTAGACAAACCGGGAGGTGACAGCAGCCATCTTGATTTCAGCCAGTTCACGCTGCAGCTGGAAGGCCCTGTTGACATCAGACAACCAACGCAGCTTTGTGTCCGTAGATGGGTTTCCAGAGAAGGAGAGCTTGACATAGGCATTTCTCGGGGCAAAAGCAGGAAGGTTGGACGAGGGCAAGGAGTTGGTATACAAAGAAGAAACATCAGGGTGAGTCAGAGAAGGTAAGTCATGCACAGCTGAAGCACCCTTGGCAGTCTTGGCAGCTGGAGGCAAAGAGTCCACACCATCAGAATCCTGCGAGGAGTCGGACGAGGCATCAACGGGTCGCTTGGTAGAGGTTGAAGAGGTGGAAGGCTGCAACCTGAGCTGCGGAGTGACCGAGGAGAGGGGAGGAGGGTTGCGAGAAGGCAGCTCAGGCCAGTGATCCTCAATTGGAGACTCGTCTTCCTCCGACATTGCCAAGTCGGCCTCCAGGCAGGAATCTGCTCTCTCCATCAGGCCAGGCAAGGCCTAGGTGGCAAGCAAACAACAACACGAACAACTGAACAGTCAATCAGCCAGGGACACACACACACAAACAATCACAGCAAAACAATACACACAACCACTACAAACAAACAACACCAGCAACACCACAGAAACAACAATACACAAACAAGAACGCACAAATAACAACACAAAAACGAGAACACAAACAGCAACACAAACAACAATGTAGGCAGAGCGCCAGGAGAACGTCTTCACACCAATAAGGTTGGGGCGAGACTGAAAAAAAAAAAAAAAAAAAGGTGTCTGACTCACTGTGTCATGTAAACCTAATATACAACTCTACCTGTGGTTATACTATACAATAGTATTTTGGCTGCAAAAATCAAAATATTTCTTTACTGCATTCTAATTCCTCAAATATTTGCATGAAAGAGGGACACAAAAAAATATACCAATAAGCTTTCAAGAATTACAATTATAACGAAGAACTTCCATACCACCCAGTGAACACACATGTATTCAGTGAGTGTGTGTGTGTGTGTGTGTGTGTGTTGCCTACTGTAACATCAAGATTCTTCCTCATAAATTGTTTCCTTAACGTGATTAATCTTATGTATTTTGTATAATTATCTAGAACGATTTTTTTTTTTTTTTAAGTTCATTTTGATGATAGTGACTCGCCCTGAAGCTCAGTGTTTTCCTCAAACTCATTTTTCATTCTTTCAGTCATTCTGCCGTGTATGATCTGATTAAAATGGCGTTGCTTTTTAGATATTATTTATTACTTCACATTAAATAAAATCGACATTGTTGTATAGGCCGAGCGTTTGATATTGAGATAACACCGTATTTGCATGACAATGGCATGCAGTGAAATTTAATTTTTATATCAATATGCAATAATTACAGTCCCCTATGTATCCATGCTTTGGCTGATTAATATTAACAAAAGTAAGGTGAGATTAACATGAAAATGAACATGAAGAATATTGCGTGTGTGACCCCGAAACACCAGCAGTGTGTCTCCT
Source organism: Petrolisthes cinctipes (assembly GCA_033782935.1). Classification (NCBI taxonomy): domain Eukaryota; kingdom Metazoa; phylum Arthropoda; class Malacostraca; order Decapoda; family Porcellanidae; genus Petrolisthes; species Petrolisthes cinctipes. Next base: position 1,199,547 of record JAWQEG010000199.1, read on the forward strand.
CTCCGTATGAAAAGATGGAATTATTATAAGTTAATATTGAGAACGTATAAAATATCAGTTGATTAATGTGTAGGAAATTGTTGTTTGTTATAGCCCTATACTGTATATGTTTTAAATTGTGCTTGGTCATCCTCGCATCATAATTTTTAGCCACTGTGCTGAGACGGCCACATAGGTGAACAGCTCGCGTGCGCCGAATAAACCTCTGAGTTCACTTGCTGATTTGAAGTGTGTTGTTTAGTTAGTGTTTTCATGAATCCTCTGGCAATATTCTTTCGTGTGCTAGTTCATTGTAAATTATGGGAATAGTATATTGCAATAATTATATACATAAATGTCATTCACACAGCCAAAATATGATTGCATAGCCTTAAAAAAACAATTAATTATACATGTCAAACAGGGAGTCAAGCTTGTATCGGTTCGAAACGTATGTTCGTGCTTGTGTGACATCTTAATCGTTTGAGTGGACTGTCGTCCAGAAAGGATCCGAGCCATATCTCCCGCCCAAACTCAGGTGGGCTAGAGACTGTGGTGCGCCAGTGTACCTAGTCCATCTCCCTAAAAACACAACTCGGTTGATATTGTTTTAGTTTTTTACATTACATTAATTTTTGTAGCTTGACTGCAAATCCTAGGAGGCCTATGAGATGCTTCGGGAGCTTGTGCCTCTGCCATCTCTGTGTTATAGAGCCAAGGTTGACAGCAGTTCAATGACCCCTCGTGACAGGTGCAGCGCTCCACTGGGTAGATAATCGCTTACCCAAGGTTTATAGTTTCGGCGGTCCTAGGCGGGAAGTGACCTGATTGGTGTTCAGCGGCTATAACGTCATCAAGGGGGTAGAGCTATTCTCGCCCAAAATCCCTGCGGTGACTATATATATATAGTTCTCTAACGACATCCTTCCTTCTGACAAACGACAATTATCAATACCAAGCTTCTGGAATCACACAAATTCACTGTTTGAGGGTAACATTTTGTAACTGAAGCTTTAGATATTTGATAATAAAATGATATACCAGGTATATGGTAAGTAAGCTATTCGTTAAAGCGAGAGCATCAGTTCTTCACAGTGACATGAATGTAATAACTCTTCCTATACATCGAATGTCATTTGGTCTTTTTCGATTACTGCCGAGTTATTATAGAATCTTGAAATTACTTTAACATTAGTGTGACATTACAGCTCAATGTAATCATAATTGTTCTGCTGCTGCAAGTCATCATTTCACGTTTGTTAATTAAGTGAAAATGTATTTAACTAATGCTAGATGATTAAGTAAGCTGGATAATGTCATGCGCATTAAACAAGTAATTAACGTTATATCCGTACAAACATGTTATACTTCTTACATTTCATCTTCAGATTGCTTGAAGCAGAAGGTTTGTGGAAGCACTCCAACACATCAGTAATAGTAATAGGAGAAACAGCAAAAGCGAGAGAGGTACTCCTTCATCAGGCTTTCCGTAACACAGTCAACGCTCTTTATTTCGAAATAACCAAGCTTGGCTCGCCCATGCTGTCACACAAAGGTCATCACCACAAGCTCATCGTCCAAGGTCAGCCATACTACACGTGATACTCTATCAATGATTTAGTCAAATATTATAATTCATATCATCAGTGTGTGTGTGTGTTCGAATTATGCAATACCTTCTATGTTACATTATCCCATAATTCTCTTGCAGCAATTATACTCTCCCCTCTAGTTTCAAACAGTGTTTTCATCGCAGCAGCTATTTATTTTCCTTGAGTTAAACAATTTTTAATTGCATTTGCAGACCTCCTTTCATATTCAATATTACTCCAAGGTTCACAATTTCTTCAACTACATCAATAATTTCAATATCCTTATGAATTTACGCAATTATTCCCTCTTCTTTTCCACTATCATCAAATCCATTGACCCTTAAACCACGGGTGACGAAAATTCTAGTCACAAGCAACAAGTGTAGAGTACTGCAGGTTATGAGAATTCTCATCAAAGCAGTTTTTTAAATTGTGCGCCTAATAACATGGTTGTCTTGGGTGACAACACTTATTGTGGGCTTGTAGAGACTCCCCCTTAGCCCACCCAGCTACCACTAGTCAGTCTTACTCAAACAGTAAGGGTAGAAGAACATATTCTCATCACTCCTCTTTTCCTGTGAATTTTGAGTTGATGTCAGTCTGAGTTGACTACCTATCCTACAGATATCAATTTAGTCTTGACAAGTAAATCAGGAGACAGCAAATGGTTTGTACTTTAATATCCTGTATCATTTATTTATGTAGCATGAGTGGTATACAAGCTATTAGCCAGCAAAGGGGTTGTTTCCATAGTGACCTCGAGGAGAAAGGCCTTGGAAAGAGAGATGCCGCCGTCGATAATGCCCATGGTCTAGTGGTTAGGGCCACAAGAAGAAAAGAGGATTATGGGCTTTATACCTATTGACTCATGTTGTTGGTCATTAAGGTAGTCAGCTTTGTTACATCAACATATATTCCCCCAGCATACTGCTGGAGTTGGCTTTGGAGTTGTCTTTCCTGACTTTTGCCGTCGAGGCAGGCTCCCTTCTGTCATGTCCATTTTTATTGCTGAGCTCTTGGCCATTTTATATGCCTTCCAAGTGATTTTCACTCTCCCTCAGCCTTCGTTTACTATTTTTAGCGATTCCTGTAGTGCCTTGCAGGCCTTGTGCAATTTTAACTCTTCCCATCCCCTGGTGTTGGCCATTCTTGTGTGGCTTGTCCTCCTGGGTCGTCGTGGCCGCAGAGTCACTTTTTGTTGGGTTCCGTCCCATGTGGGTGTTGATGGGAATGAGCGGGCTGACACCCTGGCTAGGGCTGCGGTCTCCAATTCCCAGCCTCCTGCCAGGTGTCATCCTGTTCCTGCAGTGGACCTTCGACCCTACATAGATGCTACCGTTCGTTCCTGCTGGCAGGACAGATGGGACGCCGTCGGGGCTAACAAGCTCCACGACATCCGCCAGCGCCTTGGTTTTTGGAGCTACAGTGGCCTGTCCTGCCGGTGGGAGACGGCTCTTGTCCGTCTCCGCATTGGCCACACATTATTGACTCATGGCTTTTTAATGGAGAGGGCTCACCCTCCCTACTGTGATGATTGTCTGGTCCCTTTGACAGTGCGGCATCTTATTGTAGTGTGTCCCAGCCTTGGTGACCTTCGTCGTAGGCACCTCTCCGAGTACCGGAAGGGTGACGGTTCTTACAGTCTCTCCCAGGTGCTCGGGGAGGAGGCTTGTAGTGTAAGAGGGAACACCCTCTCCTATGTGGAAGAGGCTGGCCTTCTCCACAAATTGTGAATTTTATTGTATTTATGGCTATTAATTTTTAGGTAGTTAAAGTTTAATGTTTCTTTCGTTAATATTTCAAGTCTTTTACATATCTGACTTAAGTAGGTTATTTCATTAATATATGATTTTTTGGAAAACGTGGGTTTTATTCATGCTGCTTCTCCCTTTTGAGGTAGTGAAAATTATTTAATCTTTGTACATATTTTATTAATGATGTAGATGACCTTTTTATGTTGGGTGGTATATGACCATTGCTGTTGCGCCGCCAGATGCCTAATGGCATCAATAAATAAATAAATCAATCCCCCAGCATACAGGGTTGCAATCCTCGCTTTTTCCAGCCGGATACCTACTTATTGCTAGGTGAACAGGGACATAAGGGGTTTGGAAAATTGTCCAACAATTCCACTGACTCGGGAATCGAACCCGGGATCTCTCACTTGCTAGGCGAACGTGAATACCATTACACCATCAGTAAACCCCTTTAAGGCCATGAACAATCTCACCAATTTCGTTATATGACCTCGTTGTCGCAGCCTTGTTTAAAGTATCATGACAACACTATAATATGCATTAGCTAAACAGAGCTTATTGAATAACGATTGCATTTGCGTCAGTCATACGTGCAATTACTATTTTATACTATTACACAAGTTTATATGAATAAATTTCTATATATAATATATGTTCACATACATTCATATCGAGAACGATTAATGGTTGCTATCTGAAATACGGACAAAAGCAATGTATTCACTGTATCATACAATGGTTATTGAAGTACCAGAACTCTCGCAGCCCCCGTCCAGAAGGCCATACGTTCCTCACTTCTGAATGCACATTATTTGGATCAGCTGTGACTACTGTACAGTCTCCTCCACTGCCGCGTTCATCACTCCAGCGTTGTCAAAGTGTTTAACCCACAAGGTGTGAACCTCCAGTGTCGTCGACTCTAGTATCCGAAACACATATCAGTATGAGTCAGTGGGAGGTTGATTGATGGGTGTTGGGGGCTTGGGTGAGGCGTGGTGCTCTATGGAGGCAGGGTAGGGCTGGGTCTGTAAGCAGTAATGCAGTCGTCTCGGACAGGTGCTATTTTTATGAATGTTCAGTCGGTTAAAGAGAATTTATAGTAACATATCGTGGAGTTATTTTTTTCATGTTCTACATCATTACGTTAATGGTAGTTACTGCACGTAAGAATAATTATTCGAGTGTGGAATTTCAGCACGTCACGGCGTTGCTATAATATTCCACACCACCAATATGCCTCACAAGTATAGATAGACTCGTCCCTCCAATTTAGTTATTGCAATGTGGTACTTATTTTGTGACGATGATTTGTCAATAACAAAAATGTTCAACATTTGATGATCATTATGAACAGTGGTAGTGGTGTACTGATCAACAGTGGTCATTATAAGTTGTTTTTTGACAATTCCGACCAAGATATTTCACTATATAATTATATTTCATTACATAATGAACCTTTCATAGCCTTTATTGTTCACATTACTCTATGATCGTAGAGGGATTAGTTGAGGATGGAAACATAAATCATATAATTGAGGTGTTGGAAGCTTCCTATATGTCGGAGTTGATGAATACAGTTGAGCTTCAAGGTGTTGGTTGATTCACGGTATACATAAGTTATTATTCTAATATTTCACGTTGATACAGATTACCTTGCACCTTATATACAGCATATTCCTGAACTCCACCGACAAACTTTAGGAATATATCCTCCATCGAAGAACAAACCCACAATATTCTATAGTGAAATTATAATTTTTTTGTAAACGTGTGGTAGTCCAAGTCAGTACACTTTGCTGCCAGCTGAACACTGGTGCCCGAACACCTGTGGCCCGGTGTTCGGCTGGCAGCAAAGTGTATTGACTTGGACTACCACACGTTTACAAGAAAATAATAATTTCACTATAGAATAATGTGGGTTTGTTTTTCGATGGAGGATATATTCCTAAAGTTTGTCTGAGGAATTCAGGAACATGCTGTATATGTGGTTTCCTTACCGTATTTACACAAGACGACTTATTTAATTAATTCAATCGAGTTTAGGTAATGACCTGGCTTAACGAGTGCCACAACTATGCAGGCCAATTAATGTGTGGAGAGAGAGAGAGAGAGAGAGAGAGAGATGACCTCCAAGGCACTCGCGATTTTAACTGTGAATGTGTTGATTTTGTTGGTATCCGCCCTCAATCCATGTATAACCGCTTAGTAATGTCAAAGCTGATGTTCGATATGTAATGATAATAGAATATTATTACCTCGGTCGGAGCAGTCAAAATTCGTCGTAAAATATCAACAGTCATGACACTATTACCAATGTTCACAATGCTTGTAAAATGATGGAATTTGTTATAATTGAGAGAAAATACAGCCATCGTCATAATGACTAACTTGGAGGGACTAACCTATGAAATTTTATGAGGCCTGATTTTGATGAGTTATGTTCTAGGAACATGGTGACATTCTCAAACTCCACATTCAATATAATTTGCATTTGTGCAGTAACTATCATGAACGTTATGATGCAGAACATTAAATATTAATTAGAGCCACGATGCGATGCTGATCGCTGGCTTATACTAAACATTCATAGAAACATCTGGCAGAGACTAGCTAAAGCCTCACCAACCCAGCATTTCTTTTACCGTGTGACTGCATAGTATACTGATAACACACAATAAGAAAGTACTTTCCTAATCATCACAATGTTGTGGTCTACAAATGTCATATTTGTTATTGTACCGAGGCCCACCAAACACCGAAGTCTGTAGTAGCGCTTTATTGAACAAGTGCTTCGACCTGAAACCAATTAGGCATTGGAATCTAGTGATAATGTACAAAAATACTAACAACAAATCAAACTGGAAAAACACGGATGTAACCTACTGTAGTGCTCAATTTATACGCACACATTCGCAACCACTTAATAATTAGCCAATACACAAAAGTAAACAATTTATCACAAAATACCTTCGTACATTAATGTAATAAAAAATAATTACAAATAAATCACAATACACACAATGCATATTAAATATCTGTGCAAGTAAATATCAAAGAACAAACTTATAATGAAACTCACAATATTAACTCCGCCCGATGGACCACGATGAGTATGCCATAACTGCATGCATATCTCCACCAAACAATCAACAAATCTCAGTATCCGTCTCAACATACATAAGGTGAACAAAGAGACGTTGGAGGAGAGGAACACTGAGCCACATGCAGTGATGGAAGCTACGATGAGACTGAGCGCAAAAATGAGAAACTCAAGTTTACAATCCTCTGACAGACACGTCGGCAAAACAAATTAATATCCTCTTGCGCATAGATACGAATCGAGTGTAAAAAACAACTAACCCGAAACAGAGAACCACAGAGCTAAAAATATAGAGCTCGCTACCCACCCCCTAGCGTGTCGCCACCGGAAGTGGGTTGGCGGCCATGATACCTGCCCTTCCCCTCAACCCGCCAGCCTGTTAGATTATGCCAGGGTAAGATATTATTTCATTTATTCGGTCTTTTATTGATGATATGGTATATTAACTACATTATAGTGACTCACAATATATGAATAAGTATTTCTTTAACCGATATATCAGTGAATGGCTGATTAAATATAAATACATTTCGGTTAATAGGTGAAATGAGTTAGATAAAAAAAACTATCGTTGGCTCTCATCCACAGTCACCTTCTTATAATATATATATACAACGTACTTAATCTCTATTATGATCAGTATTTTATGTTTACATTGTTCAGTATGTATGTATGTACAGTATGTATATCACACTAGAGTAATATATGTGTATATATGCATGTCACACTAGAATGTGTGTATGTATGTATGTCATACTAGAGTAATATGTATGCATGTATATGTCACACTAGAATAATATGTATGTCACACTATAGAGTAATATGTATGTATGAATGTACAGCCGTGGTCAAAAATAATCATCCATATAGGAGTAAATCACGTAAGATTTTGACAGCTTCCCTCTGTTCCTTAGCTGATAAACATTCCAATAAATAGGTATAGTGCCATCGTTTAATTTAATACAAACAGCTACACACTACTTAAAACAATAAAATAGTATGTGAACATGAAAACATTACACAGTAAATTGTTAAAGTTACCTATATGTGGATGATTATTATTGACCACGACTGTATGTATGTATGTCACACTAGAGTAATAAGTATGTATGTCACACTAGAGTAATATGTATGTATGTATGAATGTCACACTAGAGTAATATGTATGTAAGGTAAGTAGAGGGAGAGGGAGACAGATTACAGTTATATATATTTGTCTTGTTTAATAAACCAGTTTAAGTTTAATTTCTTTGCATAATTTTCCGTATGGACATTATCTGAGCCTTGTTAATTGATTTAACAAAACCTTTATAATTAGATAACAAGATACAATGCTTTACAAATCAGGGAAATGTCAATAACTGTGGAAAGAAACATACTATACAAGTACGTACGGGAGTTCAATGGGCAAGTATCTATACAATAGAGCGCTCGCCTGTTGTGACACGCCTCTCCTATCTAATAACACAGGGTTCAGCGCTCTATATTTTTAGCTCTGTGCAGAGAACCCAGTCTCGATAAACCAAATAAATGGTATTGGTTATATAATTCACATGACTAACAAAATGAAATGTGCTAAGCCTTAAAACTAACAAAAGACATTCTAAATTAAAGGTACAAATATATAATATATACATAAGAAATATACATAAATGAATTAGATGCACAATATCATTACAAATGATACACTTCCCCCCGCACGATTAGAGATGCTCAACTAGTTTGTTCCTCTATAGGTAACAATACAACTAACCTATGAACGGATCTATTGATTACCTTATCTTCCTGACCATTGTATCTCTTGCCAGGCTTCTGTATTTTATATCTCAGTGAAACATCCCTTACTTTACCATCTCTGCCAGGTTCTGCATTTAACACTTAAGCAAGTCTCCAAACACCCCTGACCGCATTGCTATATTGCACTATAACTATGTCACCCGGTCTTAGATTGCGCTTTTGAACATGCCACTTTTGCCTTACCACTAGTGTAGGAAAATAGTCTCTCTGCCACTTCCGCCAAAATCCATCAACAATTCTCTGAATAAACTTTGACCTCTGCTTAGGACTAGCATCCATGGCAAATGGTCCCCACGGAACTCTAGTACTGGCACGACCGAGAATTAAATCGTTAGGACACAGGTAAGTCCCCAGATCAGGATCAGTACATGGCTTTATACCAATTGGCCTTTCATTAAGCATATTGGCTACCTCAAATAATACAGTCTGTAATTCCCCAAATGTAAGGACACTATCACCAATTACCAGAGTTAATGATCTTTTAATTAGTCTGATTAAAGCTTCGCTGCATCCGTTTTGCCAGGGAGCATCAGCAGATTTATTAAAAATCCACTCCATGCCTTCCTTTGTACCAAAGTTTAGAATCTCAGAAAATGTCCAGCCTTTAGTAATCTGATTAAGCTCCTTACTAGCTGCTACTAATTGAGTTCCACCATCAGAATGTACTGTCCTAGGATACCCTCTAATGCACACAAACCTCCTGAAGGTGGTAAGGAAACTTTCAGTGTCATAACCATCAGCTAAATCAATATGTACTGCACGACTGGACAGACAGTTGAAAATCACACCATATGCCTTACTTCTTGTCCTGCGTTTGACCGTATCCTTAATAGAGAATGGGCCAAACAGATTAATGGCTGTGTTATAGAAGGGGGGAGATGGCTGCAACTGTTCGGGTCCCAACTGTCCCATACTTTGACCTTCGATACTGCTATTTAAACGTCTACAAGTTACACATTTTTTCTTAGTAGATTTGATGATCTTTCGAATACCTGGGATCCAAAACTTGCTTTGAATCTTAGCCATAGTGGATTCGACACCTGCATGGTCGAGATTATGTACATGTAGGACATATAACTTTGTAAAGGGGTGATTAGCTGATAGAAGGATGAAATACTCCCTATTCCAATTGTCTTTGAGCCATTTCGACATTCTTTGACCAACTGCAATCATCCCATCAATCATAGTGGCACCCAATCTTATGTACTTCACATTCCAATCAGACATGCTCTTTTGAACTTCCTTAATCCACATAATTTCAGCCTTCTTCACTATATCTGCGTAGGGTACTTGACCTATTCCTCTAAGGGACTTCTCTCTGAATGCCGTAAGCAATCGACTAGTTACTCTTAATAATTTATTGTAACTACTGAATCGTTCCACTTGAATAATTTCTAAATTGAAAGGATCTGTTTTGGCATGTGTTACATGTACTTTGACTTTGTCTGGCAAACAAATTTCGTAAGATTGGCTAATAGGCCATTCTGAAATAGGCCTACTAAGATATTTTGGACCATTCTGCCATACAGACTGGGAGCCGAGACTACAAGGGGGATGTGGTCTAGTGGTAAGGTCAGCAGGATTATGTTCTGTAGCCACCCACCACCATTCACTGGGGTTGGACTTTGTCTGAATCTCTGCAACCCGGGTAGCTACAAACGTACCGAATCCATAGGATTCGTTTTGTATCTGTGACCTGACAATGGCAGAGTCTACAATATGAATGACGGACTTGAATGACCAATCAAGCTCCCTCTGAATTACGTCCCTCAGTCTGCATGCCAGTACTGCACCGCATAATTGTAAGCGAGGTATGGTCAATTGTTTGTTTGGGGCTATACGATTTTTGGCTGCTATCAATTTAGACACATATTCCCCAGATTCCACTTTCCACCTTATATAAGCACAGGTACCGTAAGCCTGTGTACTACCGTCTGAAAATACGACTAACATAGGTTTTCCGACAGCGTCGCACGGCTTTAAACATCTATTAAACACCAAGGAATCTATTTCATACAAGTCAGAAAAGAATTTTTTCCATTTAAGTGAGATGTGTTCTGATAAAGGTTCATCCCAGTTAATCCCATCTCCTTTGCTATGCCCTGCAGTTTTGTCAGTCACTAATTCCCTCATAAGGATTTTAGCTAGCAATGTATAGGGGAGAACGAATCCTAAAGGGTCGTATATGGAAGCTACCTGATTCAGTACTGTCCTACGTGTCAGAGTGTCAGGGAAGTGAGTGTCAAACTCAAGCGGAGTCAAGTCTGGGCCAGTACGCAATTTCTTTCGTTTAGGAGAGAAATTCATTTTAATTCTGAATCCAAACCGGTCATCCCTTGGGCTCCAATTGAGTCCAAGTATCTTTTCCCTTTCTGTGTCTAACAAGTTTATGTCTACATCACTTTGACTTTTGCCCGATACTATCCAGTGTTTAATGACGAATCCTCCTTCTGACAACACCGCTTCTGTATTCTTAATCAGTTCATAAGCCTTTGGTCTGCTACTAATAGAATACAAAATATCATCTACATACGTATTGTTATTAATCATCTTTGCTACTTCAGGGAAATTGTCTTTGTGCATGTTGGCTGTGTGTCGTAGTGCTAGAGTTGATATAATACCACTTGGTCTATCCCCAAAGGGAACTGCTGTGAGAACATAATGATCAGGCTTACGATCTACATTCAGGTCTCTCCAAACAAGACGATGGGTGTGCTGATCAAACTTACTGAGTTTTATAGTGTTATACATCTTTGATACATCTCCTACGATAGCTACTTCCTCTTGCCGAAATCTAAGCAGTACACCTAGTAGACCGTTTAAAATGTCTGGGCCTTTTGGCCAGAAATCATTCAGCGTTTGGCCCATGTATGACGCTGAAGAGTTGAATACAATTCTTACGGGAGTTGAAGTGGAATCTGGCTTCATGACGTCATGGTGATGAATGTAGTGTATTGGACCATCATACTCTGTTAGTTCCTTCGTTGTTAACTTTCTAGCCACTCCTCGATTTACCATATCTTCTAATTGACTTTGATACACATTTGCATATTGTGAACCTAGTTTTACTAGTCGCCTCTCAGTGGCTTTCATCTTGGCAATCGCAACAGTTACATTATTTGACAAAGTCTGAGGATTCTTTATCCAAGGATAGTGAGCTGTCCATAGTTTGTTATTCGCATCATATTTCAACCCTCTGTCGATGAGAGCAAGTTCTCTTTCTTCTTTAATGGTGTAGTTATTAGATCCAATAGGACATTTACCACATTTACACCCGCCACATCTCGGAGTACACCGAGTTCCTAAGCTTTCAATATTAAAAAAAATATCAAGACTAGTTTTTAAATTAGATTTACACTCAACATCTATGTCACTCGCGTGGGTCAACCCAGCTAAATGATGTGTTCTAATCCGTACGTGATTGGTGTTACTGGTGATGTTGTGGAGGATGGGATGTGATCCTCTAATGCTGTACCCAAATTGATTCTCAAGCAATTGCAAGTTTCCATTAATCTTCACAATCCTAGGTAATATGTCACAACAGTCGGAGCCAACAAGCAAATCTATATTTCCGCATGGTCTTGCAATATCCTTTGTCTCTATACCTTCAGACAATGTAACTAATTTTGATACATCTACTGGTTCTAAGGTAGAGGAGATTTCTTTGATGCCAACTGCACGAATGCTCACCACATTGCCTTGCTTGTCTGAGAGTGGTAAAATATATTCTTTACTGTAATAATTCTCAGTCACATTCCCCACTTTGGTCATAGACAACTCTATATCGCCGCCTCTCAGCCCAAGTCGTGTGGCCATTTTATGCGTAATGAGTGTAATATCCGACCCCGAATCCCACAAGGTAGTTATAGGTTGGTTCTGGCAATGCACTGTACTAACAGCAAGAAGAACCTTTTCTCTCTGGGTACACCCTACCCCATGAAACATATTTCCGGCAATATTGCTTTGGTGTAGTAATGGATGATGATACCTGTCACAATGTTGGTTATCTGATACAATTTTGTCACAGGGTTTCTTCAAATAGCAATTTCTGGCTAAATGTCTCCCCTTTAAGCAAATGAAACATATATTATATCTTTTAACTAAGTCCATCCTGTCAGCTACCTCTAAGTCCTTGAACGTGTTACAATCGAAGATATTATGGTTATTAGTCGCATGTAACCAACATTTCTGTGTGGCTCCTGACGTGCGAACAGTATCTGTCTTTTGGTTCACATTCATTTTGTTTACTAGTTCTGACAGGTTAACTACGCATTGCTGAATTTGTGCATTATGGTTTTCTTGTTTCTCTTGAAATTTCTGAATAACACTCGCTAATTCTGACGATCCATTCGAGATAGCTCCATCATGTAATGCTGTGATATTATGCACAGTGGACTTACTCTCATAACTAGCTCCACAGCGAAAACTTGAGTCCATGTATTCTATTGCCCTCTTCTCAAGTAGTAAAAATTTAAGCAAACTCGGAAACAGATCGTCAGAGTTAGTGAGGTTTTCAGCTAAAAGTACCCACTCGCGTTTTTGTGTGGAAGGCAGAATTTTTTCTATATGGCTCACTGTATTTGCTGTATTCATTTCCGAGGTGAGATTCATTTTCTTTAGATCTAACCAGCATCGTTCGACACGTTCAACCATTTTTATGAAACCCTTACCATCACAGTCACTAAGCTTTTTCAAGGACTTAAGATCATTTATAACAAAATCTACTATTTTTCTTTTATTCCCGAATTTTTCATCGAGTCGTTTAAACATTTCCTCAGTCATCTTCAACTCCCAAAACTGTTTTCAAAGCTTCACCAGTTAGACATTGTTTCAAAACGAATGGATCTTTACCAAAGTTATCGTTCATGAGTCTTTCAAAATTAGATTTAAAACTAGGGTATTCCCGTACATTGCCATCGAACTTTGGAGGTTCTAGGGCTTTGATTTTCACTTTAGTTGATTGCGAATTCTGAAGTTTGTTTTTGTTGTCTGCATGTTTTATCAGTAATGCATGCGCGTCATTCCGCTTCTTTTCTAGCTCAGTAATGTACTGCTCTTCTGTCTCCATTTGAGAATCACCGGTTCCTTGAATTACTAATGCTTCAAGATACCTCTCATGTGCCTCTTCAACTTCCTTATAGGCTGCTTGAATTTCTATGAAACTGTTTTGTAGAAGAGGTTCCGGATCTTCCAGCGATACACTCTCCCAGAATAAATTGTACTTCCGGCTGAACTTCCTTTTTGCAGCAGAACGCCTCTGCTTCCGCTGTTCCACCTCCACTCGCTCCATGCTGATAGTTATTGTCGAAGTGTACCGAGGCCCACCAAACACCGAAGTCTGTAGTAGCGCTTTATTGAACAAGTGCTTCGACCTGAAACCAATTAGGCATTGGAATCTAGTGATAATGTACAAAAATACTAACAACAAATCAAACTGGAAAAACACGGATGTAACCTACTGTAGTGCTCAATTTATACGCACACATTCGCAACCTTACTTAATAATTAGCCAATACACAAAAGTAAACAATTTATCACAAAATACCTTCGTACATTAATGTAATAAAAAATAATTACAAATAAATCACAATACACACAATGCATATTAAATATCTGTGCAAGTAAATATCAAAGAACAAACTTATAATGAAACTCACAATATTAACTCCGCCCGATGGACCACGATGAGTATGCCATAACTGCATGCATATCTGCACCAAACAATCAACAAATCTCAGTATCCGTCTCAACATACATAAGGTGAACAAAGAGACGTTGGAGGAGATGGAAGCTACGATGAGACTGAGCGCAAAAATGAGAAACTCAAGTTTACAATCCTCTGACAGACACGTCGGCAAAACAAATTAATATCCTCTTGCGCATAGATACGAATCGAGTGTAAAAAACAACTAACCCGAAACAGAGAACCCAGTCTCGATAAACCAAATAAATGGTATTAGTTATATAATTCACATGACTAACAAAATGAAATGTGCTAAGCCTTAAAACTAACAAAAGACATTCTAAATTAAAGGTACAAATATATAATATATACATAAGAAATATACATAAATGAATTAGATGCACAATATCATTACAAATGATATGCTACCAACACCTGATGTGAGCTTTACACCTACTTCCAAGTCGGAGCTGCCTTCTCTACAGCAGCAGTTGGCTCTGGAACACATAGAAACAGTGACTTCCTCCATCACAGATCCATACTGCCTCTACACTGATGGCTCATTGCAGGTGGATGGTGCAGCAGGTTGTGCTGTTTTCTCGCCTGACCTGGAGTCACCTCCAGGGGGCTGGGTTGGCCGTCGTCTCTGTAACCACTCTAGCTCAACATTGTGTGAACTGTATGCCATTCTGGATGCTGTTAGTGTTGTTTGTCAACGTGGAGTGAATGCTACCATTTTTTGTGACTCCAAACCTGCCCTTCATTCCCTCTCTAGTGTTCAGCCCACACACTCTACTGTTATTCAGCAGATTTTATCGTTTTTGGCCTTATTGCGTCACCGTAACTTGACTGTCAAATTTTTATGGGTGCCATCCCATGTAGGTTTATGTCACAATGGTACAGTTGACAGACTCGCAAAGGAAGCCTGCCATCTGCCTCCTCGTGGTGCTGGACGCCCTCTCTCCCTGACATGTTACCTCTCTAAAGTCCGCTCCGCCGCTCTCCTCCCTGTACGGCGACGCAGGGATGCAGAGAGGCCCTTCAGCATCTCCATCACCCATTACGAGTCTGTCTGCCATCACAAATATTCCTACCGTCGTCGAGGCCTCATGGTTCGGAGGCACAATGTAGTCTCTGCTCGTTTGAGGCTTGGCTACCGGCCACCGTGGCAGGTTGCTGGGATGCAGGGTGAGCCTCCCTTCACTGAGTGTCGCTTGTGTCGAGCGCCTCGTGCTAACACTATAGAGCACTATTGCCTAGCCTGCCCCACTGTTCGACACTTGCTGCCCCAGGGCCTGCCACTTGATGTGGTTTGTCGACACCTGCTGAACCATCAGGTTCTGGAGGAACTTCTGGTGCGCCACCCTCGTTTTGGTGGATTTAAGTAGGTCATGATATAAATATTTGTCTGTATGCTTGTGCTTCATTCTGTTATGTTTTCGTGATGTGAGTGTGTGTGCGCATGTGTGTGTGCTTGTGTGTGTATGTGGTCATTGGGTTCTCGTGAGTCCCGCTTACCCTTGTGTACTGTTGTCTGCCTATTGACTGACGCTACGGCGCAATGAATTAAAAAAAAAAAAAAAAAAAAAAAAAAAATTACAAATGATACAGTTATGTAATTATTAATATAGTACAGCATTACTGCTTACAGTCCCCGCTCTAGTTTGACTCCGTACAACACCACACCACTCCCATGCCTACACCCTCCATTACCCTCCCCCCCACTAGTACTGGCATGTGTTTCAGATATACGAGTCGAAACTGGAGGTTCACACCTTGTGGGCACGGTCTATATAGTAAGGTCGGCCAGACACCTGAACACACTTCGCGCAGGCTGGCTGCCTGGGCCCCTCTGCCCACTGACTGTCATGGTTCAGAGATACCCAGACCTCATTCACTCACAACCATGGCTAGGGTAAAGAGCTCTCCCGTGCATTCAATCACGCGCACCCTGGGCTCATCATCTCTCTCTCTCTCTCTCTCTCAAGGCCAAGCTAGACCGTTCTCTCTCTTTCACTGTCATTTTTTATATCTAATGTATCTAATTATAGGCGAAAATAAAACTCATGCTAAGCTATATTTATGAGTGTTTACTGAAATATATTATAATAGTTATACATTGGGTACATAAAACGTCTCATTTTAAGTGTTACATTGTCATTTTCATCATTTTTCTCTTTTCACTTCTGCAAGCTTTGTTTTTCTTCTTATCAATAAGTATACATCGGTTTAATGCCCTCATTCTGAAATACACAGATATCTTAGCAAAAAAATGGACCACGTCACTGGGAAGTGTGACAACACATTCTAACTCAGTGGCAATTGTTTTAATACAGTTCTTCCCTTCCTTCAAAGTTGTTCCATGAACGGCCATAAAAACTTCCCTCATACGTGTAAGCTGAGTCATAAACGACTCAGAAGGTAGATACAGGTCCCCTCTTGATATTATGTCAGTCCATGATGAGGTACCGGTACATTCAGAAGCTTTATGACCTAATTGGGGATATCTGTTTACAAATTTCCTTACAATATATGCACCGATATATCTCAGGGATTCCTCCTCTATTACAGACTCTATAGTGATACCCACAGACAAGGAATCTCTTTCATTAACATTTTCATCCGAAACATATTCATTTTCCTCTGGAAGTACATCAATGTCTTTGAAACATGCACTAGTTATATAAAGCTCCACTGCCAGTTTCCTGTCATCGTAGGTACTACCTCCATGTTCTTCATCTTTATTGATACTCTTATTATAAAGGCATTCAAACTTATTTTCATCTGTAACATTAGAATCCTTAGAAAGAACGCCTGCATGTTTTCCCAGAATTAACCTTCTAATCCGATATTTAAAGGTTACACAATTTGGGTGGTCATATGTGCCACTCATTTGTCTGATGCACCCAAACAGGCTCTCCAGACAGTCCTGGTTTAGTTTTCTAGTTATGATGAAGTCGATGCTGAAAGATGATTTAAGCATTTTGTGTAGTCCTATAAGGGACTGAGATGAAAGAATTATCCCTTTTTGAAATTTGTACATACCTCTATATTTGGGATTACCTACTCTCATGGTACGTATGACCTCTATCATTCTATTAAGAATATTTAATTGATGCTCTATATTTGTACCAAAGCCATTTCTTGATGGTTTGACATCCCACAGTCTACATGAATTCATAATATCAAACCATTCATCTACTAAGCAAATGAATTCAGCTGTTTCCTTCCAGTTTTTACTGCACAGTAAACCCTTTTCTCCTAGGAAAGTTAAAGCTTTTGAACATGTATGTGATAGTAAGTGAGCTGCATATTTTACTTTTTGTCTTTGAGGACCCACGACATTTACATGCTGTTCACTTAACTTGTATGTTAAACCATATTCTGTTCTATTTGAAGACAGCATTTCCCTAATGGGCGAGTCTGATACATACCCCCCATTGATTAGATAAAAACCAGAGTCTAGTAAATTATTTCTTATTAATTTTAGCATATGTGGGGGATCTGCAAATACAAATACGTCCCGTTCAGCAAAGGGGTTTTTAAATGAGCATTTCTTTCCATTTCCGTCAGTGGGATCAATACCAAAATGTTTCCACAGTCTAAGATTACATGGTCCTAGGTCGTGTACAAGTGCTACAACAGGATATCCTGCATCTTCAACTGCCTTAATTAAAGGTATCAGTATATCTTGGATATTGGGCATATCGAAATCATAGTAGACTGGTTGCCTCCAGTTACCTAATAGTCCACGAACCATTGCAACCTGTACCTTTTCATGTGGCTTATAAAGAGTATCCTTACCTTTATCAAAACACCACTCACTTGCTATGCTCATTTCGTCAAAAGATAATACTGCTATTCTCTCATTTAGATGCATTGTTTCAGCTTTCTTATTCATTATTGTCAACACTGAGTACAGTAATCCACGTTCACATGCAAAATTTTGAGCTCTCTTATTCAGTGTTGATTTACATGGTAAAGGAATACCTTTTTTAGTTCGAAGGTAATCATAACATTTGGTACTGATACTTCTCAGAGTAAATGCTTCTGCAATATCATCGTCTGACCACATTTTAGTATTAGCTTTATTTACTATGGCATTTATCTGTGTGTTGCTAAAGATAGGTGCCAAACATTTTTCCATTTTATGCTGTACTTTGGCATCGAGTATTGCTGGATCCAAACTAGCTTTCAGTTCATCATTCATTAACTGAAGTTTACTGTTATTAGCTTCTAACTGCTTAATTTTATTTTGTAAAGTTACAACATCAGGATTTTCACTATTCACACCTTCGGCACATTCACAGTATTCACACCTGTCGGCATATTCACATTATTCACACCTGTCGACACATTCACATTATTCACACCTGTCGGCACATTCACATTATTCACACCTGTCGGCACATTCACATTATTCACACCTGTCGGCACATTCACATGATTCTGACGTAATATGGCTGGCACTTTATCACTATTTACACCTGTCGGCACATTCACAATATTCACACCAGTAGGCACATTCAAATCATTCTGGCTTGGTATGACTGGCACTTGATCGCTAGTTTCACATGTAGGGACATTCACATCATTCTGGCTTGGTATGACTGGCACTTGATCGCTAGTTTCACATGTAGGCACATTCACATCATTCTGGCTTACCAAGACTGGCAGGTCTGGCAATTCACATTCATCTAAAATGGGTAAAATGGGGGTATGTATAAGTAGGTTGGAGAAGGGTGGCAGATGTTCCGGAAATAACTAATTATTAAGGTGTGGTCTGGGTGAGGTCTTGGTATGTGAAGTCGCTCCCTAGCATGGCAAGTCATGAATCATCAATTTCTTATAAACTTGTAAGATAGCAGACACAATTGTTTAAGGTGATAATAATAGTGTTGTATTGCTTGGAATAGTTTGGAGGATTCATTTGCTCAAGATTTACCAACACAAAACTTTCCCCTTAAAATGCTGTACTCTGTCAGTGAAAATTAACATGAAGAAATTATACTTGTGATACTACGATATTAAAGATGATTTCATGCACAATGCATAAAGATTGCATACTGTAATACAGAAATAGCAAGAACAAGACCTACCACTTGACAAAAACAGTGAGGGAACTGCATGATCCTTCAGTGCCCTTTTCCTTATTGGTGATTCTCTTAAACGACACTTCAGGTCCTCCTTGAAGTCATCATCGGTAAAATGGACGGAACATACTACACCATTGTCTGCATTAAAGTTTTCATTACGACCACATGCAGTTAACCATATCACTCTCAGCAGTTTGTCCTTGGGAAACCGAAAATAACTAACTGCTTTCTTCGCAGTTTTTCTTTTAGTGTTTTTGCACAATAGTACTGCACAACTATTTGGCATGTTGATGGTCGAGTGTGGGTCGACATAGGCAAGGAGATGTTGTCAGCAAGGCAGTACAGGTGAGAATGTGCAGACAGTGTGGTGAGGTACATGTCAAAAGGGGCCCAGGTCGAGGCCTGGTCCCCCCCACTTTATACCCCCACCTGCGCGGATAGCCGACCTTACTATATAGACCGTGCTTGTGGGGTACACACATTGACAACGCTGGAGTGATGAACGTGGCAGTGGAGGACACTGTACCTCATTTTTCCTGAAATATCTTGTAGTGTGTCACCCTACCATAGCTCTTTCCTGTCCTTGATATTGTGTTCAAGTAAAAACTGGAAGTTAAGACAATTTGAAGGCAATTTGAAGATGACATTTCCACATACAAAATGGAGCAATAATATACCACAACCTGAAAATAATTTTCAAACCTGATTGCAATCGTTAAATATGTACAGTAGATCCTAACTTTTGAACATCCCATGATGAATATGCCATTTTGTTCAAAGAGTCAATAAATCTTAACACATACCTGATATCCCAAAAGTAACCAATCAATGTTATTAATTACATTTCAAAATTACACTGAACAGGTAATACTGTTCGGAATATAGAATAAATTATTTCCAATTTGACACAGTAAGCACATGGTGTTATTTACCTTTTCCAGGTAACATCTCGCCCATTAGTGTTAAATAAGATTCGGTAACTGATCAGGTGACAATGATGGATCCATGTAGTATAAAAGCTGATTTTCACAACTCCTCTGACCTTCTTTACTCCCCATCAATAACCATTCTACCATAAACCTTGTCAGTGAAACTTATGCATCAATAGTCAGTCTCGCCCCAACCTTGTTGGTGTGAAGACGTTCTCCTGGCGCTCTGCCTACATTGTTGTTTGTTCTCGTGTGTTGTTGTTTCTGTGGTGGTGCTGGTGTTGTTTGTTTGTTGTGGTTGTGTGTATTGTTTTGTTGTGATTGTTTGTGTGGATGTGTGTGTGCGTGTGTGTCACTGGCTGATTGAGTGTTCAGTTGTTCGTATTGTTGTTTCCTTGCCATCTAGGCCTTGCCTGGCCTGATGGAGAGCGCAGATTCCTGCCTGGAGGCCGACTTGGCAATGTCGGAGGAAGACGAGTCTCTAATTGATGATCACTGGCCTGAGCTGCCTTCTAGCAACCCTCCTCCCCTCTCCTCGGTCACTCCGCAGCTCAGGTTGCAGCCTTCCACCTCCTCAACCTCTACCAAGCGACTCGTTGATGCCTCGTCCGACTCCTCGCAGGATTCTGATGGTGTGGACTGTTTGCCTCCAGCTACCAAGACTGCCAAGGGTGCTTCAGCTGTGCACGACGTACCTTTTCTGACTCACCATGGTGTTTCTTCTTTGTATACCAACTCCTTGCCCTCGTTCAACCTTCCTGCTTTTGCCCCGAGAAATGCCTATGTCAAGCTCTCCTTCTCTGGAAACCCATCTTCGGACACAAAGCTGCGTTGGTTGCCTGATGTCACCAGGGCCTTCCAGCTGCAGCGTGAACTAGCTGAAGTCAAGATGGCTGCTGTCACCTCCCGGTTTGTCTACATCTCTAGGAAGCGTCAGGACATCATTGTTAGAGTCAAGGCTGGTGAATTTTTGTCTCTGCCTCTCATTCTTGAAGACTCACCCGACAGGCCTCGTTAGATCCCCAGCTACATCCTCACCCGTTTTTCTATTGATGTTGACCCGAAACTTGCCAAAGGATATCCTGGTGTGTACTCTGCCCGTCGTTTTTTTCCAAGATGGTTCCCCCATTAGCCATATTGTTGTTGTCTGGAGTCAACCCGATCCACCTCCAAATGAGATTTCCTTTGATTTCCTCACCTGTCTTCCACCGTGTGAGGTGATGAAACTTCATAATGACCAGCCTTGGTGCTACAGGTGCTGGAGAGTTGGGCATATATCCCGGTACTGTTCTGCCAGGCCGAAGTGTGCATGGTGTGCCGCCGACCATGATTCCAAGACGTGTCCTGGCAGGGGTGAACCATCACGTCCTGCTGGCTCCACCTCTTGAGGATACGTCTCGATGGAAGTGTCCACGATGCCTTCAGCCAGGGGTTAACGTGTGGCATGGATGTAGTCGACGTCAGGTCCAGGCTCATGTCTCTACTATTGCTCCATCTCCACCACCACCACCTCCCCAGACTGCTCCTCCTACCAGCCCTGCCTCACCTCCAGACCTGGCCCTCCGCAACCCTCATGGCGCGATGTACAGCTCTCGAGAACCGCTTTTCTGCCCTTGAAGCCAGGATTGATGGGCTGGTTGCCGCTCAGGCTGCTAGTGACTCCAAGCTCTCCACCTTGGTCGAGGCTCAGTAGGCCATCATCTCAACTGTCACTATCCTTACCGAAAAGATGGATATTGTTGCATCTTGCCTTAAAAAGCTTTTCGAGTCAGTCTCTTCAACTGGTCCATCTTCTTCTCCAGGTCCATCTTCTTCTCCAGGTCACTCATCTGCTCTCACTCACCGGACTTCTATCTCCAAATACAGAGTTCGCTAGTGATTGCCGGCTGGATGTCATCTCCTGGAATGTATGTGGTATCACCAGTTATGCTAAACTCACTCAACTCAAGGCCTATGTTTTTCGTCATCATCCCAGTGTTATTTTTCTCCAGGAAGCATTTTCAGGACGGCCGCTTGTTGCTGGGCAAGCTCCTCCTCTCTCAGGTTATGTGCCATATGTTCATTTGGTAAGGAATGGTCTCCTGACTTACATACATAGCTCATTGCCACATCGCCTTCTCCGTACCTCCACTGATCCTGACATGACCTTTCAGCTATTTGAGGTTTTACCTGGGAATGGAGTACTCCAATTATGCAATGTCTATTCTGCCCCAGCTAGACTCACTCTTGAGGCTCTTCCTTCTCCAACAGTGCGTGGTATGGTGTATATGGGAGATTTTAATGCTCGGCATTCTGATTTGGGTGATGGTTCCGGCTCTATTAATCGTAATGGTGTTCGTCTCCTTTCATGTATCCGCAAGCATCATCTGACACACTGGGACACTGGCGGTGCCACTCATTGCCGGGGAGGTACTCTGGATTACATCCTCTCGTCTGGTCTGATAGCGTCTCAGGTCCAGTGCTCCTCTGTGCCAGACTTATTCTCTGATCACATCGCTCTTCAGTTTCATTATTCTCTATCTGCTGGGTCAAGTGCTTCAGCCACTGGTTTGCGTATTGCTGTGCCCCCTAAATATTGCCCGACTTATATCTCATTTATGGCCCATGTATTCCCTACATTTGACATATCATCAGCTGAACAGTTGTATCTGCTACTCATGACTTTTATAGGCTATACGTCTCCCGGCCACATCTCCAGCATCGCCATACTGCCCACTCCTGGACGCTGGAAGCACGTATACAGGAGGCAAAGGAGGAGGCTGAACGTGATGACCTATTGTTTCAAGCCAACCCAACCCCTGACCTCCTCCATCGTTACCAGATGTCTAGAGACGCTTTAGTCGCCCTGCAGGAGTGTGCTCACACTGAGTCTTGGCAGCGGTTCATGGACAGCATCAACAAGCAAACAAGTGTGGCTTCTATGTGGCACCTCATCCGTCGGGTTATTAAAAAGACACCGGCCACTGCTCGTCATCACACTCCTGCCGACTATGCCCAACAACTTGTCGATGCCTGGTCAGAAAAATCTACCCAGCCAGTCTACCCATCCACATACAAGATGCACTCGCTTCCCGTGCTGCTGTCCATCGGCTTCGTCTAATGTCTGCTCTGTTGAAAGATGATGACGATGATGCAGAGAAGATAACTGAGGAGGAGTTGCGCTGTGCTCTCTCTCTGGGTAGAGCTTCTTCCCCTGGTGATGATAGTGTTACTTATGCTGTGCTGCGCCTACTTCAACAAGTTCCTGGAAACCCTCTACATCGACTGTACAATCTTTGTCTTCGTGACGGTTGTGTACCACGAGCCTGGACCAGCAGCACAACAATACCCATCCCTAAGCCCGGCACTGCGAAGTTCAGGCCTATTTCCCTCACTTCCTGTTTTTGTAAGGTTATGGAGAGAATCTTTCTCAATCGTCTCATGTACAGACTACAGGATCGCCTTTCTCCATGGCTGTTTGGTTTCTTTCCCCAGCAGAGCACACACCACTGCCTAGTCGACCTGTACTCTCGCCTTTCCAGGGACAGTGTGGTGGCCTTCATTGACCTTCGAAGTGCCTTCGATGTTGCTATTAGAGATGTCATTTTGGATCAACTGGTTGACTTTGGGATAAAGGGTAATCTACTACCGTGGATTCGGGGTTACCTGAGTAACAGGACCTCCCGTGTGTTTTTCAGTGGTGCGCTCAGTCCTTTACGCAGTTACCATCTTGGTACGCCTCAAGGGGGTGTTCTCAGCCCATTGTTATTTAATATTCTGATGCATCAGCTGCTCACTTCTCTCCCTGATATTCCTGGAACTACAATTAAGTGCTATGCTGATGATATCTGTGTTCATTCTACCTTACCAAGGGATCTCCAGCGGTTTCTTGACTCCTTCTCTGTGGCCTCCTATCACTGCGGCATTATTGTCTCCCCATATTAGAGCATAATATTCACCTGCCGCCTTCCTCAAGCTCGGCCAGTGTTCACCATTGGAGGGACTGTCATTGCCATGTGTTCCCAGTACCACTACCTGGGCGGGCGAGTCAATATTTGGCCAATTGTCCCTGCCAAACCTCAAAACCATCCCATTGTCCAGGACTTATTGGGTCGTCTCCAGCGCCGACTTACGCCACTGTAATGGCTCTCTAACAACTCCTCGGGCATCTGCATCCCAGTAGCCAGAACCATCTATATTGCTTCTATCCGTTCAGTTGTTGATTACCTCTCCCCTGCTTTGATTCAACTTCCTAGGGCTACTCTGGAAACTTTAGAAACATTTCAGAATAAAGCAATGAGACTAATTCTCGGCTGTCCAGTGTCGACCAGGATAGTGAACATGCAGCATGAGTTGCGTCTTTCCCCATTAATCGAGAGAATTTATTGTAATGTTACTGGCTTCACTGTCAAGTGCCTCCATTTCCCACATCTTTCACCCCATTACTCTCAGTTAGTCAGGACTTCTCTTAGACCAAACTCCCCTGTCCCTCCCATACTGCCTGCTGGACGTACTCTTATAAGGTCTGTTTCCTCTATGCTCCATAGTCTTAATATAGATATAATGGTTGCAGACGTCCCCCCCAGGCCCCCTCCGTGGATGCTACCAACACCTGATGTGAGCTTCACACCTACTTTCAAGTCGGAACTGCCTTCTCTACAGCGGCAGTTGGCTCTGGAACACATAGAAACAGTGACGTCCTCCATCACAGATCCATACTGCCTCTACATTGATGGCTCATTGCAAGTGGATGGTACAGCAGGTTGTGCCGTTTTCTTGCCTGACCTGGAGTCACCTCCACGGGGCTGGGTTGGCCGTCGTCTCTGTAA
This sequence comes from Petrolisthes cinctipes, assembly GCA_033782935.1. Lineage (NCBI taxonomy): Eukaryota > Metazoa > Arthropoda > Malacostraca > Decapoda > Porcellanidae > Petrolisthes > Petrolisthes cinctipes. Next base: position 1,224,288 of record JAWQEG010000199.1, read on the forward strand.
CCACTCTAGCTCAACATTGTGTGAACTGTATGCCATTCTGGATGCTGTTAGTCTTGTTTGCCAACGTGGAGTGAATGCTGCCATTTTTTGTGACTCCAAACCTGCCCTTCATTCCCTCTCTAGTGTTCAGCCCACACACTCTACTGTTATTCAGCAGATTTTATCGTTTTTGGCCTTATTACGTCATCGTAACTTGGCTGTCAAATTTCTATGGGTGCCATCCCATGTAGGTTTAGGTCACAATAGTACAGTTGACAGACTCGCAAAGGAAGCATGCCATCTGCCTCCTCGTGGTGTTGGACGTCCTCTCTCCCTTAAATGTTACCTTTCTAGAGTTCGCTCCGCCGCTCTCCTCCCTGTACGGCGACGAGTACATCCATGCCACACGTTAACCCCTGGCTGAAGGCATCGTGGACACTTCCATCGAGACGTATCCTCAGGGGGTGAAGGCTCAGAGGTGGAGGCAGCAGGACGTGATGGTTCGCCCCTGACAGGACACGTCTTGGAATCATGGTCGGCGGCACACCATGCACACTTCGGCCTGGCAGAACTGTACCGAGAGATATGCCCAACTCCCTAGCACCTGTAGCACCAAGGCTGGTCAATATGAAGTTTCCTCACATCACACGGTGGAAGACAGGGGAGGAAATCAAAGGAAATCTCATTTGGAGTTGGATCGGGTTGACTCCAGACAACAACAATACGGCTAATGGGGGAACCATCTTGGAAAAAACAACGGACAAAGTACACACCAGGGTATCCCTTAGCAAGTTTCGGGTCTACATCAATAGGAAAACGGGTAAGGATGTAGCTGGGGAACTTACGATGCCTCTCTTGTGTGTCTTCAAGAATGAGAGGCAGAGACAAAAATCACCAGCCTTCACTCTATAAATGATATCCTGACGCTTCCTAGAGATGTAGACAAACCGGGAGGTGACAGCAGCCATCTTCACTTCAGCCAGTTCACGCTGCAGCTGGAAGGCTCTGTTGACATCAGACAACCAACGCAACTTTGTGTCCGTAGATGGGCTCCCAGAGAAGGAGAGCTTGACATAGGCATTTCTTGCGGCAAAAGCAGGAAGGTTGAACGAGGGCAAGGAGTTGGTATACAAGGAAGAAACACCACGTTGAGGCAGAGAAGGTACGTCATGCACAGCTGAAGCACCCTTGGCAGTCTTGGCAGCCGGAGGCAAACAGTCCACACGATCGGAATCCTGCAAGGAGTCGCTTGGTAAAGGTTGAGGAGGTGGAAGGCTGCAACCTGAGCTGCGGAGTGACCGAAGAGAGGGGGGGAGGGTTGCTAGAAGGCAGTTCAGGCCAGTGATCCTCGATAGGAGACTCATCCTCTTCCAACATGGCCAAGTCAGCCTCCAGGCAGGAAGCCACATCCGAATCTGTGCTCTTCATCTGGCCAGGCAAGGCCTAGATGGGAAGCAAACAACAACACGAACAGCTGAACACTCAATCAGCCAAGGACACACACACACACACACACACACAGACAATCACAACAATACAATACACAGAATCACAGCAGACAAACAACACCAGCAACACCACAGAAACAACAACACACAAGCAAGAATGCACAAACAATACAAACAACAATACACAAGCAAGAGTGTAAAAGCAACACAAACAAGAATTTAGGCAGAGCGCCAGGAAAACGTCTTCACACCAAATAGGTTGGGGCGAGCCGTAATGTGTGTGTGTGTTTGTGTGTGTATGTGTATGTGGTTGTAGTAATTGAATTCTCATGAGTCCCGCCTACCCTTGTGTATTGTTGTCTGCCTGTTGACTGACGCTACGGCGCAATGAATTAAAAAAGAAAGAAAAAAAAGTGCTTCAATAGTTTAACGATGGAGTTAAAAATATGGAAACGGTATCGCAGGCTCTCTGTTCACATCTGAGTGAAGCCAGTGAGGGGAGTCTATGAGAGGTAGGCGGAGCTTCATATACAGTTCAAAGAAATATTTCGTGCATCAGACTCACTCCAGGGAGAAATAATAATAGAAATGTGCTTTTATTTCAATATGTTGAAGTAAATTATGCAGCATATGGCAAGATACTTAATGGGAAACATTGTTTGGAATGAGTATAATAATATTGTACAGTCACGAGCACTAATTAGTATACAGCCTTGATTGAAGCTTTGAACAATCCATTTCAATTACACACCAATGGAGATCTTACTGTACATTTACTTACTCTCTCTAGGTATTCGAAGCACACCTGGATACTTATTAGTGCTCGTGACTGTATACTATGCAGTTTATAAGATACATGATGGTAAAAAAAGGTGTTTCAATATGCAAGCTGATACTAAATTTCTTGTCACATGACATGACATGAAATGACATTTATAGCATTATCAGTGAAATGAAGTAAACTATACAGTACATTCTTACAAGATACACATTCTTTAATGAACTTACGACTCAGTAAGTTGTATGTGCCCTATCGTCAAGAGCTGTTGGTGTTTTATACTGTACACGGGCATGGGAAACACTATTATGGCCTAAGGAATTAAAATGTATTATATTTTGAGACAGGCAAAAAGACTGATTCAAACCATTTATTGACTTATTTGGACCTTTGTAAAACTGGTGATGAGAATTGCACATAAAATAAAAATTAACAACCCTGTTAGAGAGTCCATTCACTCCGGCGAATATTTAACTTTTTTTTCAGAAAATAATCAGTCATTATCTTCCTTTTATTGTAGTCCTCCCAGTCTCATGAGGTGCCCTTGTAGCTTCTGCACCTGTTTTCGTTTATAAATCTCTATTTTACTACACCTGCCGTTCCTGAAAATTCAGGTAACTAATGGATTACAGGTGATGTTTGTAATAAAAAAAACTTGTTTGTGGTTCATATGGGTCCGAATCAGCCAACACAAAAAACCCAAATAATTAGAGAATCTCTTCTAATCAATCAAGGCAAGGGTTTTAATCAGCCAAGACAATGGTCTGAATCAATCAAGACGAAAAGGCCGAATCAGGTCCTAATATAATAGCCATGGTCAGAATATGTCTGTATTCTGTACCTTCACTGATCGCTGGATGACTCCAAAGCTGACAACAACAGTATATTATGGGCTGCACCAGAGCCATCCAGAGGGTCCTGGTGCAGTGCATAATGAAGTACTGTAGCCAGCTTTTGTCGCAACACAAGCCGCCATCGGGTCTATAACAGTGAAGGTATAGAGGTCCCTCACAAGGTGCACTAAACACCTCCCAGTCACTCAGTTGTACCCAGAGACCAGTGAAGGTACTATCGGCGATAAAAGTATCAACACCATCCTTACATTGAAATTCAAAATTTTTACCCGGTAAGGTGGATTCCGGACGCATATTCCTGAAGTCGATACTAGTATAAACAGGCTCCACCCCTTGACGGTCATGCTCCAGCTCCTATGGTATTACCAACAACGAGTGTAGAAATAACCTTTAAAAAAAAACACTTTCACCTGTTTGTACGTAGCGTACTTTATAAATAATTGTTGGGTTTACATGAAAAAACATTAGTACATCAAGTTTCTCTCCTTCTTATGGTATTGTATAAAAAGTACATCATGCAATAACTGTCTAAGTGAATGGCGACACTGCAAACCTTGCCAAAATTGTGTTAATTTCACCTCACAAAGGAGAGGTAATAAATTTGAATGCATGCCATTTTTACGTCATATTCAGCTAAAATATATCTATACTTGTATATTGTATGATTCAAAAACATTTATGAATACTAATGAAGACCAGATACATATTTATATAAAGTTTAAGGCATATTTAATTATTGCAGAGAGAGAGAACATATGGAGGTAATACACAAGGGGGAGGAGCAGTTGCACTAACAAGCAAAGAACTATAAACTAAACAAATTCAGATGTATTTGCCATCAATTTCTGAGGTAATAGCATTGGAAATAAAAAACTAAAATTCCTTACCTGTAGTTAGTATTCTAAGATTATCTCAGTATGTATGCCTTCTCAGACAAGAACCTGGGATAAGGGCAAATATAGATTTGGTAGAGTACTAGAACACTATTGCACTATTTCTATCTATCTAAATGCACATGTAAATGTGCAAAGGCGGCAAAACTTGAAAGTGTATAAAATTTGTAAAACATATATAAAAAGTACTTATAAATAACAGACTATCCCCAGAAGATAATTTAAATTCAAAAGTAAAGACTACATGCATCTATCAGCAAATAATGAATGTAGGTTTCTCCTGTATAAGTGAAGAAATGGTAGAGAGCGCGATTGTCATTCATAAGATCAACGCATGAATATGGATCAGTTATACAGCACCCACAACTGAAATGGCATGGTGAAAAAATTGAAAAGGTGCAGAGAGCACCCACGGAAGAGTGCCTATCTCAAAAGGTCAGAGTTATGAAGAAAGGCTTGATAAACTACAATCTAAATTATATTCTGGTGATAGTAATGAGTGCTTGGGTTAATTGGCCCTTCAGTTCTCTCCTTCATAAGGTAAGCTTAACACCTCCCAGGACTTGGGTTGGTCTCTCAGTTGTATCCTTCTGTTGCTGCCACTATCTCAACAGGCAAGATTTAATTAAGATAAACAGTCAATCTAAGCCAATATTGTCAAGCCTTGTCAATATTGTCAAGTTTGCAATTGGACGCGTGGCATTGACATACGCTGCATTTTAGTTAGTTTTATCTAGCTTCCTTCTTAAATATATATTGTTATTTAGTTCTCACCTTACCTGTGGAATATTAAATTACAACTACGATCCCATTTAGCACATCCATAGGCAGGAATAATGGTTCAAAGAGTGAGAAAAATATAACTCACTACAAGATGTGTCCAGATCAGCTGATCAATGTTTTGGGTGTACATGATAGTCGACCAATAGAAAACTGCCTTCAAGGATGTGATGTCATCCCCTCTCCATATTTTATATCTCCATGGTTTTAACAGTCAGATAAATCACTGCCTCCAAATATTGTTATTGGGAGGTAACCTACTTAATTCTGCACATAATATTATATTCCAGCAGATGGAGTGGACCCTCACGTTTCAGTTTATAGCAGGTGTATGTACTGCCATGAAGGATATGCAGATGTTCATTTGACGTTTCAGTGGAATTTAGCAAATATGAATCATCAAGTAATTAAACCAAAAGAGTTCCGGCCACCAACATTGTTCTATGGTTAGTTGATTATAAAATCTAAATAATCAGTTTTTAAATGCAATTCATCAAGTCACGAACATTGGTATAAGTTGCACTTATCTCCACATAAGAGAAATATTTTCGGCGGATAGATTCTCCTAAACATATGCTTAGTAAGTCTTCTTATTGTATGGTCCAAAAGAATTCCTTTTACAGCGTTTGTTATCAAACTTAGAGTTCTAGTCAAGTCCAGAGCATTGACCATTATTGTTTCTATGTTCCATTATTTGCATTAGACTTGGCCAAATTGAAAGAACGGCGCCATCTGTAATCAATTTAGGTCAATTAGGGAAATTATATAAAGCATCATAGGTAATCATGTAACGAGTGATGCATTTTCTGCATTCTAATTTCTAGATCAGTTCCAAGATATGCTTGGCCACAAATTCAACGTAATCACTGCACGGTACTTCCCTTACATGGACTACTCTCCTGACAGTGATAAACCAGGAAGCACCGTCACCCTTCAAGAGTCTGTTGATGCAAATTTGCTGCTATCCTTCGCTGACAAGCTCAATTTTACGTAATATCACCATCAACACGTCTCTGTCTGTCTGTCTATATAACTGCAGTATACAGTACCTGTTATGTAACTATATCCTTTGACATTTCCATTGGTTTAGAAAATGTCTCCTTACCGTACTTATGAAGAATTCGTTATAAGTAATACTTTCAGATCAACGGATAAGTGTTAATGAATTAGATAAACGATATATTTTTTTTCCTATATAATAATCTTAATATTTGTTACAAAGAAGTATTCTGGCCATAGATAACTGTATAATTATATGGATTAGACACAGACATCTGCAGTAACGGACCTAGATCTGTAGGCCAGATATTACGGTGTGTACTATCGTGGTCATGAGTCCTGAACCTCCCCACATGATAGAGACTCATTATGTAGGTAAGATTGTTGCCCTCCTCCTTCTCTCAAGTCATGCCCCCTTCGTCCCTCCTTTCAACAAGACCCGCCCCCTTCCTCCTTACACAATCACCTTGAGATAATGAAGCATCATAAACAGTTCCACATGTAATGTATATTTTTCATATATAACTTTATGGAAGTCTGATAGAAGTGGTTATATATATATATATATATATATATATATATATATATATATATATATATATATATATATATATATATATATATATATATATATATATATATATATATATATATATATATATATATATGAGGGGTCGCAAATCAAAAGGTGCCAACACGCCAAATTTAGAATACGCCAGAAATCGCCTTCAAAATTCGGAAATGTTTAGTTTTCGTGCACGGCCAATTACAGAGTGAAACGTCTTCAATATGATTAATATTTTAATAAACTTATTATAGGCATCTTTCCCGGGCAACGCCGGGTACCTCCGCTAGTACGTACAGCTCCGGACAGATCAAGGGTCCACATCCAATCCACCAGCGACTTGGTTTGAGCCTCGTCTGATCTGGCAACAGTTGCAGGTGGAGGGAGGGGCGCCCAAACCCTTAAAGTATTGCCCACATCATTACAGGCAATACCCCCCTACGGGGCAAGCACGAGGGATAAAAGGAATACACGGATAGCTGTCTAATATCCAAAGGATAATATATATTCAGTAATCTATCCCACTACGATGGTGAACAAATGACAGTGCCTTTATTTAAAGGATATAATGTAACAGATATTCTAATTATATTTGTTTGTTATTACTTTTCAACCAATCACCTTCATTTTTCTTACCCTCTTCCCCCTCACCCTCGCCTCAAATCTTCACATTTTTTCTCTCCTATATCCACCTACGTTAATGCAGTATGCACTTCTTTAAACCCGGGTTCTTCAAATTACGGGTCCCGAATTCCTCCAAACTGGGTCGCAGGCTCATAAAAATAAATACATGAATAAAATAGAATAATAATGTTCGTGATAATGAAATAAATATAAAGTTCATACATGAATCCACCTAACATATTTTTACAATCGAATATTCATATATTTAATTACCATTAAAACAAAATCATTGCACAAATATTAGCCTTCTTGAGAGAGAGTGAGAGAGAGAGAGGGAGGAGTAGGTGAGGCAGTGCTTATAAATCTATTTATAATTCTGGTTAGAATGCCTTTTTAGTAATTATTTTTGAGTTTCAGTTGAGCCTTGTATTTTCTTAGGTTGATAATTCTGGTCATTTGTAAAAGATCTTTCTGTATGGGTCGCGAGAATGATGTCATAGTAAAAACTGGGTCACGACTGAAAAAGTTTGAAGAACCCTGCTTTAAACTATTGGTGATTCGATACCGTTCACAGTGATACTATGCTTCATTCATTCCTACTGACACATGTCTTCTCTACCTGATCATTCGTTATACCCTCCTATATAGCTCCGCCCACATTTCTCTCCTCCTCTCCCACTAACATCCCCCCTCCCTCCACCTGCAACTGTTACCAGATCAGATGAGGCCCAAACCAAGTCGCTGGTGGAAGAAGTGTGGACCCTTGATCTGTCCGGAGCTGTACATAAAGACGATATAATACAGTCGGCGGCAGAAGTCCTGTCGCCTCTCTTGCTTCACCGAGGCACGCGATGTTCATAGACTCGATATTATTAAGAGTAGATAACATGCGTATTTCTCGAGTCCATGAACACTGTGTGTCTCGGTGAAGCAGGTGAGGCGACAGGACTTCTGCCGCCGACTGTACATACGGCTTTTCAGCTTGAAGGCCCGAGACTGACTGAATTTCCAAATAGCATTTTGCTTCCTTCAGCTCGAACGGAATATTTCCGTTTGAGCAGTACATTTGGCGCGCGTTTTCAGGTGGTGCTGATTCAGAAGATATCGTTTCGGGGGTGTAACCTTTTTTTTTTTAGCGGATTTATGGTAGATGACGTAATTTTTACGTCGAGTTACGTCATATTACGTCATACCAAAACCTTCGCCTGGTGATGGTGATTCAGAATATATATGGGTTTTGGATGTAAGTGTAACCGTTTTCGAATTATAAGCGGACGAACAGAGACGGTTTGCCAATTATAGTATAGATTAAACAGAACAAATGAGAAGTGGGACAAACAGCACTTCACTAGCAAAAGCTTTATGGTCAAAAGTTAGTACGCTAGACAATATAACCTAAAAAAATAAATTAAACATACAAGATAAAGAAAAATAAAACTAGACAATATTACCTAAAAAAATAAAAGAAGAGAAGAGGCAAAACCTATACATATATCATTTCCATAGCCTACATACTGTACTTAATAGACTGTAAACAGGTAGTAGCTCTTGGCTCATGGTGCCATTTTAACAATAAATATGATAAAATGATATCGTTAACTCTCCTTCATTTTCTCGAGCGGTGGTCGACCAGGCCTTCGAGATGCCACTCACTATTAGTAGTCGTGGTGGATTGCAGAAAGCTGCATTTTCTGCTAACAAAAGAAGACCCAGCAGGTCAGGGGTTGTGTCGACAAACTGTGCTAGCGATTTAGACACTGTAATGTTGTCCAATGTATATTTTATTAATGATATATATGACCATAATTTAAAATTGTACTGTACACACAAACACCTGCATAAGTGACTCACCTTTCGGGACCAGGCAGATAGAAGGGTCAAATACCTTTTTACTATTTTTAGATGTCACACCTGGCCACCTGGTCTGACCCAGGTGCTCAGGTCATATAAAAGACATTAACCTTTCCTACCTCCCCTTCATAGGAGAGTAGGAAAGAGAGTAAGAGAGAGAGAGGGAGAGAGATAGGAAAGTGTTGGCCCACTTTCCCTTTCACACGAGAAGAGAGAAGTAGGTACAGAATCAAGATGACCATTCACAGGCAACAGTCACTCTAGCCATTCTGTAAACTATTGAGTTTGAAATGTATATAAGCAGTGAAGGTACATTAGCTACCAGGATACTTAACACTGACTCCCTAAAGGCTATACACGGTCTCCATAGAGAGAGACACAATAATATAAGACAAGGCACATCGTTATCATTCCATGTATAGATATAAGTATATAGTAATAAATTAAGCCTTAAGAAACTTGTGCAGTCGATTACCTAAGAACACCACAACGCCGAGCTCGCTACATAATACAACAACAACAACAACAACTACTACAACTCCAGAACAAGATACTGCATCAGATCCTGAATGAGTTAAAGCCTTAGAGGACTGGTACAAAATCCTTAGAATTTAATATTACGTTGGGCGAGATATGACCCTAGCTGTTGCGCTGCCAGATGCCTAGTGGCATCTATCTTTCAATCAGTCAATCAATTATGCTATGTTTGGAGTTGTATCAGTGCCTATGAAGATGTTAAATAATTATTGTAATATAGACGTTTAGTTACCTAGCATAACAGAATAATTATTATCCACATTTATATTATTGCCTCCAGTTTTACATGAAGTTCTAAAAGCGCAGATCATTTGATTTAGTATTAATGGTGACAATATATCCTACGTATAGGTTCGAAATTCGGGACGTTAAACAATTAATGCAATATAGAGGTTTATATTCCTAGCATAACAGAATAATAGTATCTACATTTATTTTATTGCCTGTTGTATATGAAGTTCTAAAAGTGAAGATCATTTGATCTAGTACTAATGGTGACAATATATCCTATGTATAGGTTCGAAATTCGGGAAGAGCCAAACCGGTCCTGGGGTGTGGAAAAGAATGGAACATATGACGGCATGATGGGTTTACTGCAACGGGAAGAAAAAGATTTCTGCACTGTAGCTGGACCTTCGGCAGGACGACTTAAGGTTACGGAGTATGCCCGCGGTTATCCTTCAGATATGGTGACCGTAATATCTCTCAAGCCCACCACCCTACCACAATATTTATCCCTCGTTCGACCATTTTCAGGTGTGTTCTGCCTTGATACCCAAATGATATGTGTTTAAAAAAGCTAATATATATATATATATATATATATATATATATATATATATATATATATATATATATATATATATATATATATATATATATATATATATATATATATATATATATATATATATCATGGATGAGGAATTTGGATTTATCTCTAACATTGGAGCAAAATATATATATATATATATATATATATATATATATATATATATATATATATATATATATATATATATATATATATATATATATATATATTTATTTTGCTCCAATGTCAGAGATAAATCCAAATTCCTCATCCATGAATTCAGGACTACATACACGTAGAGCACGTAAGTACATGGAAGAGAAAACAGACAGTTTCACTTTATCATCGTGTGCAGAGTAAAAATGAATATATGACAAAACATTGGTTGGTTTCCTGTAAATGCTAAACTTAAAGGTGTTGCCTACCCTGTGAATCAGGCAATCCAAAAATGGCGAATCAGGCAATCCAAAAATGGCAATATATATATATATATATATATATATATATATATATATATATATATATATATATATATATATATATATATATATATATATATATATATATATATATATATATATATATATATATATATATATATATATATATATATATATATATATATATATATATATATATTGCCATTTTTGAATTGCCTGATTCACAGGGTAGGCAACACCTTTAAGTTTAGCATTTACAGGAAACCAACCAATGTTTTGTCATATATTCATTTTTACTCTGCACACGACGATAAAGTGAAACTGTCTGTTTTCTCTTCCATGTACTTACGTGCTCTACGTGTATGTAGTCCTGAATTCATGGATGAGGAATTTGGATTTATCTCTGACATTGGAGCAAAATTAAAATACTCCAAACTATTTTTGGATAAAGCCTTAAAATTGGCAAGAACATCATTTTATAGGGTTGAACCTCCCCTACCCCGTGACAATAAAAACTTACTGATATTACCCTACAGTCATAAATTTTCCCAAATCCCTCATCTTCTAAGAACATGGAATGTTAATGTTGCCTTTTGTAATGATAACACAGTCAAGAAAATGTTGATCAAAAATTCACCCAATTCCTCATGTGGGTGTATCTACAAAGTACCTTGTAAAGAATGTAATATGTTCTATATAGGACAAACTGGAAAAGATCTTTCAACCAGGGTCAAACAGCATAAATATAGTGTTAGGACCGGACAAGAATCTAATGCTTTATTTTTTCATATGAGAGACAATAATCATTGTATTGACTGGGATAATGCTTCGTCAATCATGTCTTGTAATTCATCCGTAAATAGAAACATCATAGAGTCAAGTTTGATTAAACACACAGAAAATATCAATATGAATTTAAACAATGGTATGTACAAGTTGGATAGTTTCATCACAGACAAGATTGTTAATAAGATAAGTCCAACAGCTATTCCTTAATGACTGAGGATAATCTTAGGTTTAGAGGTCATGTCAGGTAAATTCTTGTAGCACCATATGGGTGTATATTGCTTTGAACTCGCAGTGGCAACACCTTCAGGTTGCCAGTTAGTTATTAAGTGTATCGGTACATAAGGTGTCTCTCGGCAACCATTCTTCTACATTCTGTATTTTCCCTGAAGATGTGAATACAAGAAAGCGCTTGGGACTCCGTGTTTATTTTTCCTTCCTTGTGGATCTACGCATATATATATATATATATATATATATATATATATATATATATATATATATATATATATATATATATATATATCACTTGAGGCACGTGATCCAGAAATATGCGTAAGTCCACAAGGAAAGAAGAAACACGGAGTGCCAAGCGCTTTCGTGTAGTAACATCTTCCACTCTGTATTTCCCCTGAAGATGTGAATACACGAAAGCGCTTGAGACTCCGTGTTTCTTCTTTCCTTGTGGACTTACGCATATTTATATATATATGGTATGTTATGATTGCATTGTGAGGAATATGTTTGTTATTTTCCCTTTCAGGTCAGGTTTGGATGGCGATGGTAGGGAGTGTGGTTTTCTCCGGATTAATGCTCTGGACGTTGCAAAAAATTTGGGCATTTGCCACTGGAGGTCGGGGTGTTCAGTTGAACCTCGCCCTCTTGTACAGCTGGGGCGCCCTCCTGGAGCAACCCCCTCCAGAACTCTTCGTCCGTGGTTTCGGGCAGGTAATAAGTCCATGGTTATAGTTCTTCCTAATGTACATTTCACAATAAATCATAATAAAAACATGAACAATATTTGCTTGTCACTAGACACTATTCTTTCTCCCAGTGAAGCTCTTTAAATGATCACAGTTCAGTAACTAGTCCACTTCAACTACAGTATGCTTGCATCATTGTTATATGGTTTAAAAATAATGAAACTGGTAAATCAGTAATGCAAATACACCACGATTACTTTTCTTTGGATATCTTTAGTAAAACATTGACTCCCTGATGTACAGATGCTTGTGGGTTGGTGGCTGGTGGCCTGTCTCATATTTAGCACAGGCTTCAAATCCTCCCTCATAGCTCATCTAACCGTTCAAGGCAAAGCTCTCCCAATAAAAACATTTGAACACTTGGTAGCGCAGCCAACATGGGAATGGGGTACTGAGGCTTGGCTACTCAAGGGAATTCCTTTGGAGTATTTTTCTAAACATACCGATCCTGTGGTAATAGAAGTGTACCGGAGAACGGAGGTAAGGGGCTTGCAATATATTCCCTTGGTTAAGTTTTATTGTGTCAGTTATATTTGTGTTTACTGTGAATGCCTCAACATACCATAGTTAAGTAATGAAGAATGTCTTTTGGGCATGAAACTAAAATCAAGGAACAAATATCTATTTATTCTGAGGAATCATCAAGATTTATGCCGATGTACCGTCTGATTTTTAAGTTATGTCCGTTACCACCTGAGGTCATCGTAATCAAAGAGTATGGAAGGTAAAGAGAGGGCACTCGCGACCGCCCCTATGGGGAACAGTGGCGCCGCCCGACGGCATGCGCGGTAAACTACACGTCAACACCAATGCCCAATGCTACTCGTCTTGTTATCGCTTATGATGATTGGAAAAATATTTTTCAATTTACATTATGCACATACATACATCGATGTACTTACCTGTAGCACTTCCTTAGTAATTTCCAGATTTTTTTTTTTTTTTAAGTAGCCTACATTTTAACTCGTCACTGACATTTGACACGCTCACGTCCCTATTGCTGTAATCCTGTGTTACACCATATACAGAGGAGTCCAAGAATACTTCCCCAGTGTCTTTACATGGCGTAAAAGGCTATTAAAAAGTCCCAATTTATACCATAACTTTATTCTCCAACCCACCGTAATGCTCGACACATTCATACCCACACAAACACATCAAATCCACTGTCATTCAGATAGGCCTAGGGCAGTCTAATAACTACCACTACCACCAGTACAACCACCACTACAACTATCACCAGTACAACCACCACTACAACTACCACCAGTACAACCACAACTACTACTACTACCAGTACTACCACAACAAGCACAACCACCACATCCACAACGAGCACAACTACCACTACCACCAGTATAAGCACGACAACCACCAGTACAACCACCACATCCACAACAAGCACAACTACTACCACCAGTACAACCACAACAAGTACGACAACCATCACTAGAACTACCACCATTACAACCACCACTACAATTACCACTACCACCAGTACCACCAAAACAAGCACAACTACCACGGTACTGACAAAAAATTCTCCAAGCAATCCTGATTGAGTCTATTGGTTAGCAAGTAAGACAGCTTGTACTCTAAATGTAGCTCATCCTACAACTGTATCAGACCATTTATGTTCATCTGCCAACCAAGGAAACAAGGCAGTTTACTAGGACCCAATGATTTAGTATTAGCGAACCATGTCATGCAGCCAGATAGTAATTTCTTGTGACCTGAATTTACACTAAATGTATGTCTCATTTTAGCAGCACTGGTACGAGATCTACTATTAAAACAGTTGAATAATTGGTCCATCGTTTCAACAAAGTCTACAGTGTACTGTACTTTTCCATCTAAAGCATTAAAAGTGCATAGAGTTCATATCGCAGCACAAAACTGTTTATCGACCATGCTGTTTACCACGCCATTGTCACCACAACTCGAGTTTTACGCGCTTCTCACTTGGGGCGCCACCGTCGCTAAAATAACACGGGAGCGTGTACCTTCTTTACCTTCCATACTCTTTGTCGTAATCACACTTTTTGTTTGTGGATCTGTAATTTAATTTTAAAAATTATACATGGCTCTCCTAGAAACACTAGAAGGGTTAATGCTCAACAGTCATGAATTTGATATTTACTTTTCAATGACTGTATTAACAACATCAATCTCTTGTTAAAGTTTAGTACAATTATTAATTTCTGTGTATTATGTTAGAAACCTAGTAAATCGTATAATTTTTAAGTGTGTTTTTATTATATACTTACTTAGAAATTTATACATATAATCCGTTAATCTATTAACTCACAAAGTTTGTTGGTAAGGTTTTGAACCATCCTGTATATTGGGTAAGGAGCAGTGATTCACCATCTTAAAATAACTAAAATATAGTTTTATATTTTTGCATTTCTTTCAGAAATATTCTGATGATAATATTGCTGTGATGAAATCCAATGATATAATGTTTATTTGCGCCATTGGTATACCTAAATCACGTTGAATCCGGAGTATCTGTTACATTATAATTTTTCAGGTTCTCGACGCTAAGGAGGCACTGATGAAAGTCGTAAAGGGTGGATATTCCTTCATTAGCTTCAAAAACTACATTACTGTTCTAGTAGCGTCAGAATTTGCGGATATTACGGGCCAAACTCCTTTCTATATCAGCAACCAAGGGATATACATCCAAGCTTCCTTTGGATGGGGTTTCAGGTAAAAGTAAAAATTACTATGTGTTTTAAGCTATCATTACTCGACGGAAATTTATACTTATTATTCATTTCAGATAGTCCTTATGATTCTATTTTATAGTGAATGTATATTACAGAGACTTGCGTAAAATATTCATCCTTCGTGTAAAATTATTGTTTAATTATATTCTAATAATCAATATGAGGAAACGTATATTATGAAATTATCACTATAATGAAATTATTCTATAAAGTAATGATATATTCACAAAAACTGTATAGCTGCACTATTTTCAAATGCTTAGATTTAGGTACAGTCGGCGGCAAAAGTCGTGTCGCCTCACTTGCTTCACTGAGGCAAGCGATGTTCATAGACTCAAGATTGTTAGGTGCAAGGCCAAGAGATATCTCTTGGCCTTGGTTAGGTGTAGAAAACGTGCGTATGTCTCGGTGAAGCAGGTGAGGCGACAGGACTTCTGCCGTCGACTGTACCATTGCTGCAATCCAAAAATGGTTGAATATTGAAGAGATAGATTATTTTATTAAACTTTCCAAAATTCATTAAGAAGTTCACGTAGTAATGTTTCTGTACACTAAAACTACTAGACCTATGGGATGTAATTTATTTGAGTACTTAATTCATGTATTCTTAGCATATTTATAGGAAGATAGAATCTGTAAAATTATGTTCTAATTACAACTAGTTTTACAACTGTAGTTTCTGAACTGTGAAGGAGCGGTTTCCCGATGACATAAACCTGCAACGAATATTTCTTGTTTAGGACTTACGAAATTTTTACCTTGCCTAGAAATGATATAGAATAAAAAAACTCGATCTTAGCTTCTCTTATTAATTTATAATTTTTTAGAAAACATTAAATACACGTAAATCAGAAATTTTACATAGTTTTATGTCAGGTCCGTGCACTACTCCACAGCAGAGGATATCCTGTATATATCCCTTATTTTGGAATACCAACCCATAATTAAAAAATTGCACGAATATTTTCCACTTTACCTATACAGTGCGTGACATACTCTACTAAATGTACACTCGCAATCCAAAATATGTATCCAGGTCTTGTTGAAGTTTCGAATCATTTGACATAGTATACTCTGTCCAGCCTAAGGTGGCGGAGAAGCCCTGCCCTACAGGTGCGGTAGGCAGGTCAAGTACTTTTTCGCTTCCCTGATTGGCTAGAGGTGTTCAGCACACCGAGAAAAATAGAAGTGCTTCCTTTTTTCATGAATATTTCTGCTAATTAAGCAATATTCATGTCTATTATTACTCACTCATTATTGTAAATTATATGTGTGAGCCTTACAGTCAAAATTCACAGTGACAATTTACTTGAAGCTCGTAATATCTTGATTTGAACATAGAGTGTGTAGTAAAAAGTGAGCGACAGAGAGAGGTAAAAAGGTCAACTGGAGGACCTCTGAGTAACCCTTGTGACTTCCCGTGTTCGATAGCATACTTCAAGGCTTCTTCATCCATTTAGTACCATTTATTATACATTTAATTTCACCTATCTTTCGGAAGCACAAGGGTGTGTGTTTTTATGCAAGGAAAAAAAAAAAAAACGCACTCACAAATTCACTACTTACACAAAAAGGTTAATATATTTCAAAACCATGGCCAAAGAAAGCAGCAGGACTCTGGGCAAGGAGTGGTGTGTGTGTGTGTGTGAATGGATTAACAAACCGACACAGTAAGTTGACAGGCGCCTATTGGGACCTGAGATTAGAATATGGCCTAAGGCAGTAAGAGAGAGAAACTTAGATGAAGGTAACAAATGAGGAACAAAGTGAAATAACTTATGATAAATGCTACTGTTAATGAAAGAATGAATAAATGGAATTTAAAAAAAATATATACGGTAATGCCATTAATCTAAATATATCTATGTATATGATATGTGGGATAAAATATCATTAGATTATACTTTTATGTGGGATAAAATATCATTAGATTATACTTTTATGTGGGATAAAATATCATTAGACTATAGAATATAGAAAAGGAAAGGTTGTGAATGAATCGTGAACACGAGAGAGAGAGAGAGAGAGAGAGAGAGAGAGAAGGAAGGTCAGATCACTGAGATTAATGCACCGCTATGCGACGTATGTGTGTGTGTGTGTATGTGTGTGACCCATGGTGTGACCAAAAGGAATCGAAACATCCCCTTTCCATCATCTGCCAATCAGATATATCCAGGAATGTCCCAGAGAGGCAGGGCTTCTCCGCCACCTTAGGCTGGACAGAGTATAGTGAACCAATTACAACTGCAAATAATATCATGCAATGGCATTAGATGATAATCAATTAAAAATTATTATAATTCCAGAGATGAACCATGCCTGAGATCCTTTCCTCAGAAGTCATCACCTTGATAAATCAAAGGGTTTGATGTCTGGTGACACAGAGGCCACTCTACAGTGCTGCAGCTTCTATTCCAGATATTTGCTGAGAGATTTGCCTCTATCTATATATCATTGATGTGGTGTATTTTCTTTATTTAACTTTAATATTTTAACCCCAATAATATGGTTGACAAGATCCTCGGAATCCCCGCTCTTTCAGGAAATCCAAGCGTTCGATATTCCCGATTGTATCAAATTTCCCTTAAATCATGCCAAGACTATTTTCAACTATGATTTTATGAGAGTGCGTAACGCAATTAGTGTTGGTCTGACTACCGTGAAAGGTAGCTCCCACACGAATATTTCCCTTATGCACAGACGTGGAGGAAAGAAATATAAAAGTCGCCCATTCAACTTGCTTTTGTTTTTTCTTTGTCTTTAGATATCATGACTAAGTGGTACTGGAAAGAGTTCAGTCACGAGCATTAATTTCGTATCAAGGTTTTGTTTAAGTTTCGAATCGTGTGACATACCAGTGAAAAATTTACAACACTTATCCTGTCTCATACTTCTTGGATCTTGTTTTATATTCCATCAGGCTATTCACAGAAGCAAAGTTCACTCTTAACTTCAAATTTTATTCGTAAACGTTTACTCATGGCGAGGACTAGGATCCGGCACTACTTCGAAATCATAATAACATCTCATATAAACAGAATAGCAAAACCATTCACTGTTTCGAAATGAACCTGAAACAATATGGTGAGGTCAGAAATACAAACATGTGAACAAGTCTAAACTCTGAGATGTTTTGTGATTATGGCTCGTAACTGTATCTTAATTTGCTATTTGCGCATGTGATACTCTTTCTTTGTTTACCAGAAAGGGCGCCCCATTTTACTCACGATTCCTGCAACAAATGAATTATCTGGAGGACGGTGGTTTGATTCGTTACTGGACTGAGGAAGCTATAGCAAGAAGAGTGAGGGAGAAGAAGGCGGCCATTTCAAGTGAAAGAACTGTTCAAGACCATAACAAAAAGGTGATTCCAAGTATAATAAGTATCCTTTTAGTAAAAAACTTATTCTTTCTGATTTTGGTTTTATCCTATTACAAAAGAATTATTCTACCATAGATCATGTTAACTAAATAAAGCAAGTCTTTCATACGCAAAATGGTAATGGTAATATCTTGAAGACTGAATTTTTTGTTTCCAACGTTTTCACATATTGGATTGATAATTATAACACAGATATATCTACTGATGGTTTTCGACTGGTATCTTTGCCAGAGTTAATCATTCTAAATAGCAGAAGCGTCTGCCTGTGAATGGAAAAGCTGATTTTTGAGCCCTAGGGATTCTAGGGACAATGTAGGTCCAATTTACAGGATTTGTTGTGATAGTGTGAATGAGAATGGAATATTACGAAGTGTCACTGAAGTTAAACCCTAGCAAAAATATAGAAAGAAACAATTTAGTTATATTATAGGATGCGATGCAAGGGAATTTGCTTATCATCCTATGGACTAGGTCATCAATATTCACATAGTTTAATATGCTCGTCGAACAAATTTGCTTCGTCTCATCAACTTTTCCTCTTCATTAATTTCCCATGCACCCCGTGAAAAAACCGTAACAGAAAGGAGTTTTGTTTTATAATAAAAAAAATGAGGACGAGTGGCTGAGAACCCGGTCATTGCCCTCATATGTCCATTTTCGTGGAGGAAGTATATATTGAAAGAGTTCAGAAGAGCAATGTCCAGGGTAGTAGCGATAGAAGGAAGGGACAACTCTACGGTTAATGAGAAGGGGATGGAATTGATTGATTGACATTAGGCGCTGCAACAGGGAGGTCATATAGCACCAGGTGAAGGTGATAGAGATGTGAAACAGCAAATAGGCTGATAGACAGAACACTTCAAACCTCGAAGATTCGGGAGCAGTTCAATACCTCGGGATCAGCGGAAGTTCCGTAATTTAGATATTAAGTGTTCAGACACTTGGCAAAGGTGTTGATTACATCACAGCCTGTAATGTCTCTGTTATCTTTTCACAGCAGAGAGTTGAGTTAACAGTTAAAAAAAAAATTCTATGTTCCACTGGACAATCGTAGTCATATTGTTATGATTTCCATAATAATATTTCTAACCTGAATTTGATATATATTTTTCAATTACAGTTATTAATAACATAAGATTCTTGTCTCAAGTATTGTACAATTGATTTCAGTGCATTCTGTTAGAAATTTAGTAATTTCTTAAATTCTTATGTGCATTCTTGTTATTTACTTTGACATTTTTATTTACTATCAGTTCATATATCCATTAACTCACAAAGATTGTGTGTAGAGTTTTCAACCACCCTGTATAGTCCGATTTTTCATTCCATGTATCAAAATAATGCTTCCTAATTCAAACAGGCACAGAAAACCTACATCCACGTAGTAGAATTAAATGCAACAATGAAGTGGAGAAACAAAACACGCTTGTTTGGATTAAACAGTTGCAATCCAATTGTACTACAGCAGATGATCACCTTAAATGTTCATAATCGTGGGAATACTGCATTAATATTTAAATTACATACGGTACTCCATAATTGAGCTAGGTTTTGGTGGAAAGGTAAATGATTATATTTTGTTGATTTATTTTCTAGACATACATTAGCATAATTTTTTATCCCTTTATGTGAATGATTATTCTAATTTATTTTCCTCACAGGAAAATGATAAAGAAGTTGTTCTGGGACTGATGCATCTTCAGGGGGTGTTTTACCTCTTGTTTCTTGGGGCTGCCCTGGCTCTCTGCACCCTGCTGGTAGAGAACATCTCACACTACCTATTCTGATGCGTGTGAATAAATCATTCAAATTGACACCCAGCTGGCTGTATAGGCATCATTCTTAAATAAATAATGTTTATGAAAGCATACGTATTTTTGTACCACAATTATATATGGATATGAGTTTATATTATATAATGTGCATATATACAAAATTATAATATTTTTGTTTACCGTCGACTGATATTATAAAATCCACGTGTTACAGCACATAGCAAGAAAATATATCCCAATTACAGTATATATACGTTGGCACAATGTATGATAATAGTAATATTATCCCCAGTGAATAATAGGTATTGTACTTAGTAGTAGGAATAGTTACCGTACTTAATTGTTTTAGCCACTGAGCGAATCACTGTTAATAATTTTTTAAGTCGAAATTCCGTCGTCTTAATATCATTCACCCTGCATGATAATATCATTCATGACACCATCCTTCAGGTTTCTGTTTACCATCTACAGGTACTTGGCAGTGTTTTGTTTAATGCAATCTTTGCCTGCTTTCACAAAGAACTACATGGAGTCAATCACTGGTATTTACTACCTGGTTGTATAAATGACGTTGCACTGTGCATCACTTTCACCCTATGCTCAAAGAGTTAATATAGCTAGGGTCAAGTATCAGCTTTTTCAGGTAATATTATCGGCATGCTATCAGGTGAACTCGTCAACAAACACATAAAAGTGTATTACAACTAGTATTCACGGTTAAGGTTGATAATAAGAGTGAGTGATTGGCATGGTCGTTCGAAAGGGAGGGGATTATTTGAGAAAATCAGACATATATAATATTCATCATAGCCCCTTATTACACAAACACATTTAACCAGAGTCTATGGCGTAGACAGACCCCGTGTCTGTCGAAGCAACTGAATTTGTTTGCCAAAAAGAGGTCCACATAATCAGACCCGTTACCATATTAGGTAAAATTGTACGTAAAATGCTTGTCCATGTACAGCTCCGGACAGATCAAGGGTCCACACCCCATCCATCAGCGACTTGGTTTGTGCCTCGTCGGATCTGGCAACAGTTGCAGGTGGAGGGAGGGGAAATGTTAGTGGGAGAGGAGGAGAGAAATGTGGGCGGGGCTATATAGGAGGTAATGTGGGAGGGTAACGAATTGTCAGCTAGCGGAGACGTGTGTCAGGAGGAATGAATGAAGCATACACTATGAACGGTATCGAATCACCAACAGAATAAAGCAGGGTTCTTCAAACTTTTTCAGTCGTAACCCAGATTTTACTATGACATCATTCTCGCCACCCATACAGAAAGATCTTTTACAAATGACCAGAATTGTCAACCTAAGAAAATACAAGGCCAGAAACTGAAACGCAATAATTATGATAAAACGGCATTCTAACCAGAATTATAAACACTGCTTCACCTCTCTCTCTCTCTCTCTCTCTCTCTCTCTCTCTCAAGAAGGCTAATATTTGTGCAATGATTTTCTTTTATTGATAATTAGATACATGAATATTCGATTACAAAAATATGTTAGGTGGATTCATGTATAAACTTCATATATATTTTATTGTCACGAATATTATTATTCTATTTTATTCATGTATTTATTTTTGTGAGCCTGCGACCCAGTTTGGAGGAATTCGGGACCCGTATTTTGAAGAACCCGGGTTTAAAGAAGTGCATACTTCATTAACGTAGGTGGATATAGGAGAGTAGAAATGTGATGATTTGAGGCGAGGGTGAGGGGGAAGAGGGTAAGAAGAATGAAGGTGATTAGTTAAAAAGTAATAACAAACAAATATAATTAGAATATCTGTTACATTATATCCTTTAAATAAAGGTACTGTCTTTTGTTCACCATCGTAGTGGGATAGACTACTGATTAATATCCTTTGGATATTAGACAGCTATCCCTGTATTCCTTTTATCCCTCGTGCTTGCCCCATAGGGGGGCAAGAATGAGAGAGAGAGAGAGAGGGGTAGGTGAGGCAGTGTTTATAATTCTGGTTAGAATGCCTTTTAATCATAAATATTACGTTTCAATTTCTGGCCTTGTATTTTCTTAGGTTGATAATTCTGATCATTTGTAAAAGATCTTTCTGTATTGGTCGCGAGAATGATGTCATAGTAAAAACTGGGTCACGACTGAAAAAGTTTGAAGAACTCTGCTTTAAACTATTGGTGATTCGATACCGTTCACAGTGTATGCTTCATTCATTCCTCCTGACACACGTCTTCTCTACCTGATCATTCGTTACCCTCCCACATTACCTCCTATATAGCCCCGCCCACATTTCTCTCCTCCTCTCCCACTAACATCCCCCCTCCCTCCACCTGCAACTGTTGCCAGATCCGACGAGGTCCAAACCAAGTCGCTGATGGATGGGTTGTGAACCCTTGATCTGTCCGGAGCTGTACCTTCTTACCGTCTACGCGTGTGTACACAAGCCCCTATACCGCTCGAGCAAGCCACCACGTCTCTCTCTACGCTACACGGCAGGCAGGTCAAGACTTCTCCAAGGTGCTAGCTACTACTACACAACTCTGTATTAACCATAATAAATTGTTACCGTGTATATTGAGTCTGTTCACTCTGGGTAGTAACACACGTGATTTCTTGTTGTTATACTGTATTCAACAATTTGTCATTCCTATACAAGTAAACTTACATACGCTATTTAGGTACTGTTTGATGTTATCTTACTATTAATGGGAATTTTAATGCCTTTTAACGTTAGGTGAGCACTTCCCAAACATACTATCTTAGTAAGTAAACTATATGATACAAAAATAAATACTTGGCTCTAAAGCAAAGTAGTTAAGCATTAGTGATGGTTATCCCATGGAAAACAGTCATACAATAAAGCACAAATTATTGTTCTTTGCGAAGCAGTCTTTCCATTTCTGTGCTGACTCTTCATCCCAGCAATCCGTTTTCACCTGAACATACGAAAGTGAATTTTCACCGACAATGTTCATGAAACCTTCTTCCTCTGTAAGAAGTTTGTATGCCATGACAGCCATTTTCAAAGTGGTACACGAGTAACATGGGGAGTTTTGTTTACAATCATGCTAATCCAAAATATAATTGTTGCCAGTTACCACTAGTTACTTCGTTTGATCACAGGATTATTACGGTATATCAATTCCATATGTGAGAGATAAACGAAGAGCTGTTAACCAGTTTGATTTCAATACAGTATATTTCTTATACATTTATTGTGTTACATAGAAACTCCCTTCATCGTAATTCATCGTAAACAATACAAGAATAATAATACAGTATACTATACTTTATATCTCATTGGTGGTGTTTAATGGTGTAACACCAAGGATAGTTGCGTTACTATTGGGGTGAACAGACTCGATTATACACGGTAACAATTTATTGGTAAGTACAGGGTTGTGTAGTAGCAAGCACCTTGTAGCTGTAGGATCCCGCGTGCCGTGGCCACGTGGTGTGAGAGAGGTAGCTGCTGCAGGAGGTACGTAGAGAACTTGGTGTAGTCAGGCAGCTGGCTGGGGGCGACGGCAGGTCAGGAGGTGTTGCTAGGTGCAGAGCGGTAGGCAGTGTCAATGAGCGACGGCTCTCCGGCCTCCTTTAACGTGGCGGGGTTGGCTGCGTGCACCGGCGACAGGTAGTTAGGTGAAGTGTAAGATGCGCAAGGTGGATATGTGAAGCGTAAGATGCGCAAGGTGCATGATGTCACTACAATGGAAACTCCCTTCATGACGTCATTACCCAGCACTGAATGCGTCGTGATTGGCTGCAACTCCTGGCTACTGATTGGCTGGCTTGGGTATTGAAACAACCATGTATACAGTTCAAGAATATGCGTCCCGGACAAACAAACCCATCCCCATGTCCCTTTGATCTCTTGGTATGGACAGGAATTCACGTGTCCACGACGAGGGAGTCCCTCTCGCAGGCCCTTTCACCTTGTCCAGGTGGGAAACTCACTAGGCTTTACTTATACAACAAATATTGAAACAAAATATACACAAATTGGGCTTACATTATATATATATATATATATATATATATATATATATATATATATATATATATATATATATATATATATATATATATATATATATATATATATATATATATATATATATATATATATATATATATATATATATATATATATATATATATACTATGTTTCAAGAAATGAAAGGTTCCCATTTATTGAAAATTATTCTTTGTAGATTCCAATGGTTGTACGCTATAGATAATTACTTATTTCAGTAAATGCTTGATGTAAAAAATTTGATAAGGGGGCAGCTGTAGTTTCACTTGCCTATTGATTGCGGAAAATGAGGTCTAAAGGCTCGATTGATTAATTGATATATGCCACTAGGCAACTGGCGGCGCAACCGCTAGGGTCATATACAGCCAAACATAATATTAAATTCTAAGGATTTCAAAATTTATAAAACATATACACATTTTATACAAGCTTCACAACCCCAAAAGGATAAACAGCATGATTAAAAGGACATATCAACTAAAACTCACATTTTACTAAAATAATCTGACAAACTTAAGTAAAATATGTATCAGAAAAGAAAAGAAAGAAAGAAAAATTTACTATCTAAAAAAAGAAGACATAAAAATAATAAAATTCACAGGAATCCAGGGACGAGGTGGGTCCCTAATCATGTCTTCTTTTCGTCGAGATGAGAAGACACATTGCATTTGAAGGCACACAACTCATATTGAGGCTAAATGATAGATGAAGCAATGATTGATTGTTTGATTGATTTATTGATTCTAGGCGCCGCAACAGCGAGGTCATATAACTCCAGGAGAAGGTGATAGAGAGGTGAGACATCGATCATGAAGGAAATGGAAAGAAAAGAGGGAAAATTGAAGAACTGAAAGGGAATGGCTGGGACTGAAGGGGCGCGAAAACCCTTAAAGCATTTCCCACATCACTACAGGAAACACTCTACGGGAGGATGAATCAATGACACCTCACGTTTATTATTGCTCTATATCACCTATGTTACCACTTGGATTTAAATTAGACATTGAAGTAGTATTATTGTACATATAGCCTAATTCAACCTTATTCTTAACTTGACTTTAAAAACTCATATACTTTGGTTTAATTAAGGTATATACACCTCACAAAATGGAAGTAGTATTGATTGATAGCATTATGAAGGAAGATGAGGAGGCACTATGCATGGAAACTCTTATATCCCGTTAGAGTAAAAGATAGAGAAGAATGTAGGGATTGCAGGGACCAATGAAATAGAAGTTAGATCTGAAGGGATGCCAAAATCCAAAAAGTTCTTCCCACTTCACCAAATGCAATATTCCCCCTCATGAATGGAGAAATAGGAGAATAGCTCAGAAAGATTGCTACGTTACCTTCATATCCACTGGTCAAACTCACCAATTGAAAACTGAATGAAGATCAATAAATCAACATGTTGACGGTGATACCACAATATTCTTTACTATTTGAGTCCATGCGCAGCTCCATTGCTTATAAATTGAATCAACATGGCCGTATTGTGTCAGGCTGCAGAGTGACTGTGTGAGAAAAAGACTGTTAGAACTGAGCGCAGGATTATTGACGGTAAGACAAAATTCTCAAGATTTACGGTAATGATTGGTAATTAAAATAATATTGATGATCATCATCAGAACTCACTTTCCATCTCCAATAGGTGAGGTTTCGTGGACAAGAAATGTATATACAAACATAAGTACCTACAAAATACCGACACTTACAACCTTCAACGAAATTATCAGTTCCACAAGGAAAATCAGCCAGATTTGAGTAATTTAATTTACCCTTGATGAAGGAAACCAGTTTAGAAACTGGCTTTCGTTCTAAAGATGGATATGGTGTATAAATTTGCATCGCTCTCACTTGCGCACGTAATTCCGAAAGTTATATTTTTTTAATTCTCTATCCTCTGTTACTCCCAAATTGTATACATCTCTGATGTTTATCTCTCCCCAAATACAACCAATTTTCCAAAATACCTTTACTTTAAGTGGAACACATACAATTCCATTTCACTTTTTAACGATCTCTACTATAGGAGATGTCAGAGACTTTCCTCTCCTGTCACTGATCTACCAAGTGATCAAGTTTTCCTTTCCATGCTGAGTGACCAGGAGGAGCTAGGTCATCACCAACCCGTAATCCTGACTGCCCTGGAAATCAACCCAATGTTCTTGACATATTTTTGACCTCTCACCTTTCAGCTTATTATGTGTAACTTTTTTCTCTATTGGGATCCTCTGCTCTTAATCCTATCATATGTCCGGTCCATAGGTACCCATATAATCTTTGAACACTACCAGGGCGATTCCAGCAATAATTCCTCATCTCTGTGTAACAGTGAGTCATTAATGATACAGTGAATATGATCCATAGCAAATAATAAATAATTAATCAGTGTCAGAAATATGTCAGTCAATAGCCAGTAATACAGTTAAGAAGTTAACTGGTTACTAAGTGCTGGCCTCTATGTTCAAGATGCTTCATAACATAGTCAATTTTTATTTTATCCTTAGTACTAAACTATAGTACTAAGAAATATAAAAATGGGACATCATTCATCAGCAACTGTTCCTCTTCAAATTGACGCCAACCACAACTCTCTACAATCTTTGGTTTAATTGCAGAGATATTTTGGGTATAAGTGATGTCATATTCAGTACAAGAGATATGTTGTGTTTGTAAGTGCCTGCGTGTAACGTCAAATCTACATGGATCATTCATACTCCATTTGAGTTTAAACCAGCAGTTAATTAAGCAAAAGACAGTACGTTGCTCATAAGGCGTCAGTCGTGAATAGATTGACTCTTTAGGTTTCTGAACAAGATGACAGCTATACCATGACTGTATGTTACTGAACTCAGATTTCAGACCCAAGACACTTGGTATGACATAACTAGATGTGACAATGTCCTGACCTTGTGTGCTTCAAGAAAAGGTGTTAAGACTGTTACTAATTCAGTAAGCACAGACCGATCATGATAGGTGGACTTCGGCATAATAGTCTCTGATTTTTCCAACATTTCTTGAGGAATTTTCAGTAAGGACTTAATCATAGTTACTTCATAATTCCATCGTGTTGGTGTTGCTGTCTGAGGTCTGGCCTCTCCCTGAAGCCAATTCGCGTCATGAGTAGATTTTCTGACATATGCTACTAAGGCAATAACCCTGTGTAGTGATTCAACACTCCGCATTCTATCTTTTACAACGAGCTGTAGAGTATGTGGAAAACAAGGGTCATGTTCAGGAAGGAAACTGAATACATCATCAGCATAGTTGGGCCTATGTACAAATTGATATTCAGTGTCTGATTCTGAATCATTCTCTGAACTACTATCAGACCTATCTATCTATGTGCTTGGGAGGACTTTGGTCCAGTTAAAGATTTTTAAATGCTTTAAGCATGTTTGATGTATTAACTGTGATTACATAGGACACCTTGTTAGTGATCTTAAAGAAATTAACTACTTCCTCAAAATAAGCGAGGATATTTTCAGAGGTGTGACCACCTGTGAATCTCCGACAGGATAACATTATTGAGTATAGCTTGCAGTCATGTATGAAGTGGACAGTTATTCCTAGAAAGCTGCGTATTTGTCTATTACTCCATATGTCTACGATTGGGAAAACATATCAAGGCTCTAAAGTACTGATTAAATCCTTAAATTCTTCTGCTTCTACAAGTGACAGTGGTTGTAAGGTGCCGGCAATGAAAGCAACAATATTGTCAGTAATAAGTTCTGGGCGTGAGTGTGAAGGTTTGAAGGGTTCTGTATTATGGATTGGGTCATACTTGTAGAAGGACCGTCCTCAGACCTCAGCAGCATTACTGACGTATGGTTACGCTGAAGAAAAGAGAACGAAAACTAAACCTCTAATAATATTCCCTTCAGGTTTATTTTTTGTACATATGTACTGTAGGCTACAGTATGTTTACCAGCTATCACGAGAGAGAGACAACGCATACGCACACAAACGCGCTCGGTATGAGAAAGAAAAGGAAAAGCCAACTATCACGAGAGAGAACACACACACACACACACTCAGTATGAGAAAGAAAAAGGAAAATACAGCATAGAGGTGATTGTGAGCAGATATACCTTCAGATACTGCAGTAAGTTTGATGTTGTTGTCCCTGATGTGGAAATGTGTGTTTCACAATATTTACATGCTGCCTTGAAGGCTCCACTTCATTCGACTGGGAGTGTGAAATGTTTGTATATTTGTGACATAGATGGCATTTGACAGCTATAATTATAAAACCTGAAGAAAAATATGCAATAATTATCCATGCACACATCATAGTCATACACAGTCTATTTTGTGCAGTTATTTTTTGCCCGTCTTTTTCATGACGTATAATTGTCATTAATTGATTAAATATAGACAATATTTATTAGACAACCTAGTCATGGACATACTAATTTACTGTTTGAAGCCAAGATCACAAATTGACACTCCGAGTACTGGCTCTATGCTTTCAAAGGCACAACCCCTCAAAAGTTGACGGGTATAGCGTTGGTGACGGCCTGCTAAGTAATAATAGCACTGTTACTATATATATATATATATATATATATATATATATTTTTTTTTTTCCATAAAAGTATACACATTTATCATTCCGATTCCCGAAAAATTATTATGGCAATTACCAGTTTTTTACTACAGTACCACCATAATTATATATGATACAAACACATATCCTTTAAAATTAAAATTCGTAACGTGCTGCTATGATAGTAATTTATACTATGCAGTGACATCACGTATACATTCTAAACACTCATAGACAGATTAATTACAACTGGGGGAACTGTAACGGTTTTCATTACAATTGAGTATCACTCTTCACAGTTTTCACGGACTGCGAATTATTGTCTGTACCCTTCAAGAGACATCGCACTCAGCAGTACTATAATACATGTAATATCCAGGGATTCCAGAGGGCAACAGAACAATAGAGAATAAATCCTACAATGAGCCTGATTGAACATGGATCTACTGAAACATATCACCTTCTAGGCTTTCACTGGTAAGTCGCAACTAAGGCGGACTAAAAAAGTATCTTGCACGTCGGCCAAACAGGAAGCTAAAGTTGCAAGGATCAATAACTCTGATATTCTGATGACGGATTTAGGATTATTCGTCAGATTATTCGAGGAATACGAATACTTTTCCCAAGTATTCGAATACGAATGCGAATACTTTGATGTCTGATAAGAATTATTCTAATACGAATACACCCAATTACTGTATTCGAATGTAATCGAATACGAACACCGAATACGAAAACCCCAACCCTGCATCAGATGCACTCTGAACTGAATTATTTCCCGTAATCATAACCTTTGTGTATCAGTGACTAACACAGAAACAACAGTCCAGTGCGTAAGTGTCGCTTAGAGCAACTTGTTATGCGAAATGTTTCTGTGTTGAACTTACCCTGGGCCGGTCCTTAAAAAACATTTATGATTTGAACATAAATTTCGTCTTAGTTAAGATTAATTTTCCTGTCCTAATGCACTATGTCTCCGTCCTAACGCGAGATTTAGCTGAGTGGAAATCATAGACTGCTGAAGCAGCTACCTGCTAAATGTAGCAAACCATTTGTTGTAATATTGTTATAATTTAAAGAAATAAAAACTAAAAAACAGTGAAATTAAAATTTAGAATAATAGTTCGCATAACCTTATTATTATTATTATTATTATTATTATTATTATTTTTGTTGATAAGCAATGCACAGAATAATGCGAAAACAAAAAGTGTAAAGGTGTAACACCAAGGCAGCAAGTGCATGAACACCAGTGGCATGAAACCTTAGTGTTATAATAACCTTCATTTCTGGGGTTAGTGCTTTGTTTCTTGCAGTGGGTCTTGCTAAAGTCTCACAAATCATGTTTGTCATAAACTAAACAGAATTCCCTCACCATCCAAACGGTATCTTTTGATCAGTTCTGCATCACTAAGTTCATTAAGAACATCTTTTCGGTCACAGAAAGTTCTTTATCGACGCAGTCTAAGTTATTCTTGTGCAGCCATGTTACTAAATCTTGTCAAATTGTCAGTATGAACTGTGGAGAAAAGTAACTGTACATGTTTGGATCCCGTAAAATTTGTTAAATTAGTTTCCGCCCCGCAAAGGCACACACACTTTCGGATGCTTATGTCAAAATTTTAAGCCTCTAAGCCTCACCTGGACACAATTTTATGAGAGGGTCAACATTCAACCATGAGCCCAGCTACACCTCTGTCTTACAGGAACAGAGAGGGTAGAAGGACATATTTTCATCACATATTCTTTCCTGTAGTTACCATATATGTACGTAATAACGACAGTGACATATTTCATATTGTTGTATTGAAAAATGTGATTCTGACATGTTTTATAACAAAACTAGAGTGTAAAATGTACTTAGATATGTAAATATAGTGTAAATAGAGTGTAAAAGTGAATTTTGAGTTGATGTCATTGTGAGGAGGCAACCCATCCTACAGATGTCACTTTAGTATTGACAAGTATAACGGGAGAAAGCTAAAGGTTTGTACTGCAATATCCTGCATCCTGTATTGTTTAGGTATTGTCATATGCTTTATAAGAGTGTCTTTTGTATTTGATTTATGACCCTTAGGTAGCAGAGGGCGTAGCCAGTCATAGGTGTTAGTTCAACATGGGTCACATACAGGCTTGGATGGTTCGAACCGCCTAACTCGTCATAAATAATTATAAAATAAACTTGAATATAATAGCTGTATCAGTGTTATGATACTATGATTGTTAGTGTAATATTTAATCAAATGATTCCACTGCCGTCTGGTTACATGATGCTAACGTGATATTTATTCTTTTAGATTGATTTATTAAGGAAACCTAAGCACCATGCCCACATTTTATTCTTTTTGAACAAATAAATGTGGAGCCTTACTCAAGGGTTTCATTGCATTTATAATATGGTGATTACTAAGATTTAAGTAGGCCTTAACGAATGCTATGTTGGAAAATTTCCATGATGGCTTTCATTGCATATCCCTGTCATAAATAGGCTACTCATCCTTTCTTGCCAAAGTAATTTCATAAGTAAGTTGAAGTATTATTTTCATAAATCATTAACAACTGCCTTCAGTAGTTCCGTAGCTCATTACATTTGCTATTACACTAAAAGGGAAGAAGATAGTCCTAGACCTCGAAGACCTTGTTGGATGAGGAAAATAGGCATTCATAGAGAGGATGTAAGAAGGAAACAGACATAAAAGAGGGACAATGATTGATTGATTGATTAATCTGGCAGCACAACATCTAGGGTCATATAACGCCCAACATATTATTAAATTCAAAGGATTTCTAAATATGGCCATCTACATCATTCCGGACGGTATAGCCACCTCAATGTATGTTGACGACCTGGCGGTCTGGTTCGCTGCTTCCTGTATGTCATTGGCAGAGCGGCGCATACAGCTTGCCCTCGACAGGGTATCACGTTGGGCTGGTTCTCATGTGTTTCTCTTCTCTCCTGCTAATACGGTTGCTATGCACTTCTACCGAATCCGAGGCGTCCACCCCGATCCGGACTTATCCATGTATGGTCATCGGATATGTTGTGTCGAGTAGACTCGCTTTTTGGGTCTTCTTTTTGACAGACGTTTGACTTGGTTTCCCCACTTACATTCACTTAAGGACTCTTGCCTCCATGCTCTGAACCTGTTCAGGGTCCTGGGCCATGCGCCGATTGGGGCTGATCGTGCCACCCTCATCCGCATCGATTACATCGACTTCCTGACTTCCTTCCCTGCATGGCGGTGTCATCTGATATCATGTCTCAGTACTACCTCTCACATCCTCGTACACCATGCTTCTTTGGTTTCCGGGTCAGGAAGGCTATGGAGGAGTTGGGCATTGATGACTTCCAGATTTGTCTTGTGCGGGTCCCCAGGGTGGCTCCATGGCTTCTTCCAGAAGTTTGCACTTGCACCTGCTTTTACGACAAGAAGGAATCTCTTCCTCCTCCAGTGGATCGCTCCCTCTTTTTAGATCATGCCTCTTCTCATAGGGAATCCCTCCCTGTGTACGCTGATTAGTTAAGTCTGATGCTGGAGTTGGTTTTTGGGGATGTCTTTCCTGACTTTAGTCGTGGTGGCAGACTCCATTCTGTCATGTCAATTTTTACTGCCGAGTTCTCGGCCATTTTATATGCCCTCCAAGTGATTTTTACTCTCCCGCAGCCTTCTTTTACTATTATTAGCGATTCCTGTAGTGCCTTGCAGGCCTTGGGCAATTTTAACTCTTCCCATCCCTGTTGGCCATTCTCGAGTGGCTTGTCCTCCTGGGACGTCGTGGCCGCAAAGTCACATTTTTTTGTGTCCCAGCCCATGTGAGTGTCGATGGGAATAAGTGGGCTGACGCACTGGCTAAGGCTGCAGCTTCCCGATCTCGTCCTACTGCCAGGCATCAACCCGTACTTTAACCTACTGGCAGGACAGATGGGACTCCATCAGGGCTAACAAACTCCGGCGCATCCGCCAACACATAGGTTTGTAGAGCTCCAGCTCTCTGTCCCGCTGGTGGGAGACGGCTGTTGCCCGTCTCCGCAATGGCCACTCACGTTTTACTCATGGATTTTTAATGGGGGCATCCCCTCAGTACTATGATAATTGTCTGATCCCTTTGACATTGCATCATCTTCTTGTGGTGTGTCCCAACCTTAGGCATAGATCTGACTGTCTCTCCCAGGTGCTCGGGGAGGAGGCTTGTAGTGTGGGAGAAAGCACACTCCTTTGTGGAAGAGGCTGGCCTCCTCCACAAATTGTGAAATTTATTATTTTTATGGCTTTTATAGATAATTCAGTATTTTTTATATATATATATATTTTTTTTACTTAAATTAATCAGTTTGATTTAGTAAAAATGTGATATTTTTGTTGTTGATATGTCTTTTTAATTATGTTGCTTCTCCCTTTTAGGGTAATGAAGCCTGGCTAATGTGTATATATATATTTTATTAATGATATAAATGACCATTTTTTTTATTATTATTATTTTATTTTAATATTATGTTCCGCGGTATATGACCCTAGCTGTTGCGCCGCCATATTCCTAGTGGCATCTTCTAATTAATCAATCAATCCATAATCTTACAAAAACAGGAAGTAACAGAAATAGGCCTAAACTTCGTAGTCCCGGACTTAGAGATGGGTATTATTTGTTGCTGGTCCAGGCTTGTGGTACACAACCATCATGTAGACAAAGATCGAAGTAGAGGGTTCCCGTGAACTTGTTGAAGTAGGGGTAGCACGGCATAAGTAATACCATCATCACCAGGGGAAGAAGCTCTGCCCCGAGAGAGAGCATAGCGCAACTCCTCCTCAGTTACCTGCTCTGCATCATGCAAGGAATACATGGGCCAAAAATAAGATGTAAGTCGGGCAATATTTATGGGGCACAACAATACATTAACGAGTGGCTGAAGCACTTGACCCAGCAGGTAGAGAATAATGAAGCCGAAGAGCAACGTGATCAAAGAATAAAGCTGGCACGGAGGAGCACTGGACCCGAGAGGATGTAATCCAGAGTACCTCCTCGGCAATAAGTGGCACCGCCAGTGTCCCAGTGTGTCAGATGATGCTTGCGGATGTATTAAGGAGACGAACACCATTGCGATTAATAAAGTCAGAACTTTCACCCGAGTCAGGATGCCGAGCATTAAAATCTCCCATATACACCATACCACGCACTGTTGAAGAAGGAAGAGCCTCAAGAGTGAGTCTAGCCTGAGCAGAATAGACATTACATCATTGGAGTAGGCCTACTCCATTCCCAGGTGGGACTTTAATTTTCTGAAAGGACATGTCACCATCAGAGGAGGTACGGAGAAGGAGATGTGGCAAGGAGCTATGTAGACCAATCCCTACTAGATGAACATATGGCACATAACCTAAAAGGGGAGGAGCTTGCTCAGCAGTCAGTGGCAGTCCTGTAAATGCTTCCTGGAGAAAAATAACACTGGGATGATGACGAAAAACATAGGCCTAGAGTTGAGTGAGCTTAGCATAACTGGTGATACCACATACGTTCTAGGAAATGACTTCTAGCTGGCAATCACTAGCGAACTCTGTGTTTGGAGGTAGAAGTCCGGGGAGTGGGGGCAGATGAGCTACCTGGAGAAGGGGATGGACACGGAGATGGGACAGACTCGAAAAGATTTTCAAGGTGAGATGCAGCAGCTGAGCCTCAACTAAGGTGGAGAGCTTGGAGTCATTAGCAGCCTGAGCGGCAACCAGCCCATCAATCCTGGCTTCAAGAGCGGAGAAGCGGTTCTCGAGGGCCGTACATCGTACCATGAGGGTAACGACGGACTTGCAGAGGGCCAGGTCTGGAGGCGAGGCAGGGCAGGTGGGAGGAGCAAACTGGGAGGTGGTGATGGCAGTCGTGGACGCGGCGCAATAGTAGAGGCACAAACCTGGACCTGACATCGAGCACATCCATGCCACCCATAACCCCTATCTGAAGACATCGTGGACACTTCCATTGAGACGTATCCTCAGGAGGTGAAGGCTCAGAGATGGAGGCAGCAGGACGTGATGGTTCACCCCTGACAGCACACTTCCTGGATTCATGGTCGGCGACACATCATGCGCACTTCGGCAAGGCGGAACAGTACCGGAAGATATTCCCAACTTCCCAGCACCTGTAGCACTTATAAAGTTTTCGCACCTCACACAGTGGAAGACAGGGGAGGAAGTCAAAGGAAATCTCTATTGGAGGTGGGTCGGGAAGACTCCAGACAACAACAATACGGCTAATGGGTTAACCATCTTCGAGAAAACGACGGGCAGAGTACACACCAGGGTATCCCTCGGCAAGTTTCGGGTCAACATTAATAGAAAACTGGGTGAGGATGTAGCTGGGGAACTTACGAGGCCTCTCGGATGAGTCTTGAAGAATGAGAGACAGAGACAAAAATTCACCAGCCTTGACTCTATCAATGATGTCCTGACGCTTCCTAGAGATGTAGATAAACTGGGAGGTAAAGGCAGCCATCTTGACTTCGGCCAGTTCACGCTGCAACTGGAAAGCCCTGTTGACATCCGACAACCAACGCAGCTTTGTGTCCGGAGATGGGTTTCCAGAGAAGGAGAGCTTGACATAGGCGTCTCTCGGGGCAAAAGCAGGAAAGTTAGACGAGGGCAAGGTTGGGTATACACCAGGGTGAGGCAGAGAAGGTACGTTGGGCACAGCTGAAACACCGTTCGCCATCTAGTCAGCTTGAGGCAAGCAGTCCACACAATCGGAAGCTTGCGAACAGTCGGACAAGGCGAGGTAGAGGAGGTGGGTGGCTGCAACCCAAGCTGTGGAATGACTGAGGACTAGGGGTGAGGGTGCGCGAGGGCAGCTCAGGCCAGTGATCCTTAATAAGCGACTCGTCGTCCTCCGACATGGCCACGATAGTCTGATTTATTAAGATCCCGTTCACACTGAGGCCGGAACCAGACATATTGTGGCGCAAACTGTCCGACCACTAGTCTCGGAAAAAAACGGCCGTGGTAACAACCATTAAAATGTATCATGAACCTGGTGAAGCGTTCACACTGGTGGTCTGAATCATGTCAGAAACATGCGGTGCAGAAAATGCACACCTCGTTTGCCAGTTTCATGCCGACGCTATGAGGTGTGTGACGACCAGTCGTTCCTCTGCAGATATTGGTATCATATAGCTTGTTTCCTCCTTCTTTAGATGATCTTTGCACAGATGTAACAGGTGCCAGAATGTCTGCGGTTTCATTTATATATTTTCCACACATCTAAGTTCGTCGTCGAGTATTTGGGGAAAGACGTGGTGATATTCACCCAATGATGTTCGTGGCCTATTAATAGGAAGCACCCAGTATTTACGTTGTCCAAGTCTCCGTTTCCTCCTATGAAGCCATAGTAACAAAAGTTTCCTACACCTCCTTGACAGCGCCATGTTACCACCCTGACTGTTGGTCTGATACTACCAGCCACCACAATTCAGTCACCAGTATGAACACTTTTTCTGGCAGAGGATTTGCGTCGGACACCCTGCATCGCATATCGGATGTCGTCTGACTTTTAACATTAGAATATGTCTCACGTTGAATTTAGATATTCGAAAATGTATCCATTGTCACTCACATCTCATTGAATCAGACACACCAACTCCCGTGATCACTAACTTGTGTTGCCCTGGCTCGGCTCAAAGAAAATTTCTAAGTTGTAGTGGGCGCATAGCCACTAAACTGAAGTTTATCGGGATTTACTGACGTCAGGATCATAGTTATAATAATAATATGGTCCCACCTAAATGGTGGGGTAATTACCCAAATATGGTCCACATATTTATCTCAAATCATCTATGGGTACCTAACGTAAGAACCACTACATAACTCACGAATATAACATTTATTAATAATCGATAAATGTTGGGGTGTGAATTATAATACTGCAGAAAGTCTGTATTGATATGCGTAACTGTCTTGGAAAGTAGTATTGTAGTTGGATTTAGATAACAGAAGAAGCTTTCCCCCCTCTCCACAATCCAGTCCCTCTTTCCATCACACTCGGTAGTGAGTGGGTTGCATCATGATCACACGTGGTTCGGGTTCAAAATTTCTGGGTGGCTGTAAAATGTTGGTAAGCAATTGATAATTTTTCTAGTAACAGTTTGAAATAGTGTATGTGTCATCACGTGCTCATAATCCGATATAATTTTCTTGGTATTTCATAATACAAACAAAATGAGTTATTCAGTATCTTTTTCAATGACAGGAGGAAAGAAATGGAGCAGCGTAACGGAAGATCCAGGCTGTTTGACAGTAATCGTTTGGACATCATATGGCTGTGGTTGGAAGGCTTAACGACAAAAGATATTTCTCTCGAGACTGGAGTTAGTGTTTCCACCGTGTATCGCTGGATCCGGCGCTGGCAAAAAAGTAGATTATTCATTGCCTGGGGGAGTAGACGTTTCTATACAAGCTTCCGTAATGATTATCCAATTGTATCCTTCAGCGTCGCTCAGCCATTTTTTCTGGATCATCCGTTTTCTAATTCTGCATCTTTTGTGGAGGAGTGTAAAACGTACAGTAATTGAGATTATTAACAGTATTATATTATATTAATCAATTGGCAACATCGAAACAAATACGAACCAATATGGCTCAGATACTAGACTACTTTAAACATAATGTTAGAATAAAATTCTCGATCACAAAATGGATGTAATACTGTACGTCATGTAACACTGTAATGCATCACTAAAAGAATATATTTCCATTAAAAAATAGTATTATTGGAATATAATAGATGATGCTTTGATCAAATTGATATTATGAATGGAAAATTTGTGTATATGAAATTTATCAATTAAATCATCATAGTGCGAACACGAAAATTCATTAAAAACTAAGACTGAGGAGCAAGGCTTGGGTGTTTCAATATATAGATAATTTTCATTCCTTATCAAGAGCTATGACATGTTCGCTTTATCATTTTGAGAAGCTAAAAGAAAAACTAAACATAAAGTAAAACTTTCATCGATAACCCAGAAATGTATATTTGTACAGTTATTAAAAAGTGTTTACATGGATATTTTGTTTGTTTGTCCCTATCAATACCCTGTAGGGGGTTCTTGTTCTTGTTGTTGTCATTCCCCAGATTGTCTGGCCGAGCAGTCCCAAGTCTGGTTGACCAAAGCCGCGCAATTGCTCGGACCCCCAAATGGGAGTCAGGGTGATAGCGAGATCTGTTCCTTCGAAGGCAGCAGACGAGGGGACTACTGGCTCACAGGCATGTACCCCCGGGCCAACAATCCCACCGTCTGTATGTAGTCTTCCTTGTTGTGCCACCCAATTGGGCAATCTCGTCGGGTACCCAGAAGGAATGAGAAATAGTAAGAGAGACAGACAGAACAGGCCAGGGTGTGGTAGAGGAGCCTGTAGGGGATTATTGCCTGTAGTGATGTGGGCAATACTTTATGGGTTTTGGCGAACCTTTATCCACAGCCACTGGCTTCCAGTTCTTCAACTGTCCCTCTCTTTTCTATTTCCTTCCTGCATGCTGTCACACCTCTCTATTATGTATTTTTGGCGCTATATGACCTTGCTGTTGCGGCGCCTAATATCAATAAATGAATGAATAAATATCTATTAGGATAGAAATATTTGTTTATGATTAGTTGGATACCAATATTTACCATCTGAGTATTTAAATTGGTGGTAAGAAATAATCAATTAGATTTCAAACAGGATTCAAATTTTGGTGTCACTTGATTTCGGCTTTACACTTGGTTTTGATTATATATTTACTACCGGTATGCATTTCAAGGCCCGTGACATATCATTAGTTTGCAGTAGCGTCTGAACTATGTTACTGATTGACATGGCATTGTAACACACCCTGTTTCAGACACCCTCCTAAATAGAAAAATTATAACCAAGTATTTACTCCGCCTCATTAGGGTAGTTCTCTTAGAAATATGCCATCCAAATCTGGTCAAAAGGCAAGTCATTAAAATAGCAAATGGGAACTCCGAGCTGGCTGAGGTGTGGATACTATGATGTATGGCCGTGACATGTCCTTTTGCCACACCCCTAATAATTGACGACTATATAATGTAAAACGTGTACTGAATTATACTGTTCAGTGATTGAGTTTAAGGATATTGAAGCGTGCTTGTGTAGGAATGAATTTACATTCGACGTCAGTTGAGGCTTGTAAGGGAATAGGCAAACGGGCAATAAGTAAGTAATTACTTGTATGGGCTCGAGCCAAATGGATGGATCTTATAGGGCGTTTCGAGTTCATTTCGAGCTACATCCGAGGTATCTTGGAGTTTCTTGGGCATCCCATTCCTCACTAGACTCGCAACCTCCAAACACGACGGAGGCGGGATCCTACCCTCGTCAAGGGCCGGGCGAGAGAGGCATCCTGTACCTGATTTCCTGTACTCCTGTATGTTTTGTGGAAGTGACCCCCTCAACCTTGTGGAGCGATATCCCCTGCCAGTGGAGTCCGTGGTGGAGAGTGTGAGGCCCAGAGCCGGTGAGGTGAGAGCAGACTCGAGCTGGTGTGGCCAGTAGAGCACCTCCAAACAGTCTCCGTGACCGTGTGGCTGGTGTTAGTGCCGTACGCCTGTACGTGTAATGACAGGGAAGGGCTCTGGCAGGGAGTCGATTTTATGTATATTCGCAGATTAATGTTGTGGGGGACACTTCTGATATGTATGTTATCCCATATATATATATTGTAAATAAATGTATATAGTTTTCTCCTCGTTTCCCTCAGCCTCAGATTGGTGAGAACTCAAATAAGATAAAAGATCCTGGTTATTACTTTACACTGGCGACCTCGCCAGGATGAGTGCTTACCTCTCTGTTGCGGAGGATATCGGGCTGATTTATACATTTGTTTACGGTAAGGGCCATTTTGTTGTATGTATAACGTGTGGCTTGTTTGCCCGCCATGGGTAGTTTGTCGTCCTTGGGGCCCGGAGACAAACTTTGTGTACTCCGTGTATACGTTTGTGTGCTTGTATATTCAGTGTATACTTATTTTTCATATCATTGATTAAGCCTAGTCTCCTGTAGGTAGTTCCTTGTGCTGTCTTCCGACCGGGAAGAGAGGACTATCAGTTAGTAGGGTTACTAGGAATCATGATAGTTGGCTATCGTCACAAATAGCCAGTTTTCTAATGTGAGTATAGTACACCAGTACTTCTCGCTCAGCCATCCAAGGCTATTTGAGTCTAGTCAAGTTATTATTTACCCTTGTCTTTTATTGTTTGTAATGGATCTCTCTATTGATGGCCTTAAGGCTCAAGCAGAGTCCCTAGGTCTCACAGGTGCAGATGTTGCGAAATTTGTTATGCAGCAGCAGGCTATAGCTAGAGAGGAAAGAGCGTTAGAAAGAGAGGAAAGAGAGAAAGAAAGAGCTCGTGAAGAGCGATTAGAGAAATTAAGATTAGAAAACTCTCTTGAGTTAGCTAAATTAAATAACCCCCAGGCTAATACCTTAACCCCAGCTCTCCCCGAACCTAGTAAACCTACACTACCCTTCTATAAAGACGGGGAAGATATTTCATCCTACCTTATAAGGTTTGAAAGGATAGCCAGCCTTTTAGCTATTAAGAAGGATACTTACGCAGTTCGCCTTGGTAGTCTTCTTACCGGGAAGTGTGTAGACATTTATACTAGCCTGTCACCAGAGATAACAGAAGACTACGACCTCCTGAAAGCAGCTCTTTTAAGAGGTTTCTGTAAAACCCCTGATAGTTATCGTCAGGAATTTAAATTTGCTAAGGTAAAGTTTGGGGAAACCTATGATACATTTTCAATACAACTTGGGCGTTTATTAGACCAGTGGATGGCCTCTTGTAATGTTCAGAGTGATTACGAGTCCTTAAGAAATTTTCTCCTTCTAGACCAGTTTTTATCATCGCTTTCCCCGGACTTGAGGATCTTCATCAAGGAGCACAGTGTGACTAGTCTGAAGGAAGCTGTGACCCTGGCTGATAACTGGGCATCGGCTCATGGTGCATACCCAAAGAATAAGTTTGATGGCAATAAAGGTAAGAAATTCGCTTCATCCTTTAGTACAACCCAAACTGCTCAGTCTGAACATAATAAACCATTATCACAGCCTCAGACTAGCCTCACAGCTTCCTTTAGGAGGGATTATACTAACGTAACATGTCATGGATGTGGGGAGAAGGGGCATATCAAACCACGGTGTCCTAAGAACCCCGCTGCTTTTAAACAAAATCCCTCAATGACTACTGAAGTACAGAGAATTGGATATTGTTTTAAAGATAGTCAACCTCCTGAGTATACTACTTGTGGAACGGTGAATGGTGTTTGGGTATCTACTATAATCAGAGATTCAGGTTGTTCTTGTATACTAGTGTCGGAAGATGTTCTCCCCGATATGGATGTGACGGGATGTAGACTTGTAGAAGTGTCTGATTACCTAGGTCGTCGAGACTATTTTCCTGAAGTACGGTGTTATATCAAATGTCCCTACTACACTGGGTGGGCCAATGTACTTCGAGCCCCTATATCGTTCTGTTGTGTTCTGATTGGGAATGTGCCCGGTGCTCGTACACTTTGTGAAGAGGAAAGTGAAAGTGCAGAGGCCAGTGAAGTCGTTAAAGCTGTTCAGACTAGGTCGGCACGTGATAAAAAGATACATCCTTTAGTTTTACCCAAAGTAGCTCCACTGGATATAACCCCACAACAGTTTGCTAAACTTCAGGAATCTTGCCCTACACTTTCGTCTATCAGAGCCAAGGTACTATCAGGTGAAACGGAAGTTGCACGGAATGGAACTGCTTTCATGTACAAAGTCACTGATGGATTAATATATCGTGTATGTTCTTCCTCTAAGTTCAAAGAGAAAGTTGGTAAGAAAGTTTTAGTCACACCTAGTGATTGTAGGAAGTTTATTCTTTCAGTAGCTCATGAAAGTCCTTTTTCTGGCCATTTCTCACATAGGAAGACGGAGATGAAGGTTAAAGAGATATTTTTCTGGCCAGGGATGACTGTGGACATCAGGGATTTTTGTAGGTCTTGTGAAAAGTGTCAACGGATGTCACCTAGGGGTAGAGTGAAGCTGGTACCTCTCCAGACATTACCGATAATCACTGAACCATTTTCCCGGGTGGCCATTGATCTGGTTGGTCCTTTATCCCCTCCATCTTCAGAAGGTCACAGGTACATTTTGACATTGATTGACTTTGCCACTGGGTTTCCTGAAGCCTTACCCCTCAAATCAATCGACACCATATCTGTCGCTGAAGCATTAATAACCATCTTTTCCAGGGTGGGCATACCTCGCGAAATACTGTCGGATCAAGGGACCCAGTTCACGCCTCAGCTAATGCAGGAGATCCATAAACTCTTAGGGGTTAAGCTTATGTTTACCACACCCTATCACCCTAGAAGTAATGGTCGGATTGAGAGGCTTCATTCTACCCTTAAAGCTGGTTTGAGAAAACTTTGTTCAGATAAACCTACCGAATGGCACAGATACCTGATCCCTACTATGTTTGCTTTGCGTGAAATCCCTAGTGACCGAACAGGTTTCTCAGCCTTCGAGATGTTGTATGGGAGAAAGGTGAGGGGGCCCTTAGCAGTCTTGAGAGACCTATGGGAAGATCGAAAGGCTGACGAGGATGCCCGCACCTCTTTCCAATATGTTATTGAATTAAGGAGTAAGTTAGAAGAATGTGCCAGAATTGCTGCTCAGAATGCAGACATTTCATGTGCAAGGTACAAGTCTTATTTTGATTTAAAATCTCAAGACCGTAAATTTAAACCTGGTGATGAAGTTCTGGTCTTGTTGCCAGACACTCATAACAAATTACTGATGTCTTGGAAAGGACCTTTTCCTGTTCTTGAGTGTAAGAATAAGGTTAGATATGTAATAGAAGAGAAAGGGAAGAGGAAGCTTTATCATATAAATCTCTTAAAGAAGTACCATCGAAGAGCTCATGTAGGACTGGCGCATGTGGTGGATGAGCCTAACCCTGATCATGATTTCAGACCTTTGTTGACTGTACAAGCTTGTGTGATGTCCGAGGAGGATGAGGATGGTGATGATTCGAAGTTTCCTACTGTACCAACTACCTCAGTAGAATATGATCTCTCCTCCCAGGTAAATGATCAACCCCTAATTTGTCCTGATCTGTCCCAGAGTGAAGCAGAGGAAATATTACATCTCAAAGCCCAGTACAGTGATGTGTTCTCAGATGTCCCAGGACTTACTACAGCACTTGATCATGACATTGTC
This sequence comes from Petrolisthes cinctipes, assembly GCA_033782935.1. Lineage (NCBI taxonomy): Eukaryota > Metazoa > Arthropoda > Malacostraca > Decapoda > Porcellanidae > Petrolisthes > Petrolisthes cinctipes. The sequence goes on from JAWQEG010000199.1 coordinate 1,267,317, forward strand.
CTGTCATCTTCAGAGCGCCTAAAATCTAACTCTTACCCCATCCCCATCCACCTTCGGCCGCATTTTGAAAAGGAAGTAGACAATCTGCTTGAACAGGGACTAATTAGACCTTCCTCTTCCCCTCACTCCTCACCTGTAGTTCTTGTCAAAAAGCCGGATGGCAGCTATCGCATGACCATAAATTATAGAACACTTAACAGTGTCACTGTATTTCATGCTGAACCTATGTGTACTATGGAAGAAGATTTGCACAAATTTACAGGTGCTAAGTATTTTTCAGAACTTGATCTAACTAAAGCATATTATCAGATCCCACTGTCTGAAAGAAGCAAACCCTTGACAGCATTTCAAACCCATAGGGGTCTGATGGAATTTAATAGACTTCCATTTGGGCTAGTAACTGCTTGTGCAACCTATACACGACTAATGAGGATTGTTCTTGCAGGTTTGAAGAATGTGTCTTTCTATTTTGATAATGTATTCATATATTCAGCTACTTGGGAGGAACACATTCAAGCTCTTACTTCCGTTCTAGACAGATTAAAAGCTTTCAGTTTGACAGCCAAACTTAGTAAATGTAGATTTGGATTTCCCTCCATTCAGTACTTGGGCTATATTGTAGATGGAAAGCATATACGACCTCAGATAGATAAGATTAAGGCTATATTGGGAACTACCCCTCCATCCACCAAGAAAACTTTAAGATCATTCTTGGGAATGATTTCATTTTATAGGAGGTTCATTCCCAATGCAGCAACTCTGTCCGCCCCACTATCTGATTTACTACGCAAAGGTGTTCGGGAACCATTACCCTGGACCGATGAAGTAAGAGGTAATTTTGAGAAATTAAAAGCTTCTTTAGCTACATACCCTATTCTCCGATTACCAAATCCTAATCTCCCTTTTGTTCTTCGGACAGATTCCTCGGCTTTTGGCCTCGGAGCAGTACTACTCCAGTACATTGATGGGGTGTCTTTTCCCATTGCCTATGCAAGCAGAAAACTGCTAGATAGGGAAACCAGGTATTCTACCATAGAAAGAGAATGTTTGGCGATTATTTTTGGGATTCAGAGGTTCACATATTATCTGATGGGTTCAGAATTTATCTTGGAGGTTGATCACAAACCCCTGATCTATTTGACAAAGTTCAAAGGCTCCAATAATAGACTTCTTCGGTGGGCCCTCAGCTTGCAGCCCTACAGGTATAGGTTAGTACACGTTGCTGGGTCTATTAATATAGGTGCAGACTTCCTTAGCAGGTCTATTAAGTAATGCTTGTCGTATCTACCCTCCGGGTAGATACTTGTTAGGGGAGCTATGTAAGGGAATAGGCAAACGGGCAATAAGTAAGTAATTACTTGTATGGGCTCGAGCCAAATGGATGGATCTTATAGGGCGTTTCGAGTTCATATCGAGCTACATCCGAGGTATCTTGGAGTTTCTTGGGCATCCCATTCCTCACTAGACTCGCAACCTCCAAACACGACGGAGGCGGGATCCTACCCTCGTCAAGGGCCGGGCGAGAGAGGCATCCTGTACCTGATTTCCTGTACTCCTGTATGTTTTGTGGAAGTGACCCCCTCAACCTTGTGGAGCGATATCCCCTGCCAGTGGAGTCCGTGGTGGAGAGTGTGAGGCCCAGAGCCGGTGAGGTGATAGCAGACGCGAGCTGGTGTGGCCAGTAGAGCACCTCCAAACAGTCTCCGTGACCGTGTGGCTGGTGTTAGTGCCGTACGCCTGTACGTGTAATGACAGGGAAGGGCTCTGGCAGGGAGTTGATTTTATGTATATTCGCAGATTAATGTTGTGGGGGACACTTCTGATATGTATGTTATCCCATATATATATATTGTAAATAAATGTATATAGTTTTCTCCTCGTTTCCCTCAGCCTCAGATTGGTGAGAACTCAAATAAGATAAAAGATCCTGGTTATTACTTTACAAGGCTATTATCCTCCAATTAATAAGAAACTGTACCGCTACCACCTGAGCAATGATTTACATAAGCATAATGCCTTATAATATTATGTTACATTGGTGAACCACTATTTTATACGAACGTATATATTGTCGGTATACAGTAGTTGTGATATTATTGGGATAATGAAACCTACTGTATTTATAATGAACGATTTGTTGGATTCTGCTTATTCTTGGAGGTGCATACGTATGTGGTAAAAATTATGGTTGTCATGTTCCCTCACATATACAGTAAGGTGAAAAGTCCCAACAATAACGGATTATAACAGCCTCGTGGGCAGTGGTGTACTATGTTGGCAATGCTTGGCAAAGTCAGTACCCCTTTAGTAAAATTTAATGTGTATCCACGTACACCAAGCTACTGTTGCACACAACTTCGGATACCATCCTAACTCCACAGGCCAGTCAATGCTTAGGTGGCAGCGGAAATCCCACCTAGATTTCTGAGGATATGTTTCAGATGTTTGTAGTACAGGGGCCGGATACTCAAACGTTCCTAACTTAGGGCAACCTCGCCGCCCTATCTGGACTTAGGAACTCCTAAGTTACGAACTGGTTAGGATATCCTATCTCATGCCCTAAGTTGGTATACTCAAAACTTTTTTAGGGCGTCCTATCCTGTCCCTAAGTAGTTAGGAAGTCCTAAATCTTCCCGGGTGACCTATGTTGTTCAGCCAATCAGGGTGGCGCTTTCAAGTGACTCAGACTGACTTCAGCCAAACAAAAGCAAGCTCGATCAGCTGACAAAAGTAAACACGAAACAAAACACAACATTATGCGTATGACGGTATGAGTGGTAGAAATGTGTGTCGAAACTGTGAAGAGGAAGAGAGTGGAGAGTAAGAGAGTAGTATCTACTGCGAAATAAGTGCCACCGCCATTATGATTCATGACAGACAACAGTATGACATTATTGAAAGTCATTAGCAATGTTAGAAATGACTATTTTATCATGTCTACTTGTGTCACATCACATGATTCACAGCTAAATGTAATAATTATGGAGGATTATGTAATGTAAGATATAAGATTACCAATATCAAGTAGATAGTGTACGGTAGGTTAGGTCTGTTTAAATATGCATATTTTTAGTCTCATTGGTGTTTTAGTAACATATACCTTTTTGAGTAATGGTATCCCTAATCAAAATCTGGCAAAACGAAACTAAAATGTAAAAAATACAACATACAACACAGCAACAACATTACTGTAAAAATACTAGTTGGTATCAGTAAATGAACAATTTCCTACAAGTTATCATTAACCTTATTCCTCAATGGTGACCACACAAATAACCCAAGCCCAATCTTACCAATAAACTAGTGTTAAAATGAATCCCCTGAATCAAACCAAACACAAAAGTTGGGCCAAATAACAGATAATGTAAAAAATTATGGGTGTTTCTGAAGAAAAGTTCAGCAGTTCTAATTAGGTTTATCAAGTGGAGTTAGGTTAGGTTAGGTCAGGGTTCTTTACTCGTGATAATTAGGTAAGAAATTAATAGAACAACCAGAAATATGATGTAAAATTATTATTTTTTTTTTTGGGGGGGGGAATTACAAATAAAGACTGAGCTAGGCCAGAAAGAACTTAGAACTTGTAGTTTCAAATAAGGAGACTGAGAGGAAGCAAGAAAGAGAGGAGGGACAGTTAAAAGATTAATAGGGAGTGGGTTAGATTTGAAAGGTTGCCAGACCCCTTAAATGGCCGTTGGTTAGGTCTGAAGGGATGCCAGAACCCCTTAAGTACTGTCCATATCACCACAGACAATACTTCCCCTTCAGGGTCCAAATTGAAGAGCAATTGCTTAAACTAATGACAGGGAAAATCATTTATTATGTTGTAAATCCTTGAATTGTTCAGTATTTCTCATGCAACACATAAGTCTCCTAATTAACTGTGCTTACACTACATACTCAATATTACTCGAGTATGTGTGAGAATGGCACTAAATTTTATTGTGCAACGAGGGATATATTATGTCATGGTCCTATTTCTCGGATAAGTTTATTATTTCAATCTGAGGAAATCTATAGTATCTTCGTTGGTGATCATGACTGACATTGGAATGGTTCCTTATACTATAAACTCTTCCTCAGTAGTCTCTCCAACAACAACAAAGTGGTGCTCTTTGGTAATACAGCCAAAATGTATATAGTCCTTATTCTTTTTGGTACAGCCGAGTTGATTTATCATGTTTTCTACGGTGTTCGGTGTCATAACTCCACTTAGGGCTGCCTGGGGGTTGTCCTAAATCCAAGCGTCGTAACTTAGGAAAGATGGCTCTCAAAGGTTTTGAGTATACCGTCATAAGTGTTTTGAGTATACCGTCATAAGCGCACTGGGGAAGTTAGGACTCCCTAGCCGAGATAGGATGTCCTAAGTTGTTTTGAGTATCCGGCCCCAGGAATTGAGCGTGTTACAGATAACCAAACAGCACTTTGAACATTTTCATTAGATTGTATAAAAAATATATGTGCACTATTATGATATTATGAATAAAAATATACGAAATGTAGGTTTTGTTCTCATTAATGCAGTACCAGTATATATATATATATATATATATATATATATATATATATATATATATATATATATATATATATATATATATATATATATATATATATATGCAAATAAATCACTTGGGGCACGTGATCCAGAAATATGCGTAAATCCACAAGGAAGGAAAGTTTAAGTTTACTATTTACAGGAAACCAACCAATGTTTTGTCATATATTGATTTTTACTCTGCACACCACGATAAAGTCAAACTGTCTGTTTTCTCTTCCATGTACAGCTCCGGACAGATCAAGGGTCCACACCCCATCCACCAGCGACTTGGTTTGTTCCTCGTCGGATCTGGTAACAGTTGCAGGTGGAGGGAGGGGGGATGTTAGTGGGAGAGGAGGAGAGAAATGTGGGCGGGGCTATATAGGAGGTAATGTAGAGAAGACGTGTGTCAGGAGGAATGAATGAAGCATACACTGTGAACGGTATCGAATCATCAATAGTATAAAGCAGGGTTCTTCAAACTTTTTCAGTCATGACCCAGTTTTTACTATGACAACATTCTCGCCACCCATACAGAAAGATCTTTTACAAATGACCAGAATTATCAACTTAAGAAAATACAAGGCCAGAAACTGAAACGCAATAATTATGATAAAAAGGCATTCAAACCAGAATTATAAACAGAATTATAAGCACTGCCTCACCTACTCCTCCCCCCCTCTCTCTCTCTCACTCTCTCTCAAGAAGGCTGATATTAGTGCAATTATTTTGTTTTATTGATAATTAAATATATGAATATTCGATTATAAAAATATGTTAGGTGGATTCATATGAGTATGAACTTCATATTTATTTTATGGTCACGAACATTATTATTCTATTTTATTCATGTATTTATTTTTGTGAGCCTGCGCCCCGGTTTGGAGGAATTCGGGACCCGTAATTTGAAGAACCCGGGTTTAAAGAAGTGCATACTGCATTAACGTAGGTGGATATAGGAGAGAAGAAATGTGATGATTTGAGGCGAGGGTGAGGGGGAAGAGGGTAAGAAAAATGAAGATGATTAGTTGAAAAGTAATAACAAACAAATATAATTAGAATATCTGTTACATTATATCCTTTAAATAAAGGCACTGTCTTTTGTTCACCATCGTAGTGGGATAGACTACTGAATATATATTATCCTTTGGATATTAGACAGCTATCCCTGTATTCCTTTTATCCCTCGTGTTTACCCCGTAGGGGAGTATTGCCTGTAATGATGTGGGCAATACTTTAAGGGTTTTGGCGCCCCTTCGGCCCCAGCCACTAGCTTTTAGTTCTTCAACTATCCCTCTTCTTTCTATTTCCTTCCTGCTTGCTGACTCACCTCTCTATCACCGTTTTCTTGCGGTATATGACCTCGCTGTTGCGGCGCCTAATATCAATCAATGAATCAACCTCTACATATTGAGAACCAAAATACGATCAACAACATAATCTCAGCCGTAGTTTTTCGAATCATATAATTGGACTATAAGTGATAAGGGAGAAAGGCCTATGTCATTAAAACTTTTTAAGAACGAATGAGAAGGTTAAAAATATGAGAAAGAAAAGATAAACGGTAAGAAAGGAGGGAAGGACAAGCGAGAGAGGGATAAGACAGTAGGGAGTATGTGTAAGGTTGCCAGTTACTTGAGAGATACTGTAATATATATAGCCTATGCATAAAATTAGACCAAGTTTATTGAAAACGCCATATAGCGGCGCCTATTCAAGTTTAACATCGATTATTTTTAAGGAAATGCATATTTAGAAGAACAAATCCTGGTAAATAGCTTAATGAATTTGTTGAAAAATATTATTATTAAAAAAGTTTGAAAATTAAACCGTCTTCTGGAAAAAAAAAAAAAAAAAAAAAGCAACTGGGCTTGGGAGAAGGTGATAAATAGGGTGGACTACAAGCACGAGGGATTTGATTGATATTAGGTGGCGCAACAGCGAAGTCAAATAGCACCAGGAAAAGGTGATAAAGAGGTGTGACAGCAAGCAAGAAGGAAATAGGAAGATAGGAGGGACAGTTGAAGAAATGTAAGCTAGTGGCTGGGGCCGAAGGGGCGCCAAAACCCTTAAAGTATTGCCTACATCATTACAGGCAATACTCCCCTACGTGGTAAGCACGAGGGATAAAAGGAATACAGGGATAGCTGTCTAATATCCAAAGGATAATATATATTCAGTAGTCTATCCCATGGAGGTATAATATAGAGGAGGCGGCATGAGCCGCTCGTCCTGTACACCCAAAGTGAAGCCAGGGGTGGAGCCTATTACCCTACCCTCCATTGACTCAAAACATTGCCCCGGTCGCTATAAAACCACTATAATTATGCTCTTATTTTCTCATATTAACTGTAATTAGAGCCAGAAAGAGACTTGAATTTGTTCCATATATGATAACTGCATAAAATTATCCAATTCTGAATATTATCAAAAGTACTTAAACCCATTAAATACCGCTGTTTCCTAGAGCATTACCTCTTCTCGTAAACTTTTCCTAGGAGTATGAATGAAAGAATGAATTAATTAATGAATGAATAGTTTATTTTATGCAAAAAGTATAGTAAAAGAGAAGGTCATAGCTTACACACCAACCCACAGAGAGTATTATAAGGTTACAGAGAAATAAGAACAAGTACAGTTGCCCACACATGAATCTGGTATCCCTCGCTACTTGCGAGATACCTACAACAGGAAGGAAAGTGAGCAAAAGTTATAGTTTGTTGATAAGTAGATAGTAATAATATTTTACTGTCTGCCTGTCAACAAACTACATCTTTTTTTCACTTAAATTTCCTTTCGTTGTAGCCACCTCACAAGTAACGAGCCATAACAGCTTCATGTGTGGGCAACTGTACAAATGCAAATAAAATTAATGATATAAAGAGTTCTAGTATGAGACTCTTGAAGGCCTTATGTCACTCTTTAAGTACAGTATATAAATAAGATTATAACAGTAAGATGTGTATAGTGAAGTGAAGATGTGTATAGTGTAGTGAAGATGTGTGGTGTGTTGTGAAATGTGTGATGTGCAGTGAAAATGTAATCTACATAGTGTAGTGAAGATGTGTATAATGTAGTGAAGATATGTATAGGGTAGTGAAGATATACATAGTGAAGTAAAGATGTGGTGTGTTGTGATGTGTATAGTGTAGTGAAGATGTGTGATGTGTAGTGAAGGTGTGGTGTGCTATGCAGATGTGTGTGTAGTGAAGATGTGTATAGTGTACTGAAGATGTGTATATGGTACTGCAGATATGTGATGTGTAGTGAAGATGTGTATATTATGGTGAAAAGATGTGTAGTGTAACACCCAGAACTGTCATGTAATAGAAGTTCACACTCAGGTGTAGTGTCTTGTATCAAACACATTTTACCACTTATAAGCCACATGAAATCTTACCATGATGGCTGGATGTTACTGCATAAAGTGTGTCATCACTTACTCAGTTCCAGTTCATTCTGATTCACACAAAAACATTAATTTAATCATCAGTCCCGGGCCGTAATTTTACTATTATAAAAACTCTTTTGGCACAGTGGCTTAACTTAGACTACGGCACTATAACTTAGACCTAAATTCTCAACAACCAAATAGTCTACGTAGTAAACACAATTATAAATTTAATATCTTTAAAACATTATGAAATATGCTAAAACATTCATAATACAATCTCTCAACACTCGAGTTATCCTACAGGCCAACCCTAACTTGGGCACAAGTAGGTCACCCCAAGGAGCCAGTTTATCTTTTATAACCCTGTCAATGCCATATATACGTGAGGTTATACATTAACAGTTAATATCACAACACTATAATAGCCTTGGCTTTGCAGTTTTTGTGTGTACAGTATCAATATTCTACAGGACATGGGTGTCACGGTGTGCGAGGCAGGTGATGAATTTCACTTCGTTGATTTGTCCATTTCTGTCGTATATTTTTCTGTATGACTTTCTTAACATACCTATGAAATGTAGTAGAAAGACTCCTGTCTCTCTGGGTACACCCATATGCTGAACACGCCGGCATTATTATAAAAAATGGCAAAGAATGTTGGTGAAGTTGATGGTCCGACGTGATCAGCTGAGGTTTGCTTTGAGTCAGCCGGGGAGGGGAGGGGATGAGGGGAGACAGCCGACCAATAGCGAGTTGGCTTCACCTTTGTGACGTCATGCCGCCTCCTTTATATTACACCTCTATGGTCTATCCCACTACGATGGTGAACAAAAGACAGTGCCTTTATTTAAAGGATATAATGTAACAGATATTCTAATTATGTTTGTTTGTTATTACTTTTCAACTAATCACCTTCATTTTTCTTACCCTCTTCCCCCTCACCCTCGCCTCAAATCATCACATTTCTTCTCTCCTATATCCACCTACGTTAAAGCAGTATGCACTTCTTTAAACCCGGGTTCTTCAAATTACGGGTCCCGAATTCCTCCAAACCGGGGCGCAGGCTCACAAAAATAAATACATGAATAAAATAGATTAATAATGTTCGTGACAATAAAATAAATATGAAGTTCATACATGAATCCACCTAACATATTTTTACAATCGAATATTCATATATTTAATTATCAATAAAACAAAATCATTGCACAAATATTAGCCTTCTTGAGAGAGAGAGAGGGAGGAGTAGGTGAGGCAGTGATTATATTTCTGTTTAAAATTCTTGTTAGAATGCCTTTTAATAATAATTATTGAGTTTCAGTTTCTGGTCTTGTATTTTCTTAGGTTGATAATTCTGGTCATTTGTAAAAGATCTTTCTGTTGAGGTCGCGAGAATGATGTCATAGTAAAAACTGGGTCACGACTGAAAAAGTTTGAAGAACCCTGCTTTAAACTGTTGGTGATTCGATACCGTTCACAGTTCATTCATTCCTCCTGACACATGTCTTCTCTACTTGATCATTCGTTACCCTCTTATATAGCTCCGCCCACATTTCTCTCCTCCTCTCCCACTAACATCCCCCCTCCCTCCACCTGCAACTGTTGCCAGATCCGACGAGGCTCAAACCAAGTCGCTGGTGGAAGAAGTGTGGACCCTTAATCTGTCCGGAGCTGTACTTACGTGCTCTACGTGTATGTAGTCCTGAATTCATGGATGAGGATAAATTTGCCCAAATCCCTCATCTTCTAAAAACATGGTATGTTAATGTTGCCTTCTGCAATGATAACACAGTCAAGAAAATTTTGATCATGTGGGTGTATCTACAAAGTAGAGTTGCGAAAGGGAGTTTCTTTATCACCCTGGGCTCCTCTTTATCCTACCCCACAAGGAGGTGACGGAGGTGTAGAGAGTTGAACATACAACGACGATGATTGGTCGATAAGTTGCTAGGAAAGTTTAATGATAATATAACCTTATTATATCTAAACGAGAGCATTGTGGTGGACTAAATATATTATGTTTATTTGCCATATATACAGTATATGAAGAACAGTAGCATACATTGTTAATGAGGAACTGAATTATAATGCATACTGGAATAACTCGTATTTTATTCTCAGTTGTGGTTGTCATACATCAGCCAACTGATGGTGATGGGAGGGGATCTGCCTGGCATTGCTTCACGGGCTCACGGCTCGTTCTGTGATTCGTTTTATGGCTTCAAATATTCATTTCTACCTTAGTAATAGGGATAGGTTATATGCTTTTTATATAATTATAGACAAATTTATAACTATTTACATTTACATTATATATATATATATATATATATATATATATATATATATATATATATATATATATATATATATATATATATATATATATATATATATATATATATATATATATATATATATATAAGCTGAGAAAAGTTAAACCAAGTTTCTGGTGGGGTCAGGCCGTGTAGTCCCTTGTGTATTGTGTTGCAATGTTCCCTAAACTAGGGATTCATAACTTCTGTGATATAATGTAAAGGGCACACAGATAATAACACATAACAATACAATTTCGACGTAAATATTTTGGTATCCCAAATAAAAAGAAATATATAAAGCATAATATATTAAGTGACGTATAAACAAACATGTGAAGCAACCAACACCTCGAAGTGTTACTCGATAATCTCGGGGCCTCAGTCTCAGGCCACGACCTTCAATCCCGAGGTTTAGGTAAAAAAAATAATAAACTAAGGTCTTTGTGTGGCAATAAAGAAATATTGCTTATATAATACCATGTTGTCTCTTTTATCGAATTATAGCGTAGTTCTTGGTTAGGTAAGTAAAGTAACGTTTATGTCTATAATATAATTTGAAAGAAAATAATTAAAAATATACCTTTTCTTAATAAAAATATATACGTTAAAAGCATCACGAGCGGCAACACTCTCCACACCCTACATTGCAGTTCTTGGGTGGTGAGGAAATAAAGTAAAAATTTTAATACGTGCAGTGTAATGTGTTGTAAATATTGTAACCACGATGTAATTAAATATAAATTATATGAGCGAGAGAGATATATATGAAGTAAAAAAATAACGTGTATATATATATATATATATATATATATATATATATATATATATATATATATATATATATATATATATATATATATATATATATATATATATATATATATATATATATATATATATATATAATTGTTATGCATTTTGCTATAGAATAAATATATAAATGTATAACGAATTAGAAAAATTCACAATGCCGTGAATGCAGAAGTCTAGTGAAAAACCCACATCTATTTGTAATTTATTGAAAAAGATATACGACTCTTCGGTTACATCACGTAGCCCTCTTCAGGTATGAGTGAGGACAGGTAGAGTAAACTAATATATATGTATAACGCTCATAGAGGGGGAGAGGGGTAGGGGGGAGAGGCGGAAGGATCACGAGATAGGCAGGAGGCGGGAGGAGGGGGGTAAGAGAAGTTGGGAGGGGGAAAGAGAGTAGGGGTGGGTGAATTCACGCAAGAGGAAGGAAACGGAGGTAGAATGGGAGGGAGGAGGAGAGGCGGAGAGGACGAGCTGATAATGGGAAAGGAAAGAACATCGGGGCAAATAAAAAAAATACATGGAATGGTAACGGAGGAAGTGGAACAAAACAGAATACAGTCACTTACAAATAAAAATAGAACTATAAGTTACACAGTACTGTATGTTATAGGGGATGTGCCTTTGACCTGAAGAAGCAATAGCGAAACGTCGTCAATAAAGGCTCCTCGTCATAGAGTTTTGTTCTTACCATTTTGTCAAGCAAATGCATATTTTAACTCAACGTTCTTCATCTCACTAGGTGACTAGGCTCTATCAAAATATATTTTAACAGTTCGTACTGAAAATAAATAAGAAAACAGATGAAAAAATTAACAACAAAAGATAACACTACTTCACTATCTGTAAATGTAAATCGTTATAAATTTGTCTATAATTATATAAAAAGCATATAACCTATCCCTATTACTAAGGTAGAATCAATATTTGAAGCCATAAAACGAATCACAGCACGAGCCGTGAGCCCGTGAAGCAATGCCAGGCAGATCCCCTCCCATCACCATCAGTTGGCTGATGTATGACAACCACAACTGAGAATAAAATACGAGTTATTCCAGTATGCATTATAATTCAGTTCCTCATTAACAATGTATGCTACTGTTCTTCATATACTGTATATATGGCAAATATAATATATTTAGTCCACCACAATGCTCTCTTGTTTAGATATAATAAGGTTTTATTATCATTAAACTTTCCTGGCAACTTATCGACCAATCATCTCCGTCGTTATATGTTCAACTCTCTACACCTCCGTCACCTCCTTGTGGGGTAGGGTATAGAGGAGCCCAGGGTGATAAAGAAACTCCCTTCCGCAACTGTACAAGTTGGATAGTTTCATCGTAGACAAGATTGTTAATAAGATAAGTCCAACTGCTATTTCTTAATGACTGAGGATAATCTTAGGTTTAGAGGTCATGTCAGGTTTGATGAGAGTTAGATCAGGTAAATCCTTGTAGCACCATATGGGTGAGTATTGCTTTGAACTCGTAGTGGTAACACCTTCAGGTTGCCAGTTAGTTACTAAATGTATTGGTATACAGGGTGATTCAGAAATGCGTGCCGAAAATCCGCAGGTGTATTCCTGGCACATAATTGAATGTAAATTAGTCAATAACGATTTTGGAAATTCTCAATAGTTTATAAGTTATAGTGCCTTCAAGGTTTGAAGAGAGTGTTTAAATCTAGGGATTGTACCATAATCTTTCAGACACGTGTGAAATTACTTAACTCCCATGAAGGCATTGGAAACACAGTAAAAGTTACTAAAGAATATGACAAAAGCTGTAGAGTGTACAGTCACAGCAAAATTACCAGGGACGGAGTTTCAGGGATTATGGTACAATCCCTAGATTTAAACACACTCTTCAAACCTTGAAGGCACTATAACTTATAAACTATTGAGAATTTCCAAAATCGTTATTGACTAATTTACATTCAATTATGTGCCAGGAATACACCTGCGGATTTTCGGCACGCATTTCTGAATCACCCTGTATAAGGTGTTTCTCGGCAACCATTCTTCTACACGCTGGATTTCCCCTGAAGATGTGAATACACGAAAGCGCTTGGGACTCCGTGTTTATTTTTCCTTCCTTGTGGATTTACGCATATATATATATATTTTATTTAGGAAATACCTAGTTCACCGAGATGGTTGAGAAAGAGGCGAAAGCTTTGAATGAAGGGGATGGTTAAAATTTTTAAAGATCTTATACAGTAGACTTAGACACCAACCTTTCGACGGTGTCCAAGATTAATGTTAAGATTAGGAAGTAAAAATTTTCCTTGGCACAATGCCCTATCTAAAAGCTTTAAATGTTAGTCAGCAGAAGACATAAAAAACGGCGAACAATACTCAAAGTAAGGCAATAAAAAAGAATAAAAACAATTTCAGACAACACTATTGTCAACATAGATTTTATTACATTTGCGGGGAAGGGAATTTTGTTGAATAATTGACGAGGCCACTGAACGCAAGTGTAACTTAAATGTCAATTTAATATCTTAAGTAACTCCTAATGGCGTTGGAGATTCACTGTTCTAAATCTCAGTGTTATTGAAAATTATATCAGGATGGTTAGGATGCGATTTAAGGAGCAAAATCATAGATAGGGGGAAATTGATTGATTGATTGATAGATGCCACTAGGCATCTGGCGGCGCAACAGCTAAATTCTAAGGATTATAAAAATACAGTAATTTATATCATTTTAAAAATATATCCACATTCTATACAGGCTTCACAAACCCAAAAGGGTAAAGCCACATGATTTAAAGGACATATCAACTAATGCTCACGTTTTACTAAAATAATCTGATTCACTTCAGTAAAATATTTATAAGAATAAAGATAAAAACGAAAAACCAAATTGAACTATCTAAAAAAAATAAAAAAAATACATAAAATTCACAACTTGTGGAGGAGGCCAGCCTCCTCCACAAAGGTGAGGGTGTTCCCTCCCACACCACAAGCCTCCTACCCAAGCACCTCGGAGAGACTGTATGAACCAACCCCCACCCGGTAATCGGAGAGGTGCCTATGACGAAGGTTCTCAAGGCTGGGACACTCCACAAGAATATGCCGCACTGTCAAAGGAACTAGACAATCATCACAGTAGGGAAGGGAAGCCCTGTCCATTATAAATCCATGAGTCAAACGTGATTGGCCAATGCGGAGATGGACAAGAGCTGTATCCCACCGGAGGGACAGGCTGCTGTAGCTCCACAAACCCAGACGCTAGTGGATGCCGCGGAGCTTGTTAGCCCCAATGGCGTCCCATCTGTCCTACCAGTATGAACGAAAAGCAGCATCTATGTAGAGTCGAAGGTCTAAATCAGGTACTGGATGACGTCGTCAGTGTACACAGGGAGGGACCCCCTGCGAGTGGAGGCATGTTCTAAAGAGATGGAGCGAGCCACTGGAGGAGGAAGAGATTCTGTCTTGTCTGAGAAGCAAGTGCAGGTGCGAATTTCTGGGAGAAGCCATGGAGTTACCCTGGGGACATGCACAGGACAAATCTGGAAGTCTTCAATGCCCAACTCCTCCATAGCCTTCCTGACCCGGAACCCAATGGGCAATGGCGTGCGAGGATGTGAGAGGTAGTACCGAGGCATGATATTTAATGACACTGCCAAGCAGGGATGGGAGTCAGGAAGTCGTGTAAGCGACGGAGATCAAGTGAGTCTCCTCTACACAATGTATCAGATGACCATATATGAATAAGCCTGGATCGGGGTGGATGCCCCGGATGCAGCAGAAGTGCATAGCAACTGTCTTGGCAGGAGAGAAGCGAAACCCATGAGAACCAACCCAATGCGACTCCCTGTCGAGGGCAAGCTGCATTTGCCGCTCTGCCACTGACATACAGGAAGCAGCAAATCAGATCGCCAGGTCGTCAATGTGCATCGAGTTGGCAATGCTGTCCGAAAGGGATGAGGCAATGGCGTTAATTGTTACTGCAAACAACGTGATACTGAGGACACTTCTCTGGGATAGGTCTTCCTCCTGTGCTACGGGTGCAGAGAAGGCTGTAACAACCCTCACACAAAAACTGTGACCACTGAGAAACTCCTTAAGATAGAGCGGAAAGTGACCCTGCAGGCCACCTTGCTGCAGGATGCCATATTGCCATGTAGTGTCATAGACTTTCTCTAAATTAACGAATACACAGACCAGGTGTTGATGTCGTGCAAAAGCCTCAGATGCTGCAGCTTCCAACCAGACCAAAGTGTCTGTAGTGGAACGGTGTTTACGAAAGTTAGTTAGTTAGTTTACAGAGACAGGAGGTCAAGGCAATTAAGGGGGAACACTATAGTCCTTGCCCGGCTTGGGGAAAGGAAGGATGGTAGCAACTCTCCACTCAGTTTCTGTTAAATAGTGCTGAAAGAAATGAGATTGCCTCCTCACACAGGTGTCGCAACATTGCATATGGGCTATTGTCTGGCCCAGGAGAAGTGTCGCCGCAAAAAGAGAGAGAAACAGAGCAGAGTGCAGGTCTCTCAGGGTGCATGTATTGTTATAACTTTCATTCTCGTTCCCCGCGATATCCAGGGCACTGCATTCCTGGGCTCCCAACTCAAGACTTACAGCCAGAGGTCGAGAGTCACGTCTGGAGACTTTAGAAAAAGCCTCTGCCATGCTGTTGGTCACTATTAGACCATCCATGATCTTAACTCCATTGACCTTAACCCTATTCCAACCGAGCTATCGCTGAGAACCAGATTCATAGGGCTAGCATCGTAAATCTAAGCAATCGTAATGCTTTAAATGAACGAATTGTAAAGACGCCCAGCGCGGCAGGCAGCAGTGCGCGCTTGGCCTTGGCGGGAGGCATATTCCGAAACTGTTGTTAATTTCGGCCCTATCTAAATTATCAGCCAATCAGGCGCCTTTCTCTCGTCATGACGTCACCTCCGATTGACCAATCACACTCTTCCAAAGGTATGACGTCATTGCGTCGTTCACTCCAACGTATGCGATTACACCAATTATTATTGTGCATAATAATACTAATAATGATTATTATAATATGTTATTATTATTATGCATAAATATCAGCCAAAGAAGTGCACTCTCGAGCATAAGGTCTGATCCAGTTTTTATGCGTTATTGCCGCCATGACGTATCTGCTGCATGCGCCACAGTCGCCAGAGTTGCCAATTTAGCGCTTTTGGAGCTAGATTCGGCACATTATAGAACAATATTGCTCTTACAATTTGGCTCTAGTGCCATTTGGCAGCTGCTTTTCTGTGTTTTTGTTGCGCATTTCTTGGTGGTTTTAATTATTTCAGAGTCCTGACATAATAAAGAGTAATAAGTAAATAACAATCAGAAGGTTTTGTGGGACATTTATCAAAAATAGCGCCTTTTTAGCGCTTTTTGGGAGTAAGTTTAGCGCCTTAAGAAATTTCCAGTTGGCAACTCAAGACCAGTTTATTTATACTACTATATACTACTATACTACTATACAGGTGTATTATATCAATAAAGTTGGTGTGCATATCACTTTGTAACCTACAACTAAATTATAGTATCAATTAGAATAATAGCCAGGTTGACCCTTTACGATATACAAGAATATAAATGGAAAGCTGTTAAGCAATATTTCAGTGCAAATTGCCAGGAGATTGAATAACCCCACAAAGATAAAGGACCTCGATGCTCCATGATGTTGGGTATAATCAAAGGGAGAGAGAACACAAGACAGACCTTAGTTACCATAATTTATTTTCAGTCTTATCTAAAATCAAAATCATCCCACCATTATTTCACGAAATAAATGAGGTACAGTAACGAGCACTAATAACTAATTAGGTGTGCTTGGAATACCTAGAGACTGTAAATAAATGCACAATAAGATCTCCATTGGAATTACAGTACTTCGTTGGTGAATTGGACTGTTCAAAGCTTCAACCAAAGCTGTATACCTTAGTGCTCGTGACTGTATAATGGAAAAAATGACAGCTGTCGTAAAGGAGTGCAATGTTTTTATATATATTTTTTTTTTTCACGATGATAAGCGCGAGTCATTAGTTAATCGGAATATGACGTCATGACACAAGAGCAGCTCGTGAGTCTTGAGAGGCTGATATTTCAGATAGTAACTTTTTTCACTTCAACTTAATTTTTAGTTCCTTTTTTATTGGACTGACACATTTTTTACTATAATGTTAATCCTCTACCATTATTCCGTTTGTATTCAAAGAACCAAGTAAATATTTACTGAAATTAATGAGGTATAAAGAAATAAATGACCACTTCTACCGTGAAAAAGTGCAATGTCTTATAACAATAAAAGCAAGCTATGACGTCATACCTTTCGGAATGTGATTGGTTAATCGGAGGTGACGTCATGACGAGAGAAAGGCGCCTGATTGGCTGATATTTTAGATGGTGCCGAAATTAACAACAGTTTCGGAATATGCTGGCGGGAGACCAGCAGGGAGAGAGAGCTGGTACTAACCAAACTGTCGTACGGCACCAGTGGCAGCGAGCTACCCAGGCCTTCCCGTCTATTATACCCATTATATGAACTTGTATTCCAAAACTCGCTCAGCTTCCCACTTATAATATGTAGTATGCCACTCCTCCAGAGATTGCAGTAATACATTTTCTCACACAATATCGAGAGATAGAGAGAGAGAGACTGCGTGTGTTTCACTTACTTAGGCTACATGTAATTTTTTTTATTTCCCAACCCATAATATAGAGCTAAAAAAGATTAAATCTGTATTATTTTGCATCTACACACATTACTTATACTTTTGGTCTTTTTTATAAAGGGGCATATATCTTGTAATGATGACATAACCACTCAAAACAGATATACAAATATCACGCTGACTACTATACGTTTCAGCGCCGGACAGACGGTGTTTTTCGTAAATATCTCTTAAACGAATCGTTGTATCAATATAATATTTCAGCACACTGTCTTTAACACCCAGGCGTAATTTATGGCTGACATACCACATTACTATATGTGTTATGTTAGGAGTTTACTGAGTGATATTAAGCCTAATCCAGTCATCATATCTAAGGCGTTATAGAGAATCGGACGAGTGTGGGGTACTCCTGTAACCCCTCTACCAACACCCCGAAATCCCCCCACACCATTCCTTCCTTCCCTACCCCAATATCTCATTATCCCACTCCCCGTTTCACTCTTCAACCCCCTATTTACACCATCCACCTTCCATTTTTTATTTTTTTTATGACAGTATGTGTATACGTATCGTTCATTAGTAATATTGTTTAATACAGTTACCGTTGTGTGTGGACATGAAAGCCAGAGTGGGTCAAACGACCATTAAAGCAATAGCTAATCCCGTTGTTAATGGCCGTATAGCCGGATAATAACCCACGTGTCTAAGGCGACCAGAAAAATGATTAATTTTGGTTTTGGGCAACCAAATATAATCGTTCATGGTTGCTTCATGTGTTCTTTACCTTTTTAAATAACCAATTTATGTCTTAATTCAATATTCACAATCTCCCGTATCCCCTCCCCCTCTCTCTGAGGTATGAGGTACCCCCCAGTCCGAGGCTATGACTCAAGTAGTGACAGGGTAGAAATCATTGACTGCCGAGGCGCACCTATTAGCAACAATGTTGTCAATTTGCCCCCGTGGATGCAGGACAGAGTTTGTTCTTCGTCTTGCCACATTGTACAAACATGAAAGCCAGTGATGATGAAGACGATGACGTTTTCCTTGACAGTGATTGTGAATAAATTTTGTTTTATCATGTTTGCATCATTAAATCCTACACTGTTATATATATATATATATATATATATATATATATATATATATATATATATATATATATATATATATATATATATATATAATTTGGTGATAATATAAATATAAAAGGGACAAGTCAACAAAATAACATTATATTAACTAGACCAAGTTGACATTTTATAATGAATAGGTACACAGTATCTAATAACTTTGCCTAGAAGGTCCAGACCACAGGTAATGCCAGTACATCGTGTTCACTTGCATGGTTGACCATAAGGACTGCAAACATGGACCTTCTACATACTACATGTATGTAAACATGCTGTTGTACAGTAATTATCAAAGTGAAATACGTCTTGCCTCTATAGAATTGTACTGCA
This sequence comes from Petrolisthes cinctipes, assembly GCA_033782935.1. Classification (NCBI taxonomy): domain Eukaryota; kingdom Metazoa; phylum Arthropoda; class Malacostraca; order Decapoda; family Porcellanidae; genus Petrolisthes; species Petrolisthes cinctipes. Next base: position 1,286,513 of record JAWQEG010000199.1, read on the forward strand.
CCATACTCTTAGTTAATAATCATATCTATACATATACATCTACATAACATTCTAATATATAATACAGTGATGGAAGAAATAGGGAGGGACACGAGTGATGAGGGAGGCGAGGAGCTAGGGGGAGAAGAGGAGGAGGGAGGGGTGAGAAGAGGGGGATGTAGTTGTGGTTAGGAATGGTTTGGGAGGGTGTTGGGGGGCCACACTTTCCTTCGAATGCGTCAATATGACTAGCCAGCATTGTGCTATTTTTCACGAGTAAACTCCTCGCATAACACATATAGGAATGTGGTATGTCAGCCATAAATTACGCCCGGGTGTTAAAGATAGTGTGTTGAAATATTATCTTGATACAACGATTCGTTTAGGAGATATTTGCGAAAAATAGCGTCTGTCCGGCGCTGAAACGGATAGTAGGCTACAACAAAACATAACATAAAGTACTTTTATAACTAAGTTATTTTTTATTTCCATTGAAAAAATACTTATACATAATTCTTACTATAAAGAGAGAGAGGGAGTGTGCGTGTCTTAGGCTATGTGCAAACGTTACATTACATAATTCTTACTATAAAGAAAGGGACAGGAGAGAGAGAGAGAGAGTGTGTTAGGCTATGCGGGAACATTACATTGCATAATTCTTGAGAGAGAGAGAGAGAGAGAGAGAGAGAGACGTTCCATGTCGGAAGGGCATACAAAAAAAAAAAAAAAAAATTGTAATATCTGTGTAGGTTACTTCCCTTAATGAGATATCTTGTTGATTTGAAAATCTTATAATTTGTGTAGGCTATTTTATGTCTAAAGCGCTGTACTTATACTTTTGATCTATAGTATAGAAACATTGGAGTAATAATGCAATGACAAACAAACATTATCATAATTCAGGACATTTTCATAAAAAAAAAACACCAGGATGATGCACTGTACACGTTCATATTATAGCCTATTATGATGACAGACCAATACAAAGCATTCTGCAAACATTACAAACACGCAAATAGTAGACCAAGCCTTGCACTACGGAGCATAACTTCCTTTTATAACGAGGTAATCTTTGTTTTACATTGAAAAGTATCAAATATTTCTCCCGGAGAAAGATTAGTTTTACACTGAAAGATACAGTCGTGGACTCGTGGTCATAAATAACGTTTATCTGATGCTCATACAAAATGTTACGCAGTATTATATAGTTATACGGAAGATATGAATGAAAAATATCATTTTATTTTGCCTCCCTTCTCCACACCATCATAGACACACCCCACCTGAGAGACAGAGAGGGGGGGGGGGGTACAATCGGCCTCAGGAATTCGTACAAAGGGCATTGGTTAGAAGGGGTGTTTATTCTGTACATACTGTAGGCAGTATTCTGCTGACTGATTCAAGTATTAGCCAAATATCATCATATGAGGAGAAGGCTGGAGACACCAGCCAAACAGGGTAGTACTCCTAGGGTGGACGCTGGACTGGTGATAGGGAGGGTTGGAACTCCCGTTTCACGTGTCTGTCCACTTTTGCTGATCTTTTTCGTGTCTCACATACACTGAGAGTAGTCCAACATACTCCCAAAGACATCACTCTCTTTCTATTGACACAATATATACAAACATGCTACACACCACACCCTTTGTTCAAGTAATATCCCCTCGGAGGCCCCTGGGGACGGGTCAATAAATTCCCCTCAGTCTGGACCCTTTGTTGACGACCCCCTGAGATGTCCTGGACCATTGTCTGACTCACTCTTTATTGACATTTCTCTTCTGAACTCTCTCAATGTATGCTTCCTCCCCTCAGGAGAGCATGCAACACTCGCCAAGCCACTCATTCTCACCCCTTTTTTGTCCAACTCTTCATGCAAGAGTTAACCGGTACTCTCAGTCTTTCATATACACAACTGGTCAACTCTGGAACACTCTACCTTCATCCATCTTTCCACCTTACTACGACTTATGTACCTTCAAACGCAATGTGTCTAGGCATCTCGAACGAAATTGGACATGATTTTGTGACACTCCAACTAACTACTATGCAGATGAGAATAAATTGAGCGGGCTCATGGCCTTTAGTCCTCATCTTTTTTAATATAGAAAAAAAAACTAGAAAATGTTTTAGTTGTTATGACCAATTGATGTCACAGTGATATATACGAATTTCTGAGGCTGACTGTACAAGGCACCATCTTCATTTTTATTACTGTATTGCTGCTCTGCTATTCCAAATTAATTTTCCTCATCACCTGTTCATGTGGATTTTGCCTTTTGGTGAGGGGAGGAACTACTCTGAAACTCATATATAAAAATATTGAGTGCACCCAGGTCCCCCCCAAATAACCCTTTGAATTCAAGTGATATCTCCAGAATTAGTTACCTTGCCTGCAATATATTATTTACACAAGTGAAGAATTAAACCCATTCATCCAAATCAAGTAAGAAAGTCCACTGCAATTCAAAGGGAAAGTATTTGGGTATTTTGTCATGGCTGCACATACAGGGTGTTTCATAATTGTTGAAACAAAAAGATTGGGCACTAATCAAGGACCACAAATTATATAGTTAAGGTGATTATATTTATTGAAAGGTGAAACTATTATATTATCTGCAACCATTTAGCCTCAAACATCAAACAAAAATGTCAAGAGGAACCCTCCTTAGAGGACATGCTCCAGATGTCTGCAGTTGAATGTGGCGTGCAAATATGTTGATAATGCGTGCAAATTCCTCCTGGCTGATCACCTTAACACTGCCATCACTCAATTGCATAATTAATGACACTACACTGAATTGCATAATTATGACTGACAAAAGAAAGTGTTGTCCGGTCCCAGGAGCCGGACGTGTCCTCTTCGAGCTCTGTCTTCCTTCTCCATCTATCCTTTCTTTTTTAACAAACGAACCCTTCATATCATCACATTTCATCAAGATAAGTATCCAGATTGTTTGTTCTGGCTGTCATTTACGTCATCTTTTCCTTCTTTCGATTACTGTTTTTATTGTCTTTTAAATTTATACAGACCCTCCCTCACGATAACACTGTCCCTCACCCCTCAATTTTTACTGTTTTTTAATAATACAGTTTGTTTTTAGTGTATTTTACCATTGTAGTGTATTTTATCATCTTTTTATAATTTGTATACCCTTTTTTAATACAATTCATAGGTTCTATTTTCAATTCTCTTTTTTTATATAACTGACCCCTGACGTAAGTTAGGAGTTTGTTTACGTTTTATTTCTTCCTGCAGCCGTGCAGACGGTCTCGGTATAGGGGTAAGTTTGTGTTGTCTATTTATATTGGTGCTTCATAATCATGTACAGATACATCCCACACAAAACAACATACACATGTACAGTTGCCAAAAAAGGTTTTGCGACAAAAAATGAATTCAATGTGGCGAAATCTGGCAACTCCACCCGTAGTAAACATCCCCAGTCACGTGAATGAATCGTCCTCAACCCTACTTCCTGTGCAAAGAGAACTGTTACTCTAAACCATAATATGTTATGAGTGAATTGGTGTTACTGTACCAAACTGCTGTTTTAGTATTCATATTTCGCTCGACCACACTCTATGATTTTCACTTTCCAAGAAGTGCATCTTATAGCTTCCCTTGCCACCTTTGTTGGGATTCAGGCATTTTTAGAGTGTTAATCTAACTGGAGTTCGAAATTCTTTATACCATCTCGAACCACCATGTTACTGATGTTTCTCAAGAGTGATGTATGGTGATGTATAGGCCTACATTTTTTTTTATTTTAATAACACCTGGGTAAAATAGATTAGAACGTATTACAGTAAGATCAACAATAATATTAAAGTATATATTATATACTTAAGCAACGAAAACTCTCAATATTATAATGGTTTCGGTTAGGATGATACAGAACTTTCTTCACTTCTCTCACCCCGGCTCACCTTGCTCACAGCCAAATTATTTTATTCGGATCACTGTTTACAAATGATGATTATATTTTCACTTTCATTTTCTGTATTGAAACTTGTCAAAATATGAGTATCAATAGTAATTATTCATACCTAATGTAATAATTAGTAGTAATCCAGTATTGAAAGATGTAAGGGCAGATATGACTGTCTCGCGATTCAGTTCATCAGCCATTCATATCGTATCACTACAAACACAGGGAGTGGGGATGAAGGTGCTTCATTCATAATGTCTTTAGGTGTTTACTACTGGTGGAGCTACCAGATTTCGCCACATTGAATTCATTTTTTGTCGCAAAACCTTTTTTGGCAACTGTACACTAACAATATTCTACACATATTGCTCACTAGTTTTAATACTCTACAACAATGACAATAAAAACACTGGCTGCACACATACCAACACACCAGACTCACTAACACCAAACATCTACACCCACACCTCCATATACACACACCTGTTTGAGAACCTGGGCACCCCTAGGGGCCCTACAGGGTTAAAGGCGGCTTGCCACGGCAATCTCCGGGGTGCCCTGTTGCTCCTTAAGTACCCCAAAGTACCCCTGGCAGCTGAGCCGACGGGCGGTCAAGTGGGGTCAGCAAGCTATCCAGTGCGATCGCTGCTGTGAGGTTTCCCAGCATGCAGGCTGGTATCATGTCAACTGTGTTGGGGGCTACACGGCGGCGTTCGACGGATTGGAGGGTCGGAGTCTTTCGTGGATCTGCTGGGACTGTGGTGCGCCCAATTTTACCTCCTCCCTTTTTCACTTCCCAATACACTACACCAATAGATTCAGCTTATTAGACACCACCACTTCATCTGACAGTCTTGCTCCAGAACAGGTGGAGTGTGGACGTACTCGTGGCGCTCTGCCTCCATTCTCGTTTGTGTTGTTTTGGAGCTCTTGTTTGTGTTTTTTGTGTTGTTTGTGAGTTCTTGTTTGTGTGTTGTTGTTTCTGTGGTGTTGCTGGTGTTGTTTGTCTGTTGTGGTTCTGTGTATAGTTTTGTTGTGATTGTCTGTGTGTGTGTGGGTGTGTGTGTGTGTGTGTCCCTGGCTGATTGAGTGTTTAGTTGTTTGTGTTGTTGTTTGCTTTCCATCTAGGCCTTGCCTGGCCTGATGGAGAGTGCGGATTCCTGCTTGGAGGCCGACTTGGCAATGTCGGAGGAAGACGAGTCTCCAATTGAGGATCACTGGCCTGAGCTGCCTTCTCGCAACCCTCCCCCCCTCTCCTCGGTCACTCCGCAGCTCAGGTTGCAGCCGTCCACCTTCTCAACCTCTACCAAGCGACCTGTTGATGCCTCGTCCGACTCCTCGCAGGATTCCGATGGTGTGGACTGTTTGCCTCCAGCTGCCAAAACTGCCAAGGGTGCTTCAGCTGTGCACGACGTACCTTCTCTGCCTCACCCTGGTGTTTCTTCTTTGTATACCAACTCCTTGCCCTTGTCCAACCTTCCTGCTTTTGCCCCGAGAGATGCTTATGTCAAACTCTCCTTCTCTGGAAACCCATCTACGGACACAAAGCTGTGTTGGTTGTCTGATGTCAACAGGGCCTTCCAGTTGCAGCGTGAACTGGCTGAAGTCAAGATGGCTGCTGTCACCTCCCGGTTTGTCTACATCACTAGGAAGTGTCAGGACATCATTGATAGAGGGAAGGCTGGTGAATTTTTATCTCTGCCTCTCATTCTTGAAGACTCACCTGAGAGGCCTCGTAAGTTCCCCAGCTACATCCTCACCCGTTTTCCCATTGATGTTGACCCGAAACTTGCCAAAGGATACCCTGGTGTGTACATTGCCCGTCGTTTTTTCCAAGATGGTTCCCCCATTAGCCGTATTGTTGTTGTCTGGAGTCAACCCGATCCACCTCCAAATGAGATTTCCTTTGATTTCCTCACTTGTCTTCCACCGTGTGAGGTGAGGAAACTTCATAATGACCAGCCTTGGTGCTACAGGTGCTGGGGAGTTGGGCATATCTCCCGATACTGTTCTGCCAGGCCGAAGTGTTCATGGTGTGCGGCCGACCATGATTCCAAGACGTGTCCTGTCAGGGGTGAACCATCACGTCCTGCTGCCTCCACCTCTGAGCCTTCACCTCCTGAAGATACGTCTCGATGGAAGTGTCCACGATGCCTTCAGCCAGGGGTTAACGTATGGCATGGGTGTACTCGACGTAAGGTCCAGGCTTGTGTCTCTACTATTGCTCCGCCTCCACCACCACCACTACCACCACCACCACCTCCCCAGTCTGCTCCTCCTACCAGCCCTGCCTCACCTCCAGACCTGGCCCTCCGCAAGTCTGTTGCTACCCTCATGGCACGATGTACGGATCTCGAAAACCGCTTTTCTGCCCTTGAAGCCAGGATTGATGGGCTGGTTGCCGCTCAGGCTGCCAATGACTCCAAACTCTCCACCTTAGTCGAGGCTCAGCAGGCCATCATCTCAACTGTCACTACCCTTACCGAAAAGATGGATACTGTTGCATCTCGCCTTGAAAAGCTTTTCGAGTCAGTCCCTTCTCCTGGTCCATCTTCTTCTCCAGGTCGCTCATTTGCCCCCACTCACCGGACTTCTACCTCCAAATACAGAGGTCGCTAATGATTGCCAGCTGGATGACATCTCCTGGAATGTATGTGGTATCACCAGTTATGCTAAGCTCACTCAACTCAAGGCCTATGTTTTTCGTCATCATCCCAGTGTTATTTTTCTCCAGGAAGCATTTCCAGGACGGCCGCTCGCTGCTGGGCAAGCTCCTCCCCTCTCAGGTTATGTGCCATATGTTCATCTGGTAAGGAATGGTCTCCTGACTTACATACATAGCTCCTTGCCACATCGCCTTCTCCGTACCTCCACTGATCCTTACATGACCTTTCAGCTATTTGAAGTTCTACCTGGGAATGGAGTACTCCAACTATGTAATGTCTATTTTGCCCCAGCTAGACTCACTCTTGAGGCTCTTCCTTCTCCAACAGTGCGTGGTATGGTGTATATGGGAGAGATTATAATGCTCGGCATTCTGATTTGGGTGATGGTACTGGCTCTATTAATCGTAATGGTGTTCGTCTCCTTTCATACATCCGCAAGCATCATCTGACACACTGGGACACTGGCGGTGCCACTCATTGCCGGGGAGGTACTCTGGATTACATCCTCTCGTCTGGCCTGATAGCATCTCGGGTCCAGTGCTCCTCCGTGCCAGACTTATTCTCTGATCACATTGCTCTTCGGTTTCATTATTCTCTAACTGCTGGGTCAGGTGCTTCAGCCACTCGTTTGCGTATTGCTGTGCCCCCTAAATATTGCCCTACTTACATCTTATTTATGGCCCATGTATTCCCTACATTTGACATATCATCACCTGAACAGTTGTACTCTGATCTTGTATCTGCTACTCATGACTTTTATAGGCTATACGTCTCCCAGCCACACCTCCAGCATCGCCATACTGCCCACTCCTGGACGCTGGATGCACGTATACAGGAGGCAAAGGAGGAGGCTGAACGTGATGGCCTATTGTTTCAAGCCAACCCAACCCCTGACCTACTCCATCGTTACCAGATGTCTAGGGACGCTTTAGTTGCCCTGCAGGATTGTGCTCACACTGAGTCTTGGCAGCGGTTCACGGACAGCATCAACCAGCAAACAAGTGTGGCTTCTATGTGGCACCTCATCCGTCGGGTTGTTAAAAAGACACCGGCCACTGCTCGTCATCACACTCCTGCCGACTATGTCAAACAACTTGTCGATGCCTGGTCAGAACAATCTACTCCAGCCAGTCTACCCATCCACATACAAGATGCACTCGCTTCCCGTGCTGCTGTCCATCGGCTACGTCTAATGTCTGCTCTGTTACAAGATGATGAAGATGATGCAGAGGAGATACCTGAGGAGGAGTTGCGCCGTGCTCTCTCTCGGGGTAGAGCTTCTTCCCCTGGTGATGACGGTATTACTTATGCTGTGCTGCGTCCACTTCAACAAGTTCCTGGGAACCCTCTACTTCGACTGTACAATCTTTGTCTTCGTGACGGTTGTGTACCACGAGCCTGGACCAGCAGCACAATAATACCCATCCCTAAGCCCGGCACTGCGAAGTTCAGGCCTATTTCCCTTACTTCCTGTTTCTGTAAGGTTATGGAGAGAATCTTACTCAATCGTCTCATGTACAGACTGCAGAATCGCCTTTCTCCATGGCTGTTTGGTTTCCTTCCCCAGCGGAGCACACATCACTGCCTAGTCGACCTGTACTCTCGCCTTTCCAGGGACAGTATGGTTGCCTTTATTGACCTTCGAAGTGCCTTCGATGTTGCTAATAGAGACGTCATTTTGGATCAACTGGTTGACTTTGGGATAAAGGGTAATCTACTACGGTGGATTCGGGGCTACCTGAGTAACAGGACCTCCCGTGTGTTTTTCAGTGGTGCACTCAGTCCTTCGCGCAGTTTTCATCTTGGTACGCCTCAAGGTGGTGTTCTCAGCCCATTGTTGTTTAATATTCTGATGCATCGGTTGCTCACTTCTCTCCCTGATATTCCTGGAACTACAATTACATGCTATGCTGATGATATCTGTGTTCATTCTACCTCACCAAGGGATCTCCAGCGGTTTCTTGACTCCTTCTCTGTGGTCTCCTCTCACTGTGGCATTATTGTCTCCCCAGATAAGAGCAGAATATTCACCTGCTGCCTTCCTCAAGCTCAGCCAGTGTTCACCAATGGAGGGACTGTCATTCCCATGTGTTCCCAGTACTGCTACCTGGGTGCGCCAGTCAATATTTGGCCGATTGTCCCTGCCAGGCCTCAAGACCATCCCATTGTCCAGGACTTATTGTGTCGTCTCCAGCGCCGACTTACACCACTTCAATGGCTATCTAACAACTCCTCAGGCATCTCCATCCCAGTAGCCAAGACCATCTTTATTGCTTTTATCCGTTCAGTTGTTGATTACCTTTCCCCTGCTTTGACTCAACTTCCTAGGGCTACTCTGGAAACTTTAGAAAAATTTCAGAATAGAGCAATGAGAATAATTCTCGGCTGTCCAATGTCGACCAGGATAGTGAACATGCAGCGTGAGTTGCGTCTTCCCCCATTAATCGAGAGAATTTATTGTAATGTTACTTGCTTCACTGTCAAGTGCCTCCATTTCCCACATCTTTCACCCCATTACTCTCAGTTAGTCAGGACTTCTCTTAGACCAAACTACCCGGTCCCTCCCATACTGCCTGCTGGACGTACTCTTATAAGGTCTGTTTCCTCTGTGCTCCGTGGTCTTAATATAGATATAATGGTTGCAGATGTCCCCCCAGGGCCCCCTCCATGGATGCTACCAACACCTGATGTGGGCTTTACACCTACTTCCAAGTCGGAGCTGCCTTCTCTACAGCAGCAGTTGGCTCTGGAACACATAGAAACAGTGACTTCCTCCATCACAGATCCATTCTGCCTCTACACTGATGGCTCATTGCAGGTGGATGGTGCAGCAGGTTGTGCTGTTTTCTCGCCTGACCTGGAGTCACCTCCAGGGGGCTGGGTTGGCCGTCGTCTCTGTAACCACTCTAGCTCAACATTGTGTGAACTGTATGCCATTCTGGATGCTGTTAGTGTTGTTTGTAAACGTGGAGTGAATGCTGCCATTTTTTGTGACTCCAAACCTGCCCTTCATTCCCTCTCTAGTGTTCAGCCCATTCACTCTACTGTTATTCAGCAGATTTTATCGTTTTTGGCCTTATTGCGTCATCGTAAATTGACTGTCAAATTTTTATGGGTGCCATCCCATGTAGGTTTGTGTCACAATGGTACAGTTGACAGGCTCGCAAAGGAAGCCTGCCATCTGCCTCCTCGTGGTGCTGGACATCCTCTCTCCCTGATATGTTACCTCTCTAAAGTCCGCTCCGCCGCTCTCCTCCCTGTACGGCGAAGCAGGGATGCAGAGAGGCCCTTTAGCATCTCCATCACCCATTACGAGTCTGTATGCCGTCACAAATATTCCTACCGTCGTCGAGGCCTCATGGTTCGGAGGCACAATGTAGTCACTGCTCGTTTGAGGCTTGGCTACCGGCCACCATGGCAGGTTGCTAGGATGCAGGGTGAGCCTCCCTTCACTGAGTGTCGCTTGTGTCGAGCGCCTCGTGCTAACACTATAGAGCACTATTGCCTAGCCTGCCCCACTGTCCGACACTTGCTGCCCCAGGGCCTGCCACTTGATGTGGTTTGTCGACACCTGCTGAACCATCAGGTTCTGGAGGAACTTCTGGTGCGCCACCCTCGTTTTGGTGGATTTAAGTAGGTCATGATGTAAATATTTGTCTGTATACTTGTGCTTCATTCCGTTATGTTTTCGTGATTTGTGTGTGTGTGCGCATGTGTGTGTGCTTGTGTGTGTGTGTGGTCATTGGGTTCTCGTGAGTCCCGCCTACCCTTGTGTACTGTTGTCTGCCTAGTGACTGACGCTACAGCGCAATGAATTAAAAAAAAAAAAAAAAAAAACACTTCATCTCCACCACCACCCACAACCCACCTCCACCATTAGATAGGATCACCCGACGTTTAGGTAGATGCAACAGAGACAATTCCTCCCCTACACAAAACCGACAGCAAGACATGACTTCCCTTAACTCCGCATCATCCACTCCTCTCCCAAACCATTCTACACCCAACCACACTCTCCATAGTGCACGCTCATTCTCCATAACGCCAATCACCATCCTCAATAGATCATCCATCCTCACACCTAATTCTACCACCAACACCACACTCGACTCCATCACTCCTAAAAACTGTCTTCCCTCCGTACCCTAATCATCAATTTCCGCAGCATAATTAACAAAAGAGCCGCCTTTCACCAAACCCTCCAGATTATGATCCTGACATTATTATAGGGACAGAGACCTGGCTCACACCTGACATCCAGGACAGTGAAATCATCCCTACGGACAGTCCCTATAATATGACCCTACACAGGAAGGATAGAATAGACGATAAACATGGCGGAGTCCTATTTGTGACAAAACCAGAACTAGTTGCGACCCCAGCCACCGAACTGAATGCGGACTCTGAAATCATATGGACTAAATTACAGATACAGGGCTGCAGGACACTCTTTATATGATACATTTATCGTCCTCCAAATTCAAACATAGAATACCTGCAGACCCTTGACGAATGCTTATCTAAAATGGACCGCTCCAAAAATATATGGTTTGCTGGTGACTTTAACCTTCCAGACATAAACTGGACAGCACAGGCGACACTGGACAATTCCACCCATGAAGGCGACTTACTATTACAGACTGATAGGAAACTACTCTTACATGAAAATTTTATGGACATCATTAATACTCACTCACTTACTCAAACAGTACTTGAACCAACACGCACACAAGTCAGTGTAGAAAGACATAACCCTAACATAAGACACGGGGTCACATCCAACATACTAGACTTATTTCTCTCAAACAACATATCCTTAATTACACGGACACGAGTACTACCTGGTCTTAGTAACCATGAGATGGTATTCATTGACGCAAACATCAAGCCAACAACACAAAAACAATTACCCAGGACAATATACATGTAGAGCTGACATGGGGGGCATTACCCAAGACTTAGTTGAATTTCGTGACTCGTTCCTTGACTCAAACCCAATGGCCAGTCCTGTGGAAACAAACTGGACGTGACACAATGGACAAGCACATATCCACGAAAACTATCACACATAACCTGTCATTACCATGGTACAATAGACAATTTAAAATACTACACAGAAACAAGGTAAAGGCATACAACAGAGCTAAACGATACAACGATAAGAACACTGGTTAGAATAAAAAAATATACATAAAACACTACAGAAAGAAACTAAACAAGCAGAAACTAAATACAAATCCACTTTCCTCGCAGACACCACACAAAACCACAAAAAATTCTTCGGCTTTTTTAAAGCACGCAAACAAGACTCGACCGATATTACAACATTACTACACAACAGTTTCTTGGATACACACCCACAAGACAAATCCAACGCCCTTAACAGACAATTCCAGTCCGTTTTTACCCATGAACATCAACACTTACCAGACATGCCAACACCATCACACCCACCTATCCCTCCCATTCATATAAACACCCAAGGAATTGAGAAACTTTTATCTGAGGTAGACATACACCAAGCGACCGGACCAGACAATATACCTTGCAGGATATTGAAAGCTAACGCCAACGTTCTTGCCCCTGTCCTGCAGGTTATATTCTCACAGACTTTACAGACCGGTGAACTCCCTCAAGACTGGCTTTTGGCAAATGTGACCCCAATTTTTAAATCCGGAGACAGAATCCTTCCCATCAATTATAGACCAATTTCACTTACCTCAGTCCCCTGTAAAATTTTAGAACACATAATTCATAGACATATAATGGACCATTTTGATAGGAAAAATATACTGACTGACAATCAACACGGTTTTCAGCCTAAACGCTCGTGCGAGACACAGCTACTGGTAACTACTCATGACATCTTGCACTCCCTCAATGATACAAAAATTAGAAAAGTTGACGCCATAGTATTAGACGTTGCCAAAACCTTCGACAAAGTCCCTCATTAAAGACTACTACACAAGTTAGAATTCTATGGCATACAGGGACAACTTCTTCACTGGATTAGAACGTTCTTGACTACCAGAAAGCAACGCGTAGTTCTTGACGGTAGTCAGTCTCCACCTGTTCCTGTGACCTCTGGGGTACCCCAGGGCACTGTCCTGGGCCCCCTTCTCTTCCTTTCATACATTAATGACCTCCCACTCTCATTTTCCTCTACTACTAGATTCTTTACAGACGATAGCTTAGTTTACAGACCAATTAAAGATAGGAATGCCTGCCTTCGATTACAGGACGACCTAACTGCACTTGAAGACTTGGAAGTGGCAGATGACAATTAGACCAAACAAATGCTATCACATCCGTTTTACCCGAGAACCATAATCCCATTCCATATACATACCAACCTCAACACAGTCACTTCCCACAAATACTTGGGCGTCCACATCTCAGCGGACATGAGGTGGAACAGACACATACTGTAAGTAGCGTCAGGGCCAAAGCTAGTAGGGTCCTGGGGTTCTTGCGCTGGAACCTCAGCAGGTGTAACACAGACATCAAAGTTATTGCTTATAACACTTTCGTTCGGCCACACTTAGAGTACTGCGACACCGTGTGGGACCCACACACTTACGATAATATCAATAAATTAGAGTCCATACAAAACAAAACTGCAAGATGGGCCAGACGTGATTACAGACACACTATATCAGTCACTTTGCTTAAACAAGACACAAAACTAGACCCATTGACAACATGAAGACAGATACACAGATAACAGATGATATACAAAATAACAAACAAGTTAGTTGACATAGACAAAGACACATATCTACACCCTACAAGTATACGATCCACTAGAGGCAGCCACAACTTAAAATACCATACATACCGGACAAACACTGACATCTTTAGGCACTCATTCTTTCCCCGCAGCATCCAAGAGTGGAATCATCTCCCATCTCACGTAGTTAATAGCCCCACTCTTGACAAGTTTAGAAATAGGATCACCAATCATTACCTCCCCAATCCTAATCCTCAACCCACAGTTCCTGACCCAATCCACCCTCATCCTAATCCTCCCCTGGATCCCTAAATCCCCCGCATATTATGCTGCCCATGAGCGGCCCTCTGCGGGACCTATAACTTGAAACGTTACTATAATAATCGCAAGACGAAGGCCAGGTGGTCCGCTGAAACCCGCACAGTATGAAATGTTTCTGGAAACATATGGGCGAAAAATATTGTTAGCCTACAATTTCTACTCATCATCTACCCCTCAAAATGTCTTACATATTTGAATTAACCGATTGAGGAGCTTCTCATTCCCCTCTACGCCCAGATGTACAACTCCGGACAGATCAATGGTCCACACCCCATCCATCAGCGACTTGGTTTGGGCTTCATCGGATCTGGTAACAGTTGCAGGTGGAGGGAGGGGGGGATGTTAGTGGGAGAGGAGGAGAGAAATGTGGGCGGAGATATATAGGAGGGTAACGAATGATCAGGTAGAGAGACGTGTGTCAGGAGGAATGAATGAAGCATACACTGTGAACGGTATCGAATCACCAATAGTATAAAGCAGGGTTTTTTAAACTTTTTCAGTCGTGACCCAGTTTTTACTATGACATCATTCTCGCGACACATACAGAAAGATCTTTTACAAATGACCAGAATTATCAACCAAAGAAAATACAAGGCCAGAAACTGAAACGTAATATTTATGATTAAAAGGAATTCTAACCAGAATTATAAACACTGCCTCATCTACCCCTCCCTCTCTCTCTCTCTCATTCTCTCTCAAGAAGGCTAATATTAATTTGTGCAATGATTTTGTTTTATTGATAATTAAATATATGAATATTCGATTGTAAAAATATGTTAGGTGATTCATGTATGAACTTCATAATTATTTTATTGTCACGAACATTGTTATTCTATTTTATTCATGTATTTATTATTGTGAGCCGGTGACCCAGTTTGGAGGAATTCGGGACCCGTAGTTTGAAGAATCCGGGTTTAAAGAAGTGCATACTGCATTAACGTAGGTGGATATAGGAGAGAAGAAATGTGATGATTTGAGGGTAAGACAAATTAAGGTGATTAGTTGAAAAGTAATAACAAACAAATATAATTAGAATATCTGTTACATTATATCCTTTAAATAAAGGCACTGGCTTTTGTTCACCATCGTAGTGGGATAGACTACTGAATATATATTATCCTTTGGATATTAGACAGCTATCCCTGTATTCCTTTTATCCCTCGTGCTTGCCCCGTAGGGGGGTATTGCCTGTAATGATGTGGGCAATACTATAAGGGTTTTGGCGCCCCTTCGGCCCCCGCCACTAGTTTATATTTCTTCAACTGTCCCTCCTTTCTTCCTATTTCATTCTTGCTTCCTGTCACACCTCTCTATCACCTTTTCCTGGTGCTAAATGACCTCGCTGTTGCGCCACCTAATATCAATGAAATCCCTCGTGCTTGTAGTCCACCCTATTTATCACCTTCTCCCAAGCCCAGCTGTTTTGTTTTCTTTTTCAGCAAAAGACGGTTTGATTTTCTAACTTTTTAAATAATCATATTTGTCAACAAATTCATTAAGCTATTTACCAGGATTTTTTCTTCTAAATATGCATTTCCTTAAAAATAATCGATGTTAAACTTAAATAGGCGCCGCTATATGGCGTTTTCAATAAACTTGGTCTAATTTTATGCATAGGCTATATATATTACAGTATCTCTCAAGTAACTGGCAACCTTACACATCCTCCCTACTGTCTTATCCCTCTCTCGCTTGCCCTTCCCTCCTTTCTTACCGTTTATCTTTTCTTTTTCATATTTTTAACCTTCTCATTCGTTCTTAAAAAGTTTTAATGACATAGGCCTTATAGTCCAATTATATAATTCGAAAAACTACGGCTGAGATTATGTTGTAGATCGGATTTTGGTTCTCAATATGTAGAGGTTGATTGATTGATTGATATTAGGCGCCGGAACAGCGAGGTCATATAGCGCCAGAAAATGGTGATAGAGAGGTGAGACAGCAAGAAGGAAGGAAATAGAAAGAAAAGAGTGGTAGTTGAAAAACTAAAAGCTAGTGGCTGGGGCCGAAGGGGCGCCAAAACCCTTAAAGTATTTCCCACATCACTAATGCAGGCAATACCCCCCTACGGGGTCAATATGTAGAGAATTTAGAAAACAACTAGAGATTTATGGGGAAAGATATATGAATTATTTAGAATTAAAGTGTTGGCAGATACTCATTATTATCCCAGCCACAGCATTTCGCCTTCATAAAACTGAAGGACTATAGGTTTCATGCATTGCCATTTGCTAGTTTGTTGCTAGTCAGAATGTTAATTTGTTAAACCCATTTGCAGGAAAGAGAAATATAGTATATCTTTCTTTTTAAGTTACTTATAGGTATTTTTTTATTAAAATCTGTTTCGATATACATTACCTTACTTTTATCTAGTTCCAGCATTACTGCGTACAACACCATATGACACAATAAGGACCACAAGGACAGTAATGGTGATCAACGTGATGCTCATGTATATCTCTATAGGTTACTGAACACAGTGTTTTATGCTCAACTTCAGAATAATGTTCACAGCATCACAATGATAGGCAAAAATAATAAAAACAATATAAAGAAATGATCTTTATATTTTAGTTCTACACCCGTATAATGTTTTATCAATAGTTAAATAGTCGTCAGGTTGTAACACTGAACTGCACCGATCATTGAATTTCTCAAAAAAGTTTCTCATCGCTGAAAACCTATCGTGTAACCACCTCTGGTGTCTTATATCCAAATCATCAAAACTAATATTGGCATGTAGGTAAACAAATCTATGGGCCGACATAACGGCGCCGAATATTTGGTGTCCTTCAGATTCCCGAAACAAAAGCTCAGCATTGTGTGTATTCAGTCCAAGCAATCCTCTTGCATATAACAGGCCAAAGAATCTTTTCATCTCAACAGAGTCAGTTAATTTTATGTGTCCTACATCTTTATTGGGTAATTGTTTCAGTGCTATTTGATCGATTATCATATGAATTCTAGCATTGCTATGCCTAACAATGCCATCCATCATGTCTGATGTTATAAACAATTCCCATGCCTTCATAGCTGTATTTGCTTCATTTGCTTTTCCTATCAGGTATCCAGCTCTCCCACCCAAGATGTTCTCAGTATCTATTGTTCTTTTATTTACCCATGTTATTTTCCTCCCTGAATCTGATCTATTTCTAGGTTTCTCTAATTGACATGAATATTCTATGGTCTCCTGTGGAGAAGCAAACTCATCATAATTACTGGGATTCAAACAGTTGTCAAGTGAATTTACTAATCTGTTTTTAAGTAGCTGTTTTCTGTGTCTATCTTGTAACCATTCATCTACTTCTGCAGCATTATCTAAGTAATCAACTTCCTCGTCTTCACCGTCACTATCAATGAAATTTTCTTCTATATCTTGCTCACCTAGTACCTGTGTCACGAAATCTTCATCTGTATCCTCGAAAAGGGTTCCATACTCATAATTTGGGCTACAATCCATTGTCCGTCATGAATAATGGATGACCCCCCACTTAGTCAAACACGTAACTGAATCACAGCCTAACGGTAAAACATTATGCCTGTCCCTCCTACAGTCATAAGAAAACATTACACACCCAGAGGCCGTGTTATTATATTATACAAAATCGTTTATGTTCAAGAATGTGTGGAAGGTGGTCCTTATAATTATGTACAACCACGAGCAAAAGTTTCAGACATTCCCTGATAGAATGCCTGCAAATAATGGAATGGAGTGTTGGCGAACATAACATTTTGCTCGTAGCTGTACCTTTGTTTGAAGAGAAGAATGGGGGGTAGGGGTGGTGGAGGAAGTAGAGATATGTTAACATCGCCCCATTTTGTTTATGAGTTCTTCCGCCACGATCTTACTATAATATTTATTATATAATATATATATACAAATACTAGAGAATTGAAAATTATGAAGTTATGAAGGGAGTAGGCTAGAGAGTAGAGAGAAGCTTAGGAAACGTGGATTTGGGATGAGTTTATCAACTTCACGTGATCAATAGGCCACTGGCCACTGGCTCAAACTTAGTCAGACTCACACAGACTTCAGTTACTATTGGGATTGGGGAGGGAGAGGTGGGTGTTCAGTTACAGATAACTAAATCTCGACGGAACGTCACGGTGCTTTTTTTTTCAAGTCAACTGAGGTTGTGCTTACGTATACAATATATGTAAATTACACATATGTGACAGGAAGAAAAAAAAGAGCTTTACTTACGATTTTCACCTCTTGAATTAATATTGAATTAATTCCTTTGGAATGTAACGTCTGACGTCAGGCAGGGGGTTCGTAACATAGTCCTATTCCACTCGTATTTTTTTCATAAATTGAACAGTTATTCAAGCCTACCACGGATAGCGGAGTCATATCCACATCAAAAAAAGCTGAAGAAATTTTGTGTTTAGCGAAGTATAACAAATATTGTGTGCTGCAGTGAAACAACTAAAAATTAATTAAATAAAGAGACAAGTTAACAATTTCTGGCCATGATTACGTAAGGTGATAAGACGCCCTCGATTAACAATAACAACAACTTTCTCACTAGGTTTCATCATGTTTCGTTTTAATTTGTATGCGTAAATTTAATATTTCCGAAAATATAGGATATACTGTGGCTATAATGACCGGATCGACAAATGGTTAATTGAAGACAGGTGGCGGAATACGAGAAAACTTCCCCGCCATCTAACGGACTCTCCTAAACATTTCGGTGAGTGTTGTTTTAGTATTAATTGAAGACACATAGGCCTTCCAAGATGCACGTCGTGCCTCTTTTAAAACTCGTCTAGCCCGAGCCCTTGCCCGTCCGAAGTTCCCTAAAGGAATAGGGTCCCCCACATATTCAGATTTTCCTCTTCCTCTACTCTTCTTGCCCGTGTATCCTGTCGCACAGAGAAGAGGCAACTAGTACACCGAGTTGTCAATGAGAGTGAATTACTATTATTGGAGACGATAATACATATAAAATTATCATTGTCAATCAAAAGAGGATAGAGTGTATGTGATAGTGTTGGTGGGTGGTGTAGCCACCAACTATAAGTTGTGCTGCTACCTAAAGAAGGCTCCTGTGTAAGGGCCACTGTCAGGGTTTCTCCACTACACTTCTCAGCTTCAGGAGCTAGTGTCTATAACTCTCTTTAAGAAGTGTTAGTGTCTATAACTCTCTTTAAGAAGTGCTCAAGGAAGAGAGAAATGCGGTGAATAGTTCCTTATGATTTAATGTCAAAAAATAGTTACACTATATACAATTCTCTGCGTACCTGACGTTAACAAAGCTAAGAGTATTTGGTTATGGTATTAAATGTATAATACATATGTTGTATACATGAAATTTTGCAAGAGTATGCAGACAATGATATTATACAAAATGGCAAAGAGAATATGCTGAAAGAAATTGCATAGGCTATCTGCATGAAGGAATGTAATGGTAAATGAATCACAATACAGGGCTGGTAGATAATTAGAGAATGGTTACACACTCAATCAAAGAAAATCGACCTATTTTATGGTACACTACAATACTCCCCCCCTAGTTTCGAGGAAGGAGGAACGATACTCTTGTGTGTCGTAGTTTGTTGTTTCCAGCATGTGTTGGAGGAACAGTCACTTGCACTGCTTGCAGCATCTGGTCCGGATTCAGGATATAAGCAGGCTTGACCCGGTCTACGGCCACAACTTCTTAAGAACCATGTTTGTCGATGGTGAAGTTCTTCCTCGTCCTGCGAACTACTTGGAAGGGGCCCTGATATGGCTGCTGAAGGGGCCTTTTGACTGCATCGACTCTAACAAAGACGTATGTGCAGGCTTTCAGGTCCTGGTGAACGAAGGTCTTCGAGTTGGACGTACGAGGCTGCACTGGCTGGAGGCACTTCATGGTATTTTTCAGGTGTTGCAAAGTCCTGAACGCTGCAAGGCTCGGGGTCTGGTGTGGCAGAGAGAAGCTCACCTGGGAGCCTGAGCGTAGAGCCATATACAAGCTCAGCAGAGGAGTTGTGCAGATCCGTTTTGAATGAAGTTCTGATACCAAGGAGGACAAGCGGTAGTGCTATTGACCAATCTTCTCTCTGGGCTGAAGCTGCCAGGGAAGATTTCAGCTGGCGGTGGAATCGTTCGACCGTTCCGTTGGCCTGTGGGTGATAGCTGGCGGTCCTGTATCGGCGGATGCCAAGGAGTATCATGACCTTATTCCACATGCCTGACTCAAACTGACCACCTCGGTCAGAAGTAAGGCTTAGAGGCACACCAAACCTGGACACCCATGTAGCGATAAAGGCACGTGCAACAGTATCCGTGGTGATGTCGGTGAGAGGTACTGCCTCAGGCCAGCGTGTGAAGCGGTCCACACAGGTGAGTAAATATCGATAGCCATTGGAGTACGGAAGTGGGCCAACGAGGTCTATGTGGACATGGTCAAATCTCTCGGTGACTGGCGTAAAGGTGGCTGCAGGAGAGTGTGTATGGCGTGTGACCTTGGAAGCTTGACAGCGTATACATGTGCGTGCCCAGTGTCTGACGTCTTTATTTATGCCCTCCCATATGAAGCGGGAAGACATCATCTGGTGCGAGGCACGGATTCCAGGGTGTGAGAGGTCATGTAACTTCTTGAAGAGCTGGTGTCGATGTTTCTCTGGTATGTATGGACGGAGAGTGTCGGTGGAGGTGTCAGCGTACAGTGTGACCTGGGTGTCTGGAAGTGTAATCTTCTTCATCTGTAGTGCAGGGTTATCCAACAGTCGCTGTAGCTCAGCGTCACCGACTTGATCAGCAGTAATGGTAGCATAGTCGATGGGAGAAGATTTTACAGTACTGATGTTTCGAGAGAGGGCATCAGCTGGGGCATTGTCGGCACCTTTGACGTATCGTATATCCGTGGTAAACTGGGCAATGTAGTCCATGTGGCGCATTTGTCATGGGGTGTAAGATTCCTTATTTCTGAGGAATGCTGTCGTGAGTGGCTTGTGGTCAGTGTAGATGTGGAAACTGCGTCCCTCGATGAAGTAGCGAAAACGCTTGACAGCTTTGAAGATGGCAAGTAGCTCCCTGTCATAGGCGCTATACTTCGACTCCACCGAGGTGAGTTTCTTGGAAAAGAAGGCAATTGGCTTCCAGTATGTACCGACACGCTGTTGTAGGACGGCACCAACACCAATGTTTGATGCGTCTGTAGCAATTGAAGTTTCTGCGTCTGGTGCAGGGAAAGAGAGTGTGGCAGCGTCGCTGAGGGCCTGTTTTGTTGAGAGGAAGGCCGCTTCCGCTTCTTCAGTCCAGACGAGGGTAACAGATTGACCTCTCTTGCAAGGTTTAATCATGGCATACAATGGTCGTAGCAGGAGTGAGCAGTGTGGAATGAAGCGGTTATAGTAATTAACCATCCCAAGGAACTCCTTGAGCTGGCGTTGGGTAGATGGCCTGGGAAACTGCTGGATGGACTCGCACTTTGAGGGAAGTGGAGCAATGCCTGCTGGAGAGACTGTGTGACCTAGGAACTCAAGGGATGTCACACCGAGTTCGGACTTGTCTGTGTTGATTTGGATGCCATAATCTTGCAGTCTCTGGAGGACTTGGCGGAGGTGTTGTTTGTGGCTGGCTTCATCAGGACTAGCAATGAGAAGGTCATCTATGTAGGCAAAACAGTAGGGTAGACCTCGAAGGACCTCATCTATGAAGCGTTGAAACGTTTGTGCCGCGTTCCGCAATCCAAAGGGCATCCGGACGTATTCAAACATGCCAAAAGGTGTGATAATGGCCGTCTTCGGGATGTCAGTGGGATGGACTGGAATCTGATGAAATGCTTTGACGAGGTCGATCCGAGAGAAGATAGTGGAACCTGAGAGTTGGGAAGTGAACTCTTGAATGTTGGGCACAGGATATCTATCTTCTACGGTGCGTGAATTGAGGGCACGGTAGTCACCACAAGGTCGTATGTCTCCGGTCTTCTTAGGAACAATGTGAAGAGCCGACGACCAGTTGCTGCTGCTGGGCCGTATAATGCCTTTACTCATCAGAGATTCGAACTCGGCTTTGGCTTTCTTATAACGCTCAGGGGCTAAGCGTCGGGCCTTGGCATGCACTGGGGGTCCGGTAGTCTCTATATGATGAGTCACGTGATGCTTGGCAGGTATGCTGGATGAGTAGGGTTGTGTCAGCATAGGGAATGACTTGAGGAGGTCAGCAAACTTGTGGTCATGGTTGATAGCAGACAGGTGTGTGCTGTCACCAGGTGCTGGCTGTGCATTTGTAAAGATATCTGTGAGTGGGTCGACCAATTTTTGTCCTCTTACGTCTACCATCAGGTTGAAGTGACGGAGAAAATCAGCACCAAGGATGGCTTGTGACACTACTCCTACATAGAATGTCCATTGAAAAGAGCGGCGAAGGTTCAGATCCAGATGCACTGTTTGTCGCGAGTATACAGGTATCTTGGTACCATTAGCAGCATAGAGATGCAGAGAAGGAGGTAGCGACCGCTGGCTGGCTGTAGCAGGGAGGACACTTACGTCAGCACCGGTGTCTACCAGGAACTTGGTATGGGACCG
The DNA here is from genome assembly GCA_033782935.1 of Petrolisthes cinctipes. NCBI lineage: Eukaryota > Metazoa > Arthropoda > Malacostraca > Decapoda > Porcellanidae > Petrolisthes > Petrolisthes cinctipes. The sequence continues at coordinate 1,308,664 of JAWQEG010000199.1, forward strand.
GCGATCAAAGATGTGGAGCAGCGTAGACTGAGTATGGCAAACATTATGCTGCGTTAATGTTCGCCGTTGTTGTTTGACGCCATGTAGCTGCAGGGCTTTTCACACTTGAGAGCTTTATCCCTAAACCTGCGATGGTAGTAGCAGAAGTTTGAAGTGCTCCTTGAACGTGACCGCTGGTGTTGGCGGTTTGGCGTCGAGGGTCGAGAACTTGGGTGGTTGTTGATTTGTTTCTTCAGGTTGCTGACTTCCATTGTAAGCTGGGAAATTAGATTGGCGAGCTGGGCAATTTGGGAATTTTCTTGTGTCGTGATGGAGGAGATTGGTGATGCTGGTATAGGTGGAAGAGTTGCCATGTAGTCATCTGCAAGATTGGCAAGCTCATCTGGCGGCAGCTTGCCTTTCACACTGATGAGAGCACGTTGAATGTCAGGTGGCAGGCGTTGATAGAACAGTTGTTTGAAAAGATCTTTATCAAAGGCCTGGTACTTGTCACCAAGTAGTGTTTTCATACGACGTAGTAAGTCTGTAGGTTTCTCTCCACCAAGTTCTTCTCTTGATAGCAACTCGCGGAGACGAGCAGCCACTGATGATTGTAGGCGATTTAAAATTGCTGCCTTAAGATCCTCATAGGGCGTAGCAGAGGTTGAGGCTGAAATAATGACATCAGATACTTGAGTGAGAACTTCAGGTGGTAGCAGACTTGCAGCATGTGAGAATTTAGTGAGGCTTCTCGTGATATTAGAAGCAGCAAAACCACACTCCAGTATTGAGAACCATATGGTGGGGTCTTGGTTGCAGAAAGCAGGGGCTCTCATGGCTACTGCAGTGGCAGTGTGGTTGCCTGAGTTTGAGAGATCCTCAGTAGACATACTGGTCAGTGAACTCAGGGTGTAAATGCTGACGAGGGTTACCTGATATCACGGCAGCTGCGTTAGTCAGGTTATATCAGTATGCTGCTGAATACACTGGCACTGTAATTCACACACAATGCACTAATAATAAAGGACAATACACTGTCCAGAGTGAAACACTGTAATCCAGGGTGAGGCACTGTAATCCAAGGTGAAGCACTGTAATCCAGGGTGAAGCACTGTAATCAAAGGTAAAGCACTGTAATCCAAGGTGAAGCACTGTAATCCAAGGTGAAGCACTGTAATCCAAGGTGAAGCACTGTTGCTGGTAGCTAGACTGCCGCGAGTACCAGTGGTGTATAGGTGTTGGATGGCAGGCAGCAACGGCGTAGTTGGAGGCTTACAGATGGCTGCTGTGGACTGGTGATGCCTCAGGGTTCGCAGGGATAATGTAGATAGGATGGACAGTGGCACTGTGGCAGGAGCAACAGCTGCACAGGAGAGGTAGCAACTCAAGTCACCTCTTGATGGTGACTGCAGGGCAAAGGCGTTCTTGTAGACTATTGGAGGGTAGAGGCAGCACTCCAGGTCACTACTTGATAGTGACTGCAGGGCAAAGGCGTTCTTGTAGACTGCAGCTTGATCCACTCTTGTTGGCGATCGCGGCAGCTGCACTCTCCGGGGGTCACCACTTGTTGGTGATTGCTGCAGCTGCTCTCTCCGGGGGTCACCACTTGTTGGTGACAGCTGCACTCTCCGGGGGTCACCACTTGTTGGTGACGGCTGCAATCTCCGGGGGTCACCACTTGTTGGTGATGGCTGCAATCTCCGGGGGTCACCACTTATTGGTGACGGCTGCAATCTCCGGGGGTCACCACTTGTTGGTGATGGCTGCAATCTCCGGGGGTCACCACTTGTTGGTGACGGCTGCAATCTCCGGGGGTCACCACTTGTTGGTGACGGCTGCAATCTCCGGGGGTCACCACTTGGTGACGGCTGCAATCTCCGGGGGTCACCACTTGTTGGTGGGTGGTGTAGCCACCAACTATAAGTTGTGCTGCTACCTAAAGAAGGCACCTGTGTAAGGGCCACTGTCAGGGTTTCTCCACTACACTTCTCAGCTTCAGGAGCTAGTGTCTATAACTCTCTTTAAGAAGTGTTAGTGTCTATAACTCTCTTTAAGAAGTGCTCAAGGAAGAGAGAGATGCGGTGAATAGTTCCTTATGATTTAATGTCAAAAAATAGTTACACTATATACAATTCTCTGCGTACCTGACGTTAACAAAGCTAAGAGTATTTGGGTATGGTATTAAATGTATAATACATATGTTGTATACATGAAATTTTGCAAGAGTATGCAGACAATGATATTACACAAAATGGCAAAGAGAATATGCTGAAAGAAATTGCATAGGCTATCTGCATGAAGGAATGTAATGGTAAATGAATCACAATACAGGGCTGGTAGATAATTAGAGAATGGTTACACACTCAATCAAAGAAAATCGACCTATTTTATGGTACACTACAATAGAACATATTCTTAAGGAACATCACTGTGTTATAGCATTGTATAAGGGGTGAAAAGGCTTCCTGTAATGAGCACATCTGTAAATAGACTTGCCGCTCCGTCAAATATTGATAGAAATGTGGCCAGTTGCCGCCACTCTTGGGCTATTCAAGTAACATAGGAAAATCTTCAAGGATTTGTTAAAAAAAAAAAAATAATAATCTCCGAGTTGTTTGACAGCAGACCAATCTAAACAAATTACTGGTAATGGAGATAGAATAACCCACAGGTTATAAGAGGGAATTATGGTTTCTGCTAGGCTCAGGCCAAACCCTACTTCAGTTCAACATGATCAACATGTGACTACATTGTACTGTCATAGATTTGACGTAATTAACAGGCATGACACTGTAGCTATTTGTTGTCATAATTATGAGTTACATTGCATCATATCATGTCTCTATCTCTTTGCACAATGCCAGCATATATTATCTTCTATTTCTGCATAGGCCAATGCTCATTCATCCGAGGTGTCCGGACTGGCAATCATGGCTTGCATTGGATGGAAAATTTCGTCAGAAAAATAGACACTGACATCTCAGCATATTGAAGGGAGGTATATCTACGAATAGGCGTCAATTTACAGGGGGATGTGATAATCTCCTCACTATCGTATTCGGTACTTTTTGTATAGTCAAGACTGTAATTATTAAAAATACTTACTACTTCGTGGGTAGCGTGGATACAAGCGCGGAAAAAAGGATAGAAACCGAAAATGGATAGTTTGGAAATTAAGGCTTCTTCTAGAGTGTATTATAAGCTTTCGATATATTTAGCATGACAGTAAATATTTCACTGAAATTTAAATTTAGATGATGATCATGAATCTGATCGTACGGATGTTAGATCGGACAAACGTTAGGTCAGAAAGAATTTCGTAACAAATGAGGTATTAATTAATTTACAGTTAAGGATAGAATAAACAAAAAATTTAGACAGACCAGAAATCAGAGCAGTTGGGAGATATTTGAATTGTTGGAAGCAGTCACCCTAATTCGGTACAGGTTGGATCGGAGCGTTCTTTTGGGAAAAGGAAAAGTGTTAGATGGCAGAGGTAGAATAACTTGTCTAGGCTAGGCAGGAAGTAAACAGTTCGTTAATGCAAAAGGAGGATTCAATCTGACTCATACGTCTACCGAGTGTCAAAGCCATTGAGGGCAGAAACAGTGTTTTTATAATGTTAATTAATTTTATGAAACCATGGGAAAATGCATATTGTGTGACCATCCTACAGCTCCTGCTATGATGTCCAACTCCTTCCTCCTGTTGTTTGTTGCGGTTGTTGAGGCTTCCCTGTTCACCTATATGTCAGGTAAGATACCTGACAAACAACTATAAAGACTGAGATAGTGATAATCTTGCAGTAGAATAATTATTTGTTAAAATTATTAACATTTAGCAAACCTCTTACAGACATTATGGGCACAACTATAGAAAAGAACATGACAACTCGTGTCTTGTTGGATATTCTCCAAGAAAAAGAAAAATGTTATCTATTATTCATCAGTGATGGGTCCACCATGAATCTCAATCTAAAGGTATGGATTATACATGAAAAATTAATGTACAATCGGCTGCAAAAGTCCTGTCGCCTTACTTGCTTCACCGAGGCACGCGATGTTCATAGACTCGAGATTAATAGGTGTAGAAAAAGTGAGTACTTCTCGAGTCCATGAACACTGCCAGTCTCGGTGAAGCAAGTGAGGCGACAGGACTACTGCCGCCGACTGTATGTATTCTTGTTGGGGTAACTATATAATTTTATCTATCTATCTAGCAATGGGATGGGAAGAGTTAAAATTGCACAAGGCCTGCAAGGCACTACAGGAATCGCTAAAAAATAGTAAACGAAGGCTGAGGGAGAGTAAAAATCACTTGGAGGGCATATAAAATGGCCGAGACCTCAGCAGTAAAAATGGACATGACAGAAGGGAGCCTGCCTCCACGGCAAAAGTCAGGAAAGACAACTCCAAAGCCAACTCCAGCATCAGACTTTGACCCATCAGTGTACACAGGGAGGGACTCCCTGTGAGTGAAGGCATGTTCTAAAAAGAGGGAACGAGCCACTGGAGGAGGAAGAGATTCCTTCTTGTCTGTAAAGCAGGTGCAGGGGAAAAATTCTGGAAGAAGCCATGGAGCCACCCTGGGGACCCTCACAGGACAAATCTGGTGGTCATCTATGCCCATTTCCTCCATAGCCTTCCTAACCCATAAGCCAAAGGGCCATGGTGCACGAGAATGTAAAAGGTAGTACTGAGACATGATATCAGATGACACCGCCAAGCAAGGTAGGGAGTCAGGAAGTTGATGTAATCGATGCCAACAACGAACCATCAAGGAATGACGATGGAGATCAAGAGGTGGCTCATTAGCGTCCACCAGGAGACTGGGGATTGGGGACGACCTGAAGGCTCCGGTCGCCAGACGTACTCGAGCATGATGAACAGGGTCTAAAACTCTGAGACGGGCATTGGTGGCAGAAGAGTACACCTCACACCCATAGTCGAGTTTTGACCTAATAAGAACATGGTATAGGCGGAGGAGGGTGGCCCGATCAGCCCCCCAGGATGTATGGCTCAGGACCCTCAACAGGTTAAGAGCCTTGAGGCAAGAGACCTAAAGTGTACATAAGTGGGGAACCCAAGTCAAACGTTTGTCAAAAAGGAGACCCAAAAAGCGAGTCTCCTCGACACATCGTATCCGATGACCATACATGAATAAGTCCGGATCCGGGTGGATACCTCGGATGCTGCAGAAGTGCATAGCAACTGTCTTGGAAGGAGAAAATTGAAACCCATGAGAACCAGTCCAACGTGACACCCTGTCAATGGCAAGCTGCATGCGCCGCTCCGCCACTGACATACGGGAAGCAGCAAACCAGACTGCTAGGTCGTCAACGTACATCGAGTTAGCTATACCGTCTGGAAGGGATGAGGCAATGGCATTAACTGCTACTGCAAACAATGTGACACTGAGGACGCTTCCCTGGGGGACGCCCTCCTCCTGTGCAACAGATGCTGAGTGGGTTGTACCAACCCTCACAGAAAAACTGCGACCACTGAGAAACTCCTTAAGAAAGCGTGGAAGGCGACCCCGCAGGCCATATAAATGGAATTGCTGCAGAATGCCATATTGCCATATAGTGTCATAGGCTTTCTCTAAATCAAAGAATACACAGACAAGGTGTTGATGTCGTGCAAAGGCCTCACATGCAGCAGCTTCCAACCTGACCAGAGCATCTGTAGTAGAACGGTGTTTACGAAAGCCAGACTGGGACAGAGACAGAAAATCACCCCGTTCCAAGAAGTATACCAGTCTGACATTCACCATCTTTTCAAATAGTTTACAGAGACAGGAGGTCAAGGCAATTGGTCGATAATTGAGGGCAACACCAGAGTCCTTGCCCGGCTTTAGAAAAGGAAGGATGGTAGCAACCCTCCACCCAGAAGGAAAGACACCCTCCAGCCAGATTCTGTTATATAAAGCTAAAAGAAATGAGATCGTCTCCTCACCCAAGTGTTGTAACATTGCATATGGGATGTTGTCTGGCCCAGGAGAAGTGTCGCCGCAGAGAGAGAGAGCAGAATGCAGGTCTCTCAGGGTAAATATATGGTTATAACTTTCATTCTCGTTCCCTGAGAAATCCAATACAGTACGCTCCTTGGCTCTTAACTCATGCCTGACAGCCAGAGGTCGAGAGTCACGGCTGGAGACCTTTGCAAAAGCCTCCGCCATGGTATTGGCCACTGTCAAACCATCCATGATCTTATTTCCATCTTACGGACTCTCCAGAACACTTGGGTGAGTGGAGTTTTAATATTAATTGAAGACAAATAGGCCTTCCAAGATGCACGTCGGGCCTCTTTTAAAACTCGTCTAGCCCAAGCCCTTGCCCGTCGGAAGTCCTCTAAAAGAGTTGGGCCCCTACTATTGCGACGAAGGCGAGAGAAAGCAGCGCGCTTCTCCCGCACAGCAGTGGTGCAGACTGGTGACCACCAAGGGACAGGACGTTTGGGAAAGTAGCCAGAAGTTCTAGGGATAGAGTTGAGAGCAGCAGAGTGGAGCATATCAGTGAAATATGTTACAGCCTTGTCAGAGCTACCGAAATCGGCTACAGAAGAGACCGATGAAGTTAGCTCTCTAAAAAACTGCCAGTAAGCCTTCTCTAATTTCCACCTAGGAAGACGAGACTGTGGTTCATACCTGTTACCTTCTAAAAGTATAGGGAAATGGTCACTGCCATATAAGTCAGGCAACAGTCTCCAAGTAAAATCCAACAGAGCACTGGGTGAGCAAAGGGAAATGTCAATGGCGGTAAAAGTCCCAGTAGGGCTATTAAAATGTGTCACATCTCACGTATTTAAAACCCCTAATCCCTCATCCTCAATAAAAGAAGCCAATAAAACACCCCTGGGGTTGACCGAACTGTCACCCCACAGAGGATGACGACCATTAAAATCACCCAATAAAATAAAGGGAGATGGAAGGTCCCGTACAAGATGGTTGAGATCACCCCTCTCAACTGTAACACTGGGAGGAAGGTATAGACTGCACACAGTGTATGGGCAGTCCATAAAACCCTTAACTGCAACAGCCTGGAGCGGAGTGTCAAGCTCCAGGCTCGTGTATGGAATATCTCGGCGAACTGGGATGGCAGAGCCACCATGATGACCCTGCCCTTCAAATGAATTAGAATAAAATGCTGAGTATGCTGGAGGACTGGCAGGAATGTAGTCCCCAAGCATTGTCTCTTTGAGAGAAACACATGCAGGAGAGAAGCTAGAGAGAAGAACGCGCAGTTCCTCCCAAGAAGCACGCAAGCCACGGCAATTCCACTAAAGGACCTTCAACGGTGTTACTTTAGTACTGATTTTTGGGAAGCCTCACGGAGGTACTTCCCACTACCACCTCGACCTGAAGGTTTACTCAAACAATAAGATTTGTCTAATCCTGGGCCACTAGAAGAAGAGCGAACCCGAGGAGTAGTACTTGGGGCAGTAATTGGAACCCGTAGACGAGTCCCTGAAGCATCTGATATGTTAGAAGAAGATGAAGGTATATGAGATGGGATATTCTTTGAAACAATTACATTGGTATTGTCCTGTACAGCAGTGATATCACTGACACAGGCAGATACATCAACATCCATAATACAGGTGGTAGAATCACTCCGCTGCTCAAGCGGAAGAGAAAGTGAATCTTTTGAAGTCACAACATCCGTGGCATCCACTTTAACTTCACGCCCCTCTGATGATCCCGAAGGAAGCTTGCGAGGAGGAACTTCTGTTGAATCAAGAGATTCATCAGAGCCACGAGAATGCTTCTGGTGAAATTGAGAGGAAACTATGGATGAGTCCATTAAGATGGTTGCCTCACAAGGTGGAACATCTATAGAGTTAAGTGCCTCAGAGGAACCACGAAGGCGTCTCTGTGGCAGTTTAGGTGGCTTAAGTGTCCTTTTTGGAGAGCGTGTGGCAGCGTGAACCTCTACCACATGGACACCTTTAGCTAAAGTCTGAGAATTGTCATCAGTTGAAGGGTCACCAGAATGAGTGTCTGATAAAGTTTCCAAGACAGAGAAACTATTATGTAGAGTAACCTTAGAAACGTTCTCACTAGAGCAAAAAGCAGCTGCCTCTTGAGAGGGTTGAGAGGGTGCTGCAACCAATTTAGGGCGAAGGGAGGAGGCGTATGTCTTCACACCACCATCATTCTGTCGCCTGAAGTTGAGTTGCCGTCTGGCACTACCCATGCTAATGAATTGAGTATTAGCCAAGTGGAGGATATCCTGCTCAAGTAGGTACATCTTACATTGGTAACTCTCTGACCGACACTCAGAAGTAAGAAGTGAGTCAAGAGCAGAACAATTACCACACCGGGAACGGTTGTTGCAGTTCCTCTTCCCATGACCAAACTCATAACAACAGAAACACTGTAGGGGATGCTCAACAAAAGGCTTCACCTCAAATGAGGTGGGGTTAATGTTAATGCGATCTGGGATATGCGAGCCATAGAAAGTGAGGATGATCATATTTTTACTGCCTTTCATCTTCGTTACTCGTTGGACACTGTCTGGGCACATAGCGAGAATGTCCTCTTCTGAGAATTCATACAGGTCCTCATTATATATACGCCCCTTGCTATAATTAAATGTTCGATGTGGTTTAATAGATTCAAACATGCTATCAGAAGGACAGGGGAGATTGAGGAGCATCATGGCCTGTGTAAGATATTTGGCTCTGATCAAAACGCCCTTACCATATTTCTTTATGTGGCCCATTGGTAATAATCCAATTTCTTTCTCCAGATACCGGGAAGCATGGATAAGGTTACCACGTCCCTCCCTGTAGTAAGCCACAAACCAAAAGGGTGTAGGAACCCGACGTTCCTTTGGGACATGCTCTGCAGAGTCATCAAATATATTAGTGCAGTAGTCATTGTCACTGTCAACTACATTGATGGACCGGATCATCTGAACTTTACAATGAGTATCCCCCACCGTCAGAGAATCTTTTGCCTCAAATGCTGCTTTGGCAGCATTTGTATTGAAAGAAATATAGCACCGATTAGACCTACAATCACTGTCATATGTGATTTGGATTCGGAGGACTACTCCAAAACACTTAAAAATGGAGAGGATAGCGCCATAGGTAAAGGATGCGAGTACATTTGTTAACGTTAACGTGTCCAAATCGCTAACAGGGTTCTTCGACACAACACCTGACCTGCTAGGTCTACTCTTATTTGCAGCTTTCTGCATCTTACCACGACCAGAGAGTGACGTCTCGGGGGCCTGGTCGACCACCGCTCGAGGAAGAGATTGGGGCTTTTCTGTATCCATATATCATTGGTTTAGTGTTTTTGGCCCCAGGAGCCAAGAGCTACTACCTACCGGGCAGATGAGGGGACCGAGCGCTGGTCGCCGTGGGCGGGGTACCTCTTCCCCCACGGGGCCACTCGTTTTAAAAAGCAGCCCCAATGGCTCGAAAGTTTGCCCACGACGGTGCTGAGACCCCCTTCCCCAACATCTCCCGGCCCAGACACCCAACCATCCAACATAGGACGGCCCCTAGAGGGCAGTCCCTCCGGAGGGCAGCGCTGTTGGCCCGTACTGGCAGCCTAATGCATGGGAACCATTTAGTCTGGTCTCTCACTGGCGACCTTACTAGCATGGGAAGCCCTCTCTCCCCGAAATCGGGGCAGAGCAGGGGCCGGAGCCCCCTCTAGTCTAGCTCGCCAGGTCTCAGAGACACGCAAGCCCCCCCACCACGTCAAGGCGGTTCCCGTTGGAGGGGGTCTGGGTGACAGGATTGCCCACTAGGTAGTGCCCAAAAGTTGCTATTTATTGACTCTCCCAAGAAGAAACCGTCCTTTCCATTCCGAGCTAATAGACTTTTAGCATCAATATACATCAACATCAATATCCATGGACCATGCAAAAGGTTAAAGTGTGCACTCACCTTACTTTCTTATTAAAGAGAATATAACTATACACCATGTCACCATACACAACACACATTGGAGCTTATACAGTGAAAAGGTCCTCAATATGCAATAAACAGCGATGGTTCCATTACTCTCACTGGAGTTGGTATTGCAGCAATATCCTCAGAAATTTCAAAACAATCATCCTTACCCAGGGAAAACTCGCATTTCACTACAGAACTTACTGCTATCATAATGACGAATGATATAATCTAAGAACAAGGAAACAGAACTCCAATTAAATATGTAATTGATTCTGATTCAAGGAGTCCCATAACATGATTATAGAAATGTATTGGATTCCCGTCCATATAGACCTGAGTGGTATGAAGAAGCAGATGTAGCTGCAAAATCTGCAACATCATTACCAAACAAACATGGTCACCGATGGTACTTGATTGATTGATTGATAAATGTTGCCACTAGGCATCTGGCGGCGCAACACCCAGGGCCATATACTTCCCAACAAAATATTAAATGTTTAAGATTTTATATATGGCTATTTATATAATTTATTTTATATATACATATCAATGCCAGGCTTCACTCCCGCAAATGGGAGCAGCAGCATGAATAAAATGGAATATCATCTAAAACTCACATTTTACAAAAATAACCATATTAATTTTAAGACATAAATAAAATAAAAACGAAAGGAACATTGTACTATCTAAAAAATAAGAAGCCATAAAAATAATAATATTCACAACTTGTGGAGGAGGCCAGCCTCCTCCCACACTACAAGCCCCCTCCCCGAGCCCCTGGGAGATACTGGAAAAACGGTCCCCCAGTCTGTACTCGGAGAGGTACCTTCGACGAAGGTTCCAAAGGCTGGGGCACTCCACGAGAAGATGCCACACTGTCAAAGGGATTAGACAATCATCAGAGCATCGAGGTGGAGCCTTCTCCATTCAAAATCCATGGGACAAACGTGAGTGGCCAATGCAGAGATGGCAACTGTAGTTCCACAAACCCAGGCGCTGGCAGAGGAAGCAGAGATTGTTAGCCCTGATGGCATCCCATCTGTCCTGCCAGCAGAAACGAACAACAGCACCTATGTAGAGTCGAAGGTCCAGAGCAGGTACAGGATGATGCCTGGCCGGAGGCCGAGAACTGGAGGCCACAGCTCTAGCCTAGGCATCAGCCAACTCATTCCCATTGACACCCACATGGGCCAGGACCCAACAAAATGTGATTCTGCGGCCACGACGTCACAGGACAAGCCACTCAAGAATGGCCAGCACCATGGGATGGGAAGAGTTAAAAATGGCCAAGGCCTGCAAAGCACTACAGGAATCACTAATAATAGTAAAAGAAGGCTGAGGGAGAGTAAAAATTACTTGGAGGGCATATAAAATGGCCAAGAGCTCGCCAGTAAAAATAAATATGACAAAGGGGAGCCTGCCACCACAACTAAGGTCAGGAAAGACAGCCATAAAAAATCTCCAGCATCAGACTTTTATCCATCAGTGTACACAGGAAGGGACTCCCTGTAGGTGGAAGAGATTTTTTCTTGCCTGAAAAGCAAGTGCAGGTGTGAACTTCTGGGAGAAGCCATCGAATCACCCTGGGGACCTGCACAGGATAAATCTGGAAGTAATCGATGCCCAACTCCTCCATAGCCTTCTTGACCCGGAAGCCAAAGTGCCATGGTGGGCGAGGATGTGATACGTATTATTGAGACATGATATCAGATGACACCGCCAAGCAGGGAAGGGAGTCAGGAAGTCGATGTAAGCTATGCCAACAACGAACCATCAAGGACTGGTAAAAGAGATCAAGAGGTGGCTCATCAGCGTCCACCAGGAGACTGGAGATTCTGAGACGGGCAGCTGTGGCAGAGGAGTACGGTACACCTCACACCCATAGTCGAGATTTGACCTAATAAGAACATGGTATAGGCAGAGGATAGTGGCCCGATCAGCTTCCAGTACGTAGGGCCCTGGACCCTCAACAGGTTGAGACAGGGGACGCCCTTCTCTTGTGCTACGGGTGAAGAGAGGGCTGTACCAATCCTCACACAAAAACTGTGACCACTGAGAACCTCCTTTACCTATAAGAAGCAATCAACACCGATCGATGTCTTAGCTTATTTTTCCTCCATTAACGATGAACAAAGATCGACACAGGGCTATCAGAACTGCATGGGCTATATCTAGCCACTTTATTGGTACCACTGATAAGTTTGTGATGCAGACAGTCAGTGAAAAACATAACACTGCTTCAGCTCCTCCCTCTAGGGAAAGGAAAATAACATTAGCCCCATTTTCCCCACACCATCCATCCCTACTAGACCATCACTCGTGGCCTTAAAGTGACTCCCTGCCATCCTCTCCCTATCCCTGCCTCCCCTAGCTCTTATCAGCCATTGGTAAACATTGGACATGAGTTTTCACACACTCCCACACAGTGCGCTAGCGTCATCACAGCTCCGCACAGTCGTTTGTCTTCAAACTTGCTAAATACTTCAAAGGGTGATGATCAGTATATACTTTCACATCAGGCCCAAAAGGGGGAATATACACGGAAAAATGTTGCTGGGCGAGGATCATGGCCAATAACTCCTTCTCAATGACTGAATAATTTCTCTGCACAGGAGAGAACTTCTTACTAAAATAACAGATAGGATGCTCTATCCCCTGATCGTCATCTTGCAACAGTACAGCACCCACTCCTACATTACTGGCGTCTACTACGAGCGAGTAATCCTTTCTGAAGTTGGGAGCAAGCATGACTGGGAAAGTACTCAAGGTCTATTTCGCCAGGTCAAAGCTATTTCTACACTCCTCTGTCCAATGGAAAGCCCTATACTTCCTCAACAGTTCAGTCAGGGGTGTCACAAGGGTAGCAAAGTTCTTGAGGAAGAGTCTGTAATACCCAATGCACCCAAGGAACCTACGGAGCTCCTGCCTGTTCTGTGGCTGTGGGAAGTTCTTGGTGGCTTCCATTTTCGACCCGGGAGGTCGTACTTCACCATGCCCCACGACATAACCCAAGTACTGAACCTGGGCACTCACAAACTCGAACTTTTCAAGTTCACTACCAGGTTACCTGCAGAGAGTCTCGATAGCAAAGTCCCCAGTTCCATCATATGACTCTCCCAGTCGCTCGTAAACACTACTACATCATCTAAATACACCACACAGTTCCTCATGCCTTCCACAACATTGTTCATTAACCTCTGGAATGTTGCGGGAGCATTCTTCATACCGTCGGGCATGACATGGCACTTGTACGTCTGACCATCTACCACAAAAGAAGATATTTCCTTAACACGTTCAGTCAGGGGCACCTGCCAAAACCCTTGCTTCAGGTCCAGCTTAGTGATGTAATGAGCCGACCCGATATGGTCCACGCAGTCTTCCAAACGAGGCAGTGGGTAGGTGTCAGTGGTTGTAACGGCGTTCACTCTCCGGTAGTCGATACAGAATCTGATGCAGACTTAGGCTGCAGTGTAGCAGGTGAACTCCAGGGATTGACACAGGGAGAGACGATACCAAGGTCCAACATGTAATCAAGTTCTTTGCTAAGGGCTTCGGTATGACGGTGGCTGACATGATCTGGAAACAACTTGATTGGAGCAGCGTCACCCACACAAACATCATGCTTAGCCCAGGTAGTTTTCCCAGGAACATCGCTGAATAACTCAGGGCATGAAGATAACAGGGACATCAGCTGAGTGGTCTGGTCGGGAGGAAAATGAGACAGCTTCGCCTTCAAGGTGGTTTTTGCCACCGCATTCTCCATCCATCTGCAGTCCCAAAACTCGCAGTCGACATCGGCATCCTCCTTTACAGCAGTGACCGTGGTTGCAACTCGCACCACTGGAGCTTGTTGGGTTCCCTCTTCTCTGTAGTACGGTTTTAGCATGTTTATATGGTACAATTAATGCTTCTTGCGGCGGTCCGGTGTCTTCACAAGGTAGTCTGTCTTCCCAATCCTTCTTTAAACTACATACGGGCCGCTGAACTTTGCAGACAAGGGCTGACCCTGCAGGGGGAGTAACACCAATACCTTACTTCCCTCTTCGAACTCTCGCACCTTGGTGTTCTTGTCATACCAGCTCTTCATATTTCCCTGGGCCGTCTTCAGATTCTGTTGGGCCACCTCCCACATGTCTCTCATTCGTGTCTTGAACTCGATCACATAGCTTAACATGTTCTTGCTCTCCTACAGCCCACAACACCACGAGTCCTTGACAACACTGAGCGGTTCCCGCACACGGTGGGCAAACACAAGCTCATTAGGGGAAAATCCCAGACTCTCCTGCGGGACCTCCCCGGTGGCGAAAAGAAGGAAAGGTACCCCACGGTCCCAGTCTCGGGTGTGTTCCATACAGTACTTGCGGAGCATATTTTTCAGCGTCTGATGGTAGCGCTCCAGTGCTCTTTGAGACTCCGGGTGATATGCAGAAAAGGTGATGTGTTTAATGCCCAACTCTGCCAAAGCTTGCTGGAAAACATTGGACATAAAATTACTCCTCTGGTCTGACTGTACTTCCCAGGGCAACCCAAACTTAGTGTAAAATTCAAGTAAAGTTCTGACAACTGTCCTGGCCTTTACGTTACGCAATGGGATTGCCTCCGAATAATGGGTGGAAGTGTCCATTATGGTTAGTATATATTGATGTTGACAAATTTAGTAAATGGGGATTCAAATACAGGACTGGGAATGAGAGGACTTCTGTATGGTCTGATTAGGGCTGCCAACCAGTTGGCAGGTGTGACAACTCCTGACAACTTGTGCCACGTCATCTCGCATGCACAGCCAATAGAACTTCGCCCGAAGCCGTTGTAATGTCTTGTTCACCCCCATGTGACCTGCAAAAGGAGTGGAATGAGCAAGGTGCAGCAACCCCTGCCTACATCCCTTTGGAACCACTATCTGATGATAATCCCAAGTACCATTGTCAATTTCTACATAAGGTGGTCGCCAACGACTCCACAAAACTCCATGTTTCATGTAAAAACAAACGCCTTTCTCCTTCTCAAAACTGGCTACAGCTAATTACTTCAGTTTCCCAATTTCAGGATCCTCAGACTGCAATTGTTTCAACTTCTGTGAGTCTACTGTTTCTAAAGCAACTGCATTTATTTCCTCGAATGATCCCATGAATGTATCCCCCAAATCTATATCATTCCCTGTCTCAGAACCATAGGGTTTGTGGAGCTCCACAGGGTGGGATTTTTGCCTTCTGCTGTCGATAGTCTCCTCCTGTGAATTCTGATCATTTCGGGAAATGGACCGTGTCACCACACAAAAAGGAAAGGTCTCAAGATCAACTCCTACCTGAACATCAGTCGATGGTACGGCGGTCAACACTGGAGCAGTTACAACTTCACTGTCACGAGTCAGACATAGACTCGTGACGTAATGTAAGCATAAGTAATAGAATGTTCTAGAGTAGTGGAATATTCCATACAGATGAGACAAAGGAGACAGGAGTGGGTTAAGATGTAGGTGCAGCTAGTTAATCTGCAGGTACTGGATTAAAACACCAGGTAGAAAAAAGGTAAAAGCGTCAGGTCGGTTTCAACTGAATTTGCACATCTTGTCTTATAGGTGTTTGTACGTTAATTACATCTTGTATTAATAAATTATGCTACCAGGGTAACTTATGGTATTGCAAATGATCGTGAAGTGGAGGGAGATTATCGGGTATTATTAGTACGCCATAGGTAAATTGAAATTGCATGTATAACTAAAGTATGAGTGGGTACCATGTAAATCGTAGCCAGTTAGGAAAAACGAACAAAGATAGGAGGAGTCAGTAGAAATTTTGAACTTACAGCCTCCAGTTAAGGATGAAGAATAGGGGTCAGTTTGGGAGACACACTCGAAGGGAACACACTCGTATCGTCAGCTTCCCTTGCCTAGATCAATCCTCCACGTGCAGTGGGGAGTGATCAACGTAGACGCCGAATTCGTTGTATATTACACGATTCACAAGGCTTTACAGTTGTATACTGACTAGTTGCATTGACGCTGGTTCAGTAACTGAATTAAGGTGAGGGGGAGCTGGATCTTTGAAGAAAATTGCGAGTGTGTTGTGAGACTCTAAATTATTCCGAGTGTGAGATATTAGAAAAATATTCCAAACTTACGTGTTAGCATTGATAGAATCACTACAGTGTAACGTAACCTAGACTAGCGTCACGTGTACGAGCGAGACGTAGCGAGAGTGAGTAGCTAGTTAGCGTTGCGTGAGTGCGTGAGTGTGTGTGTGTGTGAAATTTAATTATTCATGTTGGCTAAAGTTACTGGAGTTGAATAAATATAGAAATTTGAATTTGGTTGTTTGAATGCACCAGTAGATTTGTTACCTATATAAATACATATATATCGGGGAGAACCCTTAACATAAAAAAATTCTATGTGGGTGGTGATTGAGGCCTAAAACGGGGAGATAACCCTGAGTACTTTCTTCGCTGCAGCCAACCAACGAAGATCATAAATTAACCGGGCAAGGTAAGTTGTAATTGTCATATTATAAACTACATTATCGATAATTCTCACATCACCGTCACATATTTGGCGCCCGAACGTGGGGCTCGATTCGTTGTATTAATTCCAGTCACACACGCGCACACTTTCACGAGTAGATAGTCATAACTGTCCAGAAATTAAGGCAACAGAAACGATAGAAATAAAAAAAAAAAAAAAAAAAAAAAGGTCTACCGTACAAGAATTATTGGGAGAGGCTCAACAATTGGGAATTGAAGATAAGGCCGAACTTCAAGTGTACGTTAAGACCCGTCAAGAGGAAGAAAGGCTTGAACGGGCGGCCATAAGAGAAAATGAAAGGGAACAGAGAGAGCAAGAAAAATTGAAATGGGAACATGAAAAGGAAGTATTGGAACTGCAATTACGTGCGAATGAAAGTCAAAGTGCGAGTGGAAGTAATGGTGCAAGTTTAACCACCGTGACCCCAAGATTACAACTGTCAAAATACGTAGAGGGAGACGATATCGAGCCGTTTATTGAGCGATTCGAAATGGTTGCAGACACGTATAGATTAGATAATGATATAAAGAAGCTCGAGTTTATTAACTTATTCGATGGAAAAGCCCTCAGCATTCTCCACCGACTCGACAGTACCGCCAGAAACTACGAGAATATGAAAAAGGCTTTGTTACAGGCGTATGGGTTGACGGTCGATGACGCTAGGAATCAGTTTTGGCGTGCCCTCTTACAGGATAAGGAGACTGTTGCACAGTTTAGTGCACGTCTGACCAGTTACCTGGATCAGTGGTTGGAGAAGGCCGAAACACCTAAGACTTTGGAGGGGGTAAAAGACTTGTTGCTTCGTACACAGCTGGAGAAGTCTTGTCCCCCAGAATTGTCGGCCCAGCTGAAAACCAACAAGGTGAAAATGTTGGAAACGATGGTGGATATGGCCGACGCGCATTTTACCGGGTATGGTTACCATACGCGGATTCAGAATAATAAGAAAATTAATCAGTCGAATAAGCCTTCTCAGAACTCTGCTGTTTCATATAACCAGTCGAGTAAAAATCAGTCACAGCAGCAGAGTCAAATTGTTCGTCAGCAACCTAACCCTCATTTTAATCATACTCAGAAACAAGGTAATAATCACTATTCGCAGCAGTCAAATCAGTACCGTTACCAAGGATAGAGTAACTGGAAAAATAGTAATAACCATGTTGGAAATAAGGGTTATTATCAGCGATCGGCAGCTGCAACACATGGTGAACCACAGTATTCACCTGTGGCGGTTCAACCTAGGGTAGAACCACGAGTGCCTCAGTCGGTTCACGAACCTCATCAATTGTGACTAAACGCGACAGGAATCTCGAAAGGTAAGTCTGGTTTCCATATTTGTCCTGGAATGTTTAACGGGAGATCTGTTGAAGTCTTTCGAGATAATGGGTCATCGGGGTGTTGTGTCGCTGACGGTTTAGTTGCTTCTAATGATTTTACAGGGGAGCAGGTAACTATCACTATGATTGATGGTACCAGGAGGCTCTATCCTCTTGCTAAAGTTGCAGTGGATAGTCCATTCTATACAGGCCAGGTAATTGCAGCAGTCATGCAAAATCCTGTGTCAGATTTGGTAATAGGAAATATACCAGGGGTTAAGAATGCGTGTTCAGTGGAAGTTTCCACACAGACTGGTGCAGCTGCTGTAACCAGGGGTATGGCGCATGCGAAGAAAACAGTTGTTCCACTTCAAGTGACAACTGCCGCCGACCTCGTCAATTGCGAGGATGTAATTGCAGAGCAAGCAAGTGACCCTTCATTGGCACTTGTTCGCAAGCAGGCACTTGAGGGTGAGAGTAGAGATCGACATGGTATTGTAACCAGTTATGTCAGGAGGAGAAACCGGTTTTACCGACGTACAGTAAACTCCGATGGGGAAGAGAGGGTTCAGTTTCTCGTACCAGAGAAATACCGACAGGCTGTGTTTACCCTGGGTCATCATTCTATATTAGGGGGTCATATGGGGATGAGGAAAACAATTGATAGGATTCAGTCTCATTTCTATTGGCCAGGTATGGGGAGAGAGATAGGGAGAATGTTGAGGTCATGTGACGTTTGTCAGAAAACGTGTGACAGGGGTCGGGTGAAGCCCGCACCTCTAAAACCTCTACCGCTTATCTCAGAGTCATTTGAGAGAGTAGCGGTTGATATCGTTGGACCGATTATTCCGAGGGCTACGGACGGTGCCAAGTACATTCTTACCTGTGTGGATTTCGCGACCAGATGGCCTGAAGCAGTGCCTCTGCGTGATATAGAAGCCACTACAGTGGCTGAAGCCTTGTTGGATATATTCTGTCGTGTCGGCATACCAAAGCAGGTATTGTCCGATCGAGGCAGTCAATTTACCTCCGCTATGATGGAGGAATTGTGGAGATTACTCTTAGTTAAAGGGTTGAGGACAACACCTTATCATCCAATGTGTAATGGGTTGTGTGAGAGGTTTAATGGTACTCTCAAGAAAATGTTGAGGAGGATGGCAGTAGAACAACCTAGGGAGTGGTCCAGGTATATCTCGCCACTACTGTTCGCGTATCGCGAAGCACCTCAGGCATTGTTGCAATTTAGTCCATTCGAGTTAGTGTATGGTAAACCTGCTCGAGGACCACTTCAGGTTCTACGTGAACTTTGGGACGATGAGGAATCGGATCAAGTGGTGAAAACCACTTATTCTTATGTAATTGATTTGGCAGAACGATTACAGCAAACCTGCGAGATTGCAAAGCAGGAGTTAGCTAAAGCGAAGGAGACTCAGAAGTCCTACTATGATAGGAAAACTAAGCTCCGAACGCTACAGGTAGGGGGGAAGTGTCTCGTTCTGTTACCAACAGCTCATAATAAGTTGTTGGCTCAGTGGAAGGGTCCCTTTGAAGTAGTCAAAAAGGTGAATGACCTTAACTACATAGTTAAAATCAAAGGTGAAGCCAAGCGGTTCCATATTAATATGCTTAAGGAATATTACACCACCCAACAGGGGTGTACTTCCATTGTTACCACAGTTGGGGCAGGGTGTTGTAACATCACCTCAGAACAGAGTGAAGTGTTAAGTCTAGTCCGTGGTCATTTTTCCCCAGCAGTAGACATGGTTAGCGCTGCTGTGGTAATCCCCGAGGGTGACGAGGGATATACTCCGCAGACGGCTGAAGCTCGTCAAGGTGAGACAGTGGCTGAGGTCTCCGTTTCGGAGAATTTAAGACCAGACCAGCTTGCAAGAGTCAATGCGGTACTGGCAAATTATTCACGTGTGTTCTCTGACAGGCCTGCTGTTGCCAACGTAGCCTGTCACGAGATTTAGCTTACAAGCGACACACCAGTGAGGGTGAAACCATATCCTATTCCTGTACGTCTGATTGATACAGTACGTAAGGAAATTAATGACATGGAAGTGCTAATGTCGGGGCAGACCTTATGTCACGATTGCTTGAAGGAGAGTTAACCGAGTAAATATTCATGCGAAGATCGACCGGCAGAAGTATCCTCCGGGTCGAATTGCTCGTTAATTGTTACCTCTCCGAGCGCAACGAGCACGAATCTTATACGACTCAGATTCAAGGGGATTCCTAGAGTTGGGGAAAATCCGATGTTATATGTATTGTATTTTGTGCAACTTATCCAAGACACGGATTCCAGCGGTTTACTCTGATCCAAGGCTCGGATAATTTACTAACAATATATTGCCTTCCAGAATTATTATTGCAGTATTTTTTGTGTAACCTTATCCATGACACGGATTCCAGCGGTTTACTCTGATCCAAGGCTCGGATAATTCACTAATATATATATTGCCTTCCAGAGATATTGTTGCATTTCCTACATATTATGTAACAAATACACAATGCATTACATACACCACACTTATATATTGCTTAAATGTGTACAAATTGTACTGAGCAGAAATTACCAGGTACATTCATTCTTGTCTCGGAGATTCTTCCTAAGATTGAAAAGCTAAAGTAACTGTTGAAATGAACACGTAACTGGTGATAGTAATTGACACATACAAGAATAAGTGAAGTGTGGATGAATTGTTATTGTAAAGTTATACATGCAAAGGCGTCGTTACCACTTCACGAATCTATTAAACATCGCATAAAGCAATGTCTTTTTTGTGTGTGCGAATGTCACGAGTCAGACATAGACTCGTGATGTAATGTAAGCATAAGTAATAGAATGTTCTAGAGTAGTGGAATATTCCATACAGATGAGACAAAGGAGACAGGAGTGGGTTAAGATGTAGGTGCAGCTAGTTAATCCGCAGGTACTGGATTAATACACCAGGTAGAAAAAAGGTAAAAGCGTCAGGTCGGTTTCAACTGAATTTGCACATCTTGTCTTATAGGTGTTCGTACGTTAATTACATCTTGTATTAATAAATTATGCTACCAGGGTAACTTATGGTATTGCAAATGATCGTGAAGTGGAGGGAGATTATCGGGAATTATTAGTACGCCATAGGTAAATTGAAATTGCATGTATAACTAAAGTATGAGTGGGTACCATGTAAATCGTAGCCAGTTAGGAAAAACGAACAAAGATAGGAGGAGGAGTCAGTAGAAATTTTGAACTTACAGCCTCCAGTTAAGGATGAAGAATAGGGGTCAGTTTGGGAGACACACTCGAAGGGAACACACTCGTATCGTCAGCTTCCCTTGCCTAGATCAATCCTCCACGTGCAGTGGGGAGTGATCAACGTAGACGCCGAATTCGTTGTATATTACACGATTCACAAGGCTTTACAGTTGTATACTGACTAGTTGCATTGACGCTGGTTCAGTAACTGAATTAAGGTGAGGGGGAGCTGGATCTTTGAAGAAAATTACGAGTGTGTTGTGAGACTCTAAATTATTCCGAGTGTGAGATATTAGAAAAATATTCCAAACTTACGTGTTAGCATTGATAGAATCACTACAGTGTAACGTAACCTAGACTAGCGTCACGTGTACGAGCGAGACGTAGCGAGAGTGAGTAGCTAGTTAGCGTTGCATGAGTGTGTGTGAAATTTAATTATTCATGTTGGCTAAAGTTACTGGAGTTGAATAAATATAGAAATTTGCAATTGGTTGTTTGAATGCACCAGTAGATTTGTTACCTATATAAATACATATATATCGGGAAGAACCCTTAACATAAAAAAATTCTATGTGGGTGGTGATTGAGGCCTAAAACGGGGAGATAACCCTGAGTACTTTCTTCGCTGCAGCCAACCAACGAAGATCATAAATTAACCGGGCAAGGTAAGTTGTAATTGTCATATTATAAACTACATTATCGATAATTCTCACATCACCGTCACATTCACCCCGCACTAGATCATTCCCTAGAATTAGGTCGACCCCGCTCTCAGGCAAACTCTGAACAACTCCTAACCGTGCCATACCCCTGAAATAAATACACATAATTTCACATTCAACCAAAGGAACAGTCAAAGCACCAGTCACCCCGTTGATCAGGATAAACTCCTCTCCCGTGATGTCGGATTGAGGCGGTTTCACCCATAATGAAACTGAGGCACCTGTGTCACGCAAAATGTTAACGAGGTACGCCTCACCGCACACCCGAACACTACCAAAAGACAAATATGGAGCATAATTACTATTAGGTACGACGTCAGTAGACACCGCCTGAACTACAACACCCGGAACAGTAGGATGCAAGTCATCATAAGACGACAAACTTCTCCCGGCCCCTGAAGAGGTAGCATCATGAGAAGAAGAAACAGAACTAGGATCGCCTCGTGGGGTCGATTCCAAAGTTACAACAGGAACATTCCTACTGTTCACATAGTGTATAGGCCTAACAACCCCAGCCTTCTTCCAGTATTTATCAATTATGTGACCAAGTTTACCACAATAGTTACAAGTTGGGGGATGCCCTATAGGTCTATGTGTGTGTGTGTTTGTTTGTGCTTTGGGGCTTTGTGTGAGTCAGCAGAGGAATTAAACTTAGGTGTTATGTCATTCTTTTAGAGGGATTACTCTTTTGCTCGGGAGCTGAATGGGAGGTTTCCTTCTTTCTAGTCTTATCAAACTTTCTAGCTAAGTAATAGTCTTGCGCCAAATCGGCAGCTTGAGTAGAAGTTCCGACATTCTTGTCAACTAGGTAAGTATGCACATCTGGCTCTACTTTATTCAGGAAATCCTCCCAAGATAATCAGATTCCGTAGCCTATCATAGTTGTCTGTAGCATTCTCACTCCTCATCCATGATGTTTTTCAAAATTTTCCATATAAATGTTAGCTAGTTATATGGAATATTTTGAAAAACATCTATTACCCTCTGTCAAGAAAACAAATATAGTTTGGTTAAGATACGTAGATGATATCATGTGTTTCTGGCCCAACTCTCTACCCATAGAAGACTTTCTAACCAAACTGAATTCTCTAGTCCCATCCATCAAATTCACACATGAAATTGAGGTAGACAACAAAATTCCCTTCCTTGATGTGGAAATCATAAGAGAAAATGGAGCTTTCAAGACTAAAGTTTACAGGAAACCAAATAACATACTATCATATGTACACTTCTACTCACACCAATGTTAAGAAGTCAGTATTCATATTCATGTACTTGAGAGCATACAGAATCTCAGACCCTGAATTTCTGGAAGAAGAATTTAGCAAAAGTATGACAATAGGGGAAAATCTAAAATATCCAATAAATGTTCTTAATCTATGTCACAACATTGCAAGGAAACGCTTCCTTGAAGGTAAAGTTAAAAAAAACAGATGATCAAAACAACCAGAAAATCATAGTCCTACCATTTCATGAAAACTTTTTAGAAGTTGTACCTCTCCTCAAGAAATTCGATGTTCAAGTAGTTTTTAAATACGACAACACAGTTAAAAAAAACACTCATCAAGAACAGCCCTGCGAGTAACTCAGGTGTTGTATACAAGATTCCATGCAACATATGTAATAAATTCTATATAGGACAGACAGGGAAAGACTTAGATAAAAGGATAACACAACACAAGTATAGTGTTAGGACAGCTCAGCCAAGTAGTGGTTTATTCCAACACAAAGCCACTTATGACCATCACATTTAACTGGGGAGGTGCCAAAGTTCTAGCTAAATCGTCAAACCTTGAAAGAAATGTAATTGAGTCATGTCTAATCTCAGGCACATATAAAGATAATGTTAATATGAGTTATGGCCATTTCAAATGTGATAAATTATTAACCGAATTGGTGATGAAGCAGTTTCCACCAGACTAGGAATAAGGGTCAGGTGAGGTGAGGTGAGGTGGGTATCAGACCCTTTGTCCAAGTGTAGCTCCTCCCATTTTCCCACTATATATATACTCCATCTCATGTCTCTGTATCATTCTGTCTGAAGATGTAATATACGAAAGTACTTACTGTTCTGCCTTTGTTTTCTCCTGTGGTTACTCTGCAATTATATCTCACGGAGAAGTGAGCTTTCTGCATATATATATATATATACAGACAAACTTATAATAATACTTAGATACAAATAAGAGTGAAGAGCAGTCCCTTTCAAAATGAACGTCCTCACACCACACACACTCTCTGCTAACTGAGCCCTGCCATGCTCTCCAGGGTGACCAGATTTCTCGAGCGAGAATATGCTAGACAGCAGCTGAAATTATGCTAGATTGGCAAAAATTATGCTAAATCTTTTGTTGCTCTTCATACGTTTGGTTTCTGCTGTATTTTATTGTTAATATAGTATTATTTCTAGGTTATTAACTGTATACAGTATGCACTCATATAATTATGAACAATTCTTGCAAAGAACATTAAAATTATAATCACATTCTGAAAGTTTATTTTACAATTATTTGTGCAACATACACTAAGTTATGGGTTTCTACACACACTCACTCAGCTAACTTAATTTACTTTCCTCGGCTTTAATCTTTTTAATTCTCTCTCTCTCTCTCTCTCTCTCTCTCTCTCTCTCTCTCTCTTATTTTTCATACATTTTTTAATTAAATTTTTGAAGCATGATTTTATCTGGTTCAAACTTCTCACAGTTTTCACTGTCTCTCCTGATGCCTTCTCTGGCAGCCACATACTTTAGGAGAGAAGAGCTAGTCAGTCGATTGCGCACTGCAGATTTTAAACGGTGCACCTCCGAGAAAATTCTTTCACTGTCAGCATTAGTCACTGGAATAGTTAGAATTGCTTTAATACAGAAATTAAAAGCACTGTACCTGGTGTCCTGCATAACTGCTTGCCAAAATACATCAAACTCCATGTCATCAGTCAGATTATCATCATATGGGAGTTTACGCCATTGGTTATCAACTCCTTGCTCTTTTCCATGATCCAGTATGCCTGGGAAGTGAATCATTATGTTCCCTACAAATGATGCAATATTACCTGACATTACAGTTGCAACATTTAGTTTACTGTCACGCCACCCTAATAGACTGCCGGCGCCTGTGGCACACGTCCACGGTCCACCCTTCTTCAACGCCTGTGATTTCCTGCTCTAGCTAGACTCTAGAGCTTCGATAAAACTTCAAAGTATATGGACTGTTTCACAATTCCCATTAATCATGTTACACTAAATTAAACATGTAGGTTTATCCTGGCCTTTAATCCAGAAACTATCGTTAGCCACAAGTGGTAAGTTATAATCATGCTAGAAATTGCTGTAAGCTCATTAAATTATGCTAAAACTATGCTAGATTTGATACTATGCTAAATTTTATGCTAAACACACAATTTTCAGGAAAACTATGCTAAATTTAGCATTATAATGCTAAATCTGGTCACCCTGCCATGCTCTCCGGCCGGGACTGGGAGGCCTATGACAAGGGGAGCTTCTCGAATGTTCTATAGATGCGGCGCCTATTGCGTCACTTCCGCCTTGGGTCAAAGTGCGGGAACAAAATCTCATTAGGCTACTCGCAACATAATTATGAGGCTGTCGTAACAAACAAACACACAAGCAGACATTCAGGTACACATACTCATGCATCTAAGCATTATAAACATGCGTACACCTTCGTATATTATTTGGGGGGTAACTATCGTATTATTTTCCGACTATGACGTGCTGCTGTACACTAACCATTGGAGAGAGCAGTCTTCTGTTTGCATATTCTGGTGTGTAAAATAAAGATCTACAAACCTAGAAGGCCAAAGCTAATATTAGAGTACCTTAAAAAATCAAGTGGTTTTTGCATCTGGGGGAGCAGACATTGGCAAGGAATTGTAGTTCTTAGGGGTTAAGGACATGTGGATTACAAGGAAATAACTTTCTCGCCATCTTACGGACTCTTCTGAACACCTGGGTTAGTGGGGTTGTAGTATTAATTAAAGGCACGTCGTGCCTCTTTTAAAACTCGTCTAGCCCGAGCCCTTGCCCGTCGGAAGTCCTCTAAAATAATTGGGTCCCCACGATTGCGACGAAGGCGAGAGAAAGCAGTGATGCAGACTGGTGACCACCAAGGGTCAGGACGTTTGGGAAAGTGGCCAGAAGCTTTAGGGGTAGAGTTGAGAGCAGCAGAGTGGAGCATATCAATGAAATTAGTTACAGCCTCGTCAGAAGTAGTAAAATCTGATACAGAAGAGATAGGAAAAGTAAGCTCTCTAAAATAACTGCCAGTCAGACTTCTTTAATCTCCACCTAGGAAGACGAAACTGCAGTTCATACTAGTTATTTTCTAAAAGTATAAGGGAGTCGTCACTACCATATAAATCTGGCAACACACTCCAAGTAAAATCCATCAGAGCACTGGGTGAGCAGAGGGAAATGTCAATGGTGGTAAAAGTCCCAGTAGGGCTATTAAAATGTGTCATGTCTCCCGTATTTGAAACCCCTAATCCCTCATCCTAAATAAAAGAAGCCAATAAAACACCCCTAGGGTTGACCGTACTGTCACCCCACAGAGGATGACGACCATTAAAATCACCCAATAAAATAAAAGGAGAGGGAAGGTCCCATACAAGACGGTTGAGATCACCCCTCTCAACTGTAACACTGGGAGGAAGGTATAGACTGCACACAGTGTAGGGGCGGTCAATAAAAACCTTAACTGCAACAGCCTGGAGTGGAATATCAAGCTCCAGGCTCATGCATGGAACATCTCGCCGAGCTAGGATGGCAGAGCCACCATGGTGACCCATGCCTTCAAAGGAACTGGAATAAAATGCAGAGTATACAGGAGGACTGGCAGGAATGACGTCCCCAAGCATTGTCTCTTGGAGACAAACACTCGCAGTGGAGAAGCGAGATAGAAAAACACGCAGTTCCTCCCAAGAGGCACGCAAGCCACGGCAATTCCACTGATGGACCTTGAACAGTGTTACTTTAACACGGATTTTAGGGAAGCCTCACAGAGGGACTTTCCACTACCACCTTTACAAGAGGTTTTACTCAAACGACAAGTCTTCTCTAATCCTGGGCCACTAGAAGAAGAGCAAACCCGAGGAGTAGTACTTGGGGCAGTAATTGGGACCCGTAGACGAGTCCCTGAAGCATCTGATATGTTAGAGGAAGGTGAAGGTAGATGAGCAGGGATATTCTTTGAAACAGCCACATTGGTATTGTTCTGTACAGCAGTGGTATCACTGACACAGACATGAACATCCGTAATGAAGGTAGAAGAATCACTGCTCGAGCGGAAGAGAATTCATATATTTTGAAGTCGCAACAACCAAGGTATTCAATTCACTTTACGCCCTGCTGATGTTCCCAAAGGAAGCCTGCGAGGGGTAACATCTATTGAATCAAGAGACTCATCGGAGCCAAGAGAATGCTTCTGGTGGGATTGAGAGGAAAATATGGATGAGTCCACAGAGACGTTTGTATTGCTAGGAGGAACGCCCATGGAGCAAAGTGTCTCAGAGGAACCACTAATTCGCCTCTGTTGCAATTTAGTTGACTTGGGTTTCCTTTTTGGAGAGTGTGTGGCAGCGTGAACCTCTACCACATGGACACCTTTGGTTAAAGCGTGAGAATTGTCATCAGGGGAAGTTTCACTAGAATGAAAAAAATATCAAATACAGTTTCAAGGAGATGGTATTATGTAGTGAAACAGGAGAAACCTTCTCACCAGAGTAAGAAGCAGCAGTTGGTTGGGAGAGATGAGAGGGTGCTGCAACCGAATTTGATGTTGTCGACTTGGAATGATGAGGGTGTAGGGAGGAGGCGTATGTCCTCACATCACCATCCTTCTGTCGCCTGAAGTTAAGTTGCTGTCTGACTCTACCAATGCTGATGAATTGGGAGTTAGCCAAGTGGAGGATATCCTGTTGGAGGAGGTACTTCATCTTAAATTGGCGAGAACGTAGGGGACGAGCATCCCTGCAGTAAAAGCAGTAACTCTCTGACTGACACTCAGAAATAGGATGTGAGTCAAGAGCAGAACAATTACCACAACGGTCTGTACAGTTCCTCATCCCATGACCAAACTCATAACAGCAAAAGCACTGTAAAAGACGCTCAACAACAAAAATAAAAGGCTTCACCTCTAAAGAAGTGGGGTTGATGTTATGCGATATGAGATATGCTACCCAAAGAAAGTGAGGATAATCACGTTCTTACTCGCCTACCTATTATTTTTGATACCCGTTGGACACTATCAGGGTACGTTGCAAGAATGTCTTCTTATGAAGAATTAATACAGATCTTCATTGTATGAATTACCTTTGTTATAATTAAATATACGATGAGGTTTGATGGATTCAAACATGCCATCAGATGGGCTCTGATTTAAACACCCTTACCATATATTTCTATGTGGCCCATAGGTAGTAATCCAATTTCTTTTTTTAGATACCTAAAAGCGTAGATGAGGTTACCACACCCCTCTCTATAGTAAGCCACAATCCAAAAGGGTGTAGAAACAAAACACTCCTTATGGACATGCTCTACCGAGTCATCAAAGATGTTGGGGCAGTAGTCGTTGTCACTGTCAACTACAATTATGTAAACCGTATCATCCAATCCGTAAAATGAGCATTCCCTACAAACAGAGAATCTTTCGCCTCAAAAGCAGCTATGGCAGCAGTACCTGTATAAAAAGTAACATGGCATCGATTTGATCCGCCGTCACTGTGTTAACTGAGTCTGATACGAAGAACTACTCCAAAACTCTTAAAAATTGTGTGCAAAGCACCATAAGAGAAAGATACAAATATATCAGTAAACATTAAAGTATCCAGACCGCTAGCAGGCATTGATGACACAACACTTTACCTGCTGGGTCTTTTTGTGTTCGTAGAATTTGCATTGGGAGTACGAGCCCCAGCCTTCTGCATACTACCACGACCAGAGAGTGACGTCTCTAGGGCCTGGTCGACCACCGCTCAAGGGAGAAAAGGAGACTTAATGATATCCATATAACATCTGTTTTTTATGGAAGGGCCCCAGGAGCCAAAAGCTACCACCTACTGGGCAGATGTGGGGACCGAACGCTGGTTGCCATGGGCGGGGTACCTCACCTCCACTTGTTTTAAAAAGCAGCCCCATTGGCTTGAAATTTTGCCCACGACGGTGCTGAGAGCCCCTTCCCCAACATCGCCCGGCCAAGACATCCAACCATCCAACACAGGACAGCCCCTAAAGGGCGGTCCCTCTGGCTGGCAGGACTGTTGGCTTGTCCTGGCAGCCTGTTGCATGGGAACCATTTAGTATGTTCTCTCATTTGCGACTCTGTGGAACTTGAGAAGAGTCAGTCAGTATGTATGAGATTTGCACGTCTGCATGTTATTGAAATCCTTCGTTTGGAAATTGAAGTTTTTCGTTTGGGCAATGAAGTCTCAACGTTGTATATGGTCTGTTGTTGGAGTTAACCAGTCTCTGGATGAGAACAGGATTGTTTGTTTTGTTTGTTCTTGAGGAAGTGAGAGTGTATAGGTACAGTTACACTTGTATACACACAACACAACACAGACGTAGTATATTCACTCTGATTCCCTGCTATCTTATATTATGCTGTTTATGTTTTTATTACCAGTGGTGTTATTGTATGTAAATGGGTGGAGACAGTTTAGTCTACACGGGCAGTATTACCACAATTAACACCACTGTGTTATATTTTTATTGTATTACAGTTGCACTTATCACTTCCGATATTGACATGCAGTATCATGGATTCTCAAGGGATTATTTACGTGTGGTAGGCTCTCTCTCTCTCTCTCTCTCTCTCTCTCTCTCTCTCTCTCTCTCTCTCTCTCTCTCTCTCTCTCTCTGTATATATATATATATGTTGGTATAGTCAGGGAGTATATTATCTTTTAAACAAACGAGGTTGAAGGATATGGCTTGTTCTGCATTTATGAGTTTTTTATTTATGCTTTCAATGGATCTAACAGTTTTTCTTAAATCTTCACTTAGATATATATATATATATATATATATATATATATATATATATATATATATATATATATATATATATATATATATATATATATATATCATTAAAGGTGATGGCTAATTCAGCATTGACGATTTTCTTTAATACAGTACAGTCCTGTTCTGAAGAACTCGAAACCCGGATCTGGCAACAAAAATGACATACGGAGAAGTCGTCTCAAACATTAGTAAAGAGAACAGGACAATTCTTCGAAAAAAGGAGAATATATGAAAAAAATTCCTCAATGCTGAATTAGCCATCACCCTTATGAAACATGCATCAGAGAGAATCTATTGCCCATATACACCCTCAATATATATATATATATATATATATATATATATATATATATATATATATATATATATATATATATATATATATATATATATATATATATATATATATATATATATACATATATATATATATCATTAACGGCTGTGAGTTATATGCTGACCATATGCTAACCAAACTCGACTGTTATTATGAAAGAGATATATTCTGTTTATATTATTATTATAATTTTCTAGGAGATTGCCGAGCTAGGACCGCCGTTGAGCATAGGAGTGATGCAGGTGGCAGATTTTGGCCAGGACGCTAACTTGACACAGATAAACATTTCCAGGCTGGTCAGCCATGCTCGTCAGGTAGGTCAGTCTCACATAACTGTCATGGTTGGTAAGTCATTCTGACAATGCAGTTATACAGTTAGTAATCACTCATATTACTGCTACATTTTTTAGTCATGTTCCTGTTACTGTTGCGGTAGGTATTTCACTCTCACATTAATACTGCAGTGGGTAGCTCAATCTTACATTACTGTTGTGTTGGGTGGGTACCTTTCTCATTACAGCTAAGGCAACAAAGTAACGCCCATGTAACCGGTATTATGAACACGTCCTCACCCTCAGCTGCGTCAGGCTTCGTCGTGTGTAATGGTGGTAGTGATGAGTGACGACCTGAACTTCCTCAACACATTCGCAGAGTCGTCCCTCAAGGGCCGTCTTTTAGTATGGTCGACAAGGGTTCTGGTTGTCTCTCGCCTATACAGGGAAGACCTCGGGGAATTATTCTCCACTCACTGGGCCTTTTCCATGACCAACTCTATGATGATTAATATTGACTTGTTTGATCATAAACCGAGGTGAGGCATTTGTGAGTATATCTATTGGTTTTATCGTTTGTGTATGAGATTTGTACATAATGTGAATCACACATGACATGAATTAAGCAATACTGTGACTGCACATTGTTGACATACACATAATCAGAATATATTTCCCGAGTCACGTGTAAATAGTACATAATTAAGAATTTACCTTTGGGTAGCCCTATAGCCGAATAATTCCTTAATAGTGGATTAGAAAAAAATGGATGAAAAGTAGAACGTTAGGAGAGTATGGTGCTGTAATAAGTTGTTTCTTCAAAAACGAAACCAAAGAATATGCATACGAAACGAAAGGAAATGCATATACTGTATGCAATACCCTGCCTAACCTAACTCCAAAAGTTGCCCCAGTACTGTACTAACTTGCTACCCTTCACCCACTGTTCTTATCTGCGGTCAACGTTGAATAAACTACACCCGCTAATTTGGAACTCAGTTCTGAAGTCCTTGTCAGTCACTTTAATTAATCCACGTCTTGCTTAGCGCTATAATATCAAATTTTCCATGCTAAATATTACCCTTTACTCATTTAACTTGTTGCACAGATTCCTGCAATTTATGTAGTATACTCTGATGGAACTGCCTGTACTTCATTTATTATTACTGCTCTGGGCTTTGTCTTTACTACTCTCTAACCTCGCTCCCATCTCCCAATAGAGCATCTCTATTTTCAATACCCGCGTTACTGTTTCTCCTGATCCCACCTCCCCACTCCCTCCCCTTCCCCACCATCTTGGTACACTAAATCGAGTTGCTAGAGGTTCAGACAGCATCCTTTTTTTCAATTTCGTCCTTCAAACGGATTGAACATGTTCTGTACAGACATTCAGATAGGGAGAATTAAACGGCCATTCGTCATTTACCAAGCAGGAGACTGCATTAGCGTTGTCCATGTTAAAGCGGATCTCCATCTCCCTGCAGGCGGGGTTTTGCTCCAACCACTCCTTCATTACATAAATTTCCCAAAGAGTTCCCTGTATGTGGTGTAGCCGCATCTGCTCTGACCAGCCCCCAAATGCTTGATGTCCCAGGTTGGACTGGTAGCCATGGTCGGAGGAGACAGAGGCAATGCAGCAGCAGCGAAGTTGAGGGTGCTCAGGAGTCTCTCGCACTGTCTTCGAGAGAGAGTGCTGGAAAAGTGGCATCGACGGAATAGGTGGAGGGTTTGTGATGCTTTATCTTTGGAGAGCGTCAGGGAAGCATCCTGTGATGACCATTCGATTCTCAACTAAGTTTGAGTGGGGGTGATGTTGGACTTGGGCAGGTTGACCAGCCAACCCTTATCACCTCCATGATTATCCGGACGCTGTTCTCCATGCCCTCCTTTGGGTGTGAACATGAGCCTGTCGTCCATATACAACAATGATGTGACTCTCTTTTCTACCAGACGGGAGGACACATACCTCGTTAAGACTCTCAGAGCCAGGGAGAGTCCAAAGGGGAGTCTGGTGAACTGGTACGTGTCGGTTTCTGCTTAGAAGGCTAGGAAGAGGTGGAACCGAGGATGGATAGGCACGTGCCAGTAGGCATCCTTCAGGTCCAGGGATGCCAATCAGTCTCCCTCTCGGAGCACGGTATGATCCTGAGTGACGGTCACCATCTTGAAACCGAGGGGTATCAAGAAGTTGTCTCGTCCAGTCTTGTCCAGTCCGAGTCCTTCATGGAGACGGTGAATAGTCTTGACAGGAATTGCTTTCTAGACGCTCGCCCTATGACTCCTTTATCCAGCATTTATCCCAAACGATGCCAAACCGAGGGAGACATTTGAAGCATTTGAAGACAGTGGTGGAGAACCAAGTGGAGGTGTCTTGATCCATGGCAAAGTTAGTCCCTGCTGGATGACTCTCACAGCCCAACCTCTATAGGGCCAGGCGGAGGCTTGGTTGGAGAGGTACCCTAGCAGGTATTGATCATTGAAGGGTGGGCTTCTTAATAGTGGAGAGACGACCCTTGAGGTGGTTGGGACGGTGTTGGTTGGTGGAGGGTCTACCCTTTCTGGCCTGAAAGGGCTGGGATTGATGGTGATGGCTGTGTTAATGGTTTTGGTGTTCCCTCTGGGGAGGTTTGATAAACTGGAGAGGGGCAGAAAACCTCTTGAAGGAAGATGACTTGGTGGTAGGCCTAGATCTTAGAGGAGGAAGGGGTGAAACATAGATTACTGGTGGCTGGTTAAAGAGAGCGGGGGAGAGGGAGTCAGCCTCTACTATACCCCATTGAGTAGGTGATGGCAGGTTGCGGGGTGAACTGTCCTGGCAGCCAACCTTGCCTCAGCAAATGTCCTTGCCTCTGTATGAATGGGGGCCGACGTCATGTGGGCCGGCCCTTCAGCTACGGTGGAGCAACCCCTGAGGACATCCTCAAGTTGAGCTTTGGAGAATGCCTCAAATTTGGAAGAAAGGCAGGACAACCACTCTTTCAGGAGGGAGGAGAGCGTGGTGGTGGAGATGTGGCAGGCCGACTCCTGTCTGGCTGAATTTTTTGCTGTCCACTATTTTGTGGTCCGGTTCCTTCAGTTGATACGGGACCGTTTTGCATGAGGGGTCTCCAGAGGCAGTCGAGGAATCGTGGAGGACTCTTAATAATGATCCAGATCCACATGGAAGGAAGGGGGCACAAACTTCATATTATGGAGTCCCTACGAATCCTGGGCTTGCTCAAGAAGCGAGGCCACGTCTAGTACCCTGTCGTCGCCTGATAGGGGGAAAAGTAGGTGGACGGAAGGCGAAGTCCAGAGGTGTTGGCGACCTTAAGGGGAGAGGAAGAGCTATGATCATTGAAGAAGTGGCTCTTAAAGAGTGTCTCGGCGATGTCGACGAGGGTGGAAGGAGAAACCTTGGCTGAGGATGGAGCCAATACAGAAGAAGGTTTGGCCCTATAAAGGATTTGGATTTCACCTTCGTCAATGGGGGTGCAAAGGAGGACGTCATCCCTCAGTATAAGAGTAGTGGGGTCGGTGGGATGCTGGGTGGAAACATGCAATCATCCTTTAATGTAGGAAGAATGCCAGCCAAGGGAAGGGGAGCCCAGGATATATGGAGGAATTGTAGGAGAGAAGGGCAGGATGAGGAAGGAACTGAGTTGATGACAGGTGGAGAGTCAGAACTAGGGCTAGGGCAAGCCCACGCCCTCGGACCAGTGGTCGTTCCGGGCTCGACCAAGGTCGAGGGCGGGGGAGCGGTCGGGGCAGGGACGGTGGACAGGATCAGAGGGGAGATGAGCGGGATCATCCGACACACCCCGCTCAACCCCCATAGGAACATGGGGAAAGTCTTCAAAGGAGGAAGAAGGGTTAAGGATGGCCGAAGGGGAAGAAGGGAGAGGATACAGGAAGAGCGGAGGATAGACGGAGGAGGGAAAACGCTTCCATGGACGTTGGAGCAAAGGGGAGGCTGCTCTCAACTCCTTGATTCATGAAGAGCAAATTTGACAGGCCATTGGATCAAAACCCGCCGTGGACCAGCAGTTGGCGTCGAGGGAGCGCATCAAGTGGCCGTCGGTGGAGATACGGACCCCACACCGCGGTGAGGCACATACAGCAATCGTCTGTAGGGGGGAGACAGTTGTGTGAGGCAGGGTCAAGGAGGCGGGTGAGGCCGGGGACGTGACTGTGGCCGAGAAGATGGTGTGGTCGTGCACACAGAGAACTGCCTAGCCCGAGAAAACTAATCAGAACTCCCCAGAAAGATTAGACAGGTTGATAGCACCTGAGGGAGGCAAAGGACAGGTAGGAGTGGATCTGTTGGGAGGGAGACCCGTGTCTCAGGAGAGGGGAAGGAACGAGGAACAAGACTGACAGAATGAAGGAAGGTGGAAAGGCATGTCAGAAAGGGTTAGTCCCTGGGGACCCAGAATGGTGGTCGAAATTACGCAGGTAGGAAGGGGAGTGGAGAAGGGTCGCCGGGGATGAGCCACAGGTTAACGGATAGGAGGGGAAGGGAGAAGAACATGGAATGGGGACAGGAAACTGACCGTGGCAATGCCAGGGTGGATGATAGAGGGAAGGATGGGTGGAAGACAAAGGAAGAGAAAGACATGTGGTGGTCGCAAACTAAGCTTTAAGTTCCCCAGAAAATTAGAAAAACATGACAAAAATATCTAACAGTTCCCCCTCCCCACAAAAACCGAGGGATGGTGAAAAAACGTTGGTCTGGTCTGCCTCACACCCTTAGTTGACCCTTGTGAGGAATATGAGGCCCTAACTGGGGACCTTAACAATTTCACACTTGAAGGGCAACGAGAAATCTCCCAGAAATGAAGAAAATTCTGTGAACCGCTCAAAGTCACTAAAACTCTCCCATCACACAGACAAAGAGTGAAAGCGAAAAAACGTCGCTGTACTCTGTCTGAGGCCGTATTTGTCCCTTGTGAGCAATATTAGGCCCTATATAGGCGATCCCAAAATTCACACACGAAGGGTAACGAGAAATCCCCCTGAAACGGAGAAAATTCTCTTAATAAACCGAGAAGCTCCTACTCATTTATATCCGAAATACAGGTCCAAAACACCCGAAAAATCTATATTTGGGGGTCCCAGAAGCGATTTGTACATGCATAATCAGTGGTAGAATATATCCCAATTACAGTCCCAAAACATGCAGAAAATTGTTCCCTACTGTAGGAGGAAAGTCACCCATAGTAAATTTGAGAATGATATGCGGACCATTTCACCCGTAGGTGAAACCATATTATTCTTATAGCTAATGGTGCTGATGTCAGCAGTCTCCCGATAATGAGTCTAGAAGAAAGAGAATGACGCACTCCGTCAACATCTTTTCCCCATGTAGTCAACACACTTTCCATTTAAACAATATTAAATAACATGGCAGGTTCACACTGATAAGTGAGCGGCGAATTAAACAAAGGTAATGTCTGTACATTAAAACAGCATTAATTAATGCAAATACAATATGACTTAAATACACTAATACTTATTATACACAGAATAAACCAACTGTTCATGAAGATCACAGTACCAAACCACTTTCCTATTAATGCACTAAAAACGGCAAAAATTACTGATTATATTATGTCTCTACTGCACTGAGTTAATTAGAGACCATTTTAGCAACGCACATCTTCGATATATATATATATATATATATATATATATATATATATATATATATATATATATATATATATATATATATATATATATATATATATATATATATATATATATATATTGTAAAGATGTTCTTTCTTTTCAAGCATAAGAGACAGCTAGCGTAAAACTGATATTTATCTTCGAAATATTCATCCATGAAAAACCAACCTATTACGATCAGTTAAAAAACTATGTACGATATATTCACAATGCAAAACAAAAAAAGTATATTTTTTCTCTTTTTACAGTTATATTTATTGGCAGGTACGACATCCACACCTATCTGCCCTATTCTCCCAGTGGTGCCCGGCTAGTACGGGTCGCTTCCTGGACACCAACCAACGGTCTTTTCTTCCACAATGCTCTCAACATGTTCCCACAAAAATACGGCGAGTATGAAGCTTTATTCAACACGTTATGCATTTCTAGTGATAAGGTTATTGCGATATTAATTTAGCATAGGATGTTTATTACTCTGGCAATAACTGTAATAAAAGAAAATATATAATTTTTTTGATTTGCATTTTGAACATATCGTACATATTTTTTTTAACTGATCGTAATGGGTTGGTTTTTCATGGATGAATATTTCGAAGATAAATATCAGTTTTACTCTAGCTGTTTCTTATGCTTGAAAAGAAAGAACATCTTTTCAATATATATAAAGTTTGTCTATGCACTATTATTTTATTTAATGAAGAAAGTATACAAAAAGATAGCCATGGAGAAAGGCGATCCTGCAGTCAGTAC
This sequence comes from Petrolisthes cinctipes, assembly GCA_033782935.1. Classification (NCBI taxonomy): domain Eukaryota; kingdom Metazoa; phylum Arthropoda; class Malacostraca; order Decapoda; family Porcellanidae; genus Petrolisthes; species Petrolisthes cinctipes. Next base: position 1,345,432 of record JAWQEG010000199.1, read on the forward strand.
ATGAGACGATTGAGTAAGAATCTCTCCAAAAACAGGAAGTAATGGAAATAGGCCTGAACTTCGCAGTGCCGGGCTTAGGGATGGGTATTATTGTGCTGCTGGTCCGGGCTCGTGGTACACAACCATCACGAAGAAAAAAATTGTAAAATTGAAGTAGATGGTCCACAGGAACTTGTTGAAGTAGGAGCAGCACAGCATAAGTAATACCATCATCACCAGGGGAAGAAGCTCTACCTTGGGAGAGAGCACGGTGCAACTCCTCCTCAGTTATCTCCTCTGCATCGTCGTCATCATCTTGCAACAGAGTAGACATTAGACGTAGCCGATGGACAGCAGCACGGGAAGCGAGTGCATTTTGAATGTGGATGGGTAGATTGGCTGGGGTAAATTATTCTGACCAGGCATTGACAAGTTGTTGGGCATAGTCGGCGGGAGTGTGGTGGCGAGCATTGGCCGGCTCCTTTTTAACAACCCGACGGATGAGGTGCCACATAGAAGCCACACTCGTATGCTGGTTGATGCTGTCCATGAACCACTGCCAAGACTCTGTGTGAGCACACTCCTGCAGGGCAACTAAAGCGTCCACAGATATCTGGTAACGATGGAGCAGGTCAGGGGTTGGGTTGGCTTGAAACAATAGGCCATCACATTCAGCCTCCTCCTTCGCCTCCTGTACACGTGCATCCAGCGTCCAGGAGTGGGCAGTATGGCGATGTTGTAGGTGTGGCCGGGAGACGTATAGCCTATAAAAGTCATAAGTAGCAGATACAAGATCAGAGTACAACTGTTCAGGTGAAGATATGTCAAATGTAAGGAATACATGGACCATAAATAAGATGTAAGTCGGGCAATATTTAGGGGGCACAGCGATACGTAAACTAGTGGCTGAAGCACTAGATCCAGCAGTTAAAGAATAATGAAACCGAAAAGCGACGTGATCAGAGAATAAGTCTGGCACAGAGGAGCACTGAACCTGAGATGCTATCAGGCCAGACGAGAGGATGTATTCCAGAGTACCTCCCCAGCAATAAGTGGCACCGCCAGTGTCCCAGCGAGTCAGATGATTCTTGCGGATGTATAAAAGGAGACGAAAATCATTACGATTAAGAGAGCCAGATTTATCATCAAAGTCAGAATGCCGAGCATTAAAATATCCCATATACACCCTACCACTCACTGTTGGAGAAGGAAGAGCCTCAAGAGTGAGTCTAGCCAGAGCAGAATAGACATTACATAATTGGAGTACTCAATCCCCTGGTAGAACCTCAAATAGCTGAAAGGTCATGTCAGGATCAGAGGAGGTATGGAGAAGGTGAACTGGCAAGGAGCTATGTATGTAAGTCAGGAGACCATTCCTTACTAGATGAACATATGGCACATAACCTGAGAGGGGAGGAGCTTCCCCAGCAGCGAGTGGCAGTCCTGGAAATGCTACCTGGAGAAAATAACACTGGGATGATGACGAAAAACATAGGCCTTGAGTTGAGTGAGCTTAGCATAACTGGTGATACCACATACATTCCAGGAGATAACTTCCAGCTGGCAATCACTAGCGAACTCTGTGTTTGGAGGTAGAAGTCCGTGGAGGGAGGGCAGATTAGCGACCTGGAAAGGTGGATGGAACAGGAGAAGGGACGGATTCGGTAAGCTTTTCAAGGCGAGAAGCAACAGTATCCATTTTTTGTGTAAGGGCGGTGACATTTGAAATGATGGCCTGCTGAGCCTCAACCAAGGTGTAGAGTTTGGAGTCATTAGCAGCCTGAGCGGCAACCAGCCCATCAATCCTAGCTTCAAGGGCTGAGAAGCAGTTGTCGAGGGCTGTACATTGTGCCATGAGGGTTGCGACAGACTTGCAGAGGTCCAGGTCTAGAGGTGAGGCAGGGCTGGTGGGAGGAGCAGACTGGGGAGGTAATGGTGGCAGTGGTGAAGGCAGAGCAATAGTAGAGACACAAGCCTGGACCTGATGTCGAGTAAATCCATGCAACACGTTAACCCCTGGCTGAAGGTATCGTGGACACTTCCATCGAGACGTATCCTCAGGAGGTGAAGGCTCAGAGGTGGAGGCAGCAGGACGTGATGGTTCACCCCTGACAGGACACGTCTTGGAATCATGGTCGGCAACACACAATGCCCACTTCAGCCTGACAGAACAGTACCGGGAGATATGCCCAACTCCCAAGCACCTGTAGCACCAAGGCTGGTCATTATGAAGTTTCCTCACCTCACACGGTGGAAGACAAGGGAGGATAGCAAAGGAAATCTCTATCTGAGGTGGGTCGGGAAGACTCCATACAAAAACAATACAGCTAATGGGGGAACCATCTTGGAGAAAACGACGGGCAGAGTACACACCAGGGTATCCCTTGGCAAGTTTTGGGTCAAAATCAATAGGAAAACGGGTGAGGATGTAGCTGGGGAACTTACGAGGCCTCTCGGGTGAGTCTTGAAGAATGAGAGGCAGAGACAAAAATTACCAGCCTTCACTCTATCAATGATGTCCTGACGCTTCCTAGATATGTAGACAAACCGGGAGGTGACAGCAGCCATCTTGACTTAGCCAGTTCACGCTGCAGTTTGAAAGCCCTGTTGACATCAGACAACCAACGTAGCTTTTTGTCTTTATATGGGTTCCCAGGGAAGGAGAGCTTGACATAGGTATCTTTCGGGACAAAAGCAAGAAGTTTAGAGGAGGGCAAGGAGTGGGTATTGTTACAAGAGGGTGAATAGGGAGAAATATGAATGGCCATCTGGCTATCAAGAATGAACACTTAATTAAAGCACTGGATATTAAACCCTCTTGTAACCAACCAGGTTCTATATTACTCGGTGTATACCAAACACAAAGTAAAAACAATTAACTTTTATTATTAACATTAAGTAGTAGGACAAACACAATATAATGAATAAAATTAAATCAGGTATTCCCGTACTATAACTCAAACAATAAATCACTCACTCAACACTTGATAAATACACAGAAAAGTAAATATAGTACGCCTAAACTTGCGAGCTCAAAGGGACACGCACTGGTAAATTAAAACAAGAAATTACATAGCAATAATAATGATAATAACAATAATAATAATCAAATACACCACTGATAAAAACAATTTACTTAATAACACGATACTTATAATAATGAGACTTCACTTACTTACTCAACAATTATAGTTCTGAGTTATGACAGAGTGAAACACGCTACTGTAATACTGGCAGAAATGCCTAAGTTACTTTGCTCACAAAGCACTTAAATACAACTATATTAACTTGGATGAGTTTATAATAGAAATATATGCAAGGAGAACTTATACCATAGTACTTAACTAGACAGGATATGTACACTTGCAATCCAAAATATGTATCCAGGCTTGCTTCGAATAGCCTGATCGAGTATTAAGCGAGTTCAAGCAAATATGAAACAGGATAAGCGTGTAATTGGTTCACTAGTATGTCAAATGATTCGAAACTTCAACATGGACACAAATTTTGGATTGCGAGTGTACAACGGACGTAATCACGAGCCTCCTCTCTCTCTCCATTAAGCACTGCCATACACTACCAATTCTCCACAGACAGTGTCTGGATAGTCACGTCGACTCTCGCTTTATTTATACTGGCTTTGCGGACACGAGTGTACAAATACCCCCATGTCCCTCTGGTACTTGTGTATGGATGGGAACTCACGCATCCACGACACGAGAGTCCCTCTCACAGGGCCTTTCACCACGTCGATTGTGGGAAATCGCTAGGCTACACTTATACAATTAACATTACAATATAAAATAAAGACAAATTAGGTTTACATAACAGTATACAAGGAAGAAAAACCAGGATAAGGCAGAGAAGGTTCGTCGAGCACAACTGAAGCTCCCTTCCCCGACTTGGCAGCCGGATGCAATCAGTTCACACCATCGGAATCCTGCGAGGAGTCGGACAAGGCGTCAACGGTCGAAAGGTAGAGGGAAATGTAGAGGAGGTGGACCGCTGCAACCTGAGCTGCGGAGTGACTGAAGACAGGAGGGTAGGGTTGCGAGAGGGCAGCTAAGGCCTGTGATCCTCGATAGGAGACTCATCATCCTCCGACATGGCCAAGTCGGCCTCCAAGCAGGAAGTCACATCCGAATCCGCGCTCTCCATCAGGCCAGGCAAGGCCTAGATGGGGAACGAACAACTGAACACACCCGAACACACGAACACACACACACAGAACCACAACAAAACAAACAAACCACAAAAAACAGACAAACAACACCTAGAACACCACAGAAACAACAATACACAAACAAGAAAGGAGAAATAACACAAATATCAACACAAACAATAATGCTGGCAGAGCGCCAGGAGAAAGTCCTCACTCTATTAAAGGTTGGAGCGAGACGGCTGAGCTTGACCCCATTCCAGTGGAAGGTCCTGCACTGGGGTTAGAGCCTCCCCACCCCTTGAACAAAGGGAAATTGGGACTTGATGATGATAATGATGAAGAGGTCATCCAAGATTAATGTCTAGGCCAAACTTTCAAACTCCAGCGTTAGTGAACCAATTACCAGTGTCGAAGGGAGTAGTATCCGAGTAACCTATATGATTTCCTGCATCTACAATGTATGACAGAATTATTACTCTCTCCATCCCAACCCTCTTCCCATCTCACTCCGTAGTGAGTGGTTGGCATCATGATCACACGTGGTTCGAGATTCAAATATTTGGGTGGTTCAACATTGGCAATGCTAAGTGGTCAACGCGGAAGTGGAGCCAACTGTACGTTGGTTCTAAATGGGAGTGTAATAATTATTTTGATTGCTTCGTGATAACTGATTCAGATAATGATTACATGACATGTCACTTACAAAGTATTCTAGCTATTGGAGTGATAATATTTATAGATTGTATTGCAGAGGTAAACCATACTTACATTTAATGAAGTATGTAGGAAATGCAGGACAAAGTCTATAGAGAAATTAAATGTAAAATAGTTCCCTAATTCACATGCCTTATGTCAATAGTCTAGAATCTAGATGGTCCGGTTAGAGAAAAGCTCTATCCTATGTATGCCAGAACACATTCATATTTCGTGGAGAACTCACGACCTTCTCGATGTTTCTCACTTAATCGAAATCTTATCTCAGTTTTCCCAAGTTACAAACAGAGACCAAATCGGAATTAAGACTTAGTCCCTGAGCAAGACTTGGAACTTGTACACATAACTAAGCTACCTATATATAAAGAAGTGAAGAAGAGGACTTATGCCATTAGCCCTGAAATCTGCGACTATCCTTAAAATCTTGATGCTTAAAACAAGATGCTTAAAAACTTGGGTGCCCTCAAAAGAGACATTACCAAAAACATGTAAATATACACGGAAGTCAAGATGATAGCTTTCGGCGACTAACTGTCACAGAATCTGGTAAGTACTACTAGTAGTACAGTACTGTAGAGTAGGCTTGTGGTATGTCAGCCTGCACATGGCCACTTATATTATGCCTAGGGTTATATGATTGGTATGGTTACATAATTTTCCCTCCAAACCTGTCCTTATCGCTCAACCATGCTGCAGCCTGCAGATAATTCTAACATTAATCTACCCTGTTCTGCCTGGTGTGCAGATGCTGGTGGGTAAATCTGGTTTGTCGTTCGTAGGTAATAATAGTGATGGTTTGAAGACAGGAATGACCTATGTGACCCTTTTAAGGCTCCTTTTGGCGTGACCAACTGTTTCTATCGCACATGGTAACCCCATGGTGCCCGTCTTATTTCGCATATTAGATGGCCATTTGACTTTCGGGTGGCGATATTGGTGGCGAGATGGATTGTGTGATTTGGGTCATTCCTACGAGCCACAGGTTCAGTTGCGGACATTTGAAACGGGATCCAAAGTGAACATAAGGATGGACTCTAATCTGAAAATCGCTCTTGTCTTACTCTGTTATGATCCATGAGTCGCTGTCTCCGCTGAGCCTGTTGCATATGTCCGCAACTGTACATAGCTGTCTACCACCTGGCTGCAGGTGCAAGGAGATAGAGGCCTGGAGAGAAATATTCCTAGCTGTAGGAAGATAGTGATGTATATTCGGCTTGTACGGCGGTTTGGGAGCGAGGGGAAATTGGGTGATTCCTTCCATCTCAATCATTGTTACGCTGAAATTGCAAAAAAAAAAAAAAAAAAAAAAAATTAATCTCATGATCACCAGATAGTAAACCTAGATACAGACACAAAAGACTACAGAAGGACATTCTTTTTAATACAGTGACTCCCATACCATTACCAAGGAACATAAATACAGTGATTGCCAACCGATGTGCCGTGGTACCCTGCCGCAAAATTCGAGGAAAATATTAATAAAACCATTTTACTTATGGAATTTTTTAGTCACCTACTCTCTCTTTCTCATCCGTAGTATAGACGGTATAATTTGTTCAGTATCCAATGTTACAATCACCATTTCCAATTAATAATTGGATATCAAGAATTTGTGCTCCAAACATCAAATGGAGTTGGTACACTGTATGGCTGAGTATTGCTTGTTGGCTTGTTTAGATTGTATCAACGTGCTCGTTATTTACTAAATAAATATACAACTGTTCTATTAACTGATACAAATATATAGTTTTAATATCATCCATTATATTTTGATTAAATCAACATCGATGTAAAGGCTAGTGTTTTCAAGTGATCCAGATACAACGTTTTGACACATTAACTGTACAGGATGTGTAATTCTGAAGTATAGAGTTGGTGAACAGAGCTTGCTAATCTTGCATCAGATATTCCTCTCAAGGCATCGCTCAGTAAATCCCAAGGATAAATGAAGTCCACAGGAAAACTATCCCCCTTTAATAGGTACACAACACCGGATTCTGAACAACAGAATACTCGACTGGATAAACAAAGTTATTAAATCACAAGGCCACACACAAGATATAATTGGAGCACAAGCGACGATAAGGTATCCTAGACTCCTCAAAGAAGTGATAGTCGGCTGTTTTGACTGGAAGCAGAGAAGATGTACTGTACAACTTGTCTCCGACTATCACACTCTAAATAGGATAATGAGATAGACACGGAAATGACTCGGTGTTCGTGACAACTTGACAGCTTTAGACACTAGGTGACTAGGAGGAGCCGTGTGGAAAACTGGAATCGGGCTTGTGAAGACTGTCGTGTCCCATTTTTTTTCTCCCTTCGCTGAAGCAGGCAGTCCATGACGTCAGCTTGGATTGGGGTCGAGACTGATAAGCAATACTGCAAGAGCTAGAACATAATTATAAAAATTTGATCACAATTTTTTATTTGAATTTAAAAACGTAGTACCAAAAAACGAGGTTTTCCAATAAGGGTGATGGGGACTTCTCAAAAGTTTGACAAGACTGCCTCGAAAAAGAAAATGTTGGAAATCACATACTACCTGGGTATTGTCATTTTCATTTTTTTAGTTATTGTCATTTTCATTTTTTTAGTTATCCCAAGATTAATTAAGAACTGATATTGACCCTCACTGGTAAATAATCCCGCAACTAGGATGATTTGAACCGTTGGTAATTAATGGTTTCCTCACATTGTAATAGATTCAACTGCAGTCTTGGAAGTAATAAAGTCGACATATAACGTAAAAATATATATATATATATTGTAGTGAGCGATTATTATGATATAAATATGATATAAGTATATTTCACATTATTATCATAATGCTGAAAAAAAAAAAAATTCGATATGTCAATTGCCATAAAGCGTTGGACACACTATGTTAGTTCCCATACAACACAAATAATTGATGCTTTGTGTCAAGGCACGCTATGTAACTAGAAATATTGCATGATTAATATATTGTACCAATGTAAGAGTAAGGTTGCATATTTTGTTAATGGAAGTGAAGTGTTTCTTCTATGGCAATTGTGTGAACGATGTAAGTTTCCTGGATTCTTTTGAAGTTTTCATGGAAACATTAGTATCTACGGTTGATGCTTATCAGAAACTATTTTTCACTAGTATTAATAACATTGGTTAAATATCCCTAAATGCTTTTTGCAGCTTTCATGGAGCAGTTCTAAACATAGCGATACTGCCATACGAACCGTATTGGATAGAGTCAGTAGAAAGCAACACTACCAGGTACAGTGGAATGGACTATAATCTACTGGTGACTATGACACAAGGGCTCAATTTTACGTTCAACATTCTGCAAGCAAGTAACTGGGATGAAGTAAGAATAAGTTATTATATTCAATCACAGATACCAATCTACATGGATTTGAAACAGTCCAGGGAAGCCCTGGCAGCAGCAGTAACGCACCCAAAACTTTTCTTATTCACAGTTTCCAAACACACGACTTCAAACTTCTCACACAAGTTTTCAAACTTCTCATACACACACACAGATAGATTGATAAATAGATAATTTATTGAACACAGCTTATTAAAATACGATATGAACAAACATGTAATTAAACAAAAAACGTTGTAAAAATAAGAGCAATTTAAAAATCAAAATACAATTGTAGTCCAACAATACTACTGACAAAAACAACGTTTCAATGACAGAGATCAAAACAACTTTATATAACAATAAAACAAAAATTAATATAAAAACAGATACATTTCTGGGAAGTTTACTTAAAAGCCTTGAGAATGTTATGAATAATTAAGGAAGACAGGTTTTCCGTAAATTTAACAGAAAGACAAAACATACACATTTTTATGACTTCATACACAGACCTTGGCGCAGTCATACACACCTTCGTTTCACTGTATGAAAGTGTAAAAATGTGTGTAAGTAGGTATGTAGGTATATGTGTTTGTAAGTAGATATGTAGTTATATGTGTAAGAAGGTATGAAGTATATACAGTTGCGACGAGGTGACTCGGGGCCACAACGTTTATCGAAATTCTGGTGTTGTATCTAGTAACAGTAGCACCTATGTACGGGGCCGATATTCAGTAGTCTGGTAGGGTGAAACAAACCCAGTGAACAGTAATTTTGTCAATATGAAGATTTAATTGTTATCTAATAAATGTCGTATAAGTATATGTATCATACTAATAATGAGTAATATGTCATACACATTGTGGATATATTACAACCATATTATTAAAACACAGATATCAAAGAAAATTATGCGTTCATTTATGTGAGACGCACGGGTATTAGAACTGATGCAGTCTTGCGTTCGATTATTGATACACCCCCCCAGCGCGAATTGCCTTAACGTGGTGGGGGTGGGGGGGGCTTGCTTGTTTCTGAGACCTGACGAGCTAGACTAGAGGGGGCACCGGCCCCTGCTCTGCCCCGATTTCGGGGAGAGCTTCCCATACAAGTAAGGTCGCCAGTGAGAGACCAGACTAAATGGTACCCATGCAATAGGCTACTAGTACGAGCCAACAGTGCTGCCCTCCAAAGGGACCGCCCTCTTGGGGCCGTCCTGTGTTGGATGGCTGCGTGTCTGGACCGGCAGATATTGGAGAAGATGGTCTCAACATCGTCGTGGGCAAATTTCGAGCCATTGGGGCTGCTTTTTAAAACGAGTGGCCATGTGGGGGACGAGGTACCCCGCCCAAAAGCTCTCGGTCCCCTCATTTGCCCATTAGGTAGTAGCTCTTGGCTCCTGGGGCCATTTCAATAATAATAATGTTATATGGATAACGAAAAGCCCCTTTTTCTTCCTCGAGCGGTGGTCGACCAGGCCTTCGAGACATCACTTTCTGCTCTATCTCTCTCTGAGGCTACACTTCTCCTAGGCCAGACAACATCCCATATGCAATGTTGCGACACTTGGGTGAGGAGGCGATCTCATTTCTTCTAGCTTTATATAACGGAATCTGGCTGGAGGGTGTCTTCCCTTCTGGGTGGAGGGTTGTCACCATCCTTCCTTTCCCCAAGCCGGGCAAGTACTCTAGTGTTGCCCTCAATTACCGACCTATTGCTTTGACCTCCTGACTCTGTAAACTATTTGAAGAGATGGTAAATGTCAGACTGGTATACTTCCTGGGTAGTTTTCTGTCTCCGTCCCAGTTTGGCTTTCGTAAACACCGTTCCACTACAGACGCTCTGGTCAGGTTGGAAGCTGATGCATGTGAGGCTTTTGTACGATTTAACACCTTTTTTATGTATTCTTTGATTTAGAAAAAAGCCTATGACACTACATGGCAATATGGCATCCTGCAGCAACTCCATGCACATACCCTGCGGGGTCCTCTTCCATGCTTTCTTAAGGAGTTTCTCAGTGATCCCCAGGGTGGCTCCATTGCTTTTTCAAGATGTTTTTACCTGCACTTGCTTTTAACACAAGAAGGAATTTCTTCCTCCTCCGGTGGCTCGCTCCCTCTTTTTAGAACATACCTCCTCTCACAGGGAGTCCCTCCCTGTGTACACTGATGGGTCAAAGTCTGATGCTGGAGTTGGTTTTGGAGTTGTCTTTTCTGACCTTTATCGTGGCAGCCAGCTCCCTTCTGCCATGTCCATTTTACTGCCGAGCTCTCGGACATTTTATATGCCCTCCAAGTGATTTTCACTCTCCCGCAGCCTTCTTTTATTAATTTCCGCAATTCCTGTAGTGCCTTGCAGGCCTCTTCCCATCCCCTGGTGCTGGCCATTCTCAAGGGGCTTGTCCTCCTGGAACGTCGTGGCCTCAGAGTAACATTTTCGTAGGTCCCAGTCCATGTATGTGTCGATGGGAATAAGCATGGCTGATGCCCTGGCTAAGGCTGCGGCCTCCATTTTTCGATCTTCTGCCAGGCGTCATCCCGTGCCTGCAGTGGACCTTCCACCCTGTATAGATGCTGAAATTTGTTCCTGCCGGCAGGACGGATGGAACCCCGTTGGGGCTAACAAGCTCCGCGGCATCCGCCAACGCTTGGGTTTGTGGAGCTACAGCTTCCTGTCCCGCTGGTGGGAGACGGCTGTTGTCCGTCTCCGCATTGGCCACTCACGTTTGACTCATGTTTTTTTTAATGGAGTGGGCACCCCCTCCCTACTGTGATGATTGTCTGGACCCTTTGACTGTGCGACATCTTCTTGTTGAGTGTCCCATTCTTGAGACCTTCGTCGTTGGCACCTCTCCGAGTACCGGGTGGGGGACAGCTCTTACAGTCTCCGGGAGTAGGCTTGTAGTGTGGGAGGGAGCACCCTCTCTTTCGTGGAGGAGGCTGGCTTCCTCCACAGATTGTGAATTTTATTATATTTATGGCTTTTATAGACAGTTCAATGCTTTTAATTTTGATTATTTTATATAATTTACTTAAGTTATTCAGGTTATTTTAGTAAAAATGTGCGTTTTAGTTATGTCCTTTTAATCATGCTGCTTATCCCTTTCAGGTTAATGATGCCTACCTATTGTATGTACACATTTTATTAATGATGTAGATGATCAATTTCAAAATTATTAGATTTCAATATTATGTTAGGTGTTGTATAACCCTTGCTGTTGCGCCGCCAGATGCCTAATGGCATCTATTAATCAATCAATTAATCAATCGATTATTGATATTGTCGTGTTTATCATCGTGAACCAAACAGACTTTTTTTCAAGAGATATGTCGTAGGAGTATCAGCTTCCATTCAGCCTAGTATTTTTTTCTAAATTAAGTGATGCCCCTCTCCCAGCCTTAGCACCTGTTATCTGCGTATCTGAAACAATTGACAAATTATTACAGGGTTTGTTTCACACGAGCAGACGACTGAATATCGGTCTAGTTCACACCTGCCACTGTTACCACATACACTGTTTCCACTGTTACCACATACAACACCAGCATGTTGGTGAACGAGGTGGGCTCGAATCATTTGCTCGCAACCGTATGTACAGTTGCCCACACATGAAGCTGGTATGGCTCGTTACTTGGGAGGTGGCTACAAGAGAAAGGAAAGTGAAAAAAGATGTAGTTTATTGACAGGCTGACAGTATAATATTATTGCTGTCTGCTTGTCAACAAACTATAACTTTTACTCACTTTCCTTCCTTTTGCAGGTATCTCACAAGTAGCGAGGCGTACCAGCTTCATGTGTGGGCAACTGTACGTAAGTATAAAGTACAGTATGTGAGTAGGCTTGCAAGTATATATTTATAGCCTACAGCCTCCCAATAAACTATTGGCATTAAAACGAATGAATATAGATGACAATAAACGCAAAATTCTAGTACATGCAGGGACTAAGGTTATGGAACCAGCTGCTAATCCACTCCCACCGAGAAATGTGTTAAAGTATTTTATACTAGATGGCTCTGCCACAAGGGTCTCAATACAATATTTACGTTAATAAGTTTCTAAATGTATTTAAAGAACAACTATTTTCATTGTAAGAAACGGTCTGGTATTATAATGTTTTATTATTTTGCTGTTCAAAATTAATTTTTATGAATACAAAAAGAAAAAAAGCTAATTTGTAAATTATACTAAACGGCAATATAGTAATACACTAATTCTGAACTAGGAGCGGATACACAACAATTGTTGATTTCCGATTTGGAAATGCACGTATAACGACAAAGAAGCCCTTGTGACTTGAGTTACCACCCGGGGGTGAACAGACTATATTATACACGGTAGCACTTTATTGGTAAGTACAAGGTACACACAAGTAAGTAGAGGTTTCCTGCCTGCCGTGGTAACGTGGTGAGAGGACCGTAGCTGCTACAGGATAATTGTGTAGAGCTGGTATGCGCACGTGTGATCAAGGCGAGAACATGTGGAGAGAGATTGGTGCGGGCGGAGGCAGGGCGATTACTGCAGGACAGGTGTGTGTGTTGTTCTGGAGCGAGTGCTAGAGTGGACGAGCGCTTTTTTTGTTTATGTTTTTTCCTGGCCTATCGAACTTGGTGTTGGTCATTAAGGCCTTTAATTGATTTTATTTTATTTATTTTTATTTTATTTTATTTTTTATTTATTTTTTTTATTTTTTATAATTTTTTTTATTATCATTATTAATTTTAACTTTTGCATATTATTTTATACATTTACCATTATTCTTATTCTTATTTTTTATCATTATTACAATTAACCTTAAAACTAAACATATATACTATTTTTGTTTTTTGTAACTTGATACAAATATTATTGTTCCTTAATCTTACGTCCTAGCTAATAAACAAATCTATTTACCTACTTAATCAATAGCTAACTAGACTAATACCTATTCAAGACAATCGCTAAACCTAGATAGACAAATCGCTAAACCTATCTTACACAATCGTTAAACCTAGCTAATACATAATAATTCTACAATATATACAACACATATAATATTCATCAATGTAAATAGTATATACACAATAGTAACAACAATAGTAATAAAAAGTCACATCATTCTGATCAGTTCGGTCTCCCTCAAGAAAGTCATCAATTTATCAGTCACACCACCATCCCCATCACCTAAGAGAGCTGAGAGTGTGAAGGGGACTTTTACTGCATCGCAGTAACTTATGAGGCAAACGCGTTCCCCCACAAATCGCCGACAATGCTGGATGATATGACTGATAGATAACACCGCATTGCATGTGTTACAATGCGGTGGAAAACGTTTGTCTATACTGTATAAGGTTCTAGGTGTGTTATCCTTGTGCAGTTGGTTCGTAATCTTGCGAGGATCCTTTCTTCTAAACGATTGGGCCAGTTGGCAGTGGCCCAATCACCCCGTTGAGGCTTGATGCTGTTGAAGTTAAGTCTTGTCCACTAACTTTGCCACAGAAGATTAATTGATTTCTTTCCGAGCGATAGACACGAATGCAGATCACGAAGGACGTCCCAAGTCTCCTCGAGCTCTACAGCCGATTTCGCAAGTAATACGACATAAATACGACAATGCCCGGGCACCCAGATCAGAGTGAAGGACTTGTTGCATAAGTGCAACTTATTAATGATGCGACCCTGGATTTCATTAGAAATAGTTTGACATGAGTTTATTGCCTGTAGGGGTGACTTTGAGTCTGAGAAAATTACTATTGAATTATGACGAGAATTTAGTGCATAGTCTATGGCTTTGTCTATTGCAAAAAGTTCAACTGTTAACACAAATGTATGTGTCGGTAATCTGTACCTAATTTCACATTCATTCGACCATACACTCGCACTCACACATTCATCCGACTTGGAGCCGTCAGTGTACACGTGGTAGGACCCCAGGTGACTGTGGATGATACCACCAAACAGGTGGTGTATCTCCAACTCCAGCGCCTTTTCTTTCGATGTAGGAAGCCACGATGTGTTGACGCAGAAGCTGGGTGTCTCCCACGGGGGTATCTTGTTGGTGATAATCTTGTTGCAGTCCCCGAGGTCTACATTAAGATGTTCTGCCATCTGGTGGAGGCGTACAGCCAGTGGCCTCCGTCTTCCGTGGTGGAGATAGTGATGTTGTTGAAGGGAGGCACTGGCCACGTTGCCGATCTCCGACTTCCTGATGGTGGTCATGGCGGTGTTGAGGGCGAGTTGATCCCGTCGAAGTCGGAGAGGAGGTATGTTCGCCTCCACCTCCATCCTAGCTATCCGTGTACACTTCAGAGCTCCCAAACACACACGTAAACAATTATTCTGAAATACATCCAATCTCCCTAGTGTTGTATCTGAAGCCGACCCATACACCTGTAAACCATGCTCTAGCTTTGTACGAATAAGGGTCTTATACACCATTAATAAAGATTTTCTGTCGGCTTCCCATGTGGTACCTGATAGGTACTTAAGGACATTTAAAGGTTTTTTCACAACGAACAAGCAAATTATTAACATGTGTAAAATTTAATCTTTGGTCAAAATGGATTCCTAAAAATTTAACAGAATTGTGAAATGGTACCGGTTGGCCATCTAACGTTACGTTAATTTGAGGTACTCTATGTTTACTAAAAATTACTCCGGTACACTTTGGAACGGACACCTTAAAGCCCCACTGTAAGGCCCATTGGTGGACAGAATCAAGCGCTGCTTGAATCCGTCCTACTGAAAATTGTGCATTACGTGACGAGTGCCACATTGCACAATCGTCAGCATACATGTACTGTACAACGAGTATTTAAGATTTCTCGGGACTAGAGCTGATGACAGAATATCATTGATCATGATGTTAAAAAGTGTAAAACTAAGCACGCTTCCCTGTGGCACCCCGTTCTCTTGGACAAAAATGTCCGATGTTACGTTACCGGGAAGGGTGACAGAAAGAGCTCTGTCACGCAAAAAGTTGTTGATGAAAATGGGGCAAATTACCTCTTAAACCATAACCGTGAAACTTCATCAGAATACCGTGACGACATGTCATGTCATAGGCTTTATGGATGTCCAAGAACACCCCTACCATGAGTTCTTTATTGGCAAATGCCTTTGAAATGCAAAGCTCCAAGCTCATCAAGTGATCAACTGTGCTCCGGTGTCTCCGGAAGCCACACTGCCGATCACTCAATAAACCCTTCGCTTCTAAAACAAAAAGTAGCCTATTATTTATAATTCTTTCCATGACTTTACAGAGGCAAGAAGTCAACGCAATAGGTCGAAATGAACTGGGATTCACAAGACTTCCAGACTGTTTAGGTATCGGTATGACCCACGCAAAGTGCCATGAGTTTGGGAAGGTGTGAGATACCCAAATCTCATTATACACTGCTAGCAACTTGACCAGGTTATCCTGGCCAAGATGCCAGATCATACCATATGTTATGGTGTCAGGTCCAGGACTGGAGTCTTTACAGGATCTTAGGGCAAAGAGAAGTTCATCTATCGTAAACTCCCGGTTGTATGGGTAGTCTACGTCTTCTGTGGCAAAGTCTATCTCTTGTAGTTCAGCCGTACGTTTGTGATGCAGAAAACGTTGGTCGCAATTGGTCCCTTTTAGCTCTTTTCGGACGAGCGCTGGTGGGCCTGCCCTTTTATTCAGTCGGTGAGCAGCTGCGTGGGGCCATCACGTGATATAGAAACTTCTAGAGATGACAACGTAGATTGGAGAAGCGTAAATCTCGTTGGCGTCGCTACAAATGGATTTGTGATACCAAATTAACATTGTTGGGGTTTTAGTTACATTTTACAGTATAATATTTACAATATAATAATGAATTGATTGAAATATCTCGGGAAATGCTTGTATGTAAATGCCGTCCCATCTACTTCCCGGCCAACGTAATGGAAAATGTGTGTATACTGGAGCATGTGTTTCACGTCAGTAAATACTCATTGGCACGAACTAGGTCTTGACGTGTGTGTGTGGGTAGCAGTTGACCTGGGGCACGATAATGAGCTTGATGAAGCCTATCCCCAGTGTCGAAACATAAGAATAAAAAAAAAAAAAAACTCGCACTTGTAGTTTTGTTCGTTTCCCAGTATTATCAAGGCAGTTTTACCGACATTTATTTGGGAGGGTGTACGTAGTTATGCAAGCACTGTTCTTCTCTACAAACGTCCATGGCTGTTTTCTTGCATATAATTCACCAACAAACATACTTTCATACTAGTCATACTTACATATTTATTATAATACATGCACATCAATTCTTGCATAATATCCACTCACTTATGAAATACTTACCAAATTACAATCCTAACGTTATTCTAGTAATTATATTCATATACCTACTTACATAGTCTTATATAGTATATGGTACCTGCCTGCATATCTAGTTATTCCATACCTACCTACCCTTTTATGGACCTACTTACGTAAATATCTGCTAACATGCGTAATCTGGGCCCGTTGTTGCAAAACGAGTATTTTCGTGTTAAACCTAAATGTACAGTTATCTGTGAGTGAGATAATGTCCATATCAATGTACAGTCGGCCACAGGAATTCGTACACAGAGCATAAGTTAAAAGAGGTTTATACTTTGCACATACTATAGGGATTTATCTGCTGATTGATTCAAGTATTAGCCATATCACTTTAACAGTTTGGTAAATATTGAAAGAATTACCGTTATTGCATACGGTTTTCTACCTTTAATACCCACTTATTTAGACCATTCTAAGGCTATTTTCTTCTATGGCATTTCCTCCGCAAATACCCCATTTCCAAGATAGGGCATATTCATATGGGGCATTTTGAAATTAGCCTGACCTTACCTAGCCTAACCTAGACCGCATCAGACTACCGGGACCTAACCTGGGCAAACTACCAGGAAATGACCGTGGTAAAGTACAGAAAATGAAGGGGGCAAAATACTGAGACCTAGCCGGATCTGGCAACACTGCTACAAAACGGTAATTCTTTCAATAAATACCTTAACGTTATTAGAAGAGTTTGGTCTTAGAAATTAAATTTACTAAATTTTCTAGTTGTTACGAGCCTTTGATGTCACAGTGGTGTATACGAATTCCTGGGGCCGACTGTACACTGTATAGTGTTTCAGTCTCTTGTGACAAATTCATTTCATGACAATTCATATTACTTTCCTTTCAAGATTGCTGATCAAGTCGCTGATCGCCGGGCCTTTTTCATCAGTCTGGTGTATGGTATACTTCCCAGTCGGTTGGAACGGTAAGTCAGTCTTTCATTAGTTTACATTAAATGAAAATTTCTGCAAATACAGTGACCCATATATTTTCTGAACATATTGTATCGTATGAATATGGTGTATTGTATTGTATTGTATGAATAGTTATTATGATACTTGAAGGACACCCTGTGTAATCTATATGCTATGGATTTAAAAAGAGATGTATCGGATGTTTAAAAATGGGAGGGCCTGGATGCAGCGCATGTGTGAGTTACTCCCTAAGCAGCAGCTAAGCTAACCTAACTTAACCTACATGGCTATGTGAAAAGAGTTAAAAATAGTTTGTGAAAAAATAGTAAAAGTACTTCTAACACATGAAATCAAAAACAAAATCTTGTGCATGCTAACCACTACCCTACCAAAATCACTCCTTGTCCACGCTGCGCTGGAGATTTTAACTCTTAAAACGTGGGCATGACCGAGCGTTGGCACCTCTGTCTTGCGGGCCTTTATCCCGCATACACGCAGACTTTAAAAACAACACATTTGATGGCTAATAGCTTGTAAGCCACTCATGCTACATGAGTAAAGGATACAGGATATTGAAGTACAAACCTTTTGCTGTCTTTTGATGTACTTGTAAAGACTAAATGGACATCAGTAGGATGGGTAGCCAGCTCAGTATGACTGCAACTGAAAATTCACTTTTACACTCTATTTACATACCGAAGTATGTTTTCACGCTCTGATTTCGTTATGAAACATGTCATAATCACATTTTTCAACACAAAAATATGAAATATAATGTCACTGTCGTTTTTACGTAAATACTGTATATGGTAAAGACAGGAATAGTGAAGTGATGAAAATATATCCTCACATGGTCACTGCTCTTGTAACACTGATTGGAGGCTTGCTAGACTCTGAGTAGTCCCTTGGCTATTACACGCAGTATTGTGAGCCCAAAACTAACATGTTGTGGGGAGTGCATATTTAAAATTGCGCTATCGACTTATGTCGTCACCTGCTGCCCTCCACACTTGGTTGTGTCAACTTATGTTGCCACCCACAGTTAAGGGGTTAACCCACTTAAGGAAGGGAGAGAACTTCGCATGCGCCAGTTAGAAGAGCAGCAGTCAGGTTCTCTGTTAAAAATGCGGATATGATGATAGAGATCTGGTTATAAACTTTTTTAAATCATAGATGTGGACACTTATTTTTTTTTATTTTCTGCGATTGCACAATTTTCTGTATATAAAAATCATTTGATCGAGTCTGGCACAAAGCATTAATTTTCAAACTTCATTCAGTTTCTATCCTTTCCTGCGTACATTTATTTATGACTCCCTTTCTGGCTGTTGTAAACGGTTACATTTTTTCCCATTCTTCAGTAATCTTCTTAGCTGTATCTTCGTCCCCTAACCTATGATTCCACTCTACTCGTACACTACTCCGTCCAGTTAGACAACTGTCCATTTCGTTAAGAGACATGCAAATAAGAAAAGGAAACGTGGACTGAGCAGTATACAGGGTGTAACAGCACTGCAGTTTTAATTTAAAGGTCGACCTCCTTGGATAATTCAAATTAACAACGTGTTTATGGTAGTATGTCGAATTGTACGTAGTTTGGCTGTTACAGTATATTCAATATGTGTTATTGAATGAGGGTGAACGATAAAGGAAAACGCCGTAGAGTTTGCAGATAATTGTCATGCATCTTGTGCACTGCACACAGACATGAAATAGCTTCAGAGTTTCATGAAGTGCGATGTAAAAGTAGCTACTGATAAGTTCTAAATAAGGTTTCTAAAATTTAGTATGCCTTACATTTATTAAAGCCCCACCACCTCACACCTTTAATTCAAATACAACCAAGCATATTTGTTTAATACATTGTTTAAGGATTATATATATATATGAGCCTGAGTACATATCCAAGACCAAATGCATATCATGGAAATACACATTTATACAAGTAACATACCGACCTGTCGAGTAACCGATCGGGAGTATAATGGCACCATCGAGAATGCAGAATAGTCCTAACGACAACCTTGAATACAGTTCTCGAAACTCCACTAAGAACAACATCATGTTTGTGGCAGCTAGAATCATATATCCACCACAAGCATCAGCCCTCATGCTGATTAGTCGTAATGTGGGACTCGTGAGCCCGCACCACCTTACCACGTCCACAGAATCAAGAGACCCATCACACCCCGTCTCTCTTCTCTCTGATTGGTTTTAATTGTTACTTTGTGATATTGTCATACCTATATATGTTCGCATGTCTCGCTGAATAAAAAAAAAAAAAAAAAAAGCGGACATCCAGCCATGGCCCAGACAGCACCTACTGCCAGCCACACCACTTCCCCTGCCGACCGTCTTGTTGGCAGGGTGAAGTGGTTTAACCATTTGAAGGGCTATGGCTTCATAACCTCTGACGAGCAAGATTACTTCGTCCACAGGAGGGGCATCCTTCTCTCTGCTGCCACCACCTCATCACCATCACTGGGGGACGGAGAGCTGTCCTTCACTGTGGAGGAAGGGAGGAAGGGCGTGGAGGCTACCAACGTAGCGGGACCTGATGGTGGGCAGGTCCTAGGCTCACTCCATGCCCGTGGGGGGAAGACGGCTGACGCCCAACCACCGCTGCGACGGCAGCAGCAGGCAGACATCGTCACCGTCTGCACCAAGACTGCTGTTGCTTTAGCTGCAGAAGGGCTAGGTCGTCTCTCTGACCTCCTCCTGGACATCTTCAGGAGAAATGGCTTACCACCAATAGCCATTTCTCCTGATCTACAACCACCCACCACCACCACCACCACCAAGAAACGAGGCAGCAAGTCCGCACGACGGGAGAGGTGCAGAGAGGAAGCGTCACCTCCAGCCCCTCCGGCCCACCCCCGTCGCCGGTTAATGCTGCCTCGCCCACTCAACTGGGCGAATAGCGGGAAGGCACAACCACCACAACCACCACCACCACCACCACCATCACCACCACCACCACGTGAACCTTCCATACAGGACCCCGAGACGGAGGAGGACTCTGACACCAGTTCCTCCTCCAACACCAACAGCAACACGAACGACACCAGTGACAACATGGATCTGGAAGATGGAGGGGAGTGGCAGAGAGCCAGGAGGAGGAAGAGGAAGAGGAGAAGAAGGATGGACAGCCAGTCATCACAACAACAGCTGCCTGACACCACCAAATTTTTTATGACAACTTCTCCTCTCCTCGACCTATTCCAACAAAACATCTCTCGGCGACATGACCCCAACATCTTCCAGATCAGAAGAGAGTGGATGACCCCTATAAGGAGACCATATAAATACACTAGAAACAAAAATGAATGACTGCCTTAATGCCCGCCACCATGGGTGATAGGCAAGAAAGAAAAAAAATGAATAAAAAAGGTGGGGAGTCTACATCGAGCCATGGCCCAGACAACACCTACTGCTGACCACACCACTTCCCCTGCCGACCGTCTTGTTGGCAGGGTAAAGTGGTTTAACAATTTGAAGTGCTATGGCTTCATAACCTCTGACGAGCAAGATTACTTCGTTCACAGGAGGGGCATCCTTCTCTCTGCTGCCACCACCTTATCACCATCACTGGGGGAAGGAGTGGAGGTGTCCTTCACTGTGGAGGAAGGAAGGAAGGGCGTGGAGGCTACCAACGTAGCGGGACCTGATGGTAGGCAGGTACTTGGCTCACTCCATGCCCGTGGGAGGAAGACGGCTGACACCCAATCACCGCATCGACGGCAGCAGCAGGCAGACATCGTCACCGTCTGCACCAAAACTGCTGTTGCTTTAGCTGCAGAAGGGCTAGGTCGTCTCTCTGACCTCCTCCTGGACATCTTCAGGAGAAATGGCTTACCACCAATACCCATTTCTCCTGATCTACAACCACCACCCACCACCACCACCAAGAAACGAGGCAGCAAGTTCGCACGACGGGCGAGGTGCAGAGAGGAAGCGCCACCTCCACCCCTTCCGGCCCACCCCCGTCGCCGGTTAATGCTGCCTCGCCCTCTCAACCGGGCGAATAGCGGGAAGGCACCACCACCAACATAACCACCACCACCTCCTGAACCTTCCATACAGGACCCCGAGACTGAGTAGGACTCTGACACCAGTTTCTCCTCCAACACCAACAGCAATACCAACGCCACCAGTGACAACATGGATCTGGAAGATGGAGGGGAGTGGCAGACGGCCGGGAGGAGGAAGAGGAAGAGGAGAAGAAGGATGGACAGCCAGTCATCAGAACAACAGCTGCCTGACACCACCAAATTTTGGATGACAGCTTCTCCTCGCCTCGACCTTTTCCAACAACACATCTCTCGGCGATGTGAATCAAACATCTTCCAGATCAGAACAGAGTGGATGACCCCAATTAGACGGCCTTATAAATATACTGAAATTATAAATAAATGACTGCCATTAATTAATGCCGATCACTATGGGTGATAGGCAAAAAATAAAAATAAAAATAAAAATAAACCAGATTAAAAACCTCACCACTAGTCTTCCTCTAAACCTCTCTAACTTACAAGTAAAAGAGAATTATTATAGACTGCAAATGAGTAAGGATTTATAGACACCATTAAGAGAGAGGTTCTCACAAGACTATAGTAGCTGCCGCTACAGGTTCAAAAACCGTGCTGCACTACAGTAGTTATCATAAACAATCATCAGTGTTATAATAATTAACAGCTACGATCGAGATGGGGATGGAAATTAAACATGTGTAAAACTGAGTTTCACTTCATCTTTCACAATCATTCATAACACATATTAATTATACAATAACAGCCAAACAATGTACATTTCGACATACTACCATAGAGGCTATGTTGATTAGTATTAGCCAAGGAGGTCGTCCTCCAAATTAATATAGCCAATGCGCAATGCTGTTACACCTGTATATAATATACGAAAAACATATACATTGGAAAATATTCTTTAAAAACTTACACAATTGCATTGCATATGGAAATTACACTTTAACTCGCCACAGCTATGAGGGAGAAGTTCAAAAAGGAATAGTAGCCATAGAAAGAGAGTGTGGCCTAACGGAAATTGTCAAAGCCCATCCCCCATGACTAACACTTTGGAGAGGGATTGGGTTTGAAAGAAGGTTAGTGACTTGTCATACAGTAGAATGCGAGTGGCTGTTGAAGGAGGTAATGGAATACAGCCTAGACAAGACAGAAAGAGTAGCGAAACCAGTCTTTGTTCATAGATGAATCACACGGTATCTTCATGAGTACCAGGACTTTTGTCTAATCTTTTATTCTAATTTAGGAAGGGGTGAGAGCAAAAGAGGGAAATAATTTTGTTATCTTGGCCATTGAAAGTTTGATAGATTAATTAATGATACTTAGCTTGGCAGCGAAACAGCTTACATCAATTACCGGCGATTAAATATACAAATAAAATGTTGCTGTTCCCTTATCAGAAGTTATTTTAAGTCTCCCATTCACTATGCATTTGTTGTTGTCTTTCAAATTCCGAATGCTAAATATAATTATATGGATTCTAAGCTATGTAAGTTTGCAATCAAAATCAATAAATATTGATGAGAGAAATGGGATAGTACAACCCTACATAAGTGGTGATTCGGGGTTTCAAGAACGAAATTGTTCTAGTCATTCATACTAGAATGAGGGAGATCCATAGGAAATTTTTTTGTGTTGCAGCTTTTCAATCTTTTGTCCATGTCTTTCTCTATGTTTGTTTAATGGGTTTTGATTCTTTTATAATTTGTGAGTTTGTTCGTGGATTGACATAGACTATCTTATTGTTCCTAGGTATGAATATACAAAAATTATCACCATCGCGAAAAGCAAATTCGCCATGGCTAAACCAGTGGCCAGGCCTAGCTGGCTGAGCTTTTACCATCCTCTGAGTAGCTGGGTGTGGGCCGCCGTCTTCGCCTCCACAGTAGTTTTCTGTGTCGCCCTGTTTATGGTAAGTACGGGTCTTTATCTGTCACCCTGTTTATGGTAATGTTGGGCCTGATGTATTAGAATTGGGTTTGGTGTGTAAAATCCATCACAGGAAGCATAGGTCGCAGTGGTAGATTAGTTATCTCTCTATTAATTTCCAGCTGTGAACATAACATAACCTCTGCAAAACCTCAACTTCTTGCCTCACCGAAACACAGATATCAGCAGCAAATTATTGACAGTAATCCCTTTTCTGCTTCCTCTACCCTTACTTTCGTGTCAAAGGCGGAAGTTGCATATACAGTGGCCGTCATAAGTGAATTTTCGTGCAAGCTGATTACCCATCAAGCTGTTTCAGTTTTTTCTTAGTAAGTGCCGAAAAAATTCGATTGGATTGATATCTGGAGGTGTCCTAGCCAATCTATAATGACCTGCAACTAAATTGAGAATCTCGTAACCACTGTTTCACACTACAGATCGAATGACAAATGACATTATCCTGCATAAATATGTCTGCCTGGAAAGCCTCAAAGCAGTCAGGTAAGTTGTTGTGAAATGAGTGTTTCAGTATACTGAGATTCTATGTGTTCGGAAACTTACTCCGAATCTTCTCTAAAGATTACTTAATTGAGGTCGTGTAAACTGGAGACAGTCTCTCCAGACCAGTCGACCTATAGCCATGGCCCAGTCAAACCTCTACCTGCCAGCCAACACCACTTCCCCTGCCGACCGTCTTGTTGGCAGGGTGAAGTGGTTTAACCATCTACAGGGCTATGGCTTTGTTACCGCTAACAATCAGGACTACTTCGTCCACAGGGAGGACATCCTTCTCTCTGCCGCCACCACCTCACCACCATCCTTGAGGGACGGAGAGGAGGTGTCCTTCACTGTGGAGGAAAAGAGGAAGGGTGTGGAGGCTACCACCGGAGCCGGACCTGATGGTGGGTAGGTTCTGGGCTCACTCCACGCCCGTGGGAGGAGGACGGCCGACGTCCAACCACTTCTGCAGTGATGGCAGCAGCAGGCAGACCTCGTCACCGTCTGCACTAAGACTGCTGTTGCCCTAGCTGCCGAAGGACTAGGTCGTCTATCCGACATCCTCCAAGACATTTTCAGGAGAAATGGCTTGCCACCGATCGCCATTTCTCCTGAGCTACAACCTACCACCACCAAGAAACGAGGCAGCAAGAAGGCACGGGGAAGGAGCAGAGCAGACGCGGCACTATCCCTGCCTCCGGCCCACCCTCGTCGCCGGTAAATGCCGCTCGCCCACTCAACCAGGCGAACAGTGGGAGGGAGCCTCAACCATCACCATCACCACCGCCGTCGTTGCCACCATCGCCGTCGCCACCACCACCACCACCACCACCACCCTCCCAACCACCACCACCCTCCCAACCACCACCACCACCGGAAATGAGAGTGAACTGGAGGACGAAGGGGAACGCCGGAGGAGGAAGAGGAGGGGGAGTAAGGACAGTCGGGCAGCTGAGCCGCCAGTCCCGCCACAGTTTGTCGCCGTGCGGTGGTATCTGTCTGCCTCACCCCGCCTCGGCCTCTTCCGGCAAAACATCAAGAAACACCAAGACCCAGACGCATTCTAGTTCAGGGAAAGGTGGACGCGGTTCAATCCACCAATAAGACCGACGCCATTTTCCCAATACAAAACGACAATATCAACAATAACAACAATATAACACCACCAACACCCACTTAACACCATTACTACCACCACTACCACTGCCATCGGTAAATCTTTGGAAACACGCCTCCATCCTTTTTTTTTTTTTTTGGTAGAGAATCCTCTTAAAATGAAAGGATTTTATGTTTTTTGTTTAAATTTATTGTCGGAAATGATGTATTTTGATACTATTGCCACCCCATTCCTACCCATACAATCTTGGGGGAGAGCCTGGGAATCCGGGGTTTTGGGTGGGGGAAAGTTCGTAAATTAGCATGTTTGACTTCTATAGTGAATTCATGATCAGGCATAAATGTCAAAAATTGAAAATATGAGCCCAGTTTTGAAATTATGATCAGCCATAAATGTCGAAATTTGAAAATCCGAGCCAAGTTTTGAATTATGATCAGCCATAAATGTCAAAATTTGAAAATCTGAGCCAAGTTTTGAAATTATGATCAGCAATAAATGTCAAAAATTGAAAATATGAGCCCAGTTTTGAAATTATGATCAGCCATAAATGTCGAAATTTGAAAATCCGAGCCAAGTTTTGAAATTATGATCACCCATACATGTCGAAAATTGAAAATCCGAGCCAAGTTTTGAAATTATGATCAGCCATAAATGTAGAAATTTGAAAATCCGAGCCAAGTTTTGAAATTATTTTTTTTAAATCTAGGGGGGATATCACAAGATTTCGGAAAATACCCAAGATCTTGGAATTTTTGCATATATTGGGAAAAATAGTGAAAATCAATTGATCATAAAACAATAAGGTAATGAAATTTTGAAATCACACTAACATAACCTAACCTACACCGAGGTGTTCTTCGGCCCTAACCTTAATATCCTTCGTCCCTAACATATCAAGATTATTCGCTCTACCAAAAAGAATTAATTCATAGTTTATCTTGAATGCTTACTAAGAGATGAAAGTTGATGGATGTTAAATATGATAGTGTAGATGTAGCTACCGATGCTGGAGACCTGTATATTCAAGGTGTCTTGTCCACAATTTTCACAGTTTTTCGTATATAAAATAAGATTATGTCATACTCACAAGATAAAAAGCCCCTTAGAATGAAATGCATATATTCGGTGAAATATTAGGAGCCCGAAATCACAGTTTAAAGTTTTAAACACTTAGTAAAACACTCGAGGAAGCAGAGGTGACAGACGCCATTATTGCAAAAGCTTAGTATGAACTGGCTTTCTTCTTCACCTTCTTGTCGAAGCTCTACCGAGAGTCCGTGACATATAGAAAGTTATCATATCGTAAAATATGAAAATAATTATTAAGGAGGAATTAAGGGAATATTGAGTATGTTAGATAAATATATTGTAAAAAAATTATAGAATAATGCTATTGTGGTTATAATACATAGGGATAATAGTTTGAGTATATAAAATACAAAAACATAATTATTACATAGCACATGTTGTGTTCTAATTACCCACAATGCACTAATGTTGACAGAATAAGACAAATAAGGCTAGCAGTGTTGTGAAGTATGAGAATTTTTCCCTAGACATGGAGAATTTGAGGTACCAATGGGGAAATTATATGAAGATTGTTCAAGAGTAAATGGGGAAATTTCTACCAGACGAAATATAAAAAATATGGTACTATGGTGCACAAAAGTCGTGTCCATTGCCCAGCCACAGTAAGATTTCGAATAGCCAGATTCTAAGATTTCGAAACACTTGGGAAAATGCTCTGGTCTGGCAACAGATATCGCCTATGCTGCGTGGACATCAACAAGTTACTTAGGCAAAAAAATAATGCATTGAATTGTGTGGTATACAATAATCTCAATGCCCCGTTGTGGATTTTTTTTTTTTTTTTACGTAGTATTTATATAATTATAGTTTCTACCATCAGTGTAATTCTTATGATGTTCAGCACATAACATTTACGGTTATTTAACTCACTTTCAACTATACAAAGAGTGAGTATTTTAGTGGGATGTTTAAACATTGCAGACCTAATGAGTTGTGTAACTCCTTGGTCTCCACTTTACTGTGGGTCTTCCAGCTTCAGATTGAGGGGAAGCCAATGCAAGGCCATTAATGATGCTGCTACGGCCACCTCACGTTCCCTTGCGTAAGTTGTAGGCCAAAGTTTGACTCAGTCTTATGTATCAGCATGAGCTGATACAGCTATGTGCAGTAATAATAATTTTGTTATGTAGGATTTTAGTTAGGCTTTTCAGATTTTAACTAGTTTTATCTTTTGGTATCACTCAATATCAACTGATCTCTTATCAGTTAAATTAACCATCTCTAACATTATCAGAAACGTGGTAATGATCCAGTCTCATACAACCTGTCTCATCCAGCCCCCACCTCCTCCAGTTCCCCTCCCCCTCCTCTAATTCTCCCCCTCCACCCTCCCAACACATCAAAAAGCAACATATGTTAGCTGATCATAGTATTTCCTCAGCTGTTCCGAAACTTCAAACTCAATTTACTTGAATTCTCACTGTGGCTAGGTAATGGACACGACTTTTGTGCACCATAGTACATATACGATTATCTTCAAGAGTAAACGGGAATTGTTGAGGGAAAAAGAGAAATTCTGATGATGAAGTTGGGGAAATTTAGTCAAGAGCATCTGGCAAAACTGAAGATAGGCTAGTTTCTCAACGTTTGAGATGACGTGAGGCTGGTCATTCTCGCGAATAATGTAGGGTAAAGTTTGTGGAAAATATCATGTGTTGAGAAAAAGCACTTAACCAACTTCACGAACGAAATATAACCTACAGTTGTGTAACCACAATATGTAATATAGTGTTTCAATTACGGATTTCTACTGTGTTATGTTAATATGGTGACTATCATGGGTTCAGCCATGTTAATTGTTTATTGACATTTTGGACTACATGAATACATGAATTTGCATATTGTGACGAAACCAGATGTGACCGACAACTGAAACCTTCATAACGGTATTGTACATTATGTTAACTATATGATTACTGATTTTCATTAAATTTCGTTAGGAGGAACGCTCCCAAAGATTATCCCAATATACAGATTATTAGAAAAGTATATAGTGATGCCTTAATGCCCCGCAGGAGGTGATAGGCAAAAATACAAACAAACAAACAAACATATCTCCAGACAACCACTCTGTACACATGTCTGGGTCTAAAGTTGAGAATGGCCTTGTGGACAAGGTTTTTTATCGTGTTCCTTATTACCCCATCACAATTTACTCAACTTTAGAATTGTGCTTGCCCAGGGTGAAATCTGCTAAATATGGAAAAATTACTTCTACTTAATCGTTTTGACGGCTCTCCTGAAACGACACCAACACAGTGGAATCATTGGTCCTGCAATATCAACAACTTCGTTGATTCCCTGCCTGCTGATCCGGCTCCAGACAAACTTAAGCTACTCATCAACTACATTATCTTTCCGTTTATGCACATATCTCCGACTGCAGCACCTACACTCACGCTATCGCCATTCGCAAGTCCGTTTATGTGAAGCCTACCTATATCATCTTTGCTCGGCACCTACTTACAACTTGGAAGCAGTCAAGTATGGAATCCATCGACCAGATTGTGCAGAATTTGAAATTGCTAGCGAAAGTCTGTGAGTTTAAGAATGTAATTGCTGAAGCATATACTCAAGAAGCCATTCGTGAAGCATTCATAACTGGACTTACTTCACTTTCGATTCGTCAACGACTTCTGGAGAGAAATGCTAACTCTTGGTGAAGCAGTGGAGCTAGCTCGGAGTTTGGACGTGGCTCAACGAAACGCTGATGTGTATGTGACCCCCGAAATCCCTGGATATACTTCTGCTGCCGCTGGACTGTTTTCTGACCCATCAACTAGCAAGCCTCTTATTAATGTATCATATGCTAATTCCAGTGTTGGAATAACTGAGAGTAATGGAATTTCTGCTGCTGTCTCCAAACTTGCCTGTTATTTCTGTGGCCGTACCCATCACCCTCGGTACCGCTGTCCAGCACCAAATTCTATATGTTATGAGTGTATGCAAATCGGCCGAGTGTCGTAAAGTTCCTACATGATCAGCTGCAACTATCCTGGCTACTACAACTGATCTCTCGCCACATCATGGATCTGCTACATCAAGGACTTCTGTCTACTCTTCACAAGGAGCTGCATCTACTGCTACTAACACTCCCCAACACGCTACTATCTCTGTAAGATTAAACAATTTAGAAGTGGACAGTGGTAGTACTTCCAGTTTTGTACACCCTGATGTTGTTAAACATTTAAGCCTCTCCATTGCTGCTTCTCAGGAAACTATAATTATGGCTTCTTCCCCTCTCATTTCATCCACTGTAGGTCATTGTTTAGTTGAATTAAATGTGCGTGGAGAGAGTTATCCAAATATAAAACTTTCAGTACTTCCTCATCTATGTGCTAAAGTTATTTTAGGTCAGGATTTCATGGAAATGCACAAATCTGTTGAGTTTAACTAAAATGGGCCTCAACCTAAGTTGACTGTGTGTGGTGTTGCCTGTATGTCTCTGGATCCCCCTTCTTTGTTCCCTAACTTGACTCACGAATGTAAGCCTATCTGTACCCAAATTCGCAAATGTTCTAAGACTGATGAACGGTTCATTTATGACGAAGTGAAGTCTTTGCTTCAGGAAGGGGTAATAGAGAAAAGTGTCTCCCTGTAGGGCTCAAGTGTTGGTAACCAGTGATGAATGCCATAAGCGTCGAATGGTTGTTGATTATTCCAGAATCATTAACCGCTTCACATTACTTGACGCTTACCCCATCCCACATATCAATGATTTGGTCCATACTTTAGCTAAATACAGGATGTTTACCAAGCTAGATTTGAAGAGCGCTTGTTATCAAGCGCTTATTATCACTCAGTAACCTGAGTTGACACCTTTGCTTATATCGATGATGTTATAATTTGTGTTATAATTTGTGGTTATAATGGACCTGGGGATAATGATAGGAATCTTGAAAATTTCAGGAACGTTGCATCCAAGTACAACCTTACATTAAATGAGAGGAAATGTCAGTATAGTATGTCTGAAATTAGTTATCTTGGATATTATATTTCTGGTGGAACAATCCGCCTTGACCCTGAACGTCTCAAACCACTGCTGGACATGCCTTGTCCTTCTGACTCAGGTTTCCTTAGATACACTTTAGGACTTCTTTCATACTATTCCCAGTGGATTCTCAAGTATTCGAGTAGCATTCAGCCTCTTTTGAGTTCCAAATCCTTCCCTCTAGACTGTCAGGCTGTTCAGTGTTTCGAGTAATTGAAGAGGGATATTTGTAAAGCTTCTGTGGCTGCTTTAGACGAGTCCTTACCTCTACAAGTAGAAACTGATGCATCAGCCACTACTTTAGCAGCTACTCTTTCTCAGCAGGGTCGGCCCTTAGCTTTCTTCTCCAGGACTTTAAACACTTCTGAAAAACTTCAGCCTGCTATCGAGAAGGAAGCGGCTGCCATCATAGAGGCCGTGCGTAAGTGGAAACTATTTCTCATAGGAAGGATGTTCACTATCGTAACCGATCAACAGGCCGTTTCATTCATGTTCAATATAAGTCACTCCTCAAAAATTAGGAATGATAAGATCATGAGATGGCGCTTAGAGCTCTCAGATTCCCTCAAGAACTACTTCTGAGACTCCGACTCTTCAACCTGTTATGGACGACTCTCCCATGGACTCATCTCATGAGGACTCTGTCATTTCCCCCTCTCCAGGCGTGGAAGTTCCACGCCAACCTGTACCTGGTCGTAAATCTATTAGTCCTGTCGTGGAAGACCCGAGTCAGACTATTCGTAGATCTACTAGAATTAAGTAATCTATTGATAGGTTAGGAATATTGTAAATATTAAGAAACCTATAGATAGGTTAAGAATTATTTTGTATATTGTTGATTTTGGTGTCTGCATTGTAATGTAAAACTATTATGTTCTATGTTATGTATTTTCTATTTTAACGTGTGTTGTTATCTGTATATATACTGTATTGCTGGTTGTTCATTGTATAGATGGGGAGAATGTGGTGAATTGAGTGTTTCAGTATACTGAGATTCTATTTGTTCGGAAACTTACTCCGAATCTTCTCTAAATATTACTTAATTGAGGTCGTGTAAACTGGAGACAGTCTCTCCAGACAACCACTCTGTACACATGTCTGGGTCTAAAGTTGAGTAAAGCCTTATGGACAAGAAGGTTTTTTATCGTGTTCCTTATTACCTCATCACATACCCCATCACGAAAAAGTTCTAGGTAGGTGGTGCTATTCAGAGTTTCATATTTTGTTAATTGCCTCAGACCATATCAGAAAGAGAAAGGATATCTGAATTAGTTCGAACTCGGCCGATTCCACATCAATTGAATGAGGTTTGCTGATGCATCAAGACTACTGCCTGCGGGCTACAACAAATTGCTATACAAAATAATATCAAATATCATGATCGACTCCAGAGATTTAAGCTTTACTGCTAAAGTAATCTACAATGAAAATGGTATCCCAAATTATTTTTTGTCATTCAATTAAAACATAAAATTATTATATTTATGTGTCACCTTTGTTATACAAGATCGCCCTTGTCTAGTCGAGGTGATGGACAACACTTAATTAACCACTGACTCGGATATTTATAACATAGTGGTTATCTCCGACATCATACTCACTGAGGTTCAAGATGTTTTTGCATACACACAGATAAACACACATTCACATATTTTTACATAGATGCTACTTATATCGATGAAATTATATATTTTTTAATTCTCCACCCTCTGGCCTTGGCTTACTTGTCACCTTCAACTCTTAAATGGAAGACATTCAATCCGCTCTTCTTACTTATAAGTCTCTGCTTTAGGAGGTCCCAGTGTTCACCACAGCCCATGGCTCTCATCTCCGTTTACTGATCGACCTGGAGAACACACTCCGAACTACACTCCGTCCCGGGAACTAGGTGGAATCCCTGGATCTACTGGTACGTTCTTATCCACCGACGGTATCCACTCTCATTTATCTGTACGATTGGCTCGTATGCGCATCCTCCGAGGAGCAGGTACCTGTCAACATGCAAATAACGTTGGAGGTGCTGAAGGATATGGGATTTCTGGTAACTCTCAAGAAGTCCTTCCTCACCCACACTCAAAAGCTTTGCTGGTTAGGTGTGCAGTGAGACACGTTAAATCAGTCCCTGTTGCTGTCTCCCGACAACGTCCTTCGAACTACCTACCAGGTTCGAAGGACTTCCCTTTCCAAGACCTTCACCAGGTGTCAATGGGAGTCGCTGTTGGGGACCCTGAATTTTGCAGCTCCAGTGGTGTGGTACCGTCGGTTGTCCCTCGTGGTCAACAGGTGGTGCCGGTCAGCCCCCAGAACTTGTCGCATCGGCTACCTTGATTATCTGGATTAGCCTGTCCCGTGGTTACCGCCTCTGCTATCCATCGTGATGTTGACCGACGTCTCGTACACAGGGTGGGGGTTCCAGCAATCTCTGGGTCACCAACAGTCTGGGTAGTAGAACAAGCACCTGTATCTAGCCCATATCAATGTCAGGGAACTGCAAGTGGTCCTCTAGTTTCTGGAAGTAGATCCTCAGATTTGTGTTACGCCCAACGTACTTGTTATTCCAATCTCTATTGGCCATGCCCAGAGATTGGGCCCAACACTAGATTTAAGATTGAAGAGTGAACGCTTTATAGTTCTGACTGCAACATCAGTATAACTTAAGGGCATGGAGAAAGATAAAGTAATTTTAACAGTATAATTATATTATTAACAACACATAAATTAATATAAACAAGGGAAAACATACATTGCAAAATATTAAATAACACGAATACAAGTAACACCACCTATAGAATTCACAAACCTAAACTGATGTCTTATTTGTCTAGGCTACACTTATACGCAAGGAGAGGGCAGAGGTAAAAGTAATATATACATATGTATACTCAGCACAATGTAGTAAGAGGTGGGCAGAGCTAAGTGATACCCTGAGAAGATCCTGGTGGAAGACTGATGCACAACACAAGACATGTACACCATAAGAAAGCTCTCTGTGGAGTCCTACCTTAAACCACCTGCCCTCGCTATTTATACATATCTAGTTCCCGCCAAAATGTGACGTTAACTAAATCCTCCTCTCCCATTGGCAGAGGGGTAAAGATCCTATTGGTTGAAGCTTAAACTAGGGGATAATCTGCCTGACTATCTTGATTCCTGGCTGGGTAGTTCGCTGCAAACGACCCAACGGGTCTAGTATTGAGGGGTCGTAACATACCCCCTTCACCAAAACCTCTGTAGGGGTTCCGGAAGAGGTAGATTATAGGTGACCCCACACAAGTAGAAGTGTTGGGTTGTTGCAGGGAGTCAGTTATACTGGAAACGCTCTGGACAGTGTGTCTGCGACGAGGTTGTCAGTACCTTTGATGTGCGTTACCAGAAGATTATATGGTTGTAATTGCAGAGCCCATCGAAGGATACGTTGATTTGCAGACTTCATCGAGTTAATAAAGGTTAAGGGATTGTGGTCGCTGAATTATTTCACTACATGGGGACTGGTTTGCAGATAACATTCGAACTTCTTTACTGCTAGGACCAAGGCCAACCCTTCTTTTTCAATGGTACTGTAGTTACGCTGGTAGGGTTTCAACTTGGTTGAGAAGTAGGCTATGGGGTGGAGGATTTCACTACACTCTTGCAGTAGGACCCCACCTACTCCAACTCCACTTGCGTCGATTTGTAGATGGAAGGGTTTTGTGTAGTTTGGAGTATGCAAGACGGGTTGTGAGGAGAGGAATAGTTTTAGGTTCTGAAAGGCGGCATCACAGTTGTCTGTCCAGCAGAAAGGCACCTTCTTGCTCACAAGACTAGTCAAAGGTGCTGCGACGTCTGCAAAGTTGCTACAAAACCTCCTGTAGTACCCAGACATCCCCAGGAACCTCATGACTTCCTTTCTTGTTGTAGGTGTAGGGAAGGACAGGACAGCTGCAACATTCGCATCCTTGGGTCGTACTCGTCCTCCCCCGACTGTGTGTCCCAAGTACTCAACAGTTCCTTTTCCAAAGACACACTTGCGAAGGTTGATTGTAAGTCCTGCGGTCTGAAGTCGACCCATGAGGAGGTGTAGGCGAGCCAGATGTTCATCCCACATATCTCCTGTCACAACCACGTCATCCAAATAGGCTCCAATTCCATCAAGACCTGATATCACCCAGTCCATCACTCTTTGAAAGGAAGCAGGAGCATTACACATACCGAAAGGTAAAACCTTGTACTGAAAGAGCCCTGAAGGGGTGATAAAAGCAGAAATCTCTTTGGCTTTGTCAGACAGGGGAATTTGATAATACCCTTTCATAAGATCAATAGTCGTGATATATTTTGAGACTCCTATGCGATCAATGAGATCATCTATTAATGGTAACGGGTAGGAATCCCGGATGGTAACCTGATTAACCTTACGATAATCTGTACAAAGCCTGTGTGACCCATCTGGCTTTGGTACCAACAGGCAAGGGGAAGCCCAAGGAGACATGCTGGGTTCCGCCAGGTTGTTACTTAGCAAATAATCAACTTCCTGGTCCATGATTGTCCTCTTAGATGGATTTAGTCTATATGGGGCTTGACGGATAGGAGATTGAGTAGCAGAAACTAACTTCACCTCATGAAACAGATAAGTGCAAAAACCAGGGGAATCAGAGGTCACCGAGGGATATTGGTTAAATAAGCAAACTAAATCCGACTGCTGTTGGTTAGACAAATTATCGTAATGTTGTGATAAGTTCTTAAGAAGGGCACTGTTGGAGAGGGGTTCCTGAAATGAAGGCCAACTGGCCATTTCTCCATCTACTCCATAAGTGTCTCCCTCAGTAGTCACCACAGGATTCGTCTCCGCTACACACAGGGTAGCTGCACCACAATGGTCATCTGTTGTGTTACCCAACTCCTTAACATTAACAGGATCTCCATAAGCCTCCTCTGGTTGTCTGGAATGATAGGGTTTGATTAGATTAACATGAACAATTTGGCTTTTCTTGCGCCTGTCTGGTGTAGCTATTATGTAATTTACTGGATTGAGCCGCTTTTGTACAGTATATGGTCCGGAATATTTCCTTGACAAGGGGTTACCAGGAATTGGTAGGAAAAGCAACACCTTTTGACCAGGCAAAAATTGCCTAGGTTTGGTTTTCTTGTCATAGTGTTTCTTTGACGTATCCTGACTCACTTGCAAATTAATTTGTGCAAACTTCCTGACCTTGTCAAGTTTCTCCATAAGGTTTGATATATACTCCTGGACCGTGACTGGAGTGGAGTGGGACAAAACCCAATTGTCTTTCAAGACTTTTAAGGGACCTCTGATGTTACGCCCATATAACAATTCAAAGGGAGAGAATCCCATGGATTCCTGTATTGATTCTCTATAAGCAAACAAAAGCCAATCCAAGGAATCATCCCACGCAGCTCCATTCTCAATACAGTACTTCTTTAGCATTTGTTTCAGTGTTTGGTGAAAGCGTTCCAGACAGCCTTGTGACTGGGGATGATAAGCCGAAGAGACAATGTGTTCGACTCCCAGAGCAGCTAAAACATTTTTAAAAACTTTGCTGGTAAAATTAGAACCCTGATCCGTCTGAATTCTTTGGGGTATACCTTTGGATGTAAACATATGCAGGAGGGATTTCAGTATGGACTTGACCGTGATATTTCTTAGAGGGTATGCCTCCGGATATCTGGTTGTGGCATCCATCACCGTTAACATATACTGGTGCCCCCTTTTGGTCTTGGGAAGAGGTCCCACACAGTCTATGATTATTCGTTCAAATGGTTCATCCACTACCGGAATGGAATATAAAGGAGTAGGAGGAATGGGTTTGTTAACTTTACCAGCAAGTTGGCACACGTGACAGGTTTTTACGAAACTTTTGACATTCTCCCTAATACCAGGCCAGAAGTAATGGTTTAATAACCTATGATATGTTTTACGAAATCCTAGATGTCCACCACCAGAACTATCATGAGCCAGTTTCAACACCTCAGATCGAACTGACGAGGGTAACACTATTTGGTGTGTTTCAGACCAAGAATCGGCGGAGGACAAATGGGGTTTCCGATAGGCACGCATAAGTACTCCATTGTCATGATAAAAGGCAGGTAAAGTGTCTAACTCTGTTTTCCCTACAGCAACATGTCTCTCAGAGGTCAAAGAAGGATCAGTCTCCTGGGCCTTTATCAGCTCTTCTCTAGAGAGCAAGTCAGGGATTAGGGGAGTGGAAGGCAAAGGTGACTGAATCGGGACCGTAGGAGCTTGACGAGCCTGTGAACGGGTTACTGCACAGGAGGGAAACAGGTCTGAAGGGTCAGGAGGCCATACAGGTTGTGGCTGTTCAGGAATTAGGACATTAGGCACTACTAGTTTTCCTGCTATATCATTACCAAGTAGTAACTTAATTCCTTTTACTGGCATGGGCTCATCTCTGACAGCCACTTGGACACAAGAGCTGACAAGAGGGCAATTTAGATAAACTTGGGCCAAAGGATACTGGGTGTTGGAAGTAAGATCCGAGATTAGCACTTTGTCTCTAGTGAAGTTATTTTCTATGCAAGGAACCGCATTACTCAACAGTATGGATTGAGCGGCCCCTGTGTCCCTCAAGATCTTAACTGGGTATGACTGACCATTCTTTGTAAGAGAGACATGGCCGAGAAAAATGTAATCTTCAAACAATCGTTCTGGTTGAGAACCATTACCACTATTAGTAGCTACTGGATTAGGAGTTGTTGACGAGCCTGACATGACAGAACTGGGATTTTTCCTACTGTTTACACATTTTGGGTGTTTACAGAAGGCAATAGTGTGACCAGGTTTCTTACAATAAGCACAAGTTACTCTGTTACCAGACCAATCATTGTTCTTCGGCTTATCTGAAAATGCATTATTATAAGGGACATGACCAGAGGAAGCTTTTACATTAAAAGAGTGCTCTCCTTCCAGTCTTCCCCAGGTCTCTAGTCTCAAAGCTTGTGCATCAGCCAGCTCTGCCACTCTAAACAATTCTCTCTCATCCCTCTCCTCTATGTACTTAACAATGGAAAAGGGCACTTTGTTTTTAAACTCTTCTAGGACCATGAGATTCACTAAATCCGAATAGGTAGTCACTTCAAGAGCATTTAGC
Source organism: Petrolisthes cinctipes (assembly GCA_033782935.1). Classification (NCBI taxonomy): domain Eukaryota; kingdom Metazoa; phylum Arthropoda; class Malacostraca; order Decapoda; family Porcellanidae; genus Petrolisthes; species Petrolisthes cinctipes. The sequence continues at coordinate 1,382,624 of JAWQEG010000199.1, forward strand.
CACTTCTTATAGAGTTTAAGTTTTTCATTAGCAAATTCTATGAATGATTGTTGCTTCGCTTTGGCAAGTTTTCGAAATTTATTTCTGTACGTCTCCGGAGTTACAGAATGAGCATGAAGAAGTTGTCTCTTAACAAAGTCATAGTCTTCGGGCCGGTCTAAATTTATGTAAACACGAAATGATTTACCAGTGAGCTTAGGTGCAATTAGGATCATCCATTGTTCCTTTGGCCACTCGCTCTTAGTAGCGAGGCGTTCAAAAAGATTAAAAGAACCCTCTATATCATCCTCATCAAAAGTGGGTATCATAGAGCATGCATTAGAAATATTAAAAGAAATTTCCTTCTCTCTAATCCTAATTTCCTCTTTGACCTTATCTTTTGAGACGGCTAACTTATCCCTTTCGAGTTCAATGTTCAGCATCATTTTCCGCTCTTCTAGAGCCATTTTCTGCTGCTCTAGAGCCATTTTCTGCTGCTCTAACCTATACTGCATTTCTATTCTATATTTTTCAACTTCTGCTGAATTTGTCAAAGAACCCCCAAGTGACTGAGGCATTTTATCAGAGTTAGCAGTTGCCTGAATAGGAGAACCTAGAGAAAGGTTATAAGGGTCAGGTTCCTCATCATTAGGTAAGGGAGAGAGATTCATAAGTCCAGCATTGACTAAGTATTGTACAGCAATATCCTTAATATTACTTTTGGTAATCTTAGATGAATGGCAAGGTAAAGGGATCTGATAGTGGGTTATTACCTTAACCCAATCCTCTTTTCTTAACAATTCTATGTACTCATGAGAAGGTTTAGAGATAAACTCGTCTATATCAATACCCTCACCTTCCATAATAAACTAATTCCTTATGTACTAAATATGAAGTGTAGAAGAAGAAGAAGAGAGTGAATTTGGTTTGAACGCGGCGGCCTAATCGCAGACACAGCCCTAAGTCTGTGCTAACGACTACCAAATGCTCTCTTAGAGAGGTGTTAATCAATTCGTTTAGTAGGGGGATACACTGAGAAGCAGTGTACAAGACAAGGTTTGGTTAGGACAACTTCCAAACGATGAGTGTTTTACGTGAGGTACTCCAGATTTTTCACAAGAAAAATTATATGAATGATAAAACACTCGAATTCCCCAATTCTGAAATAGAATCAATGACTAAACGAAAAGATTCAACACTTTAAATTGTCCTAGAGATGAATACCATAACAATTCGTCTGGCGTTCGAAAAGAAAGTGCCCTTTTGTGTAGCCGCACACACAAGCAAGGAAAGACACTTTGAGAGTGCTTTTCTGCCAACCAAGATAATAACAACACTGTACAGTCGGCGGCAAAAGTCCTGTCGCCTCACTTGCTTTACCGAGGCACGCAATGTTCATAGACTCGAGATTATTAGGTGTAGAAAACATGCGTATTTCCCGAGTCCATGAACACTGTGCGTCTCGGTGAAGCAGGTGAGGCGACAGGACTTCTGCCGCCGACTGTACCACAGAACTGCACCATAAACAAAAAATATACAAGTATAATGAATTCCAACAGTTACACAGTAATAGAGTAGATGTTACTTAACGATCCGAAGATCCTGGCGAGGTCGCCATTAATGTTACGCCCAACGTACTTGTTATTCCAATCTCTATTGGCCATGCCCAGAGATTGGGCCCAACACTAGACTTAAGATTGAAGAGTGAACGCTTTATAGTTCTGACTGCAACATCAGTATAACTTAAGGGCATGGAGAAAGATAAAGTAATTTTAACAGTATAATTATATTATTAACAACACATAAATTAATATAAACAAGGGAAAACATACATTGCAAAATATTAAATAACACGAATACAAGTAACACCACCTATAGAATTCACAAACCTAAACTGATGTCTTATTTGTCTAGGCTACACTTATACGCAAGGAGAGGGCAGAGGTAAAAGTAATATATATATATGTATACTCAGCACAATGTAGTAAGAGGTGGGCAGAGCTAAGTGATACCCTGAGAAGATCCTGGTGGAAGACTGATGCACAACACAAGACATGTACACCATAAGAAAGCTCTCTGTGGAGTCCTACCTTAAACCACCTGCCCTCGCTATTTATACATATCTAGTTCCCGCCAAAATGTGACGTTAACTAAATCCTCCTCTCCCATTGGCAGAGGGGTAAAGATCCTATTGGTTGAAGCTTAAACTAGGGGATAATCTGCCTGACTATCTTGATTCCTGGCTGGGTAGTTCGCTGCAAACGACCCAACGGGTCTAGTATTGAGGGGTCGTAACATTTGCAATATGTCCATTCTCTTCAAGATGGACAACTCCACCACAGTGAGGTGCATCAACAAACAGTGCACATCACGTTCACATGCTCTCCCACTACTCTCGGAGCGGCTCCTCATACAAGTGGGTATTCGAGGGTTGTTCCTAGCTGCGTCTTTCATGCCGGGAGAGGAGAAGGTGTGGGCAGAATCACATTCTCGCTACAAGGTGTCCTCGGTGGAGTGGACATTAAGACTGCAGTCGCTGGTGGATCGCTTCGGTCTCCAGAACATCGACCTATTTGCATCCCCGACCTTGGAGAAACTGGCTTGCTACCTGTCGTTACTGACCCCCACCTCGGTGGTGGTGTCTGGACGAGTTCACGGAGGATTGGAATTGGTGGACTTATAGTATCTTTACGTGTTATCGCCTCCCTCAACCTCTGTCCTCACCAGGGTGGTTCACCGCCTCCGATTTTTCCGAAGGCATGTCCTTATGGAGGCCCTGTACGAGTCAGCGCAACCGTAGTTCGGGGAACTCGAGGCCAGGTGCCCGAACCCTCTGTTTCTGGGGTCGGTCTACCTGTCGAATCATGTTGCCTCACCGTTGCCGATATCCTTGTGCTTACATGCATGGACTTTCTCTGAAGGGCCTTGTCTTTGACCTACTCTGCTAAGTCTGTTCAGGTCATGTTCCAGTCCCTCCAGCCGTCTTCAGTCAGGCAATGCGAGTTGTATTGGAATAGATTTCAGCAATTTCTGAGATTTAAATATATTTCTTCCATCTCTACCGACACGCTTCTAATCTTCCTGGCTTGAATGGCCGAACCTACTAACAGAGCTCCTGCAACTCTGTCGGTACATCAGTCAGCTATTGCAGAACCATAATGTTTTGCTTAGCATGGAAAGTTCCAATTACGCTGTTGAAGCCAGCAAAACTCAGGATGTATAGTCTATGGGGCCATGGGAGATATGATAACTAATTTCAAAACCCTAACAGTATTTTCCTCCACTCATGGGCATGTCCTGCTGGCGTGAAGCCATCGCGGATACAGGAGGAGGTGTGGACGTGCCGACTGTCGGGTGTTTTCTGTCTCTATCCACCTTTGTGGGTTATTGCCTGTATGGCAGTAATAAAAGCAAGTTCTGCTTTTTCTCCTTTTTATTAAAACACAGCGGGTGGGAAAATAACCAGGGACAAAAATTAGAGTAAATTCTAGCTCTGTCTGTGGTGGTGGTCCCTTTCGTACTGGCCCGGTCTGCCGGCCTCCAATCCCACTTCTCACATGCCCTGTATACGTCTGCTTACATCACGTCTGTTTACATGGCACTTCAACTAATTCGGACCCCACTCACAGCTTCGCTCATTAAAGTACAACTATTTTTTGAGACAAGATTAACACACACAAAACAACGAAACATTCAAATACACCAACATTAATATATTAAACATAACAGACAAATACTGTACAGAAATATAAACACATTAAACACAACATACAAACACACTCCCCCTTGATATACTAATCACATTTACGACAAACTACTCTTGGTATTTTAATTCTCGAGGATCGTCTTAGTAACGCTTGTTCTGTTGGTTCCTCCTCCTCTTCCTCCTTTGTAATATCGTCCTCACTTACGTCAGCTTGGGTACGGAGATTGACAAGCAACTCTTCATCTTCATCCTCGCTCTCTGTTGCAACTGTCGCAACCTTAGGCTCCTGCAAAGAATAGCAACGAAGATCCTTAACGTGGCGGGGGACTCCATCGACTTCGGCAGCCTGATCAGAGATGAGCTTCGTTACCGTTCCTTTCTTATAGGGCTCATTACACCGAACACTCGGCGGCTTTACCCATACCTTATCCCCAACCCGATAGCGACAATTAGTTTTCTGCTCATCCTCCTTGTATGGGTCTATTCCACGAATCCTGACGGGGTACCAGTACAGAATGTTAGCTGGGGCAGTTGATGGTGTGCAGTCATCCCGAGGCCTAAAGTTGTAAAGATACACAGCTTCCTTTATAGAGCAGCCCTTCCTCGCCGCGATGACCTTCACAGTGCGGTGACATTTTTCAACTATGCTATTCCCGGACGGTACATGGGCGCACCTAAAATGAATGCGGACACACCATCGAGTCACAAACTGTCGAAACAACTTGCTTCGGAAGGCAGCATCGTTGTCAGTTAATAACTCTTCTGGAGCTCCTCGCTCATAGAATACTGCCTCTAGCTGTCCTATGATTCTTGCGCTTGTTTGCATCGTAAGGCGATGCCACACAGCAAACCGAGAAGGCCCACAGTCAATGATAGTCAGGTAGTGTCGCCCGTTGCAGTGTGTAATATCCATGCCTACCCGCTGCCATGTTCTTTCCACATCCAAAGTACCTTTCATCCACTTAACCGGTACTGGGTCTATAGATTGACATATGTCACAGCTGGTAACGACGGAGTGTACCTGTCTTCGTGTGACGGCTGGGTAGACTCTCTTAACGAAATAAAGAGTTCGTTTCACTCCTAGATGACCTGCGGCTTGATGTATTTCTGCAATTTTATCACCAGTCGGATCGACAGTAATTGCACACACGACCTCTTTCCCTACAGGACAGATGGTGGGGACCTTCAGCCAGCGCTGAGGCACACGAGTCAGGCTGTCAGCTTTATTATTAGTGGAAGGTACAAGATAAATTGTCAGGTGCCGGTGATACTCTTCAATCAGCGACAGTACAATCCCCACTCTCCTCCTAATCAGCATTTTCCTCGCTGCCTTCGTTCTCAGCCTACTTTTCCCCGACAGGGCATCTGATATCCAGCGATGCACTGTAGACGAATCAGTTAACAGTTCCACTTTCTCCACCTTCCAAGCCAGCGCGAGATTCAGCCCCTTGATTACCGCGTCTAGCTCGGCCATGTTAATGTGGGAGGAGTTGTCCTTTCGTAGCCAGCTGGCGTCCTCAACAACATACCCGCCAATTTCAAGCACCACACCAAGCGCCAACGAGCTAGCATCCGCCCACACTTTGGCCTCATCACCCACAGCGGCCAACTTTCCACGCACAGGGTCATTTACTCCTACTTTCTTCACAGTCTCCTTCAATAATTCTATCATTTCTTGATCGCATATATTTTCGTCCCAGCTCTCGTAATGAGGTTGGCCTTTCTCTTAATAAAAGCTGTCGCCACTCGTAGCCAGCCACACACAGGGAAGTGGCCAACTAGCCTCCCACAGTAAGAAAACACTTTCCGTCGCGTCAGGATATCCGGGACATCACCGAGTTTGTTATCTCTCATCCAAACTAGTCCTCTCTGCTCCCCCCACACTCTCAAGCCCAAAACTCGCGCTCCATCAGCGAGTCGTTCATGTGGTTTACATGTCAACCCAAAGTTGCTGAGATGACATTCCACCTGCCTGACCCCAACGATGTCCTCATTTACAAAAATATCATCAATGTAAGCCGACGTGCCTTTCCTCACATTTAGATCCTGAGAGAGGACACAATTTAAAACTGCCTTCATCACTAGAGGGGCGACGTTTAGGCCGAAACCCAAACGTGTCAGACAATATCTTTGGCCCTTGAGTATGACAGTCTGGTACGGCCACATAAAGTCATGGATCTTAATCTGTAGATAAGCTTTTCTTAAGTCAATCACAGATACGTTTTCACCTTGCCTGCGCCACTCCCGCAGTCTCTCAGCACACATATCTGCATCTGCTGTAAATGCGTCAATGTGTGTGTTAAGCTCCCTAAAGTCCATTACAGCCCTCATTTTCTCTTTGTTGCACTGCAAAACCTCCATCAGTGGAACCAACCCCTTAGCTGGCCTATACTTAGTTTCGTCATATGGTAAAAGCAATCCGTCCTTTATCCACCTTTGCAACTCTTCCTCGTAAGGGATTCGCGCTCCTTCAGGCACGGAATACGCATCCACTTGATTACGCAAGACATCCGGCTCTCTGCCTTCTGCCCACTTACAGATTGCCGTCCACGAATTCGAACTAGGATCATAAGTCGCACTAAAATCCCATTCATCAACCCTCACCATATTCTCAGAAGCGGGCACAAATCGTCATCATTTCTGCACCAAAGTACACCTTGCCCTGAGCGTCAACTGTGACACCTCCGAGTGCCTTTATTCCGTCTATTCCGAGAAGGAGGGAGAATCCAAGAGGTTTCGAAGTAGTTACAATAACATTAATGTCTGCATAGGCATCACTGCTCACCTGAAGACGCACTGTACCTGTTCCCTCGCACTGCCATTCCTCTCCACTGACAGTGACCATGCTGACAGCACTCTTCCTCCATGCTTTACAGCACGAGATGTGAGCTACACTGCGGGAGCAACCAGTGTCCACCAGCATGTGACGCCGGACGCCCTCCACACTCACCACAGCACTCGGCAGCACCTCACTTAATAACTGCCAGGAGAGAAGGGTGGCGCTGACTCCCCCTCTCCGCATTCGTTTCCCGACCGCTCACTACTCGAGCAAGTAGAAGCAATGTGGCCCAGGCCTCCAAATTTATAACACCTCACACGCTGCCGAGCACGACTCCAACTGCTCCGCACCGCTTCTCCTTTGTGGCGCGCTAAATAGTCCCTGGCAAAGTGATTGGTACCGTTGCACTCAAAGCATCGGTTGCTCGTTGCTGTCACGGTGTGCTTAGCTACCGAGCGCGCCGCACTAAAGCAGGCCTCTGCTGTCAAATTCAATCCGTCGTCCCTGATGACACAATATGGTCCAGGTCAAGCGACTCCATACGTAACCCGGCCCTCAGCAGCTGGCGAAAGTCGTCCGGCAGCCCAGCTACAAAAGCACATGCAAGGACCTTGCTGCTCACTCCACCAAACAGCGATGAGAGGCGTCGCAGCTCTGCTAGATACACGTCCGGTGATTCTCCAGTGCGTAACTTCCTGTTGATGAATTGTTCGTAGGCCACATAGAAATCCTGTGGAAAGGCAGCCGGTAATACCTCCTCTATCTTCTCGGTGGACTTTCTATCTTTCTCCGACAACTGTAGATATACGGCGAAGACACCACCAGTGAGACGAAGAGGGATAACGCTGGCCACATCCTAGACGCCTCGGAGCTTGCACACGAGCTCCAATTTTTCCAACCACTCAACCACTGACTGTGTAGCGCTGCCCTCGTAATCAGGAATCAACTTTAAATCAAAGTAGCTATCAGTATCCTTTCCCTCCATACTGCCTAGATAGTTTGTAGCAGTAATAAAAGCGAGTTCTGCTTTTTCTCCTTTTTATTAAAACACAGAGGGTGGGAAAATAACCAGGGACAAAATTGAGAGTAAATTCTAGCTCTGTCTGTGGTGTTGGTCCCTTTCGTACTGGCCCGGTCTGCCGGCCTCCAATCCCTCTTCTCACCTGCCCTGTATACGTCTGCTTACATCACGTCTGTTTACATGGCAGTTCAACTAACTCGGACCCCACTCACAGCTTCGCTCATTAAAGTACAACTGTATTTTGAAACAAGATTAACACACACAAAACAACGAAACATTCAAATACACCAACATTAATATATTAAACATAACAGACAAATACTGTACAGAAATATAAACACATTAAACACAACATACAGACACAGCCTGTACAGTAGTGATGTGGGCAATACTTTAATGGTTTTGGTGTCCCTTCGGCCCCTGCCACTCTCTTTCAGTTCTTCAAGTGTCCCTCTTTTCTTTTTATTTCCTTCCTGCTTGCTTTCTCACCTCTCTATCACCTTCTTCTGGCGCTATATGAACTCGCTATTACGAGGCCTAGTATCAATCAATCAATCAAACAGTCTCTGTCAGTCTGCAAAAGCATCAGGTCATTTATACAGTATATATATAAATATATATATGCAATGAATGGTCTACCAAGTGGTATGGTGATTGCAAAACAACCTAATAATGATGTTGTATTGCTATTACCTGCTCTTGCAATTTCTATATCTTCTAAACCCTAGAAAACAGAAGCGTGTTTACGAATTGTTGTGGCCAATAGTACATGTATTACTTTGCCTGTATACCACTGCAGGAATGGAATAAACTGTGAGAACAAGTCTCATACAAGTTAATTATATTAATTTTTTTGCAGACCACACGATATCAAATTCTGTGGAATCGTAATGGACATCTTGGTTTTGAGAAGGTGGTGATGGAATCAGTGGGTTATCTGCTAGGCCAAGGTTCCCTTAGTGGAACATCAGCAAGTTTCTCCAACTACACCCTTTTGTCGTGCTGGCTAATGTTTGGACTGCTCCTTGGCACGGCATACCGTGGAAGCCTCATTGCATCTCTGACCCTCCCTAGAGCACCTGCAAGACCAGAGACAGTCGAAGAACTCGTAAGAGCAGTAGAAAGGTAAGACATTGTTATATCTGTTAAGTAAGAGAATCAAATCATGAGTTGACATTTCTTACAGACTGCCTGCATTATGAGTTAGCATCAGTGTTGTTTGTCTAGTATTATTCAAACCCTTGCTAGAGATTATCTCACCATAATAACTGAAAATGAGGTATAATCTTACATCAAATTAGGTCAAGAATGAACGGAACACCCTGGTATTTTGCTTCTAAAAGGTAATATGTCTACCTGGAGAACCCCTAAGTGAAGTAGCCAGGAAGAATATGAAGTTTCTATTAAGTCTGGCATACAACCTATGAAGATAATATTAACATACAATGAAAGTAAAGCTGTATATACCACTGTTCAAAAGATGCTTCATAAAGGAAAGATTGAACCCTTAGCTTTTCCATGGAATGCTTCACTGTTCTTCATTCCCAAGAGGGATAAAATTATGAAGTTTGCCATCTAGTCATCCACTATAGGAAGAATATCAGTTAACAGTGCCAGAGCATTAACCAAGGTAAGTTCTCAAGAAGTTGCCTTCAAACTAAGGAAACCACAAAATTTTCTTTCTCCTGCCTAGATCTTATTGAAAGCTGTTGGCAGAGTTATATAGTACATCTGATTTTAGACAGTAAACCCAAAATAGCATTCAGAACCTATTGACTCATAATGTTCTTAACCCCTTAACCGTGGTTGACGACATAAGTCGACGCCACCAAGAAGTGTGGAGGACCGCAGGTGACAACATAAGTCGACATTGTAGTATCTTAAAATGCTTGTCTCATAACACATGATTTTATCTGGGAGCAACGCTGATTTTGGGCTTGTAGGGTGTAGCCTGACTTCAGCCATCAGCTGCCATCCACTAGCTACCCAGTTTTTTTTTTTTTTTTGCTATACCTCAACCTCGGGACTGTAAGCTGTCAGTAGCCCGTGACTCTTGCGAGGCCCTGAGATGAGACAGTGGAGCTTCGTGGTGATGTTGGTACCGTAGCTTCTCTTCTGCCACACTAGATCACGATACCTTATTTATACACGTCACTATCAGAAGACAGCAGCTACACCGTCACTCACAGCATCTTGGAATATGGTCTGGCATCTTCTATGTTGTGAGTTGACGACGATGTAGGGGATATTTTCTTGACGTGTCGGCGTACCCAGGGTAGTTGACGAACAGCTGGACCCATCAGATCAACTCGGAAAAATCCCAGACGCTTTCTCGTGGACTCGAACCAAGGTCCTTGCCTTTCGCAGTACGTCACTTTATCCACTCTGCCACCACCTCCCCTAGAGGTGGGAGGACGTATTTCCAGAGCTCCGTTTTTCCTGAAATTACCATGTATGTACATAAATGGGACAATTACATTATATTCCTTATATTATGTTGAGAAATGTGATTTTGACACGTTTTATAACGACATCAGAGTGTGAAAACATACTTAGATATGTAAATAGAGTGTGAAAGTTTATTTTGAGTTGCGGATACTCTGAGCTGATTACCCATCCTACAAATGTCCATTTAGTATTCACAAGTACATCAGGAGACAGCTAAAGATTTGTACTTCAATATCCTGTGCAAGCAATTAGCCGTCAAATCTGTTGTTTTTATAGTCACCGCGAGTGCGGAAGAAAGGCCCAAACTGCAAAGCTACTACAGTAGATAAGACCCACGCCCAAGTGGTTAAGCATAATACCGTACAGGCTTCGCGATGTGCCTCGGACCTTCCTAACATTTATCATAACTATTTTTAGAATAATAATCTCTGAAGATTTGTCACCCATGGCACAACTATAAACTTAAGCAAGCCCTGGCTGGTCTCAAAATTGATTTGTCCAAATGCGAACAACAGAATATTTGCCACACATTGGGTGGTGTAGAAATCCTTACAATCAAAGATAATATAAAGTTATATGATACTCTAAGGACAAATTCTGCCTTAATGAGTTATGAGAAGTCTTTCACAGTGTACAGCTACCAATATAATTATGAACCTGGGACAGCGGTGTTGTATAGCAATTGAGATACCTGATGGATTTATGTTTGTTTTAGGCATTCAGAGCTACTGAATGATCCTAATCTTCTAAAAGTAATTAACAATAAAAAACAATATAAAAATCATAACAATAAAACTAGTACAATAAATAAATGAAACGTTAAATGTGGATGAACCAACGCCAATCTGCAGCCTATTATAAATATCAATATCCGTTAAAAAGCAAGCCAAACTCTAAAAACCGACGTTTTCCCCAGCATCGCCTGCTCGGACCTGTCGTGCAGGTAATGGGACTGTTTTGAAATTATAGAATTGGGGCAATCCTCCAAAATATGGCGAACTTTAATGATGTCGCAGTTGCAGGTCTTCCTAGAACGGGGAATGCCGATCATTGCCACTCAACATCATGTAGAGTCACAATGAAAAGGTCTGTCTCTGGTGAATGAACATTAATAATTTGAGAAAATCTTATGAACCAATATTACAGGGACCAACGTCTATAGAGTTACATATTTATCGAAACCATTTCATTCGAAGGTGTTGACAGGAAAATTGATAATTATTGTACTTGTGAGTAAAGTGTGTGTGGCCAGTACGTAGTATGGAGACCTCCACACCTACCTACGGGCATTATAATTAGAGTACCACTAGTGGTTTTATTGACCTACGTGTACTATTAGTAGTCAAAGTTGACCAACATTCCTGCCACTCGCTGGTGATGGTAGTTTTAAAGTCACCTTATAACACACTCACAGGAGATTGGCATTGTAGAGCTGCCGCTTGTTTGGCCACTTCATCAGCTCTCACGTTCCCTACAACACCAACATCAGATGGGACCCAAGAAAAAGCCACACATACGCACGTTCGATTATGCAACAGGACTAGCCAGTCCTAAATCTCCTGGACCGACGGGCATAGATTGGAGGAATCAGAACCAATTAACCAGCAAGAAAACCTCAATTCAACCTCTAAGGATCGCAAATCCCCCACCCTGCCTTCCCCTCCAGCCGCAATTCCTCTCTATTTTTGTTTTGTGTAGACATTGAGTAGCGTAGAGTAGCAAGTAGAGTAGGGTAGTGTAGATTACATGAGCATAAAGTAGCGTAGTACGTGGATGTTGAATGATGTAGCTTACGTGAGCGTAGAGTAGCGTGGCACGCAGAGTAGATTGGCGTAGCTTACTTGAGCGTAGTGTGGCGTGGCACGTAGATGTTGCGTAGCGTAGCTCGTGGACCGTGGAAGGAGACTGGGGTAGCTTGCTTGTGTCTGAATTGTATGGTAAACGAGTTGCATTTTCCGGGGTCACCAATTGTAAACGCTAGGGACAGCGTTACTACCGGAGGTGAACAGACTCGAATACACAGTAACAATTTATTCATTATAAGTGTACAGGGTAACACAGTGTATGAATGGGAAAGCACCTTTTTGTTGACCAATTCCGCCTCCCGTGGTAGAGTAGCGTAGAGAGATGGAGTAGCTGGTGTGGAGTGGCACGTGGTGTCTTGGTGTGTACAGGTAGCGTCCGCACAGGTAGACAATAGAGCTTGAAGATGCGTGAGTGTCAGACAAGTGAGATGTAAGATGCGCAAAGTGCTTAGTATTCACTACAGGGTGATGAAGAACTCCTGTCCGCAATAGTACTTTACATAATCAGTCTGTACAAACACACCCGGTAACAAGTTGCCAGAAGGTGCAGTAAGAACAGCATCAACAACCGAGGGGTGACCAGTGAATACCGACTCGTGTAGCTGGTCACCGACCACGCGGGTACCAGGACTGTTATAATTATCCATAAAATGAACAGTCTAATATACCAATGGCACCAGAATCCAAGAACAACCACCTACCAGGGAATGTGGGGACCAAGCGCTTGCTGATGGGAGTGGGGTACCTCGTCCCATGGAGTATGAAGATGATGGACCCCCTGTGACTCGAATTCATGCTCCCACCGTTGCTGAGACCCCCATCCCTTACACTCCCCAGCCCAGATACCCAACCATATCCTCCGTATATAGCGTTATCTAACGAAACTCGGTATGATTTGGACATTTTACTATCATTTTCTCACAGAGAACACTAAACAGGCTCCTTGCCTTTAATTTTAATCTTTCTCATTATAGAAAAAAATAAGGGTAATTATAAGAACATATTGGGCTAGTAAGCTAACTCAGGCCCATTAATCTTTTGGATACAATTACTGTTTATATAAATAGAATATTCCTCCTTTACTATGGAAAATACTTGACCATCAATGCAATAATTATAAACAGACTCGATATATATCTTGCAGAAAAGGGTAAGATATAGATACCAAGATTGATTGATTGATTGATAGGTGTCATTGGTGGCGCAACAGCTAGGGTCATATACCCCACTACACAATATTAAAATCAAGAGATTTAAAAATATGGTCACTTATATCATATACAAAACATATACACATTTTATGTAGGCTTCACTACCCCAAAAGGAAAATCAGCATGATTAAAAAGTTATATCAACTACAACTCACACTTTACCAATTTAATCTGATTAACTTAAGGAAAATATATATAAGAATAAAAATGATGACCCCTCCCCCTCAACACACAAAAAAAAAAAAAAAAAAAAAAAATCATAACATTCACAAGGACAGGGTGTTCCCTCCCACTCTTCCAACCAACATTCCGAAGCACCTGGGAGAGACTGTAAGAACTGTCCCCGACCCAGTACTCGGAGAGGTGTACCTACGACAAAGGTCCCCAAGACTGGAACACTCCAAAAGAAGATGCCTGACTGTCAAAGGGATCAGGCAATCATCAAAGTAGGGAGGGGAAGCCCTCTCCATTAAAAATCAATGAATCAAACATATGTGGCCAATGCGGAGACGGGCAAGAGACGTCTCTCTCTGGCTAGACATGCCGCTCTAGCTCCACAAACCCAGGCGCTGGCGGATGCCGCAGTGATTGTTAGCCCCGACGGCGTCCCATCTGTCCTGCCAGCAGGAACGAACGGCAGAATCTGTGTAGGGTCAAAGGTCTACAGTAGGTACGGGATGACGCCTGGCAGGAGGCCTAGAAACCTATTTTTGATTAGTACAAGTAATATGATTTTGAATTACTATTTCATTGGTATCTTGGATCTGTGAATGAATTGTGTGTGAAAGTGTAATGGCTATGTGTGCAAAATTGTGATGAGAGAGAGAGAGAAAGAGAGTGGTGATGTGTGTGTGTGTGTGTGTGTGAAAAGTGCGTGCAGAACTTTATAGAAATGTGTGTGAAAGTGTGAACATTTTTAAATAAACAGTTATATAAGTATATGTGCAAGAAGGAATGTAAATTAATGTTATAGTACGTTGATATGTAGGTTGGTATGAAGTATACATAAGTTGGTATGAAGTATATAAAAGTTGGTTTGCACTTCTACGGGAACAGGTATATACGGTATACATGTTAAGGGACCCTGTGATGCAGTCAGAAAATTGGAGGGAAATGAGTCCTTCAAATATTACCACGAAACACCACCTATAGGGAAGGAGCGTGATTCGTGGCAGAGACAGGAGGTATCAGAAGCCTCCAATTCTCATACACGATTAGAGGGTCCGTAATACCTGCATACCAACATAAATACCACTATACAAACCAGTATAAACTTTTACATATTTTTTACCTAATGATATACGTTACCTTCTTACATACTGTATATTTGCCTACTTACTTACAAGCAAACTTAGATGTTATTAGATACCTACTTGCATGTCTAGTTACTATTGTATTCCATACCTATTTACATACCTAAATCCACACCAACCTACCATTTATAATTTCTTAACATTCGTACTCAAAGAGGCAATCTTCATGTTACACTCAGATACGCATATTGTTTGTGCAAGAGTTTTGAGTAGTTTATTCAACTGTCATTATCTATCTCTGAGAAAGTTCCTGTTAGTAGCGAAGTGATCAGATTTTCTAGTGAAATGTTCTATCTGGTTTGTAAGATATAATAGGGGCTCTCTGCCCACATTTTTGGTTGATTTCGAAGGATATCGCTCACACGGTTTAAATAATACATATATGGTAGCGTGCGTTCATTTTGAAATGTGTAATAAATTACTTCCATTTTATTAAACTGCTAATTACTTGTGATTGTACACTCGCCAGCACTGCCGCGTGGTACAAGGCTCACATATATTCAGAGATGTAGCACCACTGTGATTATTTAGCTCGAAACAATCCACGTGTGTGAGATGGAATATCCTCGATACACTAGTACATGAAGTGAACTTTGTTGCTTAAGGAACTGAATCACTTAAATCTCTTAAGCATGTGAGCCCTGTATCACGCGGCAGTGCTGGCGACTGTACCATTTCATGGTTTACACCATGCAATATGTTAGTTGTAAAGGGACAAGCTTATCATATCTCCGATGTGTAGGTGCTTTCCAATAAAATTGTTAGTGAGACACTAACCTTAAGGCCTGCAAGGTTATATCCTGTATGTTTTCGATTCGGCCCTGTTGAATAAAGTTGTGTAAAAGATGAGCACTAATTTTCCTTTTCAATGTTTAATGTTACAAATTATTTGCATTTCGTACTATTTTGGTCGGATCGCCTCGTTTGGATATCAAACCTGTTTCTGTTATTAATAGGAGAGAGAGAGAGAGAGAGAGAGAGAGAGAGAGAGAGAGAGAGAGAGAGAGAGAGAGAGAGAGAGAGAGAGAGGGTTAAATTTAATGTTTTTTGTTATTTCAGAGTAACCTTTGAGGCATATGGCAATTCTCATAAGACATTCTATTGCAACTCTGAGTCTCCCACGTACAAGACATTAGGAGAACTGATGTATATTGGTGTCAAAGTCATCGATGGATTAAGAGCTGTTCTTCGAAACAAGTAAGACTGGAGGAACAAACGCCTGTCATGTATCTCCTACTGACATTGACTTTATTTGCTGTTTACTCCTTGTCCGAGAAACCTCAGTTCCTGGATGAACTATCGTTCTATAAACTATGCAGCCAAATATTAACCCTTTGTTAGTCACCTGGGAATTTCTAAAATGGTTAGTCACGTGGGATGTTTACACACCCCATTACAAAAATGTTTATAGTGTTATTATTATGTGAAATATAGTCATACTTCTGGTTCAGTATATATTTACAGTCCCTGTTGAACAGTTGGAATAGCTTGTAGCTACTTGATAGTAATATATAATAGTACAATAAAATAAATAATAAAACTAAGGAAAAAGTATATATACTTGGATATAGATAACATTTATTTGATGCACCAGTTTATGTGATTTTGTAATATCTATTGCAATGTTAGGGGCACGTTACTAACGGATAGGTGAACAGTAGACTCCAATACAGGGCCCAGTTTATTATAAGTAGCACTGCGGAGGGAAGGAAAACACAGAAAAATACAGGGGAACAGTGTCCGTGTGCATATACCTTCACCTTGAGGACAGTTGCTCTTGATATCGTAGTCGTGACGAAGTGTAGAATGGGGGTGCACTCGCTAAGGGACTCTTGACGATGTGTAGGGTGCAGAGTGGGTGCTGAAAATGCCACACGTGGTCGTAGAGTAGGTAGCGTTGTTGGGTCGCTGATGAAGGGTGCACGCTTGGCAGTAGCGTGGGGTGCTAGCGTCGTAGGATAGCTGACGAAGGTGAAGCACGTGGTCGTGGCGTTGAGTGGCGGCGACGAGGGGTGGCTGACGAAGGTTGCACGTGTTCGTAGCGTAGGTGAGGTGGCAACGTGGGATGGGTGCCGAAGTGCGGCTGATGAAGGTTGCACGTGGTCGTCGCGTTGCGTAGGTGGTGCGGGCGTAGAGAGACGTAGGTGCCGTAGTAGGGGCTGACGAAGGTGAAGCACGTGGTCGTAGCGTTGAGTGGCGGCGACGAAGGTTGCACGTATTCGTATCGTCGGTGAGGTGGTGACATGGGGTAGTTGCCGAAGTGTGGCTGACGAAGGTTCGATGCCGCCTACAAGGTACTCTGGCGTAGTGTGTGTGTGTGTGGGGAGAAGGTGGGGTAGGAAAGAATGGTAGGAGAGACAGGCGTTGTTCGGGAGGAGTTATAGGGGATACCGAGTCAAAGGAATGGACGCACCGGGAGGGCGGCAGTAAAGCCAGGGGGACGAGCCTTGGGGAGTACGTTGAGCACGTGGGTGCAGCCAGAGGTTGAGCATGGGAGGGGAAAAATAATAAAGGAAAAGCAGGGCCCATAGGGAAAGAATGTAGAAACACGAGGAAACGGGAAGCAGGGAGAGAGTTTGACGGGGCATGGCGTAAGGAGCTGACAGACAGGACAGAAGGAGAAGTCCGAAATACAGGAAGTGCCGGGAAGGTCAGCGTTATGTTATGCATGCAAGGTTCAAGGGGCAAGAGCACTAGGGAGTGTATAACAACGCACAAAGCAACAATAATGGGAGGGAAAAGTGTGTATATGTGGTACCTTGTAGCCGAGGAAGCGGCGAACACGTGGAGTTGGAGCGTGGGGCCTCCTCTTGGGGGGAGCCAGCCAGGGTCTTGAGGACGTCGTAGGGCCGAGTATGAGTGCTACTTATATCCGGGGTCACCAATTGTAACGTTAGGGGCACGTTACTACCGGATAGGTGAACAGTTGACTTCAATACAGGGCCCAGTTTATTATAATAGTAATACAAAAGGTGGTGTAGAGAGATCCCAGGCACAAGTTGTAATAGCATTCCGCTATCCAGACTGCAGAGTTGCTTGTAGTAGGTGAAGTATGGCTTGTAGGTGTCTAGGCGATGCTTCAGGGTGACCGTGCTGTAGCGTAGAGGCAGCAGAAGGTACGGTAGCAGGCAACGCAGTGTAGGGGGAAGCAGACTGGTGCGGGAGCAAGTGGGGGAGATGTGTTGCCTCCTGGCTTGGCTCGTAGGTAGTGACCGAGCAAGGGTCTTGCTATGGCAGCTGGCCGAAAGGTAGATCCCCGTATGTAGGTCCGGGAAGCGTAGGGGTCAGGATGCACAGATGTGTAAGTGCAGGGAGCGTGGGGATAAGGTATGTGCTTGGGTCACTACACTATGATGAATATTAACTTAAAAAAATACAATAACAGGCAATCTCCGTTGAAATATGCATTAATTCAAAGCGTTGGTCAGGTGGGGTGACTGGACACCCCAGTAGACCAAATCGGTGCCTACCTCCCAAGACAATTGAGCAACAACTGCGCCACACCAGGTCTGCTACACCCTCACTGACTCAGACAAGTACTAGGAGAATGGAAAAGAAATAAGCTACCAACTAGGAATTACGATGAAAATAAAAAAAATTGGGGTGACCAAACATCCCAGGTGACTAATAAAGAGTTAATTGATCTAGAAAGGAATATGTATTGTAAGAACACATATCACCATTAACTCCTACAGTTCAGGTGGCATTATTATGACCTGTATACTAGTTCGTCCCCTTGCTCTCGGGGAGTGCGTGCCAAAAAAAGCTCATAATGACGTGGCATAAGGCTCATTGGATATCCTTAAAAATAGACTCATTGCCTTTCCCAGCTCATTTTACATGTATTTCCAGGCCATGGGTCGAGCCAGAATACAGTTCGTAATAATGCGTCCGGGTGACAGGATTTCCTGCTATTTTGAGAAAGTCTGAGAGACGGCAGGATTTCCTGATTGTATAAAATTCGATCCAATTACACCAGCTTGGGCGGAATCTTTCACACACATGGGTCTACTGTACAATCAGGCATGAGCAAATCACTGGATCAGAGATTAGCTAAAAGTAATATGAGATGCAATGGTCATGTGGAAAGAATGAATAATACAAGAGTGGTGAAAAAACCGGCATGATAATGATTATGCTAAAAAGAGAAATAGAGTAATGAAAATGATGACGATCTGAAGAAAAATGTATTTTGTTCCTTATTCTGAATGTTCTTTTCAGATATGCTCATATCGACAGTCAGAACAATCTTCAGCTAATTATTTCAAGTCTCTTTACACAAAGAGATGGGACTACCCAGATATACCTAGGGCGAGAGGAGGTCCTTACTGTGTCACTGGCTTGGCCTATTCCTCACGACGCCCCTTACAAGCATGTTATGGACAGAATAATTTCATCTGTTATAGAGGTGAGTAAATATATGCTGAATAATCTACGTTAATCCTTTTGTATAATATAATAATATATGATACCTTGAATTGTGCTTTAAAAATACTCACAATTGGCTATGGATGGGTGTTAGTCCTAAAAATTTACGAATGATGCAACCCCTTATTCACGGGTGACGACGTAAGTCGACACCACTAGTGGGTGACGACATAAGTCAACAGCGCAATTTTTAAATATATGCGCTCCCTAACATGCTTGTTTAGGCTGGCACAGAGGGAGTATGGGCCTAGGAGGCTCACCCGAGTCAAGCCAGCCTGTCCCAGCCACCACCAGTCAGTGTCAGAGCCGTAAACATGTGACGATGTATTTTCAGCACTCCGCTTTTTGCCCTATTTACCATATATATATATATATATATATATATATATATATATATATATATATATATATATATATATATATATATATATATATATATATTATATACAGTATATATATATACATATATATATATATATATATATATATATATATATATATATATATATATATATATATATATATATATATATATATATATATATATATTATATACAGTATATATATATATATATATATATATATATATATATATTGAAATAGGTGACTATGACATATTTTATGACAAACTTTGAACATGAGAGCATAATTAGATATGTAAGGAGAGTGAATTTTGAGTTGTGGTCATCCTGAGCGGCCTACCCATCTTACAGGTGTCCATTTAGTCTTCACAAATACATTAGAAAACAGCTAAAGGTGTGTACTTCAATATCCTGCATCTTATATGCATGGTTTGTAGCGTAAGTGGTTTACATGCTATTAGCCGTCAAATGTGTTTACATCGTCAGCATGATTGTAGGAGCTGTCACTCTAGGAAAGGCGCGCCCTTAAGAAGTTAAGGGAAAATAGAAATTGACAAAAGTTAAACAGGGCAATGGAGCTATATTCCTTCTGGAGTGAGTGACTTAAAAAAAAATAAGTATTCTTTACCAAATCA
This sequence comes from Petrolisthes cinctipes, assembly GCA_033782935.1. NCBI lineage: Eukaryota > Metazoa > Arthropoda > Malacostraca > Decapoda > Porcellanidae > Petrolisthes > Petrolisthes cinctipes. The sequence goes on from JAWQEG010000199.1 coordinate 1,402,311, forward strand.
GACTGTGCCTCTATGGTGAGCCCTTATACGGCATGGATACGAAGTCTACTGACACAAATTGGGAATATATCTCCTATTTAAATCAAACAACTTTATTTTATAGCAAAATGCATAAAAATTATGTTACAAAAACATTGCAGTCAGGTCAATCCCCTGTTTTGACCTTACCCCCCACCAGGAATTGCCTTGACGTGGTGGGGGGGCTTGCATGTCTCTGAGACCTGGCGAACTAGACAAAATGGGGCTCCGGCCCCTGCTCTGCCCCGATTTCGGCTGCAAATACGAGCCAACAGTTGCCCTCCAGGGGGACCGCCCTCTAGGGGTCGTCTTGTGTTGGAAGGCTGGGTGTCTGGGCCGGAAGATGTTGGGGAAGGGGGTCTCAGCACCGTCGTGTGCAAACTTTCGAGCCATTGGGGCTGCATTTTAAAACGTGTGGCCCCGTGGGGGACGAGGTACCCCGTCCATGGCGACCAGCGCTCGGTACCCTCATCTACCCGGTAGGTAGTAGCTTTTGGTTCCTTGGGCCATTTCAAGAATAATAATATTATATGGATAACCACTTACTGGTCGTGGTGGTATGCAGAACGCTGCAAATAAGAGAAGACCCAACAGGTCGGGTGTTGTGTCGACGAACCCTGTAACCGGTTTGGATACATTAATGTTGACTAATGTACTTGCATAACTTTCCTATGGCGCTATCCACTCCAATTATAAGTGTTTTGGAGTGGTTCTTCGTATCCGAATCACCTATGACAGTGACTGCAGATCTAATCGGTGCTATATTACTTTTAATACAAATACTGCTGCCAAAGCAGCCTTTGAGGCAAAAGATTCTCTGTCTGTGGGTGGTAATCACTGTAAGGTTCAGATGATGTGGTCCATAAATGTAGTTGACAGTGACAATGACTACTGCCCTAACATTTTCGATGACTCTGTAAAGCATGTCCCTAAGGAGCTTCGCGTTCCTACACCCTATTGGTTTGTGGCTTACTACAGTGTGGGGCGTGGTAACCTCATCCATGCTTCTTGGTATCTGTAAAAAGAAATTGGATTACTACCGATTGGCCACATAAAATAGTATGGTAAGGGTGTTTTTATCAGAGCCAAATATCTTACACAGGGCATGATGCTCTTCAATCTCCCATGTCCTACCTATCTCCCCTACCTACCAATAATAACTCCCTACCGTTACCAGGTATTGGCTGAGCCCACAGAAGAGGAGGAAGAAACGAGATTAATTGGGGACTCCATAATCCGTGGTGAACTGGAAGAGTTATTGTATACCAGCAGCAGGTATTGACGATATCATCGCGTCCCACCAAGATTTTCCTAAGGATGCCACCAACAACACATGCTTCATTCTCCATACGGGAACAAACGACCTCAAGAGGACAAGATCAGAAGAACTGATGGAAAAATACCAAGAAGCCATTCGACGATACAAGAATAACTCGAAACACATCATCATTTCCGAGATCCTGCCGAGGATAAATGATGACAACAGGGTATATAACCTGTACAGAACCAACAGCCATTTAAAGACACTTTGTTCACAGGAAGGAATAGAATTCATCGACCATTGGGACAATTTTTATAATAATCCTATTCTCTTCCAAAAAGACAGACTACACCTAAGCGGTGTTAGAGCAGCATGTTTCGATAGACTACTGCTCTAAACTACAGATATAAAACTGCAGCGGCCCATCTCCCGGCCCAGACACCCAACCATCCAACACATGAAGGCTCCTAGAGGGCGGTCCCTCTGGCGCGCAGCATGGTTGGATTGCGTGGGAACCATTTCGTCTGGTTTCTCATTGGCGACCATTTTAGTATGGGAAGCCTTCTCTCCCCGAAACCGGGGCAGAGCTGGGTCTCAGAGACATGCAAGCCCCCCCACCACGTCAAGGCGGTTCCCGCTGGGGGTGTGTGATGGAGGTGGTGCCTTCCTACAATTCCCTCTGTTGTGTGGACGAGGCAGCAGTATCTGGCGACGAGGGTGGGCCGTATAAAGGGTTGGTGATGCGTCCGCTCTGCTCCTTCTCAGTCGTGCCATCTTGCTGCCTTGTATCTTTGTGGTGGTGGTGATGGTGGTGGTTGTAGATCAGGTAAAATAGCGATGGTTTATAAGCCATTTCTCCTGAAGATGTCCAGGAGGAGGTTAGAGAGACGACCTAGCCCTTCTGCTGCTAAAGCAACAGCAGTCTTGGTGCAGACGGTGACGATGTCTGCCTGCTGCTGCCGTCGCTGGGCGTCGGCCGTCCTTCTTTCACGGGCGTGGAGTGAGCCTAGGACCTGCCCACCATCAGGTGCGGCTACGTTGGTAGCCTCCACGCCCTTCCTACCTTCATCCACAGTGAAAGACACCTCTTCTCCGTCCCCCAGTGATGGTGGGGAGGTGGTGGCGGCAGAGAGAAGGATGGACGAAGTAATCTCGCTCGTCGCTGGTAACAAAGCCATAGCCCTTCAAATGGTTAAACCACTTCACCCTGCCAACAAAACGGTCGGCAGGGGAAATAATGGTGTTGGTTGTAGGTGTTGACTGGACCATGGCTGGGTGAAGAATGAACTCCTACCCCAGTGAAGTGACACAGAACACCGAGATCCACCCGGAGAGAATACAACTGACAGACTCAGGAGCCGGCAAATTTTTTTTTTTAATAGCCATCACCCCTGATGGGGGTATTAGGCTTGCAACTCCAGCATTCATTACCTTGCGACCCCAGGATGACACAAACGTAAATAAATATTCCACCCCAGTAGTTCGCTCCAGTCATAGATGCTGGCTCATGAGAATAATGAAGGATACATCAGTATGCGAGGATTGCCTCAGTATAAGCATCTCCTCGAATATTTCATTTGTAATCCTTATCATTATGCTAATTCAAAGGCAAAGAATAAAAAAGATTACAAATTATAGTAAGCTAAATAAATATAATAATAATTATAGATTTGAATGTAGAATTTGAATTGTAGATTTGAATGCAAGAGTGGGGGATGAGGAAGTAGAGGGGGTTGTGGGTAGGTATGGGGTGCCGGGAATAAATGAGAGTGGTGAAAGAATGATTGGGTTATGTGTAGAGAGAGAGCTAGTAGTTGGAAATATATTTAAAAAAAATATGTATATATAAATATACGTGGGTAAGACAGATAAATGGGAGAATGGTAGATAGAGCTTTAATGGACTAAGTGGTAGTGTCAAACACTGCTTTACAGTGTTTGTTGGATGTTAGGGTATTGAGGGGGAAAGGGTATTTCGGACCATTTCCTAGTAGAGGGTAGGTTAAGAGTTGGTTTAGGAGTGGTATCAAGAAATAGGGAAGGAGTAAAGAGTGCTTTAAAAGTGGGTGAGTTGAGCAAGAAAGAAAAGATGTTGGGAGTATCAAGAGGAGATGGCTAGGAATTGGAATAGAGTAAGGGAGGAGACAGGTGAAGTAGAGGAGGAATGGTAAATGTTTAAAAGGGCAGTAGTAGAATGTACGGAGAAGATAATAATGGTTGGAGACGGGTTGGGGGTGGTTTGAGGAAAGGTAGTGAATGGTGGTGTAAGGAAGTTAAGACAGCTATAGTGGAAGAAAGGCGAGCGTTTGAAATATTGTTACAGAGAAAAGACCAGGAATCGTATGAGTGTCACAAGGAAAGGAGAAATAGAACAAGGAGAGCTGTACGGGATGCTAAAGTGAGGGCAGATGACAAGTGGTGGGGGAAGTTAACTGAAAATTTCCAGGAAAATAAGAAAATGTTCCGGAAGGAAGTCAAAGGATAAGGAAAGGGACATCAGGGAAAGAGGAAAGGGTGAAAGCAGAGGATGGTACCATGCTGGTTGAGAAGAAAGCAGTTGAAAGGAGATGGACCGAGTATTTTGAGGGATTGCTGAATGTTGATGAGGATTGATAATCTGAGATTATTGTGTTTGGAAGGGGAAATGGAGTAAACAGGTTGGAGAGATTAAATGAGGAGCCGATAAGAAAGAATGAGGTGGAGGAGGCAATGAGAGAGATGAAAACAGGGAAAGCTTCAGGTTTGGATGATGCGCTGTATAATGTCTGAAATATGGTGGAACAAGTATGATGGAGTGGTTGGTAAGGTTGTTGATGGTATGTTTTGACAGTGGTAAGGTCCCAATAGATTGGGTGAGTGCTTGTGTAGTACCTCTATACAAGGGAAAATGAGATAGATACCAATGTACGAGTTTCAGGGGTATAAGCCTATTAAGTGTAGTAGGAATGCAGTATGGGAAAGTGCTGATAAGAAGAGGGTACGGAGACGTGATTGGTGAAGAGCAAGGTGGCTTTAGGAGAGGAAGAGGTTGTGTGGACCAGATATATGTAGTAAGGCAGGTGTGTGAAAAGTATTTAGAGAAAAGTAAATTAGTAGTATGGGCATTTATGGATCTCGAGAAAGTAAATGATAGAATTGATCTATGTGAACAGTAGAGCGTGTGTTAGAGTGGGAAGTAACGTGAGTGAATGGTTCCCAGTAAAGGTGGGACTCCGTCAAGGCTGTGTGATGCCACCATAGTTGTTTAATATTTATGTGGACGGTGTGGTAAGAGAGGGTGATGGAGAGAGGACTGAGTTTGGTGGACAGCAGAGGTAGAGAGTTGAGCCTAAACCAATTACTGTTTGCTGATGATACGGAGTAGGTGGCAGAGTCAGAAAAAGAACTATGTTAGTACAGGGATTTGGACGGGTGTGCAGGAGGAGGAAACTGAGAGTGAACGTGGCAAAGAGCAAAGTAATGAGATATAGGAGGGGAGCAGAGGATAAAAGTATGAATAAAATGCTAAATGCTGAAATATTGGAGGAGGTGGAGTACTTTAAGTATTTGGGGTCAGAGGTGACGGTGGATAGCAAAATAGAGACAGAGGTAAAATCTAGTATAAATGAGGTAGGAAAGTTGCTAGGAGGAATGAATAGGATGTTTGGCTGTAAGTCACTTAGAATGGATGTAAAGAGGAAGTTGTACGAAGGGATAGCAGTGCCTACTGCACTGCATGGAGCGGAAACATGTAATATGGGAGAAAGTAAGCAGAGAAGGTTGAATGTAATAGAGATGAGATGTCTGAGAAGCATGTGTGGTGTGACTCGAATGGACAGAGTCAGGAATGAGGAAGTGAGAAAGACAGGTGTTGTGAGAGAGTTAGCAGGCCGTGCAGAGCAGAGTGTGTTAAGATGGTTTGGACATGTGGAGAGAATGGAGGAGAATATAATGGTAAAGAGGATAGGGGGCTCAAATGTATGAGGTGTAAGGAGAAGAGGAAGGCCACAGAGAAGATGGATGGACACCGTGAAAGGAGCTTCTTTGTGGAAGAGGTATACCTGTGGGACAAGGTAGAGTGATTGCGTGTGACAGAAACGAGTGGAGGAGGGTGGTGAATGCTTGAAGAGTGGTCGCGGATTAACGGTCCTTGGAGGAGGGGCCTGCATTGAGTGTGGCACATGGCTGGCTGAATGCTGGAGAGGGAGTTTGCTCTGTAGTGAAGTGGCAGTGGTAAACCAGCTTCTGCTGTTGGGCCTTGCTTTGGATGCAAACATAGCTGTGCCCCTTGTAGTCCCACAAGGGGATGCGGTTGTGCGGTGGGGGCTGCTCCCTCCTCCAACAGGGATAGGGGGGTTGAGATGTGGAGTGTATGTGTGTGTTGGGGAGGGGAGTTCTGTATTGGGCATTTTGTTTTGGAGGGTGTGCGACATGACGGTGCTGCCTCCAGTGTGGAGATGAAAGCCTGGTATATGTATGTCTATGTAATTGTATATAAAAGATAAATCAATATACACAAATAAATATATATATGAAATACATTTAACGTTAGTTCTGATAGTTATAGTCCAATATATATATATATATATATATATATATATATATATATATATATATAGTGTGGGTAAAGTGACATGGTGAGATCTTAGATTGAGGAATGGGGAGTACGTGGGCGATGTGGTGTGGATGTATATGTGTTGGTGAGTGTGAAAAGGAACAATTTGAGGTGGTTCAGTCATGTGGAGCGTATGGGAATCGAGCGGTTGGGTATGTTGTGTATGAGACTGATGTGGAGAGACGGATGGGAAGATTCATACCAGAAGTATGGTTGACGGATGGAGTTGTGGTGGAAAACTATGATTAATGTATGGTAGCATGTGAGTTAAAAGGGTGCTGTTCATCCTTAATCTTGCTAAAACAACTTCCTCACCGCGATGGTGGCGATATGCTGAGGGCCAGTCTTCTATTATGGTATTGTTGGTCGGTATAGCCAGGTCGGTCCACTGACTTTGCCACAGAAGATTAATTGATTTCTTACCGGAAGAGAGACTCGACTGTAGTTCCCGAGAACTTCCAACATCTCCTCAAGTTCTACCCCCAACTTTGCAAGTAAGTCTGCCAGTTCATTACCGAAGATTCGACAATGACAAGGCTCCCAGATCAGAGAGAAGGACTTAGCAGACACATGTAATTTATTGATAATATTGCCCAGGATTTCATTTGAAGTCGTTTTGCAAGATTAATTGCCTGAAGGGCTGATTGTGAGTCCGAAAAGATGGCAAAACTGTCGTAATTTAAATTTTCAGCAAAACCTATAGGTCTGGCTATGGCACATAATTGAGCAGTAAACACAGATGCATATGCAGGTAAACGGTATATATGACGACACTCTGTTGACCATACACTTGCACCCACACATTCATCCGTCTTAGAGCCATCAGTGTACAAGTGGAATGACGCTAGGTTTCTAATGAGGATCTTCTGGAACATTTGTCTGACCTCCACCTCCGGCGCCTGGGACTTGGTGGTGGTGAGCCAGTCAGAGGTAATATTGGTGGAACCAGACTCCCAAGGCGCTATATTTAACTGGACGAGTCGATCCCCACTAGAAAGGTCGTACCCTAGCGCTTGACAGAGAAAGTGAAGCTGCACAGACACCGACTTGAGGGCCCCATGCAGCAGATGTTCCCACTGCAGGAGGATCCCACAAGCCGGGATGGTCAGCGATCGTTTTCGGTAGGTTGTAATACCGTATGATAATAGGTGGTCACGACGAATACGGAGGGGAGGTATATTAGCCTCTACTTCCAACCGCTCCACACGAGTACATCGAAGAGCTCCAAAACATAATCGTAAACATACATTCTGAAATACATCCAATCTCTTGAGTGTCGCCTCAGACGCCAACCCTTTTTTTTTGTCAGCTCCCCACGATTTACCAGATAAATATTTGAGGACATTTAATTTTTTTTCTACAAAAATCAAGCAAATAATTAATATGACTTTTTCAATTAAGACTACTGTCAAAATGTAGGCGTAAGAATCTTACAGAATTTTGAAAAGGTATCGGCTGATTATCTAAAATATTATGCAAATCAGGTACTCTACGTTTATGGATGAAAACATTGCCGACACACTTAGAAACAGAAAACTTAAAACCCAACTGCAAGGCCCTCTGATGGACAGAGTCAAGTGCTAGTTGAATCTGCATATCGCCGAAAACTGAACATTAGGGGATGAGTGCCACAATGCACAAGCGTCAGCAAACAGGGAGTATTTAAGATATCTGGGAACGGAAGCTGATGACTGAATATCATTAATAGCAACACTAAAAAAAGTCAGGCTAAACACACTTCCTTGGGGCACCCCATTTTCTTGGACTAATGTTACGTTACAGGGCAACCTGACTGAAAATGTCCTGTCAGCAATGAGGTTACTTATAAATATAGGCAAATTACCCCTTAAACCGTAGGCGTAAAGTTTCTGTAGTAGTCCGTTACGCCATGTCATGTTGTATGCTTTTTTGAATATCCAAAAATATACCTATCATGAAATGTTTCCGAGCAAATGTCTCGGCAATACAATGCTCCAAAATGCATTAAATTGTCTAGAGTGGACCGATGTTGAAGGAATCAACTCTGTTGAACATTGAACACATCCTTCGACTCTAAAACAAAAACCAGTCTTTTATTTACCATACGTTCCATGACCTTACATAGACAGTCAGTCACCGCAATGGGACGAAACGGAGTTCTCCTGGCGCTCTGCCTGCATAGTTGTTTGTGCTGTTGTTTGGCTTGTTTCAACATTCTTGTTTGTTTGTTATTGTTTCAGTGGTGTTCTAGGTGTTGTTTGTCTGTTCTATTACGCTTTTGTTTGTGGTTGAGTTTGTAGTTTTGTTGTTTGTGGTTTGTTTGATTTGTTGTGGTTCTGTGTATGTGTGTTCGTGTGTGTTCAGTTGTTAGCTTCCCATCTAGGCCTTGTCTGGCAGGATGGAGAGCGCGGATTCGGATGTGGCTTCCTGCCTGGAGGCCGACTTGGCTATGTTGGAGGAGGATGAGTCTCCTATCGAGGATCACTGGCCTGAGCTGCCCTCTCGCAACCCTCTCCCCCTCTCCTCGGTCACTCCGCAGCTCAGGTTGCCTTCCACCTCCTCAACCTCCACCAGGCGACCCGTTGACGACTCGTCCAACTCCTCGCAGGATTCCGATGGTGTGGACTATTTGCCTCCAGCTGCCAAGACGGCAAAGGGTGCTTCAGCTGTGCACGACGTACCTTCTCTGCATCACCCTGGTGTTTCTTCCTTGTATACCAACTCCTTGCCCTCGTCTAACCTTCCTGGTTTTGCCCCGAGAGATGCCTATGTCAAGCTCTCTTTCTCTGGGAACCCATCTACGGACGCAAAGCTGCGTTGGTTGTCTGATGTCAACAGGGCTTTCCAGTTGCAGCGTGAACTGGCTGAAGTCAAGATGGCTGCCGTCACTTCCCGGTTTGTCTACATCTCTAGGAAGTGTCAGGACATCATTGATAGAGTCAAGGCTGGTGAATTTTTGTCTCTGTCGCTCATTCTTCAGGACTCACCCGAGAAACCTCGTAAGTTCCCCAGCTACATCCTCACCCGTTTTCCTATTGATGTTGACCCGAAACTTGCCGAGGGATACCCTGGTGTGTACTCTGTCCATCGTTTTCTCCAAGATGGTTCCCCCATTAGCCGTATTGTCTTGTTTACTACTATACGTTTCAGCGCCGGACAGACGGTGTTTTTCGTAAATATCTCTTAAACGAATCGTTGTATCAATATAATATTTCAGCACACTGTCTTTAACACCCGGGCGTAATTTATGGCTGACATACCATATTACTATATGTGTTATGTTAGGAGTTTACTGAGTGATATTAAGCCTAATCCAGTCATCATATCTAAGGCGTTATAGAGAATCGGACGAGTGTGGGGTACTCGTGTAACCCCTCCACCAATGATTAATTTTGGTTTTGGGCAACTAAATATAATCGTTCATGGTTGCTCATGTGTTCTTTACCTTTTTAAATAACCAATTTATGCCTTAATTGAATATTCACAGTCTCCCGTATCCCCTCCCCCTCTCTCTGAGGTATGAGGTACCCCCCAGTCCGAGGCTATGACTCAAGTAGTGACAGGGTAGAAATCATTGACTGCCGAGGCGCACCTATTAGCAACAATGTTGTCCATTTGCCCACGTGGATGCAGGACAGAGTTTGTTCTTCGTCTTGCCACATTGTACAAAAGTGAAAGCCAGTGATGATGAAGACGATGACGTTTTCCCTGACAGTGATTGTGAATAAATTTTGTTTTATCATGTTTGCATAATTAAATCCTACACTATATTATATATATATATATATATATATATATATATATATATATATATATATATATATATATATATATATATATATATATATATATATATATATATATATATATATATATATATGTGTGTGTGTGTAATTTGGTGATAATATAAATATAAAAGGGACAAGTCAACAAAATATCATTATATTAACTGGACCAAGTTGACATTTTATATTGAATAGGTACACAGTATCTAATAACTTTGCCTAGAAGGTCCAGACCACAGGTAATGCCAGTACATCGTGTTCACTTGCATGGTTGACCATAAGGACTGCAAACATGGACCTTCTACATGCTACATGTATGTAAACATGCTGTTGTACAGTAATTATCAAAGTGAAATACGTCTTGCCTCTATAGAATTGTATTGCACCATACTCTTAGTTAATAATCATATCTATACATATACATCTACATAACATTCTAATATATAATACAATGATGGAAGTTATAGGGAGGGCCACGAGTGATGAGGGAGGCGAGGAGCTAGGGAGAGAAGAGGAGGGAGGGGTGAGAAGGGGGGATGTAGTTGTGGTTAGGAATGGTTTGGGAGGGTGTTGGGGGGCCACACTTTCCTTCGAATGCATCAATATGACTGGCCAGCTTTGTGCTATTTTTCACAAGTAAACTCCTCGCATAACACATATAGAAATATGGTATGTCAGCCATAAATTACACCCAGGTGTTAAAGATAGTGTGTTGAAATATTATATTGATACAACGATTCGTTTAGGAGATATTTGCGAAAAACAGCGTCTGTCCGGCGCTGAAACGGATAGTAGATTCACACTCATTAACTGTACAATAAAGCTAGGTCCCTTCAATAAACTCTGTTAAAACTCAGACGTTTTATAACTTTGCCACCAATTCAACCTTTACTCCGAAGAGAATACAGACCTACAGCCACTATAACTCAACTCTATTACTCTACCACATCAACGTATCCTTTGGGCATCCTTCAACCTGAACAGGCCTTAGTATTTTTAATATAAGCACAAATACCGAGATATTTACTGATCATAGCAAAATTACTAATTGACAACTCCATCCATTCATTCATCTTACTACCATCCACAAATGCGGCAACCCATCTCTCTGACCAGGCGTACAAACTGCATGGCCTCTCCTCTTCAACACTGCTGTCCCAGGTTCATTTGTGGGCAACTGTACATGAACTCCCTACAGAAGACAACTCCCTTGCATGAGTTCATGGACTCAGGAATCGAACAAACAACATCGTAACAATGAAACTTGGTCATCTTCAAGAGATCATTGAATTGGCCAGCATTTATCGTCTTGACAAGGAGGGATCTATTCGACAATTTCTAGCCCTGGTCCACCTCGCCACAACAATAGTCAAACACCTTCTTAATAATGAAGGGGTTGACACTTGTTATGGGAGTTGTCCCAGATGCGCGAATCGTTGCAAACTTAGCGTTTTCAGGCCGTATCAAGGGTTGAGCCGAGTCAGGACCCTTAAGGGCGGGAGGGGGTTCCATCATGTTCGTCGCGCCGGGAAAGCAAGGGAAAAAAAGGTTACCCCAGGAGGACATATATATTCACAACAACCTCGCAAGACACAACGAGGTTGCCGCGTCTCAGGTTATCCTGACCCCAGCGATCAGTGGGAAGGATTCACACCGTGCATACAAGCAAAGCTGTTGTAAATTAATAGGCACAGACGATTACTGTACCTAACTAAGGGTAAGTAGGAAAATGAACAAATGAAGCGATGGTGTGTTTAATACAATAATACTAATAATATATTACGACCTGGAAGCCAATGTATTCTTCCGCCTGAATGTATTCTTCCGCCCGGCCGACCACACTCAACCACTGTATTATTCAAATGTATGAAGCCTCTCTCAGCAAAGTACCATTTAAACATTAGAATGAACCTTCAATAACAAACGATCGTGTAATAATGTTTATTCCTTAATAGCTAAATGACTGATTGGAAATTTTGCCAACCATAAAATATGTTAAGAATAAAAAATCGGGTTGTACAGTCGGCGGCAGAAGTCCTGTCGCCTCACCTGCTTCACCGATACGCACAGTGTTCATGGACTCGAGAAATACGCATGTTTTCTACACCTAATAATTTCGAGTCTATGAACATTACGTGCCTCGGTGAAGCTAGTGAGGCGACAAGATTTTTGCCGCCGACTATACTATGCATGATACAAAGTGTAATAGCTTAACACATGGACATTGAAAATTTGTTCATGTCAAGAAAATAATGCTATAAATTTACAGGCTGGTCTATACAATCAATGGACGAAGGAAATAATGGCTGAGGTAGGGAAAGAAAGAAGAATGGCTCAAATGAAGAATCTGAATGGAGAGCAGCAGAACAAAGACGATGAAACACCAAATAAGGAGGACAGTAGGAGTTTGACCATCACACATATACAGGGAACGCTGATCCTTTTGATTTTCGGGCTCTCTTGTGCTTCTTTAACAATTGTTGTAGAAATATTTTGTTACTAAAAGAAAGTTACCAGAATTAAGTCAATAATTTGATGCAGGTCTAAATATTATTTGATATGCAAGTATATGATTAGGATATTGAACATAAAGTTATCAGGAGTCTCGGTATATTCACACGGATTGTTTGTACATTCCATCGCCAACTAAATTTTCATAATCTCTCTCAGGTTTTGTCTTACACATCGCTTGCATTTAGAGAAAGACTACACAATTAAAGTATGGTTATCATATATTGGCTAAAACATGTAGGTTAACCAGTGGCAAATTGATGGATGATAAAATGAAAGGCTTTTGATGCGCAAATAAATACATTGTGAACTGCAATACTATAGCTTTTGTTTTACCTATCGATATATAAAATTAATTAAAACTAATGAAATATAATTAAAGCTGATTTTGCTCGTTTCGAATACATTGAATTCTACAAAACTTTATTCCTGTCACAGTTGTATGATTCGCATTATATTATAATTCCACTGTAAATGGTTACACTTTCTCTCATACAGAGCCTGCCAATTTTACAAATTTAATCAGGCTCTATTAGAATCAGAATACATGATCATAGAACCTGCAAAAAAGAAATTATATTATTTGTGGGGTAACAATGACCCTTCCTCAACTTATGCAGGAGTTGTTAAACAATTAGCACCCTCTCATCCTTGCTCCAAAACTCATAATAGAGTGATATCAGATTAATTACAATATCTTGAGTAACTTTTAATTTTCAGTGTCTGAGTCAAAATCATCATTCAATGTTAGCACAGCTGCCTTCCCATCCTATGATACCACAGTGCAACTGGTTTCTTATGAGATATCATCCCATTCTCATAGAGTGGCAGGTGTATTGAACCACTGATTAAAATGTTGCGCTGGCTGATTTTTATCAATATGGAGATATTTCTGACTTATTACCAGAAAGAGGGCTGGACGAGACATGAACACACCAGTTGAAATCACTGTGAGGAGGGGAGGTTGAATTTGTATTTATAATGCTATGTTGTTGCATATTAACGACTCTAATAATTAAGGGAAAACAAGAAAAATTATTTATATATATACATAACCCTCTGATGGTTAGCCCCCCTAGCGGGAATCGCCTTGACGTGGTGGGGGGGCTTGCGTGCCTCTGAGACCTGGCGAGCTAGACTAGATGGGGCTCCGGCCCCTACTCTGCCCCGATTTTGGAGAGAGAGGGCTTCCCATGCTAGTAAGGTCACCAGTGAGAGACCAGACTAAATGGTTCCCATGCATTAGGCTGCCAGTATGAGCCAACAATGCTGCCCGCCAGAGGGACCGCCCTCTAGGGGCCGTCTTGTGTTGGACGGTTGGGTGTCTGGGCCAGGAGATGTTGTGGAAGGGAGTCTCAGCACCGTCGTGGGCAAACTTTCGAGCCATTGGGGCTGCTTTTTAAAACGACGACGACCAGCGCTCGGTCCCCTCATCTGCCCGGTAGGTAGTAGCTCTTGGCTCCTAAGGCAAATACTATAACAACAATGTTATATGGATAACGAAAAAGCTCTTTCCTTTCCTCGAGCGGTGGTCGACCAGGCCCTCGAGACGTCATTCACTGGTCGTGATGTTATGCAGAAGGCTGCAAATAAGAGAAGACCCAGCAGGCCGGGTGTTGTGTCGACGAACCCTGCTGGTGGCATGGATACAATAATGTTGACTAATGTGCTTGCATCCCTTTCCTATGGTGCTATCCACTCCATTTTTAAGTGCTTTGGAGTGGTTCTTCGTATCTGAATCACCAATGACAGTGACTGCAGATCTAACCAGTGCTATATTACCTTTAATACAAATGCTGCTGCAAAAGCAGCTTTTGAGGCAAAAATTCTCTGACCGTGGGGGATAGTCACTGTACGCTTCAGATGATGCGGTCAACAAATGTAGTTGACAATGAGAATGACTACTGCCCTAACATCTTTGATGATTCTGTAGAGCATGTCCCTAAGGTGCGTCGGGTTCCTACACCCTTTTGGTTTGTGGCTTACTACAGGGAGGGACGTGGTAACCTCATCCATGCTTCTAGGTATCTGGAGAAAGAAATTGGATTACTACCGATAGGCCACATAAAAAAATTGGGTAAGGGTGTTTTAATAAGAGCCAAAGATCTTACACAGGCCGTGGTGCTCCTCAATCTCCCCTGTCCTTCTGATGGCATGTTTGAATCCATCAAACCACATCGAACATTTAATTATAGCAAGGGGCGTATATACAATGAAGACCTGTATGAATTCTCAGAAGAGAACGAGTAACAAAGATGAAAGGCTGTATAAATATGATCATCCTCACTTGCTATGGCTCGCATATCCCAGATCGCATTAACATCAACTCCACCTCTTTTGAGGTGAAGCATTTTGTTGAAGGTCTTTTACAGTGTTTCTGTCGTTATGAATTTGGTCATGGGAGGAGGAACTGCATAACCGTTCCCGGTGTGGTAATTGTTCTGCTTTTGACTCACATCCTACTTCTGAGTGTCAGTCAGAGAGTTACTGCTTTTACTGCAGGGATGCTCACCCCTTACGTTCTCGCCAATGTAAGACGCACTACCTCCTCGAGCAGGATATCCTCCACTTGGCTAATACCCAATTTATCAGCATTGGTAGTGCCAGACAGCAATTCAACTTCAGGCGACAGTAGAATGATGCTGTTGGGACATACCCCTCCTCGCTTCGCCCTCATCATTCCAAGTTAACAACATCTAAATTGGTTGCAGCACCCTCTCAACTCTCTCAAGAAGCAGCTGCTTCTTTCTCTGGTGAGAACGTTTCGACGGTTTCACTACATAATAGCTTCTCTGTCTTGGAAACTGTATCAGGCACTCATTCTGGTGACCCTTCCCCTGATGACAATTTTAAGGTTTTAATTAAAGTTGTCCATGTGGTAGAGGTTCATGCTGCCACACACTCCCCAAAAAAGAAAACCCAAGTCAACTAAATTGCTAAAGAGGCGTCTTTGTGGTTCCTCTGAGGCATTTGACTCCATGGACTACTTGCAATACAACCGTCTGAGTAGATTTCATCCATATTTTCCTCTCAAACCCACCAAAAGCGTTCTCGTGGCTCTGATGAATCTCTCGATTCAATAGATGTTCCCCCTCTCCAGCATCCGGAGAGGAACAGGAAGGAAGTGGAGGAGGAAAAGGGAGAAGAGGAACAGGAAGTGGAGGATGAAATGGAAGAAAAAGAAATGAAGGAGAAGGAGAAAACTAAGGAAGTAAAGGAGAAGGAAGGAGGAGGAGAAGAAGAAGAAGACGGAAGTAAAGATAACGGAAGGAGGAGGAGAGGAAGTAAAGAGAAGGAAGGAAGAATACAAAGGAATACAAAGGAAGTGCAGGCAACAGGAGGCCCATAGTGACCTTTTACGAGGTTAACTGTTTAACTGTGGGTCAAATAAAGATGCTCCTCAAGTAAAAGCCCCACAAAAACCCACTGATCTTTCCCAATACTCCGCCAAGACTACCCGAGATATTACAGCTCTGATGCGGCAATAGAAAATGCAAATTACAACCCTGTTTGTGCTGTCCTTTATCTGGCTGATTTGCGGGATCAATCACCATTTTTCCACAACACGCCAGGAAGCACCAATTACACGGCCAATTACTGGTGTGACTCTTGTCACCTAAGAAACCATAGAAAGTTCTTTGCGGGTACAGACTGGAAGGAGCTGATGGATGCCGGAAGTGTACAGAGAAAATACGATATAATTGGAAAAATATATACGGAAGGAGTATCCAAGTATGTACCAAAATATAAAATAAGTAAACTGAAGAAAAAAGAATGGTTCACTGGACAAAGTGAGACAGCAAGATTGAGAAAGGAGGACGCCTGGAATAGAATGCACAGGAATGTACAGGAATACACAGAAAATAGAGAGGCATTTAAAAAGGCAAGAAATAGTTACGTTCAGGCAAGAAGAGAGGCGGACAAGAATTATGAAAAATATATCGTGGATAAATGGTTAAAAGAACCAAAATTGTTACATAGGTTTATAAATTGAAAAATGAAACAGAAGGTCGGATTCAACAGGTTAAACATAAAGGGTGAAGTATGTGAAGACGATTATAATATTTGTGAAGTTATGATTAAGAAATTCCAAGAGGTATTTACAAGAGAGAGTGAGTTTGATAGGAATAGAGAGGACAAAGGGGAGGTTATGCTGGGGTACATAAAGGAGGAAAGGGAAAATCTACTGGATAGAATGAATAGACTGGATGCAAGAAAAGCGGTAGGTCCAGATAGAATTGCAGGTATGATTCTTAAGGAATGTAAGGAATCAGTTTTTATTGCCAGTCTACAGTATCATAGAGAGTAGCCTACAGGAGGGTAAAGTTCCAAAGGAGTGGAAGAGAGCACACATAGTGCCTATATATAAAGGAGGCAATAAGGAAGGTCCTCTAAATTACAGGCCAGTGTCAATAACAACTGTAATGTGTAAGCTATGTGAAGGTATAATAAAGTAGGAATGGGTAAGACACTTGGAAAGTACAAATAGCATAATTAAAGCCCAATCATGCATCGCAAATTTATGAGTTTTTACTCAAAGGTAATAGATGAGGTATTGGCCACAAGTATTCGTACCCACCTCAGTTTTGCCTAACGCAGAATTCATCTGGTAACACTGAACCCCGTCCCCCATGTCTCGTAGTTATTTACTGTATATACCTTGAAGTAATATTCTATGAATATTGTGGTTTATCCATCTATTCAGTTAAACTGTATTTACTGGGAAATTAGAATGATTTTATTGATGAATATTGAGGTTTCCGTTTCCTATCCCCCTCCTCCTCTCCCTTTCTGTCTCCTGCTTCTTCCCTCCCCCCTCTCTGTCTCCTGTGCTACCACCCTCCCTCTCTGTCTCCCCTGCTACCTCCCTCGCTCCCCCTGCCTGTCTCTTCTTGCTCCCTACCTCCCTCCCTCCCTCGATTACTCTCTCTCTCTCTCTCTCTCTCTCTCTCTCTCCTGTGTGTGTGTGTGAGTGTGTTGTTATTTAGTTATAATTCCCATTCTGAGCACAAAGTTCAGTATTAGCCACATTATTTTTTTCACCTAAAAATTCAGGAAGTAATTTCAAACCTTTGCAAACACTCGACAACCCTGGTTAAAGCACATGACCCTTGTTTACCGTAAACGAATAATTACGAATGTTTACGTTTTTGCATAAAAATATTTGTTCAACATAGCTGCACAAGTATTACTGTTCCCATTTTAGACATTGGTGTGCTCTGGTTTCCTTGAACTGATATAAATCCAAGGAAAAGATTTTAACATGAGTAAGCACAGAACCATTTATTCTCGGAAATGAGGTATTAATACATCTGGATCGTTTTCAGATAAGTTAAGCTCCGCCAAGTCGGCGGATAATAATTTTATCGGGCTTATGATCCTACGAATGTGTAGTTCCCTTGTATTCTATCCCGAAATTTTTTTGGCAGGGTATTGACGGCAGCCAAGGACAGAAAACAGTATTACAATGAGTATGGTCTCACCCCAATCTTCCTGGAGTGAAGACGTGTTCCTGGCGCTCTACCTGTGGTGTTGTTTGTGTTGTTGTTTGTCTTGTTTCAACGTTCTTGTTTGTGTGTTGTTGTGTCTGTGGTGTTATAGGGGTTGTTTATATTTTCTATCTCGTTTTTTTTTGTGGTTTTGCTGTTTGTGGTATTGTTTGCGGTTTATTTTTTTTATTGTGGTTCTTTATGTGTATGTTCATGTGTTCGTGTGTATTCAGTTGTTCGCTTCCCATCTAGGCCTTGCCTGGCCTAATGGAGAGCGCGGATTCGGATGTGGCTTCCTGCCTGGAGGCCGACTTGGCCATGTCAGAGGAGGATGAGTCTCCTATCGAGGATCACTGGCCTGAGCTGCCTTCTCGCAACCCTCCCCCCCCTCTCCTCGGTCACTCCGCAGCTCAGGTTGCAGCCTTCCACCTCCTCAACCTCTACCAAGCGACCCATTGATGCCTCGTCCGACTCCTTGCAGGATTCCGATGGTGTGGAATGTTTGCCTCCGGCTGCCAAGACTGCCAAGGGTGCTTCAGCTGTGCATGACGTATCTTCTCTGCCTCAACGTGGTGTTTCTTCCTTGTATACCAACTCCTTGTCCTCGTCCAACCTTTCTGCTTTTGCCCCAAGAAATGCCTATGTCAAGCTCTCCTTCTCTGGGAACCCATCTACGGACACAAAGTTGCGTTGGTTGTCTGATGTCAACAGGGTCTTCCAGCTGCAGCGTGAACTGGCTGAAGTGAAGATGGTTGCTGTCACCTCCCGGTTTGTCTACATCTCTAGAAAGAGTCAGGATATCATTGATAGAGTGAAGGCTGGTGAATTTTTGTCTTTGCCTCTCATTCTTGAAGGCTCACCCGAGAGGCCTCATAAGTTCCCCAGCTACATCCTCACCCGTTTTCCTATTGATGTTGACCCGAAACTTGCCAAAGGATACCCTGGTGTGTACTTTGCCCGTCGTTTTTTCCAAGATGGTTCCCCCATTAGCCGTATTGTTGTCTGGAGTCAACCTGATCCACCTCCAAATGAGATTTCCTTTGATTTCCTCCCTTGTCTTCCACCGTGTGAGGTGAGGAAACTTCATAATGACCAGCCTTGGTGCTACAGGTGCTGGGGTGTGGGGCATATCTCCTGGTACTGTTCTGCCAGGCCGAAATGTGCATGGTGTGCTGCCGACCATGATTCCAAGACGTGCCCTGTCAGGGGCGAACCATCACGTCCTGCTGCCTCCACCTCTGAGCCTTCACCTCCTGAGGATACATCTCGATGGAAGTGTCCACGATGCCTTCAGCCAGGGGTTAACGTGTGTCATGGATGTACTCGACGTCAGGTCCAGGCTCGTGTCACTACTATTGCTCCGCCTCCACCACCGCCACCACCTCCCCAGTCTGCTCCTCCTACCAGCCCTGCCTCACCTCCAGACATGGCCCTCCGCAAGTCTGTTGCTACCCTCATGGCACGATGTACGGCTCTCGAGAACCGCTTTTCTGCCCTTGAAGCCAGGATTGATGGGCTAGTTGCCGCGCAGGCTGCCAATGACTCCAAACTCTCCACCTTGGTCGAGGCTCAGCAGGCCATCATCTCAACTGTCACTACCCTTACCGAAAAGATGGATACTGTTGCATCTCGCCTTGAAAATCTTTTCGAGTCAGTCCCTTCTCCTGGTCCATCTTCTTCTCCAGGTCGCTCATTTGCCCCCACTCACCGGACTTCTACCTCCAAACACAGAGTTCGCTAGTGATTGCCGGCTGGATGTCATCTCCTGGAATGTATGTGGTATCACCAGTTATGCTAAGCTCACTCAACTCAAGGCCTATGTTTTTCGTCATCATCCCAGTGTTATTTTTCTCCAGGAAGGATTTCCAGGACGGCCGCTCGCTGCTGGGCAAGCTCCTCCTCTCTCAGGTTATGTGCCATATGTTCATCTGGTAAGGAATGGTCTCCTGACTTACATACATAGCTCCTTGCCACATCGCCTTCTCCGTACCTCCACTGATCCTGACATGACCTTTCAGCTATTTGAGGTTCTACCTGGGAATGGAGTACTACAACTATGTAATGTCTATTCGGCCCCAGCTAGACTCACTCTTGAGGCTCTTCCTTCTCCAACAGTGCGTGGTATGGTGTATATGGGAGATTTTAATGCTCGGCATTCTGATTTGGGTGATGGTTCTGGCTCTATTAATCGTAACGGTGTTCGTCTCCTTTCATACATCCGCAAGCATCATCTGACACGCTGGGACACTGGCGGTGCCACTCATTGCCGGGGAGGTACTCTGGATTACATCCTCTCATCTGACCTGATAGCATCTCGGGTCCTGTGCTCTTCCGTGTCTGACTTATTCTCTGATCACATCGCTCTTCGGTTTCATTATTCTTTAACTGCTGGGTCAAGTGCTTCAGCCACTCGTTTGCGTATTGCTGTGCCCCCTAAATATTGCCCGACTTACATCTTATTCATGGCCAATGTATTCCCTACATTTGACATATCATCAGCTGAACAGTTGTACTCTGATCTTGTATCTGCTACTCATGACTTTTATAGGCTATACGTCTCCCGGCCACACCTCCAGCAAGGCCATACTGCCCACTCCTGGACGCTGGATGCACGTATACAGGAGGCAAAGGAGGAGGCTGAACGTGATGGCCTATTGTTTCAAGCCAACCCAACCCCTGACCTGCTCCATCGTTACCAGATGTCTAGGGACGCTTTAGTTGCCCTGCAGGAGTGTGCTCACTCTGAGTCTTTGCAGCGGTTCACGGACAGCATCAACCAGCAAACAAGTGTGGCTTCTATGTGGCACCTCATCCGTCGGGTTGTTAAAATGACACCGGCCACTGCTCGTCATCACACTCCCGCCGACTATGCCCAACAACTTGTCGATGCCTGGTCAGAACAATCTACCTCAGCCAGTCTACCCATCCACATACAAGATGCACTCACTTCCCGTGCTGTTGTCCATCGGTTACGTCTAATGTCTGCTCTGTTGTAAGATGATGATGATGATGCAGAGGTGATAACTGAGGAGGAGTTGCGAGGTGCTCTCTCTCGGGGTAGAGCTTCTTCCCCTGGTGATGATGGTATTACTTATGCTGTGCTGCGCCTACTTCAACAAGTTCCTGGGAACCCTCTACTTCTACTGTACAATCTTTGTCTTCGTGATGGTTGTGTACCACAAGCCCGGACCAGCAGCACAATAATACCCATCCCTAAGCCCGGCACTGCGAAGTTCAGGCCTATTTCCCTGACTTCCTGTTTTTGTAAAGTTATGGAGAGAATCTTACTCAATCGTCTCATGTACAGACTGCAAGATCGCCTTTCTCCATGGCTGTTTGGTTTCCTTCCCCAACGGAGCACACACCACTGCCTAGTCGACCTGTACACTCGCCTTAACACGGACAGTGTGGTGGCCTTCATTGACCTTCGAAGTGCCTTCGATGTTGCTAATATTGACGTCATATTGGATCAACTGGTTGACTTTGGGATAAAGGGTGATCTATTACGGTGGATTCGGGGCTACCTGAGTAACAGGACCTCCCGTGTGTTTTTCAGTGGTGCGCTCAGTCCTTTGCGCAGTTTTCATCTTGGTACGCCTTAAGGGGGTGTTCTCAGCCCATTGTTATTTAATATTCTGATGCATCGGCTGCTCACTTCTCTCCCTGATATACCTGGATCTACAATTACGTGCTATGCTGATGATATCTGTGTTCATTCTACCTCACCAAGGGATCTCCAGCGGTTTCTTGACTCCTTCTCTGTGTCCTCCTCTCAGTGTGGCATTATTGTCTCCCCAGATAAGAGCAGAATATTCACCTGCCGCCTTCCTCAAGCTCGGCCAGTGTTCACCATTGGAGGGACTGTCATTCCCATGTGTTCCCAGTATCGCTACCTGGGCGCACCAGTCAATATTTGGCCAATTGTCCCTGCCAGACCTCAAGACCATCCCATTGTCCAGGACTTATTGGGTCGTCTCCAGCGCCGACTTACGCCACTTCAATGGCTCACTAACAACTCCTCGGGCATCTCCATCCCAGTAGCCAGGACTATCTATATTGCTTTTATCTGTTCAGTTGTTGATTACCTCTCCCCTGCTCTGATTCAACTTCCTAGGGCTACTCTGGAAACTTTAGAAAAGTTTCAGAATAGAGCAATGAGAATAATTCTCAGTTGTCCAATGTCGACCAGGATAGTGAACATGCAGCGTGAGTTGCGTCTTCCCCCGTTAGTTGAGAGAATTTATTCTAATGTTACTTGCTTCACTGTCAAGTGCCTCCATTTCCCACATCTTTCACCCCATTACTCTCAGTTAGTCAGGACTTCTCTTAGATCAAACTACCCGGTCCCTCCCATACTGCCTGCTTGACGTACTCTTATAAGGTCTGTTTCCTCTATGCTCTGTAGTCTTAATATAGATATAATGGTGGCCGACGTCCCCCCAGGACCCCCTCCGTGGATGCTAACAACACCTGATGTGAGCTTCACACCTACTTCCAAGTCGAAACTGCCTTCTCTACAGCGGCAGTTGGCTCTGGAACACATAGAAACAGTGACGTCCTCCATCACAGATCCATACTGCCTCTACACTGATGGCTCATTGCAAGTGGATGGTACAGCAGGTTGTGCCGTTTTCTCACCTGACATGAAGTCACCTCCAGGGGGCTGGGTTAGCCGTCGTCTCTGTAACCACTCTAGCTCAACATTGTGTGAACACTATGCCATTCTGGATGCTGTTAGTCTTGTTTGTCAACGTGGAGTGAACGCTGCCATTTTTTGTGACTCCAGACCTGCCCTTCATTCTCTCTCTAGTGTTCAGCCAACACACTCTACTGTTGTTCAGCAGATTTTATCGTTTTTGTCCTTATTGCGTTATCGTAACTTGACTGTCAAATTTTTATGGGTGCCATCCCATGTAGGTTTGCGTCACAATGGTACAGTTGACAGACTCGCAAAGGAAGCCTGCCATCTGCCTCCTCGTGGTGTTGGACGTCCTCTCTCCCTGACATGTTACCTCTCTAAAGTCCGCTCCGCCGCTCTCCTCCCTGTACGGCGATGCAGGGATGCAGAGAGGCCCTTCAGCATCTCCATCACACATTATGAGTCTGTCTGCCATCACAAATATTCCTACCGTCGTCGAGGCCTCATAGTTCGGAGGCACAATGTAGTCTCTGCTCGTTTGAGGCTTGGCTACCGTCCACCGTGGCAGGTTGCTGGGATGCAGGGTGAGCCTCCCTTCACTGAGTGTCACTTGTGTCGAGCGCCTCGTGCTAACACAGTAGAGCACTATTGCCTGGCCTGCCCCACTGTCCGACACTTGCTTCCCTCGGGGCCTGCCACTAGATGTGGTTTGTCGACACCTGCTGAACCACCAGGTTCTGGAGGAACTTCTGGTACGCCACCCTCGTTTTGGTGGATTTAAGTAGGTCATAATGTAATATTTGTCTGTATGCTTGTGCTCCATTCTGTTATGTTTTCGTGATGTGTGTGTGTGGTGTGTGTGTGTGCGTGTGTATGTGTGGTTGTAGTCATTGTATTCTCATGAGTCCCTCCTACCCGTATGTATTGTTGCCTGCCTGTTGATTAACGCTACGGCGCAATTAATTAAAAAAAAAAAAAAAAAAAAAAACAATGAGTATGAATCCTTTGGCTTCGAACCTAAAGATTCGAAAGATTCATGCAGCCGAACGAAGTCGAAAACAAATGTGATTCAACCACCTCTGGTCAGTTTGTGCCTGTCCACCGTTTCTCTTTAGCATCATAAAAATAATTTTTTATAAATCAATTGTCAAATTAATGTGTAAAAATTTGTTTGGAACCATAAAAAAACAAGTGTAAAAACTCAAGAAAAAAGTTGCATGAAAATTAGGAATAACATTGTATTTATACATTTAAGAAAAAACAAGAAACATATCATGACAGTGCCTAACACTATATTCATACCACTGCATTTCACTATAACTGTAATAAACTAATACCAGGTCCCCTACAGTATACGGATAAAATACATTCATAGTTTTAACATCAGTACACACAATCCAATATGAATAACTATATTTGTGAAGGAGCTTCTTTACTACATTAGCACTTTCTTTCTGAATCAGGAATTAAATTAAATGAATGTTAGCATTATTGGGAATGCAGGGGTGCGGACCACTAATTGATTTTGATATTGCGCCTCTCTATAAACAAAAGCAGAGAGAGAGAGAGTTTTAATATATTTTACACTGTTATTTGAAAATATTAATGGGCGAGGCTAAAAAGATTCCAACCTGTCGTTAGACTGGAATGATGGAAAGTAGAAGGTCTAGGAGAAATGTTGAGTCCACCCATGTGATAAACAAACTTTTTAATTTCCTGATCCATCAGACTCAAATATCACTAAAAAATATAAGTCAGACAAAAAATGATACCTTTAATAAACCAGTAGATATCAAGGAAGAAGTTAGGAAACGCTACTCATAGATAAAAGCAATAAATACGAAAGAAATTCGAACTCAATACGAGGTAAAACATTTAGAGTATGAGAATGATTCGGATAGAAGAGAGTGTGAGTAAGTGGAAAGAGGAAGGGAAAACAACAGATAGAGAAAGTTAGATGATAAGTTGAGGGAATGAGGAAGAGAGGGAGGAAGGGAACAAGAGAGACAGATGAGGATGGAGGGCGCCTGTTATTAGGTAGAGAGGGGAAGGAGGGAGCAATGGAGAGAAAGAGGGGGTGGGAGGGAGCAGTGGAGAGAAAGAGGGGGGAGAGAGGGGGCAGTGAAAAGAAAGAAGGGGGTGGGAGGGAGCAGTGGAGAGAAAGAGGGTGAAGGGAGGGAGCAGTGGAGATAAAGAGAGGGGGCAGTGGAGAGAAAGAGTAGGTGGGAGGGAGCAGTAGAGAGAAAGAGGGGGGAGGGATGAGGGAGGGGGAGCTAAAGAAGGGAAAGAAAGATGGAGGGGGACCAGTTCTCTTAATCTTTAACACATGAAAGTGACATCGAAGTAAATAGTTTGACAGAATGGAGGGATAAAGCACACTAATTATAGAATATCGCCACAATGTAAGTAAATAGCTACAGATATATATCGCCTTATTCATGTGAAGGGAAAGTGAAGAGGGGGAACAGAAGAATATCATACATCTGGACATGCGAGTCAGTGTTACCAGATGAATTCTGGTTGAAGCAAAACAGAGGTGGGTACGAATACTTGTCGCCAATAGTACAAGAGAGGGAAGGATGGGTCGATTGTGTTTGTCTGGATTTAAAGAAGGCATTTGATAAAGTTGTTCACGGGAGGTTGATGTGGAAGTTGGAAAATTTTGGTGGAGTACAGGGAAGGCTACTGGAATGGATGAAGGATTATTTGGTAGGGAGGCAGATGAGTACAGTAGTCAAGGGTCTGGAGTCGACATGGAGAGAAGTTGTAAGTGGAGTACCACAGGGTTCGGTGTTGGGACCGATTATGTTTGTGGTATATGTTAATGACATGGTTGAAGGTGTCGAAAGCTATAGAAGTCTGTTTGCGGACGAAGCTAAGATAATAAGAAGGATAGAGGATACAAGGAGTTCTGAGGAATTACTGGAGGATTTGAACAAGATTCACCAGTGGAGCCAGGATTGGGAAATAAAATTTAATGCCAAGAAATGCAAGGTATTGGAAATGGGAAACCGTAATAGGATGCCATCAGGAAATTACAGCATGGGTGGGGAGGCAATACAAAAGGCACCCGAGGAAAAGGATTTGGGGGTGACTATTCAAAACTCACTCTCACCAGAGAAATACATTAACAGGATAACAGTTGGAATATGGAGAAGTAGTGTGGGCCGCACATAAAAAGAAGCACATCAAGAAGTTGGAAAAGATACAGAGAGCAGCAACAAAAATGACACATAGCTTGACAGACTTGCCATACGAGGAGAGACTTGAACGATTGGGGTTGCCCACACTGGAGGAAAGGAGGAGGAGAGGAGACTTGATATCATTATATAAATATATGAAAAGAATTGAGTGGACAGATAGAGAGAACTTTTTAGTTAAGGACAAGGGAGAGCGAAGAGGTCATGGTAAGAAGTTAAAAAAGACTAGATGCCGGAATGATGTAAATAAATCCAGTTTTTTCTTATAGGTGTGTGGATGAGTGGAATTGATTGGATAGGGAAATACTAGAATCAGTGATATTCAGTCATTTAAAGGGAAGCTTGATAAGTACAGACATGGAGACAGGACAGTCCGAGCCTAGCTCATATCCTGTAGAACACAACTAGATGAGTACAACTACTAACACTTTCAGAGCCCGTGTCACACTGTTTTTCGGGAATAACTCTGTAACTAAAGTTTGGATCAGTATGATGTTTTGCCATGGGTTATTTCACACCTTCCGCTAATTTTTGGCACTATAATGGATTACCAAAAGTGAATAATGTAACAGTGTGGACTGTGAGCCTCACCACTACGTTGGTAAAACACAAACGTCACTGTCTCGTCGGCTCACCATGCACCTCCAGTCAGGATCTATAAAAGACCACTACAGTACCCACGACAACCAAGCTCTGACACGAGACAAACTAGTAAATAATACCACCATATTAGACAAAGAAACAGACAGCAGACGACTCTCCTACCTAGAAGCAATTTACATAGAAACCCTACAACCTTCTATAAACAACCAGACACAAGACCTCCAAATACTGCCCTCCAGAAAACGACACATCACCAGCACTGTCAGGATACCCACCACACCTCCAACACCTACTGACCCACCACAAGCATCTAACATCTTACCCACAATCAACCAACAACTCAGACGCAGCGCCAGAATCAGACGCCACCCCCCATCCACCAATCACTAGGCTGCTGACATGGTGGCCCCGCCCACCCCACATACGGAAATTGGATAAATACCGCTCACCCACCCAGAATCACCACTTCTCCCTGAAGATGTCCTATGTACTGGACGAAACGTCGACCTCCCCCAACAACTCAACATTTGCCTCACTAATCCACCATCTAAGTGAAGATTTAAGAAAAATTGTTAGATCAATTGAAAGCATAAATAAAAAACTCATAAATTCAGAACAAGCCATATCCTTCAACCTCGTTTGTTTGAAAGATAATATATATATATATATATATATATATATATATATATATATATATATATATATATATATATATATATATATATATATATATATATATATATATATATATATATATATATATATATATATATATATATATATATATATTATCTGATGGTGTCACTGACAGAACAGGGCGGACGTAGGGTTAATTATTATTACAACACATATATTTAAATACTGAAGCTTTATTTCATGTGAGACCAACTCGTTTCGGTATTGATCAGTATTCGAAAATCGTGTTTCTCACATGAATGAATGTATTTTTATTTGGATATATGTGTTGTAATATTGTTGTTGTAATATGTCCATAATGTTTATAACATGTTACTCATTATCAATATAATACGTTTATTTACATGATATTTATTAGAGAACAGTTAAACCCGCATATTGACAAATTATAATTGAGTTTGTTTCGCCCGAGCAGACGACTGAATTTCGATTCAATTCATAGCTGCCACTGTTACCAGATACAACACGAGCATATTGGTGGATGAGGTGGCCTTGAGTCATCTGTGTGCAACTGTACATAGAGTACAGCCGTATGACATAAGTGTTCCTACAGCCATGTGGACAATGTAACATCTTCGTCATGAACGACACCGTTGGCTCTCACACAGCATCTGACTGTGTAAAGCACTTCGTCCATGTGTACCCATTTCACACAAATGAAACACACCACTCCTGAATTCCAACAAAGCATTGCTATCCCGTCATGCACTGGCGTTATCGTACACAACTCTACCATATATATATCCTCGTTGTTATGTATAACTATATGATAAAAAGTGATAACAATAACATTAAAACATAATGCCTGCTAGCATTATATACCTATACATATTTTTAGGACTAAAGCTTGTGACCGTGTTGTATTTTCGAACAAAGTTTCGAGACCAGAGAGAGAGAGAGAGTAGGGTGGGGGAGAGAAAGAAGGGGATGGGTGGAGCCTGTGGACTGACGTGGTATATACGTCACACTATGATCGTTCGTATCCCAGTGTTAAATTTCATAAAAATGACGCATTTCTCGGGGACAAGTGCCTTAAATATTCACTTTTGGTAATCCATTATAGTGCCAAAAATTAGCGGAAGGTGTGAAATAACCTGTGGCAAAACATCATACTGATCCAACCTTTAGTTACAGAGTTATTCCCGAAAAACAGTGCTACACTGGCTCTGAAAGCGTTAGAGTAGGTTAGCATAGACACACACAGAGAGAGAGAGAGAGATTGGAGCCATAATGAGTATCCAGGTCTGCTTCGAATAACCTGATGAATAATTAGACGAGTGCCAGCAAGTATGAGACATGACAAGGTTGTTGTACTTGGTTCACTGGCACAGATTATTTAAAACTTCAACAAAACCTGGACACTTATTATGGCTTGTAACTATTACAGAATAAACGTTGTAATTGGTTCACTGGTATGTCAGCTGTATTAAGAGTTCAACAAGACTTGAATACTTATTATGGCTTGTGACTATTACAGTGTAGTGAATGGTGGTGTGAGGAAGTTAAGGCAGCTATAGTGGAAAAAAGCCAATCGTTTGAAGTACGGTTACAGGGAAAAGATCAGGGCCCGTACTAAGAGTCACGAGGGTCAAGGCACGGACGAACCTTCCCTTCAACCATCAACTGGCATCAAGGTAAGACCTTCGATTGTACAGTCGGCGGCAGAAGTCCTGTGACCTCACCTGCTTCACCGAGACGCACAGTGTTCATGGACTCGAGAAATACACACGTTTTCTACACCTAATAATCTCGAGGCGATGAACATTGCGTGCCTCGGTGAAGCAAGTGAGGCGACAGGACTTTTGCCGCCGACTGTACCTTCAATCCTTACCAAGAGTCAATTGTCCAAGCAGCCCCCCCCCCCCAACCTCCCGTAACTTGAATAATTTATTGTTTATTGCTTAATTTTATAATAAAACATTGCCATACTAAGTAATTTACACAACATACATGTAAATAACAATATTATAATGCTTTTCTATACAGCTAGAGAGCCATTTCAATAACCACTCAAATAATATTAGAAATAATTATAAGTGCATACTTTAATAGGAGCGCGGGGCGACACCCTCATCGTTTAACATTTGTTAAACAACTGAAGGGAGGATAGGATGACCGTTAACATTTATAGATGATATATGTATCGCCAATATTATTGTGTATTGTTTAGTTAATTAAATGAATACCCAATGGCTCTCAATTTGTGTGACAGTTATACAATTTTGTTATTTACATGTATGTTGTGTAAATTACTTAGTACGACAAAGTATTGTTATAAAATTAAACAATAAACAATAAATTATGCAAGTGACGGGAGGAGGGGGAGGTGGGGGTGTTGGTGGAGAAGGTAAAGAGGATAGGGGGCTCAGATGTGGGAGGTGTAAGGAGGAGAGAAAGGCCACAGAGGAGATGGATGGACACCGTGAAAGGAGCTCTGAGTGGAAGAGGTATATCTGTGATACAAAGTAAAGTGATTGCGCGCGACAGAAACGAGTGGAGGAGGGAGGTGAGGTAAAATTCTTGAAAAGTGGACGCAGCTTCACGGTCCTTGCAGGAGGGTCCTGCATTGAGTGTGGCTCATGGCCGGCTGAATGCTGGAGGGGGAGTTTGCATCCTTGTAGTGAAGTGGCAGGGGTAAATAAGCTTTTGCTATGGATGCAAACATAGCTGTACCCCTTGTAGTCCCACAAGGGGATGCGGTTGTGCGGTGGCGGCTGCTCCCTCCTCAAACAGGGATTGGGGGGTTGAGATGTGGAGTGTATGTGTGTGTGGGGGAGGGGGGGAAGTTCTACTTTTGGACATTTTGTTTCAGAGGGTGTGCGACGTGATTGGGCTACCTCCAGCGTGGAGATTAAAGCCTGGTATATGTATGTATGTATTATCCTGTATATATATATGAATGTGTTATTAATACTATTAATTAATTAATACATGATACATGTGGAGCGTATGGGAAGCGAGAGTTTGGTTAAGAGAGTGTACGAGAGTGAGGTGGAGGGACGGAAGGGGAGGGGCAGACCGAGAGTGAGGTGGAGGGATGGAGTTGAGAGGTATGTAAGGGAGGAGAGACGCCAGTTAACTGGGAACAGGGGTTCATGGAGGCGATTCATTTGTGGCCACCCCTTCGGGGATTAAGGCGTCTGGCAATAGGTAGATAGATAGATATTTTTACTTTCAGGAAACTTCTTAAAAATGACGTGTGAATGGAAAATGTTTTCATTTCTACCCAACCTACACAAGATTTCAATGGTTGGTTGGGGTGCATCCTAACAAACTATGGTAATAATGGAACTACCTGACAGTGTGGTTGGGGAGCATTCTAACAAACTATGGTAATAATGCAACTACCTGACAGATTTTGTGGATATGGATACTGAGTTTGATAATTAAGACTGACAAGTGTGGTTGATTGGGGAGCATTCTAACAAACCAGAGGTGGAAAATGTTGAAGAGGGACAGAATAAAGTAATCTAAATCCTGGTACAATAATCCTATATCCTGTGTTAAGGACTCTGAGAGAGAGAGAGAGAGAGAGAGAGAGAGAGAGAGAGAGAGACTTTGGAGGCTTCTGATTCCTCCTGATCATGCCACGAAACAAACAAGCTCCTTCCATATAGGTGTGTGTGTTTTGTGGCAGTATTTGAAGGACTAATTTAATGAAATGGAATCAGATTATGAAAGTACTGAAAACGCTAAGACAGAGAGAAAGAAGCGAGAACTTGAGGAAAGCACCCCTCCCAAACCAAAGAAATTTAACCATTTTGTAGTCATAAACATATGCTAAAGACTGACGGCACGCGACACCTCCTCTCATGCTAAGGGACTCATTGCATATAGATATTTTAATTCTACTCGACGTCACTTACAAAGGATCATATGAAGCTTTTTCTGTTTTAATACATGCGAGATATCCTATATCATGTTCTGATTCAAAAAGCAATAAACACAAAGCATAATGCAAATACGGGGAGTAGAATGTCAGTAGATGAGGAAATACTTTACATTATATCTGTAAAAAACACTGCGACAAACAAAGAGTAATAAAGATAAAAACTTTCCATGGCTCTATTGCGTAAATTAACATATTCATTTTGCATTTATAAATATTTTAGTGCTTTGTTTAGAAAAGAAATTCGTAAAATATGCCAAAATGAGAAACATATCTTTCTTTGTTTTCCACTCCCTCACAATAACTTATGTTAACTGATAGCGGCTTGGGAGGAGAACTGGGTTGGAAACGGCATATACCTATCTCCCAGCACCCGTCATCTAACACAAAGCGACTGGAAAAAATTTCATTATAAAATATGTATTTAATATCGGGCAAATCCGTTAGCAATATATTTTTGCATAAAAAACTGATGACGGACAAACACTTTATCTGAACGACATAATTTACTATAACAGAAATTTCATAGAAGAGGAATTTGCCTATGCATTCTCAAATTATTCCTATGCCCCAGGACAGGACAGGCATACTTTTGATATGATACTATACATGACCCCTCTAGTAAAGGCTTACTTACTTCAATATTATAATAATCTTTGAACAATGTATCTCTTCCCCAATACGTGGAAACAAACAACAGTAATATCAAGAGGCAAACCAGGTAAGATCCAAGTAACCTGAATATTTACAGGCCAATTTCTCTTACTAGATATTTATGTACATTAATAGCAAAATGCTAAATTATAGATTTACATGGTCAAATATGTCGCAATACAATATTATCACCTACTCAGTTTGGCACCCAGTCAGAAAGATCAACTCTAGACTCACTTGCACACATGGAACATACAAAGAGGTTTTGAACGAAAACATTAAAGAAGCTGTGTTTTTCGACATCAAAAGAGCATACTCCACAACATGGAGATATTTCCTACTGAAAAGCTTGCACCAAAATGGATTTCAAGGTCACCTCCTTTTTGTCATTCAGAAATTCATTAATTAGCACCTTGCCAACCACGAAGAGGTAATGGACACACATCACTTTTGGAAAACACATATTGTTCACATTAAATCTACATGCAACAGTGCAATTAATATGATAATTAAATTATCACACATCTCATGGGGTGCAAATGAGGTCGACTCTACTATATATTTTAGAGTATTGGTATTATCAAGACCTGACTTTGAAAGTCCAGTCTGTAGATCAGCATCGCAAGCCACCTTAAAGCCACTAAATTCAATTCACACTCGTGGTATAAGAGTGTATAGGAGCATTTAAATTCTCTCTAAACCTCTCCATTATATATAAAAGTAAACTACCCCTCTCTTTATCCCATGATCTTGTGACTAGGCTTTATTCATACGTTCCTCCTTCCCCAAAGAAGCCTCAGTGCTAACTGGAGAACTTGCTGTTGACAATCTATTTCATCAAGGAACAAGGGAACAAGCCTTCAGATAAATGTTATTTACTCTTGAAGAATGCCATTGAGCCCCTTGAGGCTACTATTTCAAAAGCCACCTAGTTTAACATACAAAACATCTATTTATTTTTTTCCTTGGAGATATATGTGGAAATGTGTTGGATTCCCACCCACATAGGACTGATTGTTAGTGAACGAGCAGAGAAATCTGCTAATTCAGCTATACTATTACCACAAACATACTGTAAGTGCAGCTTCCAATTGGAGACTAAAAACATAACATCAATCACTATATGAGCATGCATGCCAAAATGAACCAAACACTTACAAACAAAAACAAATTTAACAAAATGTTTCCACCCAACAAAAGACAGACGAACCGAAGTAATATTACACGCAAAACACACCCTGTCCCAAAGTGTGACATAATTTTGACCATAAAACAAACATTTAGCGATTGTAAACAAATAACTATACACTAATTTTATATATGTATATACAAAACAATAAAAAAATAAATAAAAAATAAAAGTGGGATCAGTCAACATTTTATTTGCAATATATTGATATTCTAAATTAAGTTTGAATTTCATTTTTGTGTATTTTTTTTTTTAAATAATTGACTTATTTTTTAATGCAGATCGAGGAGGTCGACTCAGCGACTGATGTAATATATATATGAGAAAGGAAACAGGAACATTGAGTACTTTCGTATATTACATCTTCAGACAGAATGTCTGAAGATGTAATATACGAAAGTACTTACTCACCATCCACGGTAAAGTTTATTGATCAATAGACTACAGGAAACAGAGTGTCGCTAACGATTGGTAATTCAACAATATTAAGAGACAGAACAACATTATGCAAGCCGAAATATTTAAACAGAAAAAAAACTAGCAAGCCAATCGGTATTGTTCAAACTAATATACATTTTTGTAAATTGTATGGAAGTTTTTCTTTAGACAATGCCCGCCCTTCTATGAGTTTGCAGTACAAGAGTTTATGCCAGAGGGAAGCATGGTAAGATGTATATAAACGCTTATTGGCCGATGACATTTTAAAAGTAAAGGTTGGCTGCAGTGTGAACCCATCGTCTTCTCCACTACCTCTACACTGGTACATTTTACTTCCCTCTTAGCTGTTCGTGTTTGTAAGCCTATAACGTTGGAGTGGGTGACATTGTTATATTTGAAAAGTGTTGCGAATTGGTGAATCGGTAATTTATTGCTGTAAGCTTACGAAATTCGAGGCATTATCACTTTCTCTCGCGAGACATACCCGAATATATTATATCTTGATTTTCTACCGACAAAAAGGCGAAATGGTAACGAAGGCAATAGGCTATATTGTAATTACATATCCCTTGTTTATAGTGGTGTAATAAGGATGTCACATAACATTTTATTGCTGGTTGGTCACTTAAACACAGGGATGTATTTTCTCCATATAATATAAAAACAGTACGTACTGTACATTTAGATATACAAAGTAATGGGTCCCTGTATTGAGAGCCTCCCAATATAAGATTTTGGGCTTTATGCCTATTGACTCATGGTGTCGGTCATTAAGGCAGTCAGTCTTGTTACATCAACACCTCTTCTCTTAGCCTACAGCCGGGTACCAACTTACTGCTAGATGAACAAGGATATAACGGGCTGGGAAAATTGTCCAACAATTCCACTGACTCGGGAATCGAACCCGGGATTTCTCACTTACGAGTCGAGAAAGATAACCATTACACCATCAGCACCCCTGTGTGAAAACCCTCTCTGCCCACCTTCTCTGAGCTGTGTCTCTGTGAGGACTCCACCCAACTCCCTCTCTCCTCCTAAGTACAACTTTTCCCGCCAAAAATAACAACAACCATTTACAATATTACAATGTTGAAATGAGTCACAAACCAATACAACTCAGTACCATATTCGGTTAGAATACGCCTCCTCCTTAATATAGTTAATCCCAGAATGATCCCTTTAACCTTACTAACCAACACATACATGTGGAAATATTAAAGCAGCATATTCTACGACATAAATTATTACAAATACATAATGCTCTATTGTAGTGATGCACAACCTTTTGGGCTCTTCGGACCAGATGACCAAACTTAAAACTCACTGAGAGCCGCAAGAGTCATGTTAAGCAAAAATGTAGAAATTTTAGGTGCCTAATGATAAAAATATAGTACTTAATGACTTAATCCATTACGTTACAAAACTATAATTAGTCCTTACCTGGCATACATGACACAGTCTTCTTAATGAGATTTTTGACACTGATTTAAAGACAAGCTTCTTTAGTTTGGTTAAAACTTTGTTGTTGTTATATTTTACCATTTATTAACTACTAAGTGCCGCCAGAGGGTTACTTGAGGGCCACATGCGGCCTGCGGGTCGCTGGTTGTGCATCGCTGCTCTATTGTCTAATCAATAATAAAGAAAATACTCAAAATACCCTAACAAGCAATACACATAATGGAGCCGATTGTAGGCTTGTTTCACCTGTAAAATCGAAGCAACAGGCCTATATTCGATTTGACATTAATTTTATGGCGAATGTGACAAATGGTGTCATAAAAATTAAGCTTAGCGCCCTAAAAGACTTGGTATTCGTAGTCTCCATCCATTTAATTCCTCAAATATAACACAGACTAACGACAAAGATGTATCACAAAAATACAATTCTTACAAAAATATCAGGGTATGAGGTAGGTCTATTCCAACTACATTATATAAAACATATTCTTGTAGCAATTACGTCTCGTCTGCTTTTTGTAATGTGTGTCGAATGTTTAATTATATAAAACTTGGATACAGGAATATTATTACACAGATGGAAATACGACACTTGTTCCCCTTCTTTCAACGAAAACGGTACTCTGTTACACAATTCTTAAACACCAAATTATTTAAAACGAAGCCCTCCATAATATACAGAATAAATGCTATGGAGTGCTAAACCACCAATGGTAAATGAAAACAAACCAGTAGACTCAAGTTCCAGAGATCAGGAAAAAATGTCTTGTAAACTCTATATCATCGTAAGTATTGTCTCACTCTAAGGGCCACTGAAACCAAGTGCCTTAAATCCTCCTTTCAGATACAACGTCTGAGTCTCTTTCTTCTTCAACACTAACCCATGCCATCCACGAGAGTGACTAGACAGTTGTCATCTCGACTATTATTTTAACATAATTTCAGTTACATACAAGCACTGTGATACAAATTTTGTATTACAACTCACTAACACCAACACAAAATACTTGACACAAGTATTTCGGCTCAACAAATACGGTACCGGTAATAATAGAAATTAATGTTTTTTCCTTGACACCACCGCATATGCGTGATTTGGTCATGAACGGGATTCCTGATTCTCGCCATCAAACTAATTAACATCCTCATATCTTAAACCTCTCTCGCCCAAAAATTGCTATAAAACAAATCGGTGGGTAAACCTCTGACATACGATTTTAAATAATTCAGAAGCGAAATAAGGAATACAATTAAATAAAATATCTTTCTCCCGCCATCCTCCTCCTTTGACTCTGGTCACGTATATTGTAAGGAGAAGGGAGGGAACACACGATATTGGAGCCGTGTGTTGCAACTTCTTTGGTGAAAGTAATCTGAGATAAAATAATTAAAAAGAGAAAAATTAACTTGAATTGCACCAAGAGATGCGTTTGACAAGATTTTTTTTTTAAGGAAATTGATTCAGACATTAACAATAATGTGAAAATACTTGTGAGATATCATGAATACAAATATTTCCTAGGTACATAGCTTATGCTCATGGCTTCCCCAAAATAGCCTATTTATTAGATGCACAAATCAGCACTACAGAATGTTTTACAAAGTTTAATAATGACATAATTAGTCAGATGCGGTTGTGCGGTGAGGGTTGCTCTCTCCTACAACAGGAATTAGAGGGTTGAGATGTGGACTGTGTGTGGGGGGAGGGGAAATTCTACGTTTCTGCATTTGTCTGGAGATGAAGGCCTGATAGAATAATGTTATGTATGTATTGTTACGTCCCCAGCCCCGGGTCGACTGAGGCATGTAATCAGATTAAATATCGGAAGAGGAAGAGGAGGAAATCAAACACTTTAAAACCTTAAAGCTTTATCTTTATCTTTTATCCTTTATCCTCCTTAATCTTAGCCTCTCCAATCTTATCCTTCTCTAATCTTACTATTCAATTCTACCCCTCAATCTCTTTCATCTCCTCATAATCTTTCTCATTTTCTCGAGATCCCGGTCAGGCCCCCAAATTCTGTTACGTCCCCAGTCCCGGGCCGACTGAGGCACGTAATCAGATTAAATTTCGGAAGAAGGAAGAGGAGGAGCACACTAAAACACCTTAAAGCCTCAGAGCTTTATTATCTTTATCTTCTATACTTTATCCTCTTTAATCCTAGCCTCTCCAATCTTATCCTTCCTAAATCTTACCACTCAATTCTACTCCCTATATCATACCCCTCATACAATGTCTTTCCAAACTCTATATGACATTTTATAGGCATCAACAAAATAGAGTAGTGACATCTTCTACCTAATAGTGAAGGTGTTAACACTTACTTCTCTCTACAAAACATAATGACGGTGTGACATAATCCTTCCCTGTATGGGTAGTGAAGATGTCGCACCGTAACAGTATGTAGATTGATATGCCTCAAATTGTAAGAGATAATATTAAAGGCAATGCATATAGATTTTATTGTGGTAATACTTATTTAAAATTGTTCACTTGATTTAAAAAAAAAATAAAGTAAAGAGTGATATGCACTACATCAGTCATATATGTTGTCCCCTATGCAATATAGTAGTCGAATTCCTCATATATCCAATCCAGTATATCCAATGCCAGTGACTCCTCAGCAGTAGTAGTTTGCGTTTTTATGCTCATGCAAATACATGGGCAATGATGACACGTACACAGTAACCTTTATTTGCTCACTAAGGATGAAGTTACACAGTGTATGGTCCAATGTACGGTGATATATATATATGGATCATAAGACCTACTGCGACCACACCAAAAGCAACTTTTAATCCTGTAAAAGCTCGATTTTTGTCCCCTTACTTTACTCTTGGATATTACCATTTTTACTCTACTCTTGGAGGGAAACAAAAACCCACTGCCTTTAACAAAAAAAAAAAAAAAACCCACCAGTGTATGCTACAACTCTATCCTATAACTGTATCAACCTGGTCTGGAAAAAAAACCAAGATACCGATGAGGAACAGGACTTGCCTTGCGAATACCAAAAATAAATCATACAAAGGACCAGTCCAGCTCCTCTCCAGTACTGGGTAAACGCTGCCACCACCAGACCAAAGTCGTTCAGGGGAACCAAGTGAGCACACACCGGAAGGGTAGCGTAACGTTACGTTAAGAAGGCTCGCGTGTAAGCAACCTAGACTACAGTTCTAACGGGGGTACGATCAGTGATTGGAATTAAGAATTTACTACTATCTATAAAGGAACACAGTCTATTTGTTATCTCGGTGACGAAAATACTCAAACAATTATAAACCCGTTTATTTTATCAACCTATTGGCACGAGTACAAAATAATCACAATAATAATTTCTGTTCCCCCCTCCTTTGCTAATATCTCCTACTCCCTGTTCTGTCAACTAGGACAGGAACAATTCCTTGTCTCGCCAGTTGACAGAGCTAACCCACAAAGGTCCAAAAATAAACAATTATTACTATTAAATATCCCCCCCTTCCCTTAATACATTTCCTACTCCCTTTTCTGTCTACTAGGACGGGAACAATTCCGTGTCTCGCTAGTGACAGAGCTAAGTACATTTAAAAAAAAATATTACATGAAGTGTCCCCCCTCCCACAATATCCCAAATAATTCCTAATAATAATATTTTCACCACAAGGCCGAAATATAGCTAATCACATCCTAACCTCAATATTACAATTATGAAAATATAAAATTGCCAGCAAATGTTCTGAATTTTCTTTGGTACCACGTGGTTCACTAAACACCAAGGGAGAATGCTATAATGGCTGTCACCCACAGCAGTCGAGAAAAGAATGAGCGTGAGAAAAAAACATACATTAATTACTATGTCTGAATGTGAACACACAATATTCTTTAGTTAGTTCTATCCCATCACGGGACTAATAGATTCCCCACTCACTATATTCACAAACAATATATATGATGAGAGCGAGTTGAGCTCCTACCTGTCACCGACAGCAGACGAGAAAAGAATGAGGACGAGCCAAGGCGTGGTACCACGTTCTCTCCTCTTCCCCACTCTCCCTCCCCCAAGCAAAGTAGTGACCAACTTATCTCAATTTCTGGCAAATCCATCAGTTCCACCCTTACTGGTGTATATAGTTACATAACATGATTTAAACATATTATTGAGCTCAAATACATTGCCTTCTTCCTTGTTTAAGTTTTATATTACTGTAATTTACATATTCAAGGCATGTATTGTTCTGCCAACAAGAAAATGTACTGTCCTGACTTTAGACCCTAACTAATCTAATTAATTTTCTAAGTAAGTTACAATTAAATTGCAGGTAACAGTATAGGAATGTTAGCTTCGTAATTATACATTATAATTATAAATGCAGGTTATTCCCTGTCTCCCATAAATTATTTTACATTCACCTCCTAATCACCACGTATTTCTCTATCCCTATCAATCTACCTAAGTTTCAATTATTCCTCTCTTTAACCTATTTACCTAACTACAATAATTATTTCTATTATTCATCTGTAACCTCTAACTATAAACATTATTTGTACTTTTTCTCATATTAGTATTTTTAGAAGAAGCCCACCACCGAGATTATTCGTTAGGGATAATCTCAGCCTGGCTACTCCCTACAATCTCACACTTAAAGCCTATTCTAATACATATAAATATATAATACCCGTAAATATCCTAAATAACAATACATATAAAAAAATAGGTGTGTTACAATCCCAGTCTAATGGAATCCTGCAGTGTCAAATTACAGCAAGGATGACTGGTAAAAAAATATTATTATTTTTATTTGGATGAACTAACATGAATATCCCTACAAATCATTAAGAATTTGAATTTCAGGGATGTAAAAAACTTTCAGTAATTAATAAATGCACAAATACCAACTAATCGATCCTTGCTAACATTTCAAGACCTAGATAGTGTGGAATTTATGTATTTTGAATGAGATCTTTAGAATATATATATATATATTTTTTTTTTTTCAAAGATATCTACCTGCTTCTCTTCAATATAACATTCTCCAAGTTGCAAATATTGATATCGTTACTTATATACACAATATAATGGCATAATCTCTTGGGGTCAAAATAATGGGCTAGTGAGTCTACGAGACCAGACTATGCCAGGAATCAAACTACTTTAGTATATTGACAAGGATTTGCTTTTAACATAGTTTGGATTAATCAAAGCAAGTTTGACCAGAATTCATGTTCACATGTATTTCTATTGTTTATTTATTATAAAGTATAACACAAATGCAAATAATATACTGAAGATATGGATATTATTAACAATAAATTAACACTTGTTTGCAGAAAACTAATTAATGGATAATATATTATATAGAAAAACTGAACTGAATGAGAGAGCAAAGTACGTTTTGTTGTGGATGGGTGGACTGCCCCTAAGGGCTATAGCATTGCAAATGAATACCAGCGTCAATACAGTAAGGAGATGGGTCAGACGGTGGCAGAGAGAGGGACATCTTTGTGCCAGGAAAGCTTCACGCACAAGACAGCGGCTTCATCTAACTGGGAATATCTCACACTATAAAGCCGAACACCATCAGCCAAATTATGAATTTTTACTATACTGGCAATAATAATATAATGTGGCATAAGAAAGAGAACAAATTTTATGCATATTGTAGCAATCTTTTCTAATCTTAATCAGTCAATCACTAATTGTGACGTCATGTTTACTATAAATATCAATGATAATGATACAAATGCAAATTTTACCGTATTAGAAGTAATTTTCTTACCCGCTAACATGGGTGGTAATAAGGCCGGATATGATAATATTGGTGTGTATAGTATAACTATTTGGAGTTATTCATACATGGTGGAGGTATATACTTTACATTACTGTTTTACTGTGCCTAATTCTGTTACCTATATCAAATTTTCTGAAAGTAAGTTATACTTGCTTGTCAGAAATTTACAAAGGTTTTCTCATTAATATTAGATAAATCTCAAAATATTTGTATTTTATTTCCCAGTGGTATTCTTTAAATTAATTTATTTACTTTCTTTTAACCACTTAGCCGCGGGCCTTATCACACGAGGCAGCTCTGCAGTCCTGGCATTTCTCCTGTACTAGCGGTCATTATGTAAACATCACATTTTACGGCTAATAGCCTGTTAACCACTCACGCTACACTCATGCTACATAAGTACAAACCTTCAGCTGTCTCCTGATGTACTTGTGGAGACTAAATGGACACCCTTAGTATGAGTAGCCAGTTCAGAATGACCCCAACTAAAAATTCACTCATACACTCTATTTTCATATCAAAGTATAATTTTGCACTCTGATTTCGCTATAAAACATCTCAGAATAACCTTTTTTTTAAACAACAATATGAAATATAATGTTTTGACGTTTTTACTTACAGTCGTCAGCAGAAGTTCGTCCCACGCTACGTGGTTAGTAGAAGGAATTTGGTCTAACAATAGTGCGAGACGTGCAGTTGCCATATATGGTTTTAACTGCCGCAGAATTTTGTGTTTCATCAACAGAGGCAGTCTAAATGATGTAATAAGATTGTCATACTCATAACATATGATTTATTGCAAACACGGAATGACTAAGTTAAGTTCAAACACACATAGGAGAGTACTGTCGTGGTGTTTGAATATCACCGACCTGGCCACAGCTCTTGTGCTCCTACTCCATTACCCAGTGGTTCTCAAACTAGGGGCCACGGCAAGAAATTAGTGGGGCCTCGGCGGGATGTTATGAATGTTGGGTATCTGAATTAAAGAAATCTAGTACCGGTATTACTTATTCTGACTTGGCAGAAGAATTATCATAGTGTTTAATCATCACGACCATATTTTTAATATTTACACAATTTTTGAGCTTCACTGAAGTATAATTTATTATGCTCCATAATTAGTTTTCCTTATTTTGTTTCATAATTCATGTGGTCGCTGCTTTAAATAAAGGAGGCCACGAGATTATTGAAATTTCCTCGAGGGGGAATGAAGTGAAAAAGATCGAGAACCACTGCCCTTACCTTTCTCCTATCCTCCCTCTATCCAACCTAGTCACTGGTCCCCTCCCCTTCTGCTACCACCCCCTCACTTCTCTCCTGGTGCCCCCTTATCATTAAGGCACTGGTCCCCTCCCCTTCCTCTTTTGGTCTCCTAGCCTTCTTATCAGTCTCGAGGCTTTATTCTGATCATTGTGAATTAATTTATCGTAGTATTATCAGGTTCGGTTATGTGCCTCGTAGAACATTGATTTCTAGATATCCAAATTGTAATAGTGGCGATGCACGATGAAGAAACGCAATGGGTAATTTTAGTAGAGCACCTCTACGGGTATATAAGATGATCCTGAACTCTCCGACAGAAGGGATGGAAATAAATAAAGTGTAAATTTCTCTCCCTTTATTGCCCTCTGTTCGAAACCTATTACCCAGTAAAATGGTCATTCTACTGTTGTCCAAACCATCAACTTTAATAACAAACTTAATTTTTATATCAGTAAACATTGCAATTTGTATGCACTTAAAGATAACGAGTCTACTCAAAATAAAATCATCAATGCCTTCAGCATTCATAACTAGGATATACAGTATACTGTAACATAATATAACAGTTTTAAACTATTCCTACTAATATCCACTCCATCGTCCCTCGTTACCAATAACTTTCTGAAGCCTGTGGGGTATGAAAGCAACGGTTTTGTAGATTAAATCTGTGTTTCCTCTCCCCACCACTTATTAACGGTTTTGAGGGTTACTCCTAGTTCTAGACAAATTGCAGCCCTAGACTGCCCGGCTTTCTTCATACCTACTATGCGCCCTCTAAGGGCAATCTTATCGTGGGTCTGGGCCATGCCAGTGCGTCTTATGTGTCGAGCTTATGGCTTTCTGGCATTCTGAAGTGGCCTATGGAGGGGTTACAGACCAATGTTTCACGAGGCACGTAGCCGAACCTGATAATACTCCAATAAATATATATATATAAATATAAAGCCATATACGGCAACTGCACGTCTCACACTATTGCTAGACCAAATTCTTTCCACCACACCACGTAGCGTGGAACGACCTTCTGCCGATGACTGTACATAATATATAGTTTTGACAGGAAAAACGGAGCTCTGTAAATACGTCCTTCCACCCTCACTCCTTGTTTAATACTGGGTGCCGTGGCTAGTGGCTGGCTGGAGTCTGGCTACTCCCTACAAACTCAAAATCAGTGTTGCCACCCGAGACAACCATGCTATAGGGGGCACATATTTAAAAATTGCACTGTCGACTTATGTCCACCACATTTGTTGGTGGTGTCGACTTATTTCGTCACCCTTGGTTAAAGGGTTAATACCTCAACCTTGAGTCTGTAGGACACTCAGAAGTATGATATGGGTCAAGAGCAGAACAATGACCACACCTGGAATGGTTGAGCAGTTCCTCCTCGCATGACCAAACTCATAACAGCAAAAACACTGTAAAGGACGCTCAACAAAAGGCTTCACCTCAAAAGAAGTGGGGTTGATGTTAATGCTATCTGGGATATACGAGCCATAGAAAGTGAGGATGATCAAATTTTTACTGCCTTTCATTTTTGTTACTCGGACACCGCAGGAGGAGGCGGTGGCCGAATGGATAAAGTGACAGACTGCAAATGGTAAGGGCCCAGGTTTGAGTCCACGAGAATCGTCTGGGGTTTTTCAGAGGTGATCTGATGGGTCCAGCTGTTTGTCAAGTATCCTGGCTACAACGACACGTCAAGAAAATACTCCCTACATGTTGTCAACTCATAACATAGAAGATGCCCGACCATATTCCAAGATGCTGTTAGTGACGGTGTAGCTGCCCTCTCCTGACAGTGATGTGTATAAATAAAGTGTCGTCATCGAGTGGGGCAGAAGAGTAGCTACGGTACCAACATCACCACGAAGCTCCACTGTCTCACCTAGTGCGACACCCAATAATCCCGGGGCCTCGCAAGAGTCACGGGCTACTTACAGCCTACAGTCCTGAGGTTGAGGTATAAAAAAAAAAAAAAAAAAAAAAAAAAGAGCTATCAGTAGCCCGTGACTCTTGTTAATGGTTTTGTTGGATTTTCTTTTGTCCCACTAAATGACGACAACTTATTTATGTACGTCACTATCAGGAGAAGGCAGCTACATCGTCACACACAGAATTTTGGAATATGATCGGGCATATTCTATGTTATGAGTTCATGATGATGTAGGGAATATTTTCTTGACGTGTCGGCGTAGTCAGG
This sequence comes from Petrolisthes cinctipes, assembly GCA_033782935.1. Lineage (NCBI taxonomy): Eukaryota > Metazoa > Arthropoda > Malacostraca > Decapoda > Porcellanidae > Petrolisthes > Petrolisthes cinctipes. The sequence continues at coordinate 1,445,954 of JAWQEG010000199.1, forward strand.
ATACTTAACAGTCAGCAAGAACCATCAAATCACCTCGGGAAAAAAAAAAAACTTCTCGTGGAATGGAACCTGGGTCCGTTACATTCACAGTCCATCGCTGTATTCACTCTGCCACCGCCTCCCCCAACGTTTACCATAATCATAGATGGATAATATTTTTGGTCAATTAATTAATATTACATTACCTACATATTGCATTGGCATACCCCAACATTAAGAAAATGTGAAATTTATTGACACTGTATATATTACTTCAGTGATGACAACCTTCTTTTGGTAAACCATTAACTATTATAAAGTACTTTCTGTGAACCATGAAACAGTCGTTTTGTTAGTTGTAAGTTTAGCAACACTGTTTTCGAAGTTGACCTAAGAGTTGTCGGAGTTGAAGTGTTCACCTGTCGGCACTGACAGCTGTGCATAGACTTTGGTGGTATTGTGGGTTTTTCTTATATGGTGATTTTTTTTGTTTTTGTGTTATGTGTTTGTATTTTAGTGTTGTCATTATTATTATTCTTATTCTTGATATTATAGATGTTCATAAGTTAAGGTTTGACTTTGTATCTTTTACAGTACTATGACGTTTGATGTTGATTAAAGCCTACAAAATGGTTTGATGCATATAACTCTTCACATCAACTTCTAAGTAGAAAAGCAAAGTCCATTGATAATTATGTTTTCTAACTTCATTCTAAATAAAAATTGCCATTTTTTTATGCTGTTTTTGTTACAATAAATTACTGAGAATCACTAATGCAGACTCCCGTAGATTAGGAGCAGTGAACTTCTGCAAGAGAGGTTATACTGCATTCAGAACAGAAATAAAGGATAAAGGCACAGAGGGAATGATAGAAACTAAATCAGGCCAACCTACCCAAACACACGTGCGTTCACACACAAAATACGCGATATCTGAGTGGTGAAAGTGTTGATGAAATCCTAGAAATATGCCAGAAACATGCTCTTTGTTGTGCTTATTTCGAAGATGTGTTTAGTTTTACTGTCCGACACTTAGTTTTAGCGTGGTGTGTGAATAGAACGTACACATACATACATGCATCCAAAAGTACATACAACTCTACTGTATAAAAATTATATAGGTACGGTAATAGTAGTTTACTTAAAGGCCGGTAACAAAACACTATCGGTGCTTGTAGTTAGTTTTGTCCCTTCTGATAAAGGAAATATTACTAACATTACAGCTCACCGGTCACTTAACACATCAAAAGAAGTCATCCATTCTAGTGATTTGTATGAAATTCCAGAAAAGGAAATCCTGCATTTATGTACAGTCGTGGACAAAAATAATCATCCACATAGGGGTGACTCATAAAAACGTATGACAATATTTCTCTGTTCTTTGGCTGAGATCTTTCCAATAAATTAGTTATGTACCATCCTTTAATTTACTGCAAGCAGCTACTAACTATTCAAAATAATAATATCATATGAGACTGTGAAAACATTAGACAGCAATCTGTTACAGTTATCCATATATGTATTTAATCTTATGTCCACAATTGTACACCAACAGTCGATGATGTTATGAAGATAACAGGTAATATTATCACTATAATTTTTTTTTTCAACACCCTGTATAGAATATGAAATCGTAAATGTATCATACTCACATTAGAATGAAAGTTTACAGGCAGTGTCCAATTAATGCTCCCAATGTAAGGTTTATGGTCATGTTGAGATGAAGTGCGAACATTTCCCCAAGTGCTGCATATCATCATATGCACATCCATAAAAAAAAAACCTGCCCGTTTCCACTCTTTTGATTCTATTGCTAAAGGTCACACTCTTCCTCATCCAGAAACTGCCAACTTTACAAATTTGAACAGATAGTATTAGAAACCGCTTGCAATGAATACATAAGCATAGAAGCGGAAAAAATTATTTATTGGGGGCTACTTCAGCTTATGCAAGAGTTGTTAAACAATTAGCACCCTCGCTTCAAAACTCAATATAGAGTGATATCAGATATACTTCATCATCTAGAGTAACTTTTAACATTCCAGTGTCTGAGTCAAATTTATCATGCAATGTTGACACTACTGCATCCCCCTTCCATGATATCACATTACAACAAATTCTGATGGAAAGGTATGTGTACTGAACAAAAACTCCCCACCCCTTAACAATAATAAACTTAATACTACAATGTCTAATAGTTTCTGGAGGGTCTCATCGTCAGACATCCCCATGACTCTACTCGAACTCTGCACCAAGGAAGCGCCATTTATTTGCCCCCGTGGTAATATGTACCAGCAGATTGATGGTATAACGATGGGTAGCCACCTGGGGGTCCTCTTCGCTAACTTCTTCATGGGTTATGTTGAAGAGGACCCTCTCAAATATAATCGCCTATCGATATCCTGTCGGTATGTTGATGACATTTTTGTTCAGGTAAAGGACCTAGACGAGCTACTACTACTACAACAACCGTTTATCTCCTCGTCTGATCTGAACTTCACCTACGAAAAATCAACGGATGGCAAACTACCCTTCCTGGACCTCTTGGTTGCCCACCACAACTCAGACTTCCAAACACTGTATACACAAAGTCCACCAACAACGTACGGTGTCTAAATGGTGACAGTGAATGCCCCAAGAGATGCCTCCAATCCACCATCTCATCCTACGTCAGGAGGGCTCTCATGCACTGCACCAGCTGGAGAGACACACACCAGGAACTAGAGCGTCTGTTTTACTCGTTGTACAATGAATAGGTCTCAATCAATCCTCACACATTGAGAGCTTATATTACTTGACTACACCTCATACGTACTGTACTACCTTCAAAGACATAGGCCGTCCACAACGCTACCACACAACGCTACCACCCTCATCATCCCTGGACATAATCACTTTCACTGATAACACCACAATCAAAATGAATTCAGTTATGTATAGTTGGCTCCACTTCTGTGTTTATTTAGGAAGTGAAGACAACGAATAATATTTTATGTATTACATTTTATAGTTTTTTTTTTGGAGTGTTCAATTATTTTCTTACATTTTTGTGAGGAAAGAACCATTAACACCTGACTTGACCTGATCCAAGCTAACCTAACCTCATCCAGTCTAAGCCAACCTGGCTTAACCTAACCAGCAGAATTAGACTTATTCAGGACTTGGGCAACCTTTGGAATTAGTAAAAGTAAGGCCAGGTTAAGGCAGGTTTCTTTTCTCACATTTGTTACAATAGAGCAGCTATTTACGTTTCGTACAAAATCAATAGAACACCCAATAATACGCTGTTCATAACAAATATAAAACTTTTGCACTTTCATTAAGTGGGTAGTGCTGTGTTGGTATAACTGGGGCAACTAATTCCTCCAAATTATGCCAAGCAACAGGGCGCTATTATCTATTATTAAGAGAGGTGTTTGCCAGCCGCACACCGAGTTACAGTCTGCTCTCAAACTCTTTTGTTCGCCTCCCAAAGAAATACTGTGTCACAACCCACAAAGTCACGGCTCACACAGTACCACCACTCCTCTAACATGTCACTGAACAGCTATAATATTATGTATTGTCATTCCTATTGAATGTATTTTATTAACAATGGAGTAAAGTGCATGACATTATATGTTAAATGGTAAAATTGTAGTTATCAGACCAAAATCGATGTGTAGAGGTTTGTTTAAGCTGCCAACTTGATGTCATCACCGCATTACTGAGTCCCAGACCTCCTCGACTCGCGCGCCTGGCAGTGTCATGCAGGAAGAGGTCTTCAAGGATGATGACTTCAACAGGTTATAAATATCCCACCCTTTAAAAGCTGTACCCATTCACTATACACTACAATGCATTTTTACACTGTAGGATTAAACAAATATATATTTACTTATTTTTTTCTATTTCCAAAGAATTCAGCGAGACTTTTATGTTACATGAATTAATATATGCATAGGATTTCGCGGGTTGATGAGATAACTGAATGCAGTACCGAACTGGACAAACATTTCACCCACTTTTCTCATCCTCTGTAAGGCATTATTAGGGCTACGCAAATGTTAAACTTTAATTTTTAACTAATTACAAGTCTTGAGGCAAGGCTGTTTCTATAAAGTGCTATCCCAAAACTCATCACATATTACAGCCAGGCACCACCCCCACATTACAGTTTGAAACAAAATTAAGAGAAAAAATCGTCTGGTGATTGTACCCTTACAACAAGTAATTCAGGAAAATTCGTTTTTAATACAAGACTGTAAGTAGAGCGTACCGCACTCGTAGAACACGTACAAAAATACAACAGAAAATTATAGCTTAAAACCTTTCAGAATACACCCTCCACTTCCTTCCCTTCCATCGGAACTTATTATACCGTTGGAATGTAGTAAACGAGAGTTCTCTTTCTTAGACATGCACGAGTTTTTGTTATTTTTTTAAATGCAGAAAGGTGGGAGGACCAGAAATAAGAAGTCCGATTATTTTCTTCAGTAAACAATATTGTGAAAGAGGTCAAAATTATGTCCAATTTCGTTCCAAAAGCCTTGTTACATTGTGTTTGAAGAAGCATGATTATTAGTAAGGTGGAAGAATGGATGAAGGTCGGGAGAAAAATATGAAGAAATGGCTCATACAGTTAAATGGAACAATACAACTTATGCATGATGTACTGTACAGCACGGCTCATTGTGCTGGACCAGGGTCCAAGGAGTGTATCCTCGCCTGTATCACGCCCGCGACACATGACTCGCCCATGGGTGGTGGAAAATACCGTTAGTGTAGAAAGTAGTTCATACCAGTTCACCAGACACAATATCCTTCAAATTCTGCTGACTTGACAGCGTGCAAGGAATGTTCCATGCTGAGTTCCTGATTGTAAGATTAACCCTGTAATTATTTCTATGCTAATCTCTATGCTGTAATCATCACCATATTGTCATCTTGTATATAGAGAAAGGGACAATATATAATTATTTACTCACAGTATTCTTATATAAACTTGTATCAAACATGTATATATATTTCACATATAAGCTAAGCATTATCAACACCATCGTTACAATCTGTCACGTATGATGGGTGTGGTACAGTACGTCAGTGAGGAGCGAGAGAGGAGAGAGGCGCTGTTAGCCCCCTGCCCTGGAAGAGAAAGGATCTCCCTCCCTATTGTACTTTTTTCTTTTTTTTTTATTAATTGCACCGTAGCGTCAATCAACAGACAGGCAACAGTGCATACTGGTAGGTGGGACCCATGAGAATAAAATGACTACAACCAGACATACACACGCACACACACACACACACCACACACACACATCACGAAAACATAACGGAATGGAGCACAAGCATACAGACAAATATTTACATTATGACCTACTTAAATCCACCAAAACGAGGGTGGCATACCAGAAGTTCCTCCAGAACCTGGTGGTTCAGCAGGTGTCGACAAACCACATCAAGTGGCAGGCCCCGGGGCAGCAAGTGTCGGACAGTGGGGCAGGTCAGGCAATAGTGCTCTACAGTGTTAGCACGAGGCGCTCGACACAAGCGACACTCAGTGAAGGGAGGCTCACCCTGTATCCCAGCAACCAGCCACGGTGGACGGTAGCCAAGCCTCAAACGAGCAGAGACTACATTGTGCCTCCGAACCATGAGGCTTCGACGACGGTAGGAATATTTGTGATGACAGACAGACTCATAATGTGTGATGGAGATACTGAAGGGCCTCTCTGCATCCCTGCATCGCCGTACAGGGAGGAGAGCGGCGGAGCAGACTTTAGAGAGGTAACATGTCAGAGAGAGAGGACGTCCAACACCACGAGGAGGCAGATGGCAGGCTTCCTTTGCGAGTCTGTCAACTGTACCATTGTGATGTAAACCTACATGGGATGGCACCCATAAAAATTTGACAGTCAAGTTACGATGACGCAATAAGGACAAAAACGATAAAATCTGCTGAACAACAGTAGAGTGTGTGGGCTGAACACTAGAGAGAGAATTAAGGGCAGGTCTGGAGTCACAAAAATTGGCAGCATTTACTCCACGTTGACAAACAAGACTAACAGCATCCAGTTCACACAATGTTGAGCTAGAGTGGTTACAGAGACGACGGCCAACCCAGCCCCCTGGAGGTGACTCCATGTCAGGTGAGAAAACGGCAAAACCTGCTGCACCATCCACTTGCAATGAGCCATCAGTGTAGAAGCAGTATGGATCTGTGATGGCGGATGTCACTGTTTCTATGTGTTCCAGAGCCAACTGCCGCTGTAGAGAAGGCAGTTCCGACTTGGAAGTAGGTGTGAAGCTCACATCAGGTGTTGGTAGCATCCACGGAGGGGGTCCTGGGGGGACGTCGGCCACCATTATATCTATATTAAGACTACGGAGCATAGAGGAAACAGACCTTATAAGAGTACGTCCAGCAGGCAGTATGGGAGGGACAGGGTAGTTTGGTCTAAGAGAAGTCCTGACTAACTGAGAGTAATAGGGTGAAAGATGTGAGAAATGGAGGCACTTGACAGTGAAGCAAGTAACATTAGAATAAATTCTCTCCACTAACGGGGGAAGACGTAACTCACGCTGCATGTTCACTATCCTGGTCGACATTGGACAACCGAGAATTATTCTCATTGCTCTATTCTGAAATTTTTCTAGAGTTTCCAGAGTAGCCCTGGGAAGTTGAATCAGAGCAGGGGAGAGGTAATCAACAACTGAACGGATAAAAGCAATATAGATAGTCCTTGCTACTGGGATGGAGATGCCCGAGGAGTTGTTAGTGAGCCATTGAAGTGGCGTAAGTCGGCGCTGGAGACGACCCAATAAGTCCTGGACAATGGGATGATCTTGAGGTCTGGCAGGGACAATTGGCCAAATATTGACTGGTGCGCCCAGGTAGCGATACTGGGAACACATGGGAATGACAGTCCCTCCAATGGTGAACACTGGCCGAGCTTGAGAAAGGCGGCAGGTGAATATTCTGCTCTTATCTGGGGAGACAATAATGCCACAGTGAGAGGAGGACATAGAGAAGGAGTCAAGAAACCGCTGGAGATCCCTTGGTGAGGTAGAATGAACACAGATATCATCAGCATAGCACGTAATTGTAGTTCCAGGTATATCAGGGAGAGAAGTGAGCAGCCGATGCATCAGAATATTAAATAACAATGGGCTGAGAACACCCCCTTGAGGCGTACCAAGATGAAAACTGCGCAAAGAACTGAGCGCACCACTGAAAAACACACGGGAGGTCCTGTTACTCAGATAGCCCGGAATCCACCGTAATAGATTACCCTTTATCCCAAAGTCAACCAGTTGATCCAAAATGACGTCTCTATTAGCAACATCGAAGGCACTTCGAAGGTCAATGAAGGCCACCACACTGTCCCTGTTAAGGCGAGTGTACAGGTCGACTAGGCAGTGGTGTGTGCTCCGCTAGGGAAGGAAACCAAACAGCCATGGAGAAAGGCGATCTTGCAGTCTGTACATGAGACGATTGAATAAGATTCTCTCCATAACTTTACTAAAACAGGAAGTCAGGGAAATAGGTCTGAACTTCGCAGTGCCGGGCTTAGGGATGGGTATTATTGTGCTGCTGGTCCAGGCTTGTGGTACACAACCATCGTCATCATCGTAGCCGATGGACAGCAGCACGGGAAGTCAGTGCATCTTGTATGTGGATGGGTAGACTGGCTGGGGTAGATTGTTCTGACCAGGCATCGACAAGTTGTTTGGCATAGTCGGCGGGAGTGTGATGACGAGCAGTGGCCGGTGTCTTTTTAACAACCCGACGGATGATGTGCCACATAGAAGCCACACTTGTTTGCTGGTTGATGCTGTCCGTGAACCGCTGCCAAGACTCAGTGTGAGCACACTCCTGCAGGGCAACTAAAGAGTCCCTAGAAATCTGGTAACGATGTAGCAGGTCAGGGGTTTGGTTGGCTTGAAACAATAGGCCATCACGTTCAGCCTCCTCCTTTGCCTCCTGTATACGTGCATCCAGCGTCCAGGAGTGGGCAGTATGGCGATGCTGGAGGTGTAACCGGAAGATGTATAGCCTATAAAAGTCATGAGTAGCAGATACAAGATCAGAGTACAACTGATCAGCTGATGATATTTCAAATGTAGGGAATACATGGGCCATGAATAAGATGTAAGTCGGGCAATATTTAAGGGGCACAGCAATACACAAACGAGTGGCTGAAGCACTTGACCCAGCAGTTAGAGAATAATGAAACCGAAGAGCGATGTGATCAGAGAATAAGTCTGGCACGGAGGAGCACAGGACCCCGAGATGCTATCAGGCCAGACGAGAGGATGTAATCCAGAGTACCTCCCCGGCAATGAGTGGCACCGCCAGTGTCCCAGCGTGTCAGATGATGCTTGCGGATGTATGAAAGGAGACGAACACCATTACGATTAATAGAGCCAGAACCATCACCCAAATCAGAATGCCGAGCATTAAAATCTCCCATATAAACCATACCACGCACTGTTGGAGAAGGAAGAGCCTCAAGAGCGAGTCTAGCTGGGGCAGAATAGACATTACATAGTTGGAGTACTCCATTCCCAGGTAGAACCTCAAATAGCTGAAAGGTCATGTCAGGATCAGTGGAGGTACGGAGAAGGCGATGTGGCAAGGAGCTATGTATGTAAGTCAGGAGACCATTCCTTACCAGATGACATATGGCACATAACCTGAGAGAGGAGGAGCTTGCCCAGCAGCGAGCGGCCGTCCTGGAAATGCTTCCTGGAGAAAAATAACACTGGGATGATGACGAAAAACATAGGCCTTAAGTTGAGTGAGCTTAGCATAACTGGTGATACCACATACATTCCAAGAGATGACATCCAGCTGGCAATCACTAGCGAACTCTGTATTTGGTGGTAGAAGTCCGGTGAGTGGGGGCAGATGAGCGACCTGGAGAAGAAGATGGACCAGGAGAAGGGACTGACTCGAAAAGCTTTTCAAGGCGAGATGCAACAGTATCCATCTATTCGGTAAGGATAGTGACAGTTGAGATGATGGCCTGCTGAGCCTTGACCAAGGTGGAGAGTTTGGAGTCATTGGCAGCCTGCGCGGCAACTAGCCCATCAATCCTGGCTTCAAGGGCAGAAAAGCGGTTCTCGAGAGCCGTACATCGTGATATGAGGGTAGCAACAGACTTGCGGAGGGCCAGGTCTGGAGGTGAGGCAGGGCTGGTAGGAGGAGCAGACTGGGGAGGTGGTGGTGGTGGCGGTGGTGGAGGCGGAGCAATAGTAGTGACACGAGCCTGGACCTGACGTCGAGTACATCCATACCACACGTTAACCCCTGGCTGAAGGCATCGTGGACACTTCCATCGAGACGTATCCTCAGGAGGTGAAGGCTCAGAGGTGGAGGCAGCAGGACGTGATGGTTCGCCCCTGACAGGACACGTCTTGGAATCATGGTCGGCAGCACACCATGCACACTTCGGCCTGGCAGAACAGTACCGGGAGATATGCCCAACACCCCAGCACCTGTAGCACCAAGGCTGGTCATTATGAAGTTCCCTCACCTCACACGGTGGAAGACAAAGGAAATCTCATTTGGAGGTGGATCAGGTTGACTCCAGACAACAACAATACGGCTAATGGGGGAACCATCTTGGAAAAAACGACGGGCAAAGTACACACCAGGGTATCCCTTAGCAAGTTCCGGGTCAACATCAATAGGAAAACGGGTAAGGATGTAGCTAGGGAACTTACGAGGCCTCTCAGGTGAGTCTTCAAGAATGAGAGGCAGAGACAAAAATCCACCTTCACTCTATCAATGATATCCTGACGCTTCCTGGAGATGTAGACAAACCGGGAGGTGACAGCAGCCATCTTCACTTCAGCCAGTTCACGCTGCAGCTGGAAGGCCCTGTTGACATCAGACAACCAACGCAACTTTGTGTCCGTAGATGGGTTCCCAGAGAAGGAGAGCTTGACATAGGCATTCCTTGGGGCAAAAGCAGGAAGGTTGGACGAGGGCAAGGAGTTGGTATACAAGGAAGAAACACTACGTTGAAGCAGAGAAGGTACGTCATGCACAGCTGAAGCACCCTTGGCAGTCTTGGAAGCTGGAGGCAAACAGTCCACACCATCGGAATCCTGCAAGGAGTCGGACGAGGCATCAACGGGTCGCTTGGTAGAGGTTGAGGAGGTGGAAGGCTGCAACCTGAGCTGCGGAGTTGATCCAAATGACGTCTCTATTAGCAACATCTAAGGCACTTCGAAGGGCAATGAAGGCCACCACATTGTCCCTGGAAAGGCGAGAGTACAGGTCAACTAGGCCGTGCTGTGTGCTAAGGTGGGGAACGAATCCAAACAGCCATGGAGAAAGGCGAGCCTACAGTCAGTACATGAGACGATTGAGTAAGATTTTCACCATAACCTTACAAAATCAGGAATTAAGGGCCTGAACTTCGCAGTGCCAGGCATAGGGATGGGTATTATTGTGCTGCTGGTCCAGGCTCGTGGTACACAACCGTTGTGAAGACAATGATTGTACATTCGAAGTAGAGGGTTCAAAGGAACTTGTTGAAGTAGGCGCAGCACAGCATAAGAAATACCATCATCACCAGGGGAAGAAGCTCTACACTGAGAGAGAGCATGGTGCAACTCCTCCTCAGTTGTTGTTGAAGTTCCTCAAGCTTTCTGGCTGAACAGCCCCGAGCTCCTGAGGAAGGCCATGGCCTGAAATGGGCTCTCCCACAGTGCCCTCAGAGAGTGTATGTTGTGTTGTTGGCGAGTGTGGTTGTGTGTATTGCAGTCTTCCATAATGTGTTTAATAGAATGTGGTGCTATGTTGCATCCTGGACAGGTATCTACAATGGCTCCATCCAGCTTCTTCTGATAAGTCAGAAGGGTCAGGTAGTGGCCACACCGCAGCCTGGCCAGGTGATTCAGATGGGTGGATGTCAGGAGGTCGTGCATGCAGCTGGGTGTTGTTTTTGAGAGGAGACTGGTTTGGGGTGGACAGGGTGTAAGAGATGATAGTATTTGTGTGTGGTATCGTGTACTGGGTGTTGTTTTGATGTTCCTTGGTATGTGTGGGTGTTGTGCCATGTAGTGGCACAACACTCTCCTCACCCAAGTGCATATGGGATGTTGTCTGGCCCAGGAGAAGTATCGCCGCAGAGAGAGCGAGAGAGCAGAGTGCAGGTCTCTCAGGGTGAATATATGGTTATAACTTTCATTCTCCTTCCCCAAGAAATCCTGTACAGTGCGCTCTTGGGCTTCCAACTCATGCCTGACAGTCAAAGGTCGAGAGTCACGGCTGGAGTATTTAGCAATAGCCTCCGCCATAGTGTTGGCCACTGTTAAACCATCCATGATCTTAATTCCATTGACCTTAAGAACAGGTGGAGAACTGGGAGAAAACTTACAGAATCTCCTGAACACTTGGGTGAGTGGAGTTTTCGTATTAATTGAAGACACATAGGCTTTCCAAGTGTAACACAGGGTTTCGGGTTCTTTTGATTCACCAAGATATTCCCGGTGCTCCCAACCAAAAACCCTGCGCTATCACAAATAAAAATTATTAGGATTCGTGTTCACCGTCTTCGACCTCCCTCAGGTGGCAGGGTATAGTGCAGAAAAACTAATGTCCAAAGATAAAAGACGCAGTGATTTATTATTTTGAGACTAATCAATTTACATATATAATAAATAAAAAAAAATGTATATATAATTATTACAATGACAAAGCTTTCACAAAAGAAAAAAAAATAATGGTTTGATTAACTAAATTTTACCCAATAGATTTAATACAATGAGTTCAAATACTTCCTTCCCCCTTACTCTACTCGAAACTTCAATATTACAAAACAAACTAGATCAGAACACAGCCTTGCACCTTGACAATATACAAAAATAGAAAATGATTTAGACCAGAGACCAGAAATTCTTAGTTTACCCAAAATTAAGTACAAGAAAAAAAAAATACATATATCACCTGTAGCACACCACTGGAGACCGGACCCCCACTTACTATACCACCCCCCTCCCAATTGTGAATGGACCTAGACTTCGCAATCACAATCACCTACCGTAGGAATCAGTTTCCAGCAGAATTGCTTACAGGATTATACACGTGGCATTTAGCAAAAAAGCAAGACACAGGCCAACTAGTCCGCACTAGTGGCTTACCAAAAATAATAATACTGTACAACCAGTGGCTTTACCAAAAATAATACTGGCCAACTAGTGCTTTACCAAAAACAACACTGCACTAGTGGCTTTTACCAAAAATAATACTATACAACTAGTGGCTTTACCAAAAATAATAATAATCTTATGCCTGACACCCTAATACCTAAGCCAGTTCACCAACAGATGCGGCAAGTTCCCACGTGGACAATATGGCGTCACGAGCTGCTCGGGTCGAGAGAGAAGAGTGAACAATTAATTTAAAACAAACAATTACACTGAGTGAACCCATAAGATTTCAAAAATAATTATTCACCAAGATAGCCTCTACCAAACCTCAACACAGAGGCAGGAATTTACTACTGTATTCTTTAAAGTCTCAACTTGGAACCAATATTCGTAACTTCAATGCCACACGTTACCTGCTCGGGTCGAGAGAGAAGAGTGAAGACACCACAGCTGTCTACCCTCCAGGGTTGCGCTGCCGACCTACCCAAATTATTGTACACTAATGCCGAAATTATGGTACTTTCATCGAAATTATGGTACGCTGTGCACATCAGTTATGGTACTATTATTGTACTGTGCTAATCTATACTAATAAGCAGATTATTTAATAAACAAGTTATATTATATTATAAAACACAGGAATATTAGGCTACATACTTAAGTTATGGCAAATTCGTTTTTCTTGTTATAGTCACCATCATTGTGCTACCACAACAACAAACATTACACAGGGAATGGTGTTTGGAAAATCGTCTAAATGGGAATCATCACCACCACATTCACTACTACCACAACTACAACCTTCACATAAATAGAGAATAAAAGTAGACAGTAAGAGAAAGGAATTAAGGTGGTCAGAAATCTCAGCATACTCTGGTTGTATGGTTAAGCCTTTAATGGACCACCCTGTGATGAAGTCGGCAAATTCAAAGTTTTTCAATCCTTCAACCTATGCTATGAAACAAATGACCCTACATACTAAAGCAACGTGTTTCCTGGTGTGATGTGGAAGAATAAGTAGCCACTATAAACCTTTGACAGCTACACAGGACCCTTCTAATCTCTTTCGGGAATTGAGGTCCCATGACAACCGGCAACAGTAATTGAGTCAAGAGGACTCAGATGAGTCAGATCTAAGGCTGTGAACGAGAAAATGAAATGTCACAAAATTATGGTACACGGTACGCAGTGAATGGTACATGGTACGCAGACACTGAATTATGGTACAAGTACCATAATTATGGTAAGCAGCGCAACCCTGCTACCCTCCTTCTTCCTCGCTGGACCCGGCGGGAAAGATGCCACACACTTCCACATTCATAAATCTTTATGACAACTTTAAATTTACACTCAACAGATTATTCAATGAAACCTGGTTATGATAAGCCTTACATATAAAATAAGATTCAGTCTTAATTATATCCTCATCATCATATCACAATATTACAACCTCTGTCGTCACTTCCGGTTCCTATGTTTATGTATATTTGGGAACGAGATTATCACAATTGCCACATCAACAATGTTACCAACTCCCAAAAGTAAGTTTCAGGGTGCAGGCCAACAATAAGGCAAGAAAGGCAAGATTATTCCTATTTACAATATTTACACCCATGTTCATTCCACTTCTGTCGCAAACTTCATCTCCTAAGGTGAAACAACTTAAGAATTAATTATTAGGAAAATAATAGGAGCGTTACACAAGATGCACGTCATGCCTCTTTTAAAACTAGTCTAGCCCGTTCCCTTGCCAGTCGGAAGTCCTCTGAAAGAGTTGGGTCCCCATGATTGCGACGAAGGTGAGAGAAAGCAGCGCGCTTCTCCCGCACAGCAGTGGTGCATACTTGTGACCACCAAGGGACGGGACGGTTGAGATTTGTATAGAAAGTTTTGGGACAGAGCTGAGAGCAGCAGAGTGGAGCAAATCAGTCAGAGCTACCAAAATCTGATACAGAAGAGACCGAAGAAGTTAGCTCTCTAAAAAACTGCCAGTCAGCCTTCTCTAATCTCCACCTAGGAAGACGAGACTGCGGTCCATACCTGTTATTTTCTAAAAGTATAGGGAAGTGGTCACTACCATATAAATCAGGCATTACACTCCAAGTAAAATCCAACAGAGCACTTGGTGAGCGGAGGGAAATGTCAATGGCGGTGAAAGTCCCAGTAGGGCTATTAAAATGTGTCACATCTCCCGTATCTAAAACCCCTAATCCCTCATCCTCAATAAAATAAGTCAATAAAACACCCCTAGGGTTGACTGAAATGTCACCCCTCCGGGGATGACGACCAATAAAATAAAGGGAGAGGGAATGCCCTGTACAAGATGGTTGAGATCACCCCTCTCAACTGTAACACTAGGAGGAAGGTATAGACTGCACACAGTGTGGGGGCGGTCCATAAAAACCTTAACTGCAACAGCCTGGAGCTGAGTGTCAAGCTCCAGGCTCGTGCATGGAACATCTCGCCGAACTAAGATGGCAGAGCCACCATGGTGACCCTGCCCTGCAAATAAATTGGAATAAAATGCAGAGTATGCTGGAGGACTGGCAGGAATGGTGTCCCCAAGCATTGTCTCTTGGAGAGAAACACATGCAGGAGAGAAGCTAGAGAGAAGAACGCACAGTTCCTCCCAAGAAGTATGCAAGCCACGGCAATTTAACTGGAGGACCACGAGACATAGCCGATGGACAGCAGCAAAGAGAGTGAGTGCATCTTGTATGTGGATGGTTAGACTGGCTGGGGTAGATTGTTCTGACCAGGCATTTACAAGTTTTTCATCATAGGCGGCAGGAGTGTGATGACGGGCAGTGGCCAGCATCTTTTTAACAACCCGACGTATGAGGTGCTACATTTAAGCCACACTCGTTTGCTTGTTGATGCTTTCCGTGAACTGCTGCCAACACTCACTGTGAACACAATCCTGCAGGGTGACTAAGGCGTCCCTAGACATCTGGTAACGATGAAGCAGGTCAGGGGTTGGGTTGGTTTGAAACAAAAGGTCATTACGTTCAGCCTCCTCCTTTGCCTCCTGTAGACTATTCATGCATCAAGCATCCAGGAGTGGGCAGTATGGCAAATAATCAGTGTTTCCAGATGGTACTAGTGGAATTTCGGTAGATTCTCCTATCAAGGAATTATAATGATTTTCTTTCATTTTATGGTACTTATAATAATTTGTGCATTAAATAAAGATAAATTTGATGAAAACACAAACTTTTTACCGAAAATCACACTAAACTTATCATAGTAACAAACAGGCATTAAAATATAGGCTACAAATGGACCACTGTCATGCGTATAATGATGAATTTGGCTTGGTGATCATGGTGATGGCCGAATCTCCTACGTGGGAGGTCGAAGATTCATGTCCAGCCAGCACCAACATACCACCCACTCGCAAAAAAAAACAAAAAAAAACATTAGGTTTGGGTTTCTGGATTATATACGGTAACTTCAATGGAATTTCGGTAGATTTTCGGGAGAAATTATGGAATTTCGGTAGATTTTCGGGAGAAATTATGGAATTTCAGTAGAATCCATACAATTTTCATGATTTCTGGAGATCCATTAAAATTTCAGTAAATCTACAGAAATTTCAGTAGATCTGGCAACACTAAATTTAATTGGCTATGTTGGAGTTGTGGCGTGAGACGTATAGCTTACCAAAGTTATGAGTAGCAGATACAAGATCAGAGTACAACTGAGGCGTATAGCGGCAGAGAGGCTTATGCGCTAAAGATGGCGGATCTGAGTTAGCTACAGCCAAATGCGCGGGAAGTCTTCCTCTATCACGTGGGGGAAAGAGAAAACGGAAAAACGACCTTGTACCCGCGTGGCATAAAGGTGAGAGTAGCTTAAACAACTGGATTTTCCACCCTGCGAGCACAAAGGATCCTGCAGGCAGATAGGCTTACACGCCTTGGTCAGCCAGCCAATGAGGAGCGGCGTAAGATACGCTATTTTTGTGGGCTGCGGGCTCAGCCAATTACTCGACTTCTACCATCACCCCACGCTCCTTACACCGCTCTGTCTCACTCATATCCCTGGTTGAATGAACGCATGTTGGTCGTGCATGGGAATACTGTGTATTTCATCGTTATTCCTGCATTCTAACAACACAAAATGGATTCCACTAGCATAGACACTGAAGCTGAAGGAACTCCCCAACCTTTAAAGTGCCTACAGAAGCCTGAAATGTGGAAACAACATGTGAGTAAGCGGAAAAGAGATTCTGGTGAAGTGTTCGTTAGCAGGACAACAAAGCAACAAGTACAGTCGCGGCAGATAGTCCTTGACTAGCCTGTGATGGAAAGGTGCGGTCAGCTGTTTCGAACTGTGAAACATGGATTCGTTGCTTCAGTAAGCTGCCTGATGATAGTATGAGTATAAATGTTTCGAGTTTTCGGACGCTTTAATGTTGGTCACGGCTAACCATTACTGACTGGTCAAGGGCTATTTGCCACGATTGTACCTTCTAGAAAGGTTGGTATTCCGTGTAAATGCAACAATAAATGCTTTGAGAATGTTGGTCATGATAATGTACAGACCTTATTAGACAACTATTATTCACTAAGCAGCCATAATTCTCAGTCACATTACATACACAGTCGTGTGAAGGTAGTGATAGTGAAGAGGGTAATGCCCGGTTAACATTAGCCTGCGTGTACGGATCCGACATCCGTCAATAACGTCACGAGTAGGGCTACGGAGGAGATAAGCTCCGTTCCGTGCTACGGAGCCGTTTGTTTACAAGTACAACAACAAGATGGACGAAAAGCAACTCAAATTATTATTATTCACGCCATACATGTACTTTGGCATAAAACGTATTATCATACCTGATAACTATAGTTGGTGTTGATATAGCAGGGGAATAGTGTAATGTACTGTCTGCTCCAATTCTCACATTGTTTTGTTTACAATTGGGCCGATGCGGTGGTGCCGTGCTTGCAGTACCCATGAACAATATTTTTATCCTCACATAAATTGACATGTGTTTATCAAATACAAGTTAATAATTAATATATTTGAATAAATTTACCGCTTTATTTGTGCACAAATATTTCAAATATTTCATATTTTCATGATATGATGAAAAAGTCAACAACATTATACATGTACCATTGCCAACACATGAACCTAGACACTCCCTGTGTCTGGGTGGTGGTTCCTGGCAACTCCGACGTAGTAAACGGTGATTTTCTATGAATGAAATACTCTTAAGATAAATCCATTTTCTCTTGAAGAACAGAGAATGATATAAATCAACCAATCACAATCACCGTTTCAAACGTGGAGTATTTCATTCATAGAAAATCACCGTTTACTACGTCGGAGTTGCCAGGAACCACCACCCAGACACAGGGAGTGTCTAGGTTCATGTGTTGGCAATGGTACAACACCGCCGCCGTGCTTCCGTAAAAGATGACTTGAGTTCATCTTTGCTGGATCTGTTCCATGTCTTGCCCGGGATGGTAGAAGAGCCCCGGTTCACATATACACGGCCGTTCATGACGTCACTGACGGATTACGGATCCGTACATATGGGCTAATGTGAACCAGGCATCAGAGTGAAGGATACTAGTAGGAGGCAAGCAAGTCGTGATATATAGTGTGCTAGTGAATAATTTGCCAATTAGTGTGGGTAAACAAGCATTCCTTAGCATTCACAACATTTCAGACAAACGTGTGCCTAATATTTTGAAAAAAAGCTAAAGAATCAGGTAACGGCACTTTAACTGATGATCAAAGGGGCAATCATCAGCCAAGTAACGAAACTTCTGATGAGGCAAAACTGTGTGTGCAAGATTATATTTTCTCACTACTTACATGTAGTTCACATTACTCACGAGCTAAGAGCCCTAATCAGCCATGGCTGATAACTGGACCAGGGTCCAAGGAATGTTGGAAAGCAATTGAACAGAGTTCGAACAAGTGAATTTTCCAAACCATTCGCAATGTTGAGAGAGGTTTAGAAGACTCACTTTTTCGAACTCTGTTCAGTTGCTCTCCAACACTCCTTGGACCCTGGTCCAGCACTATCAGCCATGGCTGTGCACTCGCAACCCACAATCCCTAGCCCACCTGAGTCGAAGCCCAAGATCTGAAGCAGACAGTTTCTAGACAACAGCCCAGCTAAAACATCATGTGGACACACACATTTCGAACTTTGAGTGGGCTGTCGTCCAGAAACCGCCTACTTCAAATCTCGTTCTTCGACTCAGGTGGGCTAGGGATTGTGGATTGCGAGTGTACTTACAGTCTGGTTCAACATTTGCTGGAGTGTATGAAACTTATTTGAAGCACCTCAAAGACAACAACAAAGAAAACTTGAAAGTGTCCAATTTTGTGTTGTTAGAAATAATGCGTATGTACAGTCGTCAGCTGAAATTCGTCCCATTCAGCTTGAGTGAGAGGAGCCTGGTAATCTGCTTTCACACTATGAGAGTTGACAAATTTGAATGCATAATACTGAAGATCTGTACAACTGTACTGCCGACTGTACAACATTGGCATTGAACCTCCCAAATCAGGCACATGTAACTATTGTGATGCTTTTAAGGTAAGAATGGAAAAATTAGTGTCAGGGAAAGACGATGATGAGATAACTCACTTACGTGTTGAACGAGTACCCCATATTGCACATGCAGAGGCTATACATCGCTTCATGAAAGCTTATAAAAGTGACACAAACCCTGCCATTGGAATTATTGCCATTGATTTGCAACAAACACTTACCACACCACGCCTTTCCTCTGGTGCCCAGTACTATAAGCGAAAACTTTGGACTTATAACCTTGGTGTTCACAACGTAAAAGAACAAAAGGCCTACTTTTATGTGTGGAATAAAACTCAGGCCAGACATGGTTTGAAAGAGGTATGTAGTTGCATTAACCATTATGTTGACAATTATCTGAGTAGTGATGTAAAGAAACAATTAATTTTCTCCGAAATCTATGCTGGACAAAATAAAAACATGAATGTAGTGCTGTTGTCCCTTAGTTGGATACATGGTGATAAACTTTCTGCAGTTGAGCACTTTTTCATGGAGCCTGGCCATTCATACCTTCCATGTGACTGTGACTTTGGCAACATTGAAGTGAAATTAAAAGGCCATACGATTTACACTACACCCAATTACATCTCGTTTATGAAAGAGTGCAGAAAAAAAAAAACACCCATTCATTGTGATCAACATAACTAGTGACTCGTTTTATGACTTTGGAGTGCTTCAAAAAGTTATCACCAAGGCTGGGCAGAAGGGGAGTGGATTAAAAAAGCCCAAAGGTTCATTGTTAATGAAGATAGCAAGATGGGCATCAATGTTGTGGCTGGTTATGGATCCTATCATGACCCTGTCTTCTTCAAGTTGCAGAAGGGCAGGACACGGAAAGACCAGTCATCTTTTAACCTGAGTGATGTGCAGCTTCCTCTCAAGTACCTCCATGGTGTTTTGCTGAATAAGGAGGAGCTTAGAGACATTAAGGACCTCACACAGTTTATCTCGGCAGAACACGTGGGTTTCTATGAGGAGCTATTCTCATCCCAGGAGCAAATGGGGAAGGATATGGTAGATCTCACAGAGGAAGATGACCCCGATGATGACCTCCTTGATTACTAAATCACCCGCCCACCCCACCTTTATCTTTCTGGTCACATTATGTAACACAGTCATCCTTGAAATGGTGAGTAACAATATTATTAACCCTAGAACACAACACAAGGGTATCACTACTATCAACACGGCTGTGGGGTATATTTTACCCTTTTTTGGAAAATAAAAGAAAAATGGTTATAGTCAAAATTGATTGGTTCTGAAAAAATATACAGAAAATACAACTTCTCTAGTACTATTTACTCAACTATTTTAATAACTAATATTGCATACTAATATATCCACCCATATTACTAACATACTACTATTGGTGGGTAAAATGTTAGTATGTTTACACTGCACTGGGGTAAATATTACCCGAACCCCTCCCTCCATAGAATATACAGAAAATACAACTTCTCTAGTTTCACTTATGTTACTCTACTATTTTTATACATACTAATATACCCACATACTAATATACCCATATTAGTGTGTAAAATATACCCACTCATATTTGTATGTTACCACTGCACTGGGGTAAATCCCCCCCCCCAACATTGCCCCACTAGCAACTGAGCACAGAGACACTACCTCCCTCCATTAGAGCTCACAGAACACTGAAGGTACTCAGACGGATGAGGACATGAGGCATCAGGCCACTCAGTGAGCATAAAAATAACATGGCGTCGGGTAAAATATACCCCACTGCCGTGTTCTAGGGTTAAGAATAATATGCAATATTTACTATTAAAATGCATTTTTTTTTTACAATTTCTTTCTATTATTCATTGTTGGAATACGTCAATTTTCACATACGGTAAAATTTATTATTTTGGTAAAATAAACATTTGTGTTTGCTTGTTTTGTTGTTTTACCATAAACATATAGAGTAGTCAATAAGCTATCATTTGGTGTATAATAATGTGGGATTCTGTATATATCTGCACAGTGAGCATTATCAGACTTAACCTTCATTTACTCAAAACTACTACCACGGCGCATAAGCCCCTCTGCCGCTACACGCCTCAACTGTTCAGGTGAAGAAATGTCAAATGTAGGGAATACATGGGTCATAAAAAAGATGTAAGTCGGGCAATATTTAAGGGGCATAGTAATATGTAAACGAGTGGCTGAAGCACTTTACCCAGTAGGTAGAGAATAATGAAACTGAAGAGCGACATGATCAGAGAATAAAGCTGGCATGAAGGAGCACTGGACCTGAGATGCTATTAGGCCAGATGAGAGGATATAATCCAGAGTACCTCCACGGTAAGGAGTGGCACCACCAGTGTCTCAGAGTGTCAGATGATGCTTGCGGAAGTATGAAAGGAGATGAAGACCATTGCGATTAATAGAGCCAGAACCATCACCCAATACAGAAAGCCGTGCATTAAAATCTCCAATATACACCATACCACGCACTGTTGGAGAAGGAAAAGCCGGAGCAGAATAGATATTACATAATTGGAGTACTCCATCCCCAGGTATAACCTCAAATAGCTGAAAAGTCATGTCAGGATCAGTGGAGGTACCGAGAAGGTGATGCGGCAAGGAGCTATGTATGTAAGTCAGGAGACCATACCTTACTAGATGAACATATGGCACATATCCTGAGCGGCCATCCTGGAAATATTTCCTGGAGAAAAATAACACTGGGATGATGACGTAAAATGTAGACCTTAACATGAGTGAGTTTAGCATGACTGGTGATACCACATACGTTCTGGGAGATGACATGCAGCTGGCAATCACTAGCGAACTCAGTGTTTGGAGGTAGAAGTCCTGGGAGTGGGGGCAGATAAGCGACCTGGAGAAGGAGATGGACCACGAAAAGGGATAGATTCGAAAAGTTTTTCAAGGCGAGATGCAACAGTATCCATCCTTTCGGTTAGGGCGATGACAGCCTCAACCAAGGTGGAGTCATTAGTAGCCTGAGCGGTAACCATCCCATTAATCCTTACTTCAAGGGCGGAAAAGCGGTTTTTGAAGGTCGTACATCGTGCCATGAGGGTAGCGACAGACTTACAGAGGGCCAGGTCCCGAGGAGAGGCAGGGCTGGTGAAAGGAGCAGACTGGAGAGGTGATGATGGCGGTGGTGGAGGCAATAGTAGAGGCATGAGCCTAGACCTGAAGTCAAGACCTCCATGCCAAACGTTAACCCCCGGCAGATGGCATCATGGACACTTCCATCGAGACGTATCCTCAGAAGGTGCAAGCTCAGAGGTGGAGACAGCAGGACGTGATGGTTCACCCATGATAGGATACGTCCTGGAATCATCGTTGACGGCACACCAGGCACAATTCGGCGAGGCGGGACAGTACCGGGAGAAGAGCCCAACTCACCAGCACCAAGGCTGGTCATTATGAAGTTTCCGCACCTCACACGTTGGAAGACAGGGAAGGAAATCTCAATTGGAGGTGGGTCGGGAAGACTCCAGACAACAACAATACGTCTAATGGGGGAACCATCTTGGAGAAAACGACGGGCAGAGTACACACCAGCATCAGGACATCATTGATAGAGGCAAGGCTTGTGAATTTTTGTCTCTGCCTCTCATCTGTCATGACTCGCACGAGAGGCCTCGTAAGTTCTCCAGCTACATCCTCATCCGTTTTTTTTTTGTTTTTGTTTTTTGTTATCAATAGGAAAGCGGGTAAGGAAGTAGCTGGGGAACTTACGAAGCCTCTTGGATGAGTCTTGAAGAATGTGAGGCAGAGAAAAAATTTCACCAGCCTTGCCTCTATCGATGATGCCCTGACGCTTCCTAGAGATGTAGACAAACTGGGAGGTGACGGCAGCCATCTTGACTTCAGCCAGTTCACGCTGCAACTGGAAAGCCCTGTTGACATCAGACAACCAACGCAGCTTTGTGTCTGTAGATGAGTTCCCAGAGAAGGAGAGCTTGACATAGGCATTTCTCAGGGCAAAAGCAGGAAGGTTAGACGAGGTCAAGGAGTTGGTATACAAGGAAGAAACACCAGGGTGAGGCACAGAAGGTACGTCGTGCACAGCTGAAGCACCCTTCACAGGTTGAGTTTTTTTTTCTGGGTTCGTCATTGATACGTTTCTCTTTACAATTTGTGATATGATCCTTTCTTCTTCCTTGTAGGCTGTAGTAAAGTGTGAGAGGTAGTATAGCTTAATTTCTTGTCTCTTCTCCTCGGCTTGGCCTTGTTTGTGGTAGTGGTCTAATATCTTCTTTGTTTGTCGGTTGATGTCTGCAATATCGTAGCCGTTGTTAAGTAATACTTGAGTGGAGCGCTGTATTTCGTCGTGGACTTGTTTCCAGGTGCTGCAGTGTGTGACTGCCTTCCTTATGTAGGAACCGATAGTGGAATCTTTGTACCTCTGGGGGCATTCGCTTTTCCCATGCAGACATTGACCAGTGTTCATAGATTTTAGACCACTACCACAAACAAGGCCAAGACGAGGAGAAGAGACAAGAAATTAAGCTATACTACATTTCACACTTTACTACATCCTGGAAGGAAAAAGAAAGGATAATATCACAAAGTATCAAGAGAAACGTATCAACGACAAACCCGGAAAAGAAACTCAACCAGATTTTCTATTACAAAAACAAGAAGACTAGCCACCTCCTACTCAGAAACAGCTCCAGGAACTGAAAAGAGCAGCTGCAAAAGTCGAATGTCATATATAGGTTTACATGCAAACAAGGGAACTGTGAAACCCTTAACTCCACCTATATCGGCATGACAACTATGAAGCTGACAAGACGTCTAAATTACAACCTGTCATCAGGCACTTCCAAAACTCACCTACGACAAGCCCACAAGACTACCCTAACAAGACAAATACTGGAGAACACCACTATTATCGACACGTGCAACGGCTCAGATCTTAGAAGCACTCCACATCAAAAACTTAGAACCAACACTAAATACACAAGCACTAGACTTGCAAGCCCTACCTAGCTTGCGGAGATTCAACACCCACCCTAGCAATGACCAATCAGAGGACAGGACGGGCACACCTGCCAGTCCAGCCACAGCTTAAAAAGGGCCCGCTCTGACTCTCCCACCAGAGGGAGTCTACATCCAGCCATGGCCCAGACAATACCTACTGCCGACCACACCACTTCCCCTGCCGACCGTCTTATTGGCAGGGTGAAGTGGTTTAACCATTTGAAGGGCTATGGCTTCATAACCTCTGATGAGCGAGATTACTTCATCCACAGGAGGGGCATCCTTCTCTCTGCTGCCACCACCTCATCACCGTCACTGGGGGACGGAGAGGAGGTGTCCTTCACTGTGGAGGTAGGGCGTGAAGGCTACCAACGTAGCCGGACCTGATGGTGGGCAGGTCCTAGGCTCACTCCATGCCCGTGGGAGGCGGACTGCTGACGCCCAACCACCACAGCAACGGCAGCAGCAAGCAGACATCGTCACCGTCTGCACCAAGACTGCTGTTGCCTTACCTGCAGAAGGGCTAGGGCGTCTCTCTGACCTCCTCCTGGACACCTTCAGGAGAAATGGCTTACCACCAATAGCCATTTCTCCTGATCTACCTCATAATTGTGCTGGTCAATCTTTCCGAGCCAGCGTGCCAGTTGTCCTTCCGGATTTTTCAACGTCTTCAGCCACTTGAGTGCTGCATGATCTGTCCTGGCCACACTGGGGAGCTTACCAACGCTTGCTTGAGTTGATCAAAAGCCTTCTGAGTCACCGCAGTCCACTCGAACTTCTGTCGCTTCCCTAACAACTTATGAAGAGGTGTTGCTATTGATGCAAAGTCCTTAATAAAGTGCCAGTAGTAGGCACAAAAGCCCAGGAAACTCCGTAGATCCTTCACACATGTAGGAGCCGGCCAGTCTTTTACAGCTGACACCTTCTCAGGATCAGTGTGAACGCCGCTATCACTTACAATATGTCCAAGATACTTCACTTCCTTCTGAAATAAGTGACACTTCTTTGGATTCAATTTGAGGTGTGCTGCTCGAATCTTGTTGAACACCTCTGACAACCTCTTGAATTCTTGGTCAAAAATCTGTCCAAAAACAATAACATCGTCAAGGTAGATAAGAGCTGTCTGCCAGTGGAGGCCCTCCAGTACACGATCCATCAGATGCTCAAATGTAGCTGGGGCATTGCACAGACCAACTGGCATTACTTTAAATTGCCAATAACCCCACCCATAAGAAAAGGCTGTTTTCTCTATGTCTTTTTCTGCAACCTCGACTTGGTGGTATCCTGCTTTCATATCCAGGGTGGAGAACCATTTGGCACCTGGCAGAGCATCCAGAGTGTCATCAATCCTTTACTGTCACTGCATTCAGGGCTCGATAATCCACACATCACCTTACCGATCCATCCTTCTTCCTGACCAGAACCACTGCTGACGTCCAAGGACTGCTGGACTTTTCTATGACACCTTGACTCCGAAGATTCTCCATCACCTTTTCCATTTCTTGCCGTTGAGCTGGTGCCATCCTTCGAGCTGGTTGTTTGATTGGGCGGTGGTCCCCAGTGTCGATGCTAAGCTCTACCATATCAGTGCATTCCAATTCCAGGTCACTGGTGGAAAAGTTGTCTGCAAACTCCACTAGCAGTTCCCTTAAAGGCGACACTTGTGAGTCATTCAAGCACTGGCAACTCCTTAGGAACAGGTCGTGTACATGGTCTGGCAGGTTATCATCTTCCTAAACTACACTCCTCTTACAAGCTTTCCACTGATACCACTCATGGTCCACTTCCTGGCACAATCCCACAAGTTCTCCCTCCTTGATCTTCTGTGGCTCACGGGAGATATTAGCCACCACATCTGGCACTTCACTTCCGCTCGTTTCCACCAAAGTCCTCCCCACCATCACTCCAGCATTTGCCTTGCTCCGTACATCAGGTTCCACCACCCCTAAGTTACTGTCAAAAGATCTGCTCGCTCTGCACCGGAGTAATAATTCTGACCTTGGGGGTATCACAGTAGTTCGGAGCACCCTCACTTCACCTCCAAACCTAGTATGTCTTGCTGCTGTGACTAGAACAGACTTTCCTCGGACCTTCAGCGTCATTGAGCAGAAATTCAGCTCACATCCCATGGACAACATATAGTCCAGGCCAAGAAGACATTGGTCCTCCATCTCGGTTACATAGCCACTTCGATCCGGACTTCCAGTGGTCCCTTCAGTTCAGCACAATGCCCAGTTACACCACACAGTTGCTCTGATGACTCTGGCAAATACCGATGATGCAACACATCTGGCCTTACAAAAGTCTGCTCCGATGCCGAATCAATAACCAGAGAACACTTGTTGCCGTTTATTCTTCCGTCTACTCTCACACTGTCGATCGCTGTTCTCTTGCATCTTCTCGGTGATGGGGCTAATTAGGAAATGCCGGCTGGTGGTTGCCCCTTTTTACCAGCCTTGACTAGGTTTCTGCTTCATTTTTTGTCTTCTGCAGCCTTCTTATCTTCCTTTCTTTGATTCTGGCAGTTAAAACTAAAGTGTCCCCGCTCACCACATGTCCAACACTCTTTCAGTGCAAACGTAGATTTCATTGCACTGCTCTGTTCCTGCTCCTTCTTCAGTTTGTAACAGTCCTCCCTCTTATGCCCTGGCTTTCCGCAGAACCAGCAGCCTCCTGCAATCTTCCCTTGGACACTTGAAGCAGTCCTCTTTCTTATGTCCTGGCTGTTTACAGTACCAACAACCACCTTCAAAAATTTCCACTTCACATACTTGCCCCTTCCTTGCTTTAAATCCTGTACTATGACCTGCCTGAAAATTGGACCTGACATATGTATTAGTACTGGACATGACATAGGACTTGCTAGTGCTTCCTGCATGTTTCTTGGTTGTCCTTGCTTCACTTGTACAGTCGCGAGCTGATGGGATGGAGACACGAGCTCACTCGTCATGGGGTCATTTCTACCTGACAAGTTATGGAGGGGGGAAGGGAGAGAGAGAGGGGAACAGATGGAGGGAGGTTATGGAGGGGCTGGTGGAGTGTTGCCACTTCTGACTGATAGAGAACTATCTCACCATCCACTGAAAGTTTCATTCGAAGCATTCACTGGTGAGAGGGAGAAACGAGAAGGAGGAATGAAGGTGGTTGGGGATGAATGTATGAGCGACGTGAGTGAAGATATTGCAGGATGAATTGAATTAGTTGTGTATACGAGTTAGACGGACATAGGGATATGAAATAACTGATTAATGTTTTCGAGTTGGATATATAACTGATATTATTTCGCCACACTAAACTCGCCATTGTGAACTGTGTGAGTGTTAGCTTAAAAGTTTAAAGTAATAAAAACATTGTTATCCATCGTAATATAACATTCATCAATAATTACATAACCAAATGATAAGTTAAAGTTTACCGCAAATCCACTGTTTCTATTAAACCTGGACGAATCAAAGGTGACAAACATAATATTATATTCTCTTTGTCGGGAGAATAATATGTTACAGTTCTGCCTCTCAATATGCACTGGTTTGCTAGATTGCCAACATTAATAATTAAGTCGTGTGAGTGAAAGCTAGACATATACATAGGCCGCACCTAAATTCACAATTATAAATCCTAAGAATAATGGAAGACAAATATGTAATGTTTTATAGAAATGGAACTGAAATTTGTATTTCTGTATATTGTCTTTTACTTTAATGTTGTCACTATTAAGAGTTTTATAATATAAATATTGTGGCTTACAAGGTGCAGTAATATTATCATAAAGTAAATATTAATAGTAATAGTAAGATGGTAGTCCTCTATTGAATTAATCCTTTGTATTATTGTTTGCACTTAAATACTCGTCATTATAAATTTGTAGGGCTCACTTCAAAAAAAAAAAAAAAAAAAAAAAAAAAAAAAAAAAACACACACACACACACACACAGCAGTAAGTAACACTCTGTAATCAACAACAATATAATAATTTAATGTTATCACTGTAGTTACTTGACGGTAGCCATTATTTTCAAGGATAAATACACACAGTATCTAGAACATTTTATTGGACGCATAATAACTTTTTGAGTCTCACTAACTTTGCCATGAAGGCTGACACCTCAAAGGTTGTCAGCACTGATTATCATATACTTCACAAACAGTAACTATCTTTATTCAACTATGCCTACGTGTTGATTATTTCCTTATTATGGGCAGAAATTTACTTGTAATCCAATAATACACTATATGTAACGCAGAACAAGTTATTTTATTCCCGTGTGTTAAGTTGGTAAGCCTGCGAAGGCTACAAGGTGTGGGATCAAGCTCCTTTAGTGTGTGTGTGTATGTGTGTGTGTGTGTAAAGGGAACTACAGTTCACATGACTCGAACCCTCACTTCACCAAAAATAAGCCTATAATCTGCAGGAGAGATTCGATTGTCTCATTCCGTTCCACAGAATATTCTTTTCCCATAAAAAATATGGATACTTGTGGTTCTCATAATTTTGTATAATATTAATTATTGTTGAAACACATTTATCATTGATTATAGCAATTTCATTAAATATGTCAAGTTTTATAGACACCCATCCCATCTGATGTCATTACAGTTCTGATATCGAACAATACTTATATATGAGGGTACTCTTATAATTATGATGACCATGCTAAAATTCAATACATGGGTTTGTTATTGTGAACTCCATCTCCATTAGTCCCTTCGCCCAAAGTCAACCATAAATCATTAAGATAAAGAAAGACACACAGCCATGGTTATTGGCGCCTCTCTTGCTCTTTCTCCCTCCACCAGCCCCTTCATACCCCCCCTTCTTCCTCTTAAACTTCTCCATAACTCGTCAGGTAGAAGCGACCCCATGATGAGTGTGCTCGTGTCTCCATCCCATCAGCTCGCGACTACGGTATCCAGCGCATCAATGAACTGGTCCCTCAAAAGAATAATCAACATATTAGGTGCTGCTACAGGGTACGCCTTGTGTGCCATACTCTCTAAGTCATGAGCAAGTTGCTTTAAGGGTTCACCCCGAGCCCGTGCTCGACTCCGGATTCTTGCTCTGTAGACTTCTGTCTGGTACACGGTACCATATCTGCATTCTAACACTTCTACCAAGGACCGGTAACTGTTCCTCTCCTCTACTGATAGCTGGCCTAAAACTTCCATGGCGGCACCCTTAATTAAGGCTAGTAGCTAGTTGCACTGCCCTCTGCCTGTCATTCCACCCATTCAGGTCTGCAAGCAACTCAAACTGAACTCTGTAAGCTTCCCAAGAAACTTTGCCATCAACTCCTGAGGTTTCCTCTTAATTGGACCCCCACCATTGCCATACGGTTCACTACTCTGGGGCCTAAAAGCTGGGGCATCATAATTAAGTCCAGGACTCAAGGCTCCTACTCTCTGATGGTTCAATCCTGTAATACTACCTTTAGGTACCTGAGATTCTTCAAGATTCACCCAATGCCGTCCTTCCCTTTCATAAGCTCCCTGTACCCTAACCTGAGTCTCTACAGTACAGTATTTCTCTACAGCCTCTATTTTCTCACTAATTATCTTCACATGATCAATTACGTGCTTCAACTGGTTGTCTACATGCTCTCTACATTCTGTTACCATACCCTCACTAACTGTTTTCAACTGATTACCTACATGCTCTCTACACTTTGTTACAATACCCTCACTAACTGACTTCAACTTATCGTCAAGATGCTGTCTCACTTCACACTTCTGCTGCTGTAGCTCACCAAATACTTTCTCCTTAAACTTTTGCTGTTCTTCCTTCATTTCCCTCTTGAAAGCATCCAGCTGTCCTTGCATTCCCAGCTGCAACTCCCTTCGTTGCTCCTGCAATGCCCCCTGAAGCTGCTCATATCGTTCTTCCTGCTGTTCACTCTGAGTCTGCATGAACTTCATGATCGCAGCTAGTGACACTTCCTCTTTACAAGCCTCCTCCTGCCTAGCTTGGCTCCTTGTCTGCACACCTGCCTGCTCCTTGTCGAAAAATTAGTCACTTGCAGCCTGTTAATCACACTCCTGACACCAATTGTTGCGTCCCACTCCCCACACTGGCACAGCTCCTACAGCAGTTGCACGGTGTGATAGGTGACGTCACTGAAGTGAGTCATTTTTCTTAGGGGACAGTTTCTATAGGTGCACCACTGAAGTGAGTCGTTTTTCTTAGGGCAAAGTTTCTATAGGTGCTGCATTTCCAATGCAGAGGGATAATACCAGGCCCCTATATATAATATTCTACGAAATATGATTAATATCTTTTGGAGGTTAGGTAAACTCATCCGACATAATGCTCCCGCAAACCTAAACATTTCCCTACATTTCACGGATTTTCTTCTTATACAGGCCTGGTATTATCCCTCTGCATTGAAAATATGATTCAATGTACGTTATATAACATCACATAAATATTGCAATCATGATAAAACTTATTAAGATTAAATAAATAAGGCCTCTTTGGTCCGAAAACTATATTAGGCTTCCACTCCCTTTGTAGCTCACTGCCATTTGACAACAAAAGTTAAAATAATCATCAGTATTCATTGTACTTTACTGAGATCACATACAGCATACTTTATAGAACAAAATATACTCAAAGTTATATTTTTTATCTCTGGTGTAAGTTAATGATATATACACCCTGTGTGTATATATATATATATATATATATATATATATATATATATATATATATATATATATATATATATATATATATATATATATATATTATCAAAGGTGATGGTTAATTCAGTTTTGACGATTTTCTTCAATATATTCTCCTTTTTTCGAAGAATTGTCCTATTCTCTTTAATAATGTTTGAGATGACTTCCCCATATGTCATCTTTGTTGCCAGATCCGGATTTCGGGTCTTCTAGACCCTTCTACAGTGGAGGTGGGTGTTGTTGTGGTCAGATCTTTGATAGAGGAGTGAATGGTGAGAGATTCTTTTTTTTTTTGTTCTTTCTTTTTAAGATTGCAGAGGTTGGCTTCCTCTGCTTGAGCCTCTTGCCTGCTCGGCGGGCCCAACCATCTTGCTCACCTTCCCGGCACCCTTTAAGGGCCCTAACTTCTCCCCCGGCCCTGCTGGGGGTTGGGTGCTGGTTCGGTGAGCCTGTTTGTTGAGAGGTGAAAGAGTCAGTGCGGGCCCTTTTTAAGCTGGACTGGCTGGTGTGCCCGTCCTGTCCTCTAATTGGTCTTCGCTAGGGTGGGTGTTGATTCTCCACAAGCAAGGGAGGGCTTGCAAGTCTAGTGCTTGTGTATTTAGCATCGGTTCTAAGTTTTTGATGTAAAGTGCTTCTCAGATCTGGAGGCGTCTTGAGTCGTTGCATATGTCGATAATAGTGGTGTTCTCTTCCAGTATTTGTCTTGTTAGGGTAGTCTTGTGGGCTTGTCGTAGGTGAGTTTTTGGGGCTCCTGATGACAGGTGGTAACTCAGACTTCTTGTTAGCTTCATAGTTGTCATGCCAATATAGTTGGAGTTAAGGGCTTCACAGTTCCCTCGTTTGCATGTAAACCTATATACGACATGCGACTGTTGCAGCTTCTCTTTTCCGGCTGCTGCGGATTATCAACCTTCTAGCTCAGAGACAGGCCACCCTACTACTTCTATGGAGAACCAGGAAAATGAAGCTTCATCAACATCTGTGAATGTAAGCAATAATATTGCCCAAATCTCAGCAAAACCATCAAACACCCAAAATAGAGACCCTAGACTAAACAGACCTCAACAGACTCAAAAAAGCTCAAACTTCAACAGTCTACCAGACCTCAACAAGGAAAACAGTCTACCAGATCTCAACAAGGACAACAGTCTACCAGATCTCAACAAGGACAACGAAACCAAGACATCTAATACCACAGGACGAGACCAGTGAACGAACA